>CM062804.1:1169365135-1170565135 GCA_031772625.1 Pinus tabuliformis
CACAACTGTTATGAATAACCTAGTCAAGTCTCAAGAGAGAGCCTCTTTTGTCTCATCTCTATATCAATCCATGAAATGGTGGAGAGCCTAACAACCTTCTCTTTTAATCACTCAAGCTAGACCAAACTGACAAGTTGTTATTCCTACCTAACCAAACATTTTCCATGTTTTTGCTTCCTCATAAAAAGATATCAATCTAGGGATATCCTGATGCAAAGTGTACTATCTCAGCAGACTATTTTAAACACCTTGTTTTAGGAGATTTACCCACTGGCCTTTTTTTATGGTGGACTTTCAAACCCAATAGCTCCTCCATAAGATTACTCTCGTATTGAATCTAAAACCATTTAACTATGATTAATTGGTAGTACATACAATTTGCAAGGAAGGGTCACAGTTTCAGGTTTGGACCGTTTTTAGTCAGGTTTATAGCTTAAATGGAAGTTTCATTCTTTGAGTTAAACTATCTTTGACATATATGATATAACTTACCTAGTCTATTTTTATGTCACTACTAAGACAATCCATGAAATGTGCATGCAAGGTCTAAAATCAATGCTTAACTTGGCTTCCAGAGTAATGTTCCACATTTGAATGACTTCCCAAAACATTGCATTGTGTTTATATAATGCTTCATGCATCTTAGTGAAAACTAAAGGCTAGATGCCAAATGTGTTTGTCAGATGTTGCTTATGAATGCATAGATAAGATTGGTTTATTTCATATATTCTCAATGAGAGAGCCTTTTTTGTCTCATCTCTATATCAATCTATGAAATGGTGGAGAGCCTAACAACTTTCTCTTTTAATCACTCAAGCTAGACCAAATTGACAAGCTATATTCCTACTAAACAAACATTTTCCATGTTTTTCCTTGCTCATAAAAAGATATCAGTCTAGGGGATATCCTGATGCAAAATGTACATCTCAGTAGACTATTTTAACACCTTGTTTTAGGAGATTAACCCACTGCCTTTGTTCTATGGTGACTTTCCAAACCAATAGCTCCTCCATAAGATTTACTCTCGTATTGAATCTAAACCATTTTAACTATGATTAATTGGTATTTCCTGATCAACATTTATAAACATTTATCAAATAACATCACACAAATGGCATGGTTAATATCAGCAAAGGGCCACAACTATTAGTGCAGCAAACGATGAATGAAGCATTTGCACACGAAGAATACTGCAATGTAGCATCTACATTAGTATTTGAAAATGAAAAATAGGAGATACTAGAATTCCATAGTTAACATTGTAACATAGTGCTTGGCACAATTAGGAAAGAAATAAACATAGTTAGAAAAGGCTATTCCATTGCAGCAAAGTAGGACTTGGACATAGCAAATTCAGAAGTCCCATTTGTGTTTTGATATTCCTTTTTTTCTCTACATAATGAATTTCTCGAGGAAACCCACTTGGTACTTCCCTCATTCTGAGAATGGTAGCCAAGGTAAAATGGATTCTTCAGGGCTCAAGGCCAGCTCAACTGTCAACAATTATCCATTGAAGAGAGCAAGCATGTCACAAAGTGGAATATGAACCCAGATGTAGGAGGATAACTACTTTCCTCTCAACAACTGGAGCTACAACCAATTGACCTATGGTTTGATAATTGGCTAAACTTGATATATTTTTTTGTAAGATAGTTCTCTCATGGGGTGTGGGTACAGCAGATGGATAATTACGTTACATCAAGTTAGAGATGTGAGAGTAAATAGCATGAGAGAAAAATCTACGGGAGACAACTTTTTCATGTATGTAGAGAAGGATACTAAGAGGAAGGCTTAATGTGTAAAGGTGGTGGTACGCAAAACAAAGAAAGGAAAAAAATATTGAGGGGTGATAAACAGAAATGCTCCTCTCGTTTATATATTTTGTTGATTTGAAAAAAAGCTTACTCATTTTCATCCTTCTTCCTTCTCTGTTTGTTGTCCCATTTTCCACTGTTGTTGACTTCTTTCTCTTGAAACCAACCCATTCCTTTATCTCTTTATGTCCTCATTCATTCTCTTTCAAAATGTTTCGATTAAAGGTTTTCTCCATGAATTTCACATAAACTCATCATCAATATCTATTGATCTTCACCATTTTAGTCTCAGCAGGACCATTTTTGTCTCTGATACCTATTAGCATTGTTCTTTCATACCTTCAAAGGAGAAGCAGCTTCAACATGCACAGCCATGAGAAAAGCACTGGGAAAGATGAAGAAGACAATGGACATGTAGGACAGCAAAAATCTCTCTATTTTTATTTGATTAATTGCAAATAAATGATAGTCTCAAAGTCTGTTAATTGAGAGGACAAACTGCCTCCAGAGTAAGTTCATTTTTTCGTTTTTAAATGTAACATGGCATATTAAGGTTTAGGAATCCCCTGATAGGAAAGTATCTTTGAATTTAACACACATATTAAGGTTTAGGAATTCCCTAATTGGAAAGTACTACTAGCGAACACTTTAAAAATGGAATTACCATATGTTGCGATATCCGTGATGTTGGATCAACAAGAAAATAGTATGTTATGCAGCATGGATGGACTATTAAATTTGAAGATAGAGTATGGTTGGATCACCAAGAAATATTACTACTGTTATGCAGCATGGATGGACTGTTAAATTTGAAGACAGAGTTTAGTAAGAAACATGAAATCTCATTACGCACTAGTTTAAATCAATGTTCACTGCAAATGAGATAAGGTGTCCTTCAAATCACATTATACACTTGTCTGAATCATCACTGCATTGAGACATTGCTAATAGACAGTTTGATAACAGAGACAGTTTGCTAACAGGGACAGTTTGATCATACGTTCTAAGTACAAACTCAAAATACTAATGGAAGACAGGTGATCCTCATTCATTGGAGACATAACATATATGTTTTCATAGACGTTATCTATTCACAACTAAAACTTCATTCCCTATGGCCTTTCCACTATACGTGATTAATTAGCTTTACAAAAACCCCTTTTCCAATCTATCTACTACCTGAGGTTATTTAACCTTATCTTCTTTAAAAAAATCCTTACTTTATAACATAAGGGACATGATAGGAAGACTTCAAAAAGAAGTCTGTAGAATCTTTCATCACACCGTCAAGAACTTGTAAATATTTATGGAAACAGGGACAAAGTCAAAGTCCCCTTTGATAACTCATTCGCTGAAGTATTTAGTTCATGAAGAATGTCCCTAAAAGATATTTGTCAAAGTCTCTTGAAGTGTTAAGTTCGTGAAGAATGTTCGTGAAAGGCTTTCATTTAAAAGATATAATTGAGTTATAAAAGTCCACACAACAAATGATATAGATTTTATATTTATTAATTGATGCTTTCCTATTGCCTAATCAATACAAGGTTGGAATCACTCATTATCTACAACTTCTTACACCTCTAAGCATAACAACCTCAATAAGTTTTCTTAGGGAAGTAAACTATGCTTGGTTAGTTGATCCTCTATCGAGAGAATATTGAATATGGAAATAGTGATCAGGAATGAGAAAAAGAACACCACATACCCCACAAATATAGGGATGGTCTTAACTAACACCATATAATAAATAAACTCAAAATCCAAAGCTATCATTACTGATATCAGTATATGTCAAACAAAAAATAAATTCAGACCGCTCAGTCCAATCCTAAAAAAACATATTGTAGGCAAACAAAATTTGGAACTAACAACCAATGTGAAATGAATTTTCAATGAAATTATCAAATATACTACACAAATTGATGATATATATACGAAAAACAGAGATTTTATCAACCAAAATTAAGACATCACGTCTATAAAATGCCAGTCATTGTACAATTGTTCTCTTCTTAAAAGTTACCATACGAGTATTCCAAATAAAAACTGTGGGGATTTTTGTTCTATATCAATAACATCGTCTAGTCCAATTGCCAAAAATACTAGTTGGTTTTGTCCTAATCTATGTGGCCTCAACTAAACAGGTCATCAAGAAAAAAAATGTTTGGACTTATGGTTGAATCAACCTTAACAACAAAGACACAGTGAATTATTTCATTCCAGACTTATGTCTCGATTTGTAGATGGAAATGCAGTTTGTGTGGAGAACTAGTGTAGTAAGGGTATCTCAGATGCCGAGATTTGTCTATGTCATGATAGCTACAATGTTCATAGAGACAAACTATGAATAGTGGAACTGACAAAGACACTATTTGAAAGAAACCAGGGGATGGGGCCTGGGCCTGAAATTCTTGACAAAAGCCTTCATAATTCAAAATCAATACATTCACATGATCAAGATGACTTTAACAATTCAGAATGCAACAATCATTTCGCAGTGAGCCCTACCCCCAATTTACACATGATGTCGATAAAAATGCTATTATGATGGCCCTCCCAAGAATGATTGGACTGAATTTCAACTTACAGTTCAGTCTTTCCACTACTTGTAAACATGGATATTTTTAATTTTGAGGGTCGGAAAATGTGTTTTTTAATGCTCTATATGTTATTAACAAATGGGGTTTATGTTTTGTAGGTCAGGCATTGTGCTATTGAACAAAATCTAGTCCATTTTCATGACTTTATGATGGTACTTACAGTTTAGTCTTTCCACTACTTGTAAACATGGATATTTTCAATTTTGAGGGTTTATATGTTGCTTCATTGTGAAGGAAAATGTGTTTTTTAATGCTCCAGATGTTATTAACAAATGGGGTTTATGTTTTGCAGGTCAGGCATTGTGCTATTGAACAAAATCTATGACCATTTTGACAACTTATGATGGGACTTACAATTCAGTCTTTCCACTACTTGTAAGCATGGATATTTTCAATTTTGAGGGTTTGTATGTTGCTTCATTCTGAAGGAAATGTGTTTTTTAATGCTCCAGATGTTATTAACAAACGGGGTTTATGTTTTGCAGGTCAGGCATTGTGCTATTGAACAAAATCTTATGACCATTTTGACGACTTATGTTGGGATTGTTACAACAGATAGTCCATGCCCAATGATATCAAAATCTTCTATTCATGAAAAAGAAAGAGGGGGGTTTCATATAAAGATGGAAGCCTCTCAAATTAGTCTTCCTGAGAAAAAGGTGAAAGCTATTGTTGAGAAACTGGCTAGGGATAGGTCACTAAAAGAACCACCAATTTGTATCTTTTCTGGACGTAATCTGGGTATCTCTCATCTCAAGCGTTCTTGTGTAATATGCTATTGAAAATAAGAAGACTTGTGGTAATATGCCATTGAAAATACACCAATTTGTATCTGTTATGGACGTAATTTGGGTATCCCTCATCTCAAGGATTCTTGTGGTAATATGCCATTGAAAATAATAAGACGTCCTAACATTTCTACCAGAAAGTGCATGGTGAAGATGTTTCGGAAGTGATAAAGGTTTATTCTACTTATCAATGTACTTCAAAGAACTTCAAGGCAAGACAAAATGATGTCAAGTAGCTGGAACAATCTTAAAGAGGACGAGGATATGGAAACAACAAAATGTACATTTATTTTATTCCTATCAGAATGATATGTCAAGTAGCTTGTATTTTTCAATCTTGTACATTTATTTTATTCCTATCATATAACTTGGATTGTAAAAAAGTGCTCTTAAGACATTGTGTTCTCATTGTGCAGATTCATGCAAAGCTCATGTCATGGTTGTAACTTGTAACTGGTTGTGCTCTGATTGGTTGGCTCTCCTACTTCTCATTGTGCAGATTCATGCAAAGCTCATGTCATGGTTGTAAGTATAGGAATCCATAGACTGTGCCCTTACAAGCTTGGGTGAAGATGGCTCAACTTAGTTGTCAGAAGAACAATTATTTTCTCGGCTAATGAGGTAAATTGGATTCACGTTTATGATAGCATGAATAATAGTATTATTTTAGTGATTTCTGAGGCATTTCCATTCACATATTATGATAAATAAATGTCTTTCAACTATTTCAATCACGGTAGAATCACTACCTTGATTGCTTCAAAGGAAATTCACTACTCAAATGGATTTGGTTAGTACTCCCTAAATACGATTGTGGGAAGATTTGCTAGTTCAATCCTAAAAGATCCTATATCATGGAATATGACAGTCCTACTAATTTTTATGCCTACGATCTGAATTTATTCCTCAAGCCAGATGGGATAAGGAAGTCTCATCCTTTTATTGTCAATATTCATATGAAAGACAAATTTATTGACATATGTGATGGATATTCCTTGGTAGAAAAAACAAAGAGTATGTTATAAACACACAATTATTGAAGCTTTAAGTCAAAACAAATTCATTTCACCTATAGATAGCTCTATTGTTGACAATAACAAAGTTGGACAGCCCTAGGAGATTGATTAAACCTATAAACCCTCAATGACATATACAACTACAGTGCTCAGAATGAAAATGATGTAAAGAAAATCATTGATGAAGAATACATGCTTGACCAAATAAAAAATTTATCTCTGGACCACATCAAATGCAAATATGTTCTATTATCCATGAAACATGTGGACAATCATTCATGCACTAGTTTTTAAAAGGAAATGTAGACAACAAACCTCTAACAAATCCACATGAAGTCAATGTTGAGGGACAATTTTGGGGCCTGGAAAAGGTGCATTCATAGGGATTAAATCACAGTGAAGAGAGGCTCCTTTGCTGTCCCAAAAAGAAGGTTCTTCATCACAACAAGGAGGCTTCCATACGCTGTCAAAGGAAGCTCCAAAAGAGCCCTAGTTGTAGTTTTCTATTCACAACTAAGACGCAATCAAAGGGAGCCTAAATGAACCCCTAATCCACAATAAGAAAGAGACTCAATACACAGTCCTAAAGGTTCTGTTTTAGGTGTTTTTCAAGTAAGGAGACCTAGCATGTCTTAGTATTTCAGTGGAAACATGATGATGACAACATTGTGATTGGAACTATTCTTGAGGACTATTTATAAGGTTGGTAACCTACAGTCATATTATATTAATGAAATTTGTCCTAGACCGAAGTTCAAATCAGTACACTCAGAATGAGTCAATTCCTTGTACGAATTATACTACTGCATTGATAGTATTTGTTGACTGAAGATCAGAGGCCAGACTTGCTGCTAGGCTAGACCACAGGACATAGCTAGCAGCAAAGGTATTGACTTGAAAGCGTGACAATGGTGGAACTGCACCTCTAGGTCATTGAATGGTAACTATGTGAATGAAGAGGATTGAATGTTGATGCCATATCTCATAAAGAAGTTACAGCTAGTTTAGCAAGCAGTTATCAGTGTTTTTGGGAGCTGTATTGGGTCAAGGGTTGACCATGTTCAACTCAGATTGATGAGCATCCTATTCGTGCCATATGGATGAACTTACATTGATGTCAGAGTGTTAGCAATGAAATTTGCAAATATCTTAACACAAAGAAACAAGTAATCAAATTCCATTAAAATGCACTTAACTTTACATATGCCCAAAAGCAGAGGAAATAACTAAGCTAGAATCTGATCCAAGAAAATGCAACGTATTATCATCCTATGCTTAGTAGAGCTTACAAGGAATGGGTTGGATATGTGTTTAAAGTCTGCAAAATAAAAAATATATAATGTAAAGGTAGCCCCAACAATCTGAACAGGCAACATGACAAGATAATAATTTATTCAAGAGATATTTTTTTAATAAAACAAACAACAAAAGCCTAAACACATACATGTTTTAGGCAAAAACTATGGAAGATCGGCCTCACAAAAAAAATGGAATTAAATGCAGAGCTTATAAAACTGTCTTGGCCCTCCGAAAGGGTTGTTGACAGATGCGCCTCACATGTTAATGCTACAGGATACTCCCCAACCATGTTGGATATAATGTGTGCATGCCCTCCTCAAAGCACACGGATCAATGATTATCTGTCTGTTCAAAATTTTCCCAAATCGTTCAATCACGGATTATCTTATGTTTTGTGTGAATTTGGGCAAGCTTAGAAGTCAGGTTTCAAACTGCTAGAGGTGTCCTTATTTTTCTACAAGAAACAGTCTAATGTGAAGGTGAATATGCTAAATGTGGTATTGAATGGCAATGATGCTAATGAGAAGTTGGAAAGTTGGAAAGTGAACATATCCAATGCATTAAAACAACTTGTGGTAGGGTTAATCTACCAAAATGCAAGGTTGAGGTTGTAGTGTTTTTTGTACTTGCAAAATAGAGTAGAGTGTAAGTAACAATGAATAACACATAATGAACAAAAAATTAAAAATAGTAATGGAAATGAATTAAATTCAAAGTAAAAATTATATCTAACTAATGTAAGAGTGCTACAACTATCATCAACACATGTTAAGATAAGTTGTAAGAAAAAATTTGCTCATAAACAAATATGTGAACATAAATGATACAAGAGGGATATTGACCACCTAGGTCAATGGGCCAAGTTAACACAAGGAAACTTAAGAACCTTAGAAGAAAGCTAAACTAAGCGCTGAAATCAAATATCACTTCGATTAACAAACATGTTGTTTGTAACTTTGTAGATGACAAAGTTACAAAAAAATCCTGGAATCAAAACCTCTCGTATTATTCACATGTTTTCCTATTATTTTCTTCTAATCCTATTATCCTACTCAAGCCTATTGTTTGTACAAGTGGATAGGAGGATAACTCCTTGATTGGAGGAATGCTTTCCCTCGAAAAGCAATAAAAACCCAGATCTTGTTTCCTGGATCACCATGCAGCAGTAGTAAGGAGGATTTACTATTCTTAGGAAGTCGTGTTGGGTTACTGAACCAACCAAAACCACTCATAGGCCTTGGGATGATAATGGTGTTTCTCCTTAGATGATGTCCAAGGCCCCAAACAAAGCCATACTTGTGGGGCAAAATTATCCTCATATTAACACCCATACAACATCTATATACCTATGGTTTATAATGATGGAAAATAGAGCTCCCCATCACCTAATTGTGCAAAAAGCCCCAACTAACCTGCATGCCATGTCAAAATTGTCCTCCACATTAGCATATCATCCTACATTATCCATTAGCTCATCGGGATAGAGGGATCAAGGACTCTCACTCCATAGTTGGGGACTATAGTCCATCAAGTCTAGATCAAATTTCGGGCTAATTGTATCAAGGACACCTCAAGGTCAACCAACACTAATGCAATGTATTAGTTGTTGGTACATCGACCTATAAAAATGTCATAAAATTGGGTAGTAGACATTAGTAAGTAAGACACTAGCCACCAACAAGAAACCTTGATGTTGGCAATGAGAACTACTAGGACAACCATTAACCTTAGAGGCACTCGGAGGTGGTTTTGTACCATGTGCGTAGTCTGTATTATTACTAAACCAACCAAAACCACTCATACACCTTGGGATGATAATGGTGTTTCTCCTTAGATGAAGTCCAAGGCCCCAAACAAATCCATCCTTGTGGGGCAAAACTATCCTCACATTAACACCCATACAACATCTATATACCTATGGTTTATAATGATGGCAAATAGTGCTCCCCATCACCTAATTGTGCAAAAAGCCCCAACTAACCTACATGCCATGTAAAACTTGTCCTCGATATTAGCATATTATCCTACATTATCCATTAGCTCATCAACATAGAGGGATCAAGGATTCTCACTCCATGGTTGGGGACTATAGTCCATCAAGTCTAGGTCAAATTTCAGGCTAATTGTATCATGGACACGTCAAGGTCAACCAACACTAATGCAATGTATTAGTTGTTGTACATCGACCTATCAAAATGTCACAATATTAGGTAGTAGACGTTAGTAAGTAGGACACTAGCCACCAACAAGAAACCTTGATGTTGCCGATGAGCACCACTAGGCCAACCATTCATCTCAAAGGCACTGGGAGTTGGTTTTGTACCATGTGCACAGTCTGTATTATTACTAAACCAACCAAAACCACTTGTACGCCCTGGGATGATAATAGTGTTTCTCCTTAGATCATGTCCAAGGATTATCCATTAGCTCATCTAGATAGGGGGTTCAAGGATTCTCACTCCATGGTTGGGGACTATAGTCCATCAAGTCTAGGTCAAATTTCGGGCTAACTGTATCAAGGACACCTCAAGGTCAACCAACACTAATGCAATGTATTAGTTGTTGGTACATCGACCTATCAAAATGTCACAATATTGGGTAGTAGACATTAGTAAGTAGGACATTAGCCACCAACAAGAAACCTTGACGTTGGCAATGAGCACCACTAGGCCAACCGTTCACCTTAGGGGCACTGGGAGGTGGTTTTGTACCATGTGCACAGTCTGTACTGTTACTTAACCAACCAAAACCACTCGTATGCCCTGGGATGATAATGGTGTTTCTCCTTAGATGATGTCCAAGGCCCCAAACAAAGACATCCTTGTCCAGGGGAAAAATTATCCTCACATTAACACCCATACAACATATATATTCCTTTGGTTTATAATGATGGCAAATATTGCTCCCCATCACCTAAATGTGCAAAAAGCCCCAACTAACCTAGGTGCCATGTCATACTTGTGCTCAATATTAGCATATCATCCTACATTATCCATTAGCTCATCTAGATAGGGGGTTCAAGGATTCTCACTCCATGTTGGGGACTATAGTCCATCAAGTCTAGGTCAAAGTTCGAGCTAACTGTATCAAGGACACCTCAAGGTCAACCAACACTAATGCAATGTTTTAGTTGTTGGTACATCGACCTATAAAAATCTCACAATATTGGGTAGTAGACATTAGTAAGTAGGACACTAGCCACCAACAAGAAACCTTGATGTTGGTAATGAGCACCACTAGGCCAACCGTTCACCTTAGGGGCACTGGGAGGTGGTTTTGTACCATGTGCACAGTCTGTATTATTACTTAACCAACCAAAACCACTCATATGCCTTGGGATGATAATGGTGTTTCTCCTTAGATGATGTCCAAGGCCCCAAACAAAGCCATCCTTGTCCAGGGGCAAAATTATCCTCACATTAACACCCATACAACATCTATATTCCTTTGGTTTATAATGATGACAAATAGTGCTCCCCATCACCTAAATGTGAAAAATTCCCCAACTAACCTACATGCCATGTGAAGCTTATCCTCGATATTAGCATATCATCCTACATTATCCATTAGCTCATTTAGATAGGGGGTTCAAGGACTCTCACTCCATGGTTGGGGACTATAGTCCATCAAGTCTAGGTCAAATTTCAGGCTAACTATGTCAAGGACACCTCAAGGTCAACCAACACTAATGCAATTATTAGTTGTTGGTACATCGACCTATCAAAATGTCACAATATTGGGTAGTAGGCATTAGTAAGTAGGACACTAGCGACCAACCAGAAACCTTGATGTTGGCAGTGAGCACCAGTAGGCCAACCATTCACCTTAGAGCCACTGGGAGGTGGTTTTGTACCATGTGCATAATCTATGTTATTACTGAACCAACCAAAACCACTTGTATGCCCTGGCATGATAATGGTGTTTCTCCTTAGATGATGTCCAAGGACCCAAACAAAGCCATCCTTGTGGGGCAAAATTATCCTCACATTAACACCCATACAACATCTATATAGCTATGGTTTATAATGATGGAAAATAGTGCTCCCCATCTCCTAATTTTGAAAAAATCCCCAACTAACCTAGATGCCATGTCAAACTTGTCCTCGATATTAACATATTAACTAGGTTATTATTTCTTTTTGACTCAAGTTGAAAATTTGAAATGCAAAATATTTAATAAATGAGAGAAAATATTATTTCGGGGGTGTTACCAAGCCTATTACTTGAGGTTTTATATAAGACAACTATATATTGCTAGAAAATATAGAGGGAGGAGTAATTATAATTCTTTAAATTCCTTATTTGAAATAAAGAAAAAACTCTACTTTTAGCTTTTTTAATAACCATTAAATTCTTTATTTGAACTAGTTCCTTATTTGAAATAAGGAAAAATCTCTAATTTTTTCCTTTTAGTAATTTCTAAATTCCTTATTTGATATTAATAAAAAAAATATAAAAATAAAAAATAAAAACTATTCATTAAAATGGAAATTTTACTTACAATTCCATTCCAAATACCAACCTGCATCTACTGCACTATTTTGTCAGCAAATACATGCACGATTTTGTGAGTAAATGTAGGCTGTTGAAGTAACTGAAAATAGTTAGTAAGAATAAAGTTGCTCATAATAAATTAAGTGTTGACCCCTCCCCATTATCTGATCTGATTAGATCATCGCTCAGTATAAATAGAGCAGTTCTGATGTCACGATTGATCCCACCACAACTGCACTGTTAAACTTACTTCCATGCACGATTTTGTCTGATTTTCAGAAGAACAATTGTTGAAATTTACAAGCAGGGTTCAGATTTTCCTCTTTTGGAAGCTAGAGTTCATGAAAAATACAGGCACTTCTCATTATACTCACTTTTTTAAACAGAGAACAATTGTGCAATGACTGCCATTTTACAGACGTGATGTCTTAATTTTGGTTGATAAATGCTCTGTTTTTCGTATATATATCATCAATTTGTGTAGTACATTTGATAATTTCATTGAAAATTCATTTCACATTGGTTGGTTAGTTGCAAATTTGTTTGCCTACAATAAGTTTTTTTTAGGATTGGACTGAAGCGGTCTGAATTTATTTTTTTGTCAGTTACCAATCCATGACCTAGAGGTGTAGCTCCACCATTGTCACGCTTTCAAGTCAATACCTTTGCTGCTAGCTATGTCCTATGGTCTAGCCTAGCAGCAAGTATGGCTTCTGATCTTCAGTCAATAAATACTATCAATGCAGTAGTATAAGTTGTACAAGGACTTGACTCAATCTGAGTGTACTGATTTGAACTTTGGTCTAGGACAAATTTCATTAATATAATATGACTGTAGGTTACCAACCTTATAAACAGTCCTCAGGAATAGTTTCAATCACAATGCTGTCATCATCATGTTGCCACTAAAATACTAAGATGTGCTAGGTATCCTTACTTGAACAACACCTAAAACACATCCTTTAGGATTGTGTATTGAGTCTCTTTCTTATTGTGGATTAGGGGTTCATTTAGGCTCCCTTTGATTGCGTCTTAGCTGTGAATAAAAAGCTACAACTAGGGCTCTTTTGGAGCTTCCTTTGACATCATAAGGAAGCCTCCTTGCTGTGATGAGGAATCTCCTTTTGGGACAGCGAAGGAGCCTCTCTTCACTGTGATTTAATCCATGTGACTGCACCTTTTCCAGGCCCCAAAATTGTCCCTCAGCATTGACTTCATGTGGATTTGTTAGAGGTTTGTTGTCTACATTTCCTTTTAAAAATCTAGTGCATGAATGATTGTCTACATGTTCATGGAGAAGAGAACATATTTGCATTTGATGTGGTCCAGAGAGAAATTTTTTATTTGGTCAAGCCTATATTCTTCATCAATGATTTTCTTGACATCGTTTTCATTCTCAGCACTGTAGTTGTATATGTCATTAAGGGTTTATAGGTTTAATCAATCTTTTGGTGTTGTCTAACTTTGTTATTGTCAACAATAGAGCTATCTATAGGTGGAAATGGATTTGTTTGACTTAAAGCTTCAATAATTGTGTGTTTATAACATACTCTTTGTTTGTCTACCAAGGAATATCCATCACATATGTCAATAACTTTGTCTTCCAGATGAATATTGACAGTAAAAGGATGATACTTCCTTATCCCATCTGGATTGAGGAATAAATTCAGATCATAGGCATAAAAAATAGCAGGACTGTCAGATTCCATGATATAGGATATTTTAGGATTGAACTAGCAACTCTTCCCACAATCGTATTTAGGGAGTGCTAACCAAATCCATTTGAGTAGTGAATTTCCTTTAAAGTAGTCAAGGTAGTCATTGTACCATGATTCATCTAGTTGAAAGACATTTATTTATCATAAGATGTGAATGGAAATGCCTCAGAAATCACTAAAGTAATACTAGTATTCATGCTATCATAAAGGTGAATCCAATTTACCTCATTGGCCGAGAAAATAATTGTTCTTCTGACAACTAAGTTGAGCCATCTTCACCCAAGATTGTAAGGGCATAGTCTATGGATTCCTATACTTACAACCATGACATGAGCTTTGCATGAATCTGCACAATGAGAAGCAGGAGAGCCAACCAATTAGAGCACAGACAGTTACAAGTTACAACCATGACATGAGCTTTGCATGAATCTGCACAATGAGAACACAATGTCTTAAGAGCACTTTTTTGCAATCCAAGTTATATGATAGGAATAAAATAAATGTAGAAGATTGATAAATACAAGATACTTGACATATCATTCTGATAGGAATAAAATAAATGTACATTTTGTTGTTTCCATATCCTCGTTCTCTTTAAGATTGTTCCAGCTACTTGACATCATTTTGTCTTGCCTTGAAGTTCTTTGAAGTACATTGATAAGCAGAAAAACCTTTATCGCTTCCAAAAGATCTTCACCATGCACTTTCTGGGTAGAAATGTTAGGACGTCTTATTATTTTCAATGGCATATTACCACAAGAACACTTGTGATGAGGGATACCCAGATTACGTCCAGAACAGATACAAATCGGTGTATTTTCAATGGCATATTACCACAAGTCTTATTATTTTCAATAGCATATTACCACAAGAACGCTTGAGATGAGAGATACCCAGATTACGTCCAGAAAAGATACAAGTTGGTGGTTCTTTCAGTGACCTATCCCTAGCCAGTTTCTCAACAATAACTTTCACCTTTTTCTCAGGAAGACTAATTTGAGAGGCTTTCATATTTATACGAAACCACCCTCTTTCTTTTTCATGAATAGAAGATTTTGATATCATTGGGTATGGACTATCTGTTGTAACAAATCCCAACATAAGGCGTCAAAATGGTCATAGATTTTGTTCAATAGCACAATGCCTGACCTACAAAACATAAACCCCATTTGTTAATAACATCTGGAGCATTAAAAAACACATTTTCCTTCACAATGAAGCAACATATAAACCCACAAAATTGAAAATATCCATGCTTACAAGTAGTGGAAAGAATGAACTGTAAGTCCCATCATACGTCGTCAAAATGGTCATAGATTTTGTTCGGTAGCACAATGCCTGACCTGTAAAACATAAACCCTGTTTTTTAATAACATCTGGAGCATTATAAAACACATTTTCCTTCACAATGAAGCAACATATAAACCCTCAAAATTGAAGATATCCATTCTTACAAGTAGTGGAAAGACTGAACTATAAATCCCATCATAAGTCGTCAAAATGGCCATAGATTTTGTTCAATAGCACAATGCCTGACCTGCAAAACATAAACCTTGTTTGTTAATAACATCTGGAGCATTAAAAAACACATTTTCCAACCCTCAAAATTGAAAATATCCATGTTTACAAGTAGTGGAAAGACTGAACTGTAAGTTGAAATTCAATCCAATCATTCTTGGGATGGCCATCATAATACCATTTTTATCAATGTCATGTTGAAATTGGGGTAGGGCTCACTGCGAGATTACTGTTACATTCTGACTTGCAAAAGTCCTCTTGATCATGTGAATGTATTGATTTTGAATTATGAAGGATTTTGTCAAGAAATTTCAGACCCCATCCCCTAGTTTCTTTCAAACAGTGTCTTTGTCAGTTCCACTATTCATAGTTTGTCTCTATGACCATTGTAGCTATCATGAGATAGACAAAGCTCGGCATCTGAGATACCCTCACTACACTAGTTCTCCACACAAACTGCATTTCCATCTACAAATCGAGACATAAGTCGAATGAAATAATTCACTGTATCTTTGTTGGGAAGGTTGATTCAACCATAAGTCCAACATTTTGGTCTTGATGACCTGTTTAGTTGAGGCCACATAACTTAGGACAAAACCAACTAGTGTTTTCGGCAATTGGACTAGACGATGTTATTGATATAGAACAAAAATCCCCACAGTTTTTGTTTGGAATACTCGTATGGTACTTTTTTAAGCAAAGAACAATTGTACAATGACTGGCATTTTACAGACGTGATGTCTTAATTTTGGTTGATAAATTCTCTGTTTTTCGTATATATATCATCAATTTGTGTAGTATATTTGATAATTTCATTGAAAATTCATTTCACATTGGTTGGTTACTTGCAAATTTGTTTGCCTACAATAAGTTTTTTTAGGATTGGACTGAAGCGGTCTAAATTTATGTTTTGTTTGACATATACTGATATAGATCATCAGTTCGAGGTTTCCTTTAGAAACCTGACTCCTTGATGCATTTGTTAGTGCTTCTGCTTGTTATTAGTTGCTTTTCCTTGTCTGCAGGAAAATTTTAATTTCTAGGGACGTCTTCCACTTAGAAAAACACAACGTAAGGTCTTGATCTCCATTGAATCCATTCCCTCTAGTTCCATAGTGTTGGCATAAATAAATTTAGCTACTACCTGCTCTTTGGGTATCCCTACAATTCGTATACCGTGGCTCAATGCAGTGATGATTCAGACAAGTGTATAATGTGATTTGAAGGACACCTTATCTCATTTGTAGTGAACATTGATTTAAATTAGTGCGTAATGAGATTTCATGTTTCTTACTATACTCTGTCTTCAAATTAATAGTCCATCCATGCTGCATAACAGTACTAGTTTCTTGGTGATCCAACCATACTCTGTATTCAAATTTAGCAGTCCATCCATTCTTCATAACAGTACCAGTTTCTTGTTTATCCAACCATCATGGATATCACAACTTATGGTAATTCCATTTTTAAGTGTTCGTTAGTAGTACTTTCCAATCAGGGAATTCCTAAACCTTAATATGTTGTGTTAAATTCAAAGATACTTTCCTATCAGGGGATTCCTAAACCTTAATATGGCATGTTACATTCAAAAACGGAAAAAATGAACTTACTCTGAAGGAAGTTGTCCTTTCAATTACCACACTTTGAGACTATCATTTAGGAATATCAACAAATCATTTTCTTTAAATCATTTTACTTCAAAGTGGGAAGAGGTGAAATTTTAGCCTACCAAGACTTTCAATGAGAAGATAATAATAATAAACACAAATAATTAAAAAAATAAAAATCACTGGAAGATCATAACCCAGAATGTCAAGCCTAAGATCAAGGAAATCTTAAAATGATATAAAAGATGTTCCAGTTTGGTGTCAAAAAGTTAGTAGAAGTGATTTCACTATTAAACAAGGTATAAGGTAATTATGGAATCTCAATTTTCAAGAGAAGTGAGTGGTGGTGGGATTTATTATGATAACTGCATTTTCCTTTGGAAATTATAATTACATTGTAGTTAGCTTTATCAAATTAACTTCTCACTTGGGCAAGTGGAATTAAAATAGGTTAGGTTGGGCCTCATTAATGTCTGTTGTGCAAAAACAATGAGGAAAATGTTCATCATTTGTTTATCTCCTGTCGTTATATTATTCAAATCCTATTTAAATTTTTCATTGAGCTCAAGCGAAAGGTTCCTTGGTCCTATGTTATTTTGATGGAATGTGCATAACTTTGGTTCTTTAATAAGTTTCCTAAATGCTTTGAAGCTCTTGTAGTGTTATTCATATATGGTATTTGGTAAACAAAGAACTCTAGCATTTTTCAAGATAGATACATTCTTCTTTCTATTACCATTGGCTCTATCATATCTAGCTCATTAAAGGTTGGAGGATATACCCACAAGGAAGCCTAAGCTATTAGTATTGATAGCTTTGGATTTTGAGTTTATTTATTTATGGTGTTAGTTAAGACCATCCCTACATTTGTGGGGTATGTGTTGTTCTTTTTCTCATTCCTGATCACTATTTCCAAATTCAATATTCTCTCAATAGAGGATCAACTAACCAAGCATAGTTTACTTCCCTAAGAAAACTTATAGAGGTTGTTATGCTTAGAGGTGTTAAGAAGTTGCAGATCATGAGTGATTCCAACCTTGTATTGATTAGGCCAATAGGAAAGCATCAATTAATAAATATAAATCAATGTCATTTGTTGGTGGACTTTTATAACTCAATTATATCTTTTAAATGAAATTCTTTCACGAACATTCTTCACAAACTCAACACATCAACAGACTTTGACAAAAATTCTTTCAGGGACATTCTTCATGAACTCATACTTCAACGAATGAGTTATCAAAGTGGACTTTGACTTTGTCCCCTGTTGCCATAAATATTTACAAGTTCTTGACAGTGTGATGAAAGATTCTACAGACTTTTTTTTGAAGTCTTCCTATCATGTTCCTTATGTTATAAAGTAAGGATTTTTTTGAAGAAGATAAGGCTATATAACCTCAGGTAGTAGATAGATTGGAAAAGGAGTTTTTTGTAAAGCTAATTAATCACGTATAGTGGAAAGGCCCATAGGGAATGAATTTTTAGTTGTGAACAGATAACATCTATGAAAACGTATATGTTATGTCTCCAATGCATGAGGATCATCTGTCTTCCATTAGTATTTTGAGTTTGTACTTGGAACATATGATCAAACTGTCCCTGTTAGCAAACTGTCTCTGTTATCAAACTGTCTGTTAGCAATGGCTCAATGTAGTGATGATTCAGGCAAGTGTATAATGTGATTTGAAGGACACCTTATCTCATATGCAGTGAACATTGATTTAAACTAGTGTGTAATGAGATTTCATGTTTCTTACTATATTGTGTCTTCAAATTTAACAGTCCATCCATGCTACATAACAGTACTAGTTTCTTGGTGATCCAACCATACTCTGTCTTCAAATTTAACAGTCCATCCATGCTGCATAACAGTACTAGTTTCTTGGTGATCCAACCATCATGGATATCGCAGCGTATGGTAATACCATTTTTAAGTGTTCGTTAGTAGTACTTTCCAATCAGGGAATTCGTAAACCTTAATATGTTGTGTTAAATTCAAAGATACTTTCCTATCAGGGGATTCCTAAACCTTAGTATGCCATGTTACATTCAAAAAGGGAAAAATTGAACTTACTCTGGAGGCAGTTGTCCTCTCAATTACCACACTTTCAGACTATCATTTATTTGCAATTAATCAATTAGAAATAGAGAGATTTTTGTTGTCCTACATCTCCATTGTCTTCTTCATCTTTTCCCAGTGCTTTTCTCATGGTTGTGCATATTGAAGCTGCTTCTCCTTTGAAGGTATGAAAGAACCATGGAAATAGGTATCAGAGACAAAAATGGTCCTACTGAGACTCAAATAGTGAAGATCAATAGATATCGATGATGAGTTTATGTGAAATTCATGGAGCAAACCTTTAATAGAAACATTTTGAAAGAGAATGGATGAGGACATAAAGAGATAAAGAAATGGGCTGGTTTCAAAGAGAAAGAAGTCAACAGTAGCGGAAAATGGGACAACAAATAGACAAGAATAAGAATGAAAATGAGTAAGATTTTTTTCAAATCAACAATATATATAAATGAGAGGATACATTTCTGTTTATCCCCTCGATCTTTTTTTTCCTTTCTTTGTTTTGCGTACCACCACCTTTTGCACATTAAGCCTTTCTCTTAGTATCCTTCTCTACGTACACGAAAATGTTGTCTCCAATAGATTTTTCTCTCATGGATATTTACTCTCACATTTTTGACATGATCTAACGTAATTCTCCATGTGCTGTACCCACTCCCCATGAGAGAACCGTCTTACAAAAATATATAAAATTTAGCCAATTATCAAACCATAGGTCAATTGGGTGTAGCTCCAGTTGTTGAGAGGAAAGTAGTTATCCTCCTACATCTGGGTTCATATTCCACTTTGTTACATGCTTGCTCTCTTCATGAGCTAATTGCTGACAGTTGAGCTGGCCTTGAGCCCTGAAGAATCTAGTTTACCCTGGCTACCATTCTCAGAATGAGGGGAACTACCCAGTGGGTTTCCTCCCGGAAATTCATTATGCAGAGCAAAAAAAGGAATATCAAACCACAAATGGGACATCTGAATTCACTATGTCTAAGTGCCTACTTTGCTGCAACCAGTAGCATTTTCTAACTATGTTTATTTTCTTTCTTAACTGTGCCAAGCACTATGTTACAATGTCAACTGTGGCATTCTAGTCTCTTCTATTTTTTATTTTCAAATACTATATCTAGCTGCTGCATTGTTGTATTCTTCGTGTGCCAAATGCTTCATCATTGCTGCACTAATAGCCGTGCCTTTTGCCGATATTAACCGTGCCAATTGTGTGATGGTATTTGATAAATGTTTATAAGTCTGTTAACTGTGTTTTAATCACTATCCTATTATTCTGTTCGAGCTTATTTGTCTCTTGTGCAAAATTCCAGTGTGGTAAGTTTTAATGCTTCTCTTTATTTCATTTCAGGAAAAAAATGGTCGTCTAAGTTTTATTAAGCATCGCACTCAAATGAAAATACCCTCTCCTATCACACTCTACAAGTTTCTTTTGTTGCTTCTGGAGGCAACCAACATAAAGATGCTTCTCTCTTTTATTCAAATCCTTTTTTGCAGTTAATATGATTCGGTTCACTTGAACAAGTGCAGTAGCTTGTGATGAGCACACCCTATAAATATCTAATGCAGTCTACTCGGTTCATTTGCTTTCTCATTGGCCTTTGACTTCTGTCTTTTCTACATATATTCTGATCCCCTCTATGTCAGCCATGTTGGGGGCACAGGGCTCCCTCCCTTCTTCCTCGTACAAATATTCGTTTAACAACCCCTCCTAGGTTCCCTGTCTGCACCAAGAACTTGGTGACAGATTTTGATTTTATCCATCTTCCTCCCTCCAGTTAAATGCCACCTCAAACATGTAGCCCTCCAAAAAACCCTTTCCTGCCCACTAGATCCATCATCCACTACCCATTGTGTGAATGTGTGGCTTGAATAGATGGACCACCACGATAATGTCAACATAGGAGCAACATTAAATATCCCCTATGCACTAAATTCCTAGATCCAACTGAAATATGAAGTTATGAATAAAATAGACCCTTGGCCCAAAGTCCAGTACATCCATCAACATAATTAAAACCTTGAAGGGTGAGTCACATCAACAAAACAATGAACAATAAATGATATGGCACCTGAACACCTACACCGTGGTAGAACAGGGACGGTCATCATTGATTAGCTTTGAAGGCCATCCCAAAACATTGGGAAACATAAATATCACTGGAAGTTCCATCCTTCATTACCATCATCCTTAGGTCACCACATATTAGATAACCCCAAGAGGATGCAGGGTACCTTTTCATCCAAAGTATGATCTACTAGATGTAGTTGTGACAGTGGCATAGCCAAACTTAGCACCTCTCCCTTATTTCTCACACTCACTGACTTGTACTTTGTCACTACTCAAAGCCTTGTCTTGAGCATTGAGATGGCACAAGTAGCAAAGTTGATGATCATCAGCCAAGACCCTACTCATTATGCAAAAGGAACCTCTTCAGTGCTCAAGTAGCTAACAAAATGCTCAAGATCAATTGCAACTTTGTCCACCTAGGCATGTATTTTTAGGGAATAATTATTCACAACTGTGGATTTGTTAGACCTATAGAAACCTCGTTGATCTGACATAGTTCCTAGTTCCTAGTGGACTTGACTTCAAAGATGTATCAAACTTGTACTTCATGTTTTGTAATGCACCTTAACGGTAGTACAGCATGTGCTCCTTTGAATTATGACATTTTCACTTCCCAGTGATAAGGGATATACATGACTGTATATATATTCTAATGTATAACCTATGCACACCTATGATGTAATGATTAATCCTACGAACAACCAAATATGAGAACTTAACTGCCAGTTATGTTCCCAGGTAGGAATATCAACAAATCATTTTCTTTAAATCATTCTACTTTAGAGTGGGATGAGGTGAAATTTTAGCCTACCAAGACATTCAGTGAGAAGATGATAATAATAAACACAAATAATTAAAAAAAGAAAAAAATCACTGGAAGATCATAACCCAGAAGCTAGTACTCCAGAAGAATTTCCAGAGGACCCCAAGCCTGTGGAAATCTGCAAGTAAAAAGAATGCTAATGTGTTGTCAAGGAAATCTGTAATAAAAAAGAATGTCAAGCTATGCTTCAGTCTTAGGCCTCTCCAAGAAAACGTATATGTTATTTCTCCAATGCATGAGGATCACCTGTCTTCCATTAGTATTTTGAGTTTCTACTTGGAACATATGATCAAACTGTCCCTGTTAGCAAACTGTCCTAGTTATCAAACTCTCTGTTAGCAAACTGTCCCTGTGCCTTCTTATTTGGTGAGCCAAACTCCTTTTGTTTCCATGTATCACAATTTGGGTAGAGAGTGCCACCCTTCATGCTTCCTCTCCTTGGGACTTTTTATTGATGATGTTATTGAGGTGTAGAGGGATTTTCCTCCCCCTCGATACGTACTCAGAGAGTTCCTTTGTCTTCTGAAACTGCTTGCTTAGCCATTTGATTGACTTGGGAGTTGAATCTTTTTCTAACCTGAAAATAGTGGACTTATTTAAATGCATTGAGTAGCAGGACCATTTTATGATAGATGCATGCCAGGGCTTAAGAGGAGGGAGCTCTTTCCTGCTTCAGTGATCTTGTGATTGTGTTGGAGTCCTCAACTGAAATTTCTTGCTTAGCCATCTGATTGAATTGGGAGTTGAATCTTTTTCTAACCTGAAAATAGTGGACTTATTTAAATGCATTGAGTAGCAAGACCATTTTATGGTTGATGCATGCCAGGGCTTAGGAGGAGGGAACTCCTTCAGTGATCTTGTGACTATGTTGGAGTCCTCAACGATAACTACATCCCTTTGCACAATGTCCTTCAGGAACATGACTCCTTGATACATTGTTAGTGCTTCCGTTTGTTATTAGTTGTTTGTCCCTATCTCCAAGAAAATTTTAATTTCTAGGGACTTCTTCCACTCAGAAAAACACAACGTAAGGTCTTGATCTCCATTGATTCCATTCCCTCTAGTTCCATAGTGTTGGCATAAAAAGTTTTAGCTACTGCTACTCTTTGGGTATCCTTACAATTCATATACTGTGGCTCAATGTAGTGATGATTCAGACTACTTTATAACGTGATTTGAAGGACACCTTATCTTATTTGTAGTGAACATTGATTTAAACTAGTGCATAATGAGATTTCATGTTTTTTACTATACTCTGTCTTCAAATTTATAAAAATTCCTTCCTTCCACTTATGCCACGACACCTCTATCTTGGCACAAAATCACACATATTTCAAGATCATTGGCTTCTTAGGTTGGTTTTATTGAATTCCAACTATGGAGGCATGAGTTCTTTTAGAATGAGGAAGAATGTAAGAATGAGATATGTTCTTTCAGCAGGAGGAAGAATGTAAGAATGATAGGGAAAGAAACTCTCCAAGAAAACGTATATGTTATGTCTCCCATGCATGAGGATCATGTCTCTTCCATATAGTATTTTGAGCTTGTACTTGGAGCATATGATCAACAGGGTAGGTGAAAACAGTGTTGAAAATATTGGTATTGGTAGAATATCGGTGAGGGTCCAAAAAACATCTTATTGGCAATATCGGCGAAAATATCAACAAAATATCGGCAAATATCGGCAAGCATAAAAAAGATTCTTTTTTCAAAATTTTAAACATAGCCGATATTTTGCCGAAATTTCTCGATATTTTGGAAATATCGCGATATTTTCAAAACAAAAAATATCACGATATTTTCTCGGCGATATATCGTTTTGCCAAAAATATCGCGATATTTTTGAATATCTTCGATATTATCAATAGTGGGTGAAAGAGCCCTTAATACAACGGGGTCAAAAGATAGAGCCTTTGCAAGGGATACAGGGAAGCAATGAATTATTGGTTTATGAGAGGAAGCCCATCCTTTGATAAGAAATCACATGTGATGTTTTCGTATGGGGTTTCTAGATAACTTGTGATAGATTTTTAGGTAACTCCCTTCTGCCAGCATTTTGCAGAGGACCTCTTTTCCTTATAAAGAGACTTATCCCAGACCAAATCCATCTCTTTTACCAAGCTTTCTATCCAAATCTTTAGATGGTAGGATAGATGGTAGGATAGATTTGTGGTATACATAAATCTAGAACTTGCTAGATTTCTCACTCTACAATGTTTCTATCTGCTCGAATTTGTGTTAAAAGGAAATCTAGCACATGTTAGATTTTCTTTTACATCGCAACGTTGTTAATATAGCACATATTAGACTTATTTAGTCCTACAATGTTGTTACGTTCTTGTGTTTGTGCTTGAAGGAAATATAACATGTGTTAGATTTCTTTCAAATTAAATTGTGCTTGGGTTTGTGTTGGAAGAAAATTTAACACAATCTAGAAGTCTTATGCTCTACAACGTTGTTGTTGGCAACGTGCTTGTATTTGTGGTAGACATAAATGTAGCACATGTTAGATTTCTCGCTCTACAATGTTGTTGTTGGCAACGTGCTTGCATTTGTGTTAGACATAAATCTAGCAATTGCTAGATTTCTCACTCTAAAATATTTCTATGTGCTTGAGTTTGTGCTAAAAGGAAATCTAACACATGTTAGCTTTTCTCATACATTGCAATGTTGTTAATCAGCACATGTTAGACTTATTTAGTCCTAAAACGTTGTTATGTTCTTGCATTTGTGCTAGAAGGAAATATAACATGTCTTATATTTCTTTCAAATTTAAATTTTCTTGTGTTTGTGTTGGAAGAAAATTCAACACAAGCGAGATTTCTTATACTCTACAAGGTTGTTGTTGGCAACATGCTTTTATTTGTGGTAGACATAAATCTATCACTTGCTATATTTCTCACTCTACAATGTTTCTATGTGCTTGAGTTTGTGCTAAAAGGAAATCTAACACATGTTAGATTTTCTTTTACATTGCAATGTTGTTAATCTAGCACACATTAGACTTATTTAGTCCTAATATGTTGTTATGTTCTTGTGTTTGTGCTAGAAGGAAATATAGCATGTGTTAGAACTCTTTCAAATTTAAATGTGCTTGTGTTTGTGTTGGAAGAAAATTTAACACAAGCTAGATTTATTATACTCTACAATGTTGTTGTTGTCAACATGCTTGTATTCGTGCTAGACATAAATCTAGCACTTGCTAAATTTCTCACTCTACAATGTTTCTATGTGCTCCAATTTGTGCTAAAAGGAAATCTAACACATGTTAGATTTTATTTTACATTGCAATGTTGTTAATCTAGCACACATTATAGACTTATTTAGTCCTACAATGTTATTATGTTCTTGTGTTTGTGCTAGAAGGAAATATAGCATGTGTTAGATTTCTTTCAAATTTAAATGTCCTTGAGTTTGTGTTGGAAGAACATTTAACACAAGCTAGATTTCTTATACTCTACAATGTTGTTGTTAGAAATGTGCTTTTATTTGTGGTAGACATAAATCTAGCACTTGCTGGATTTCTCACTCTTCAATGTTTCTATGTGCTCAAGTTTGTGCTAAAATAAAATCTAACACATGTTAGATTTTATTTTAAATTACAATATTGTTAATCTAGCACACAATAAACTTGTTTATTCTTACAATGTTGTTATGTTCTTGTGTTTGCTTGCATTTGTGTTAGACATAAATCTAGCAATTGCTATATTTCTCACTCTAAAATATTTCTATGTGCTTGAGTTTGTGCTAAAAGGAAATCTAACACATGTTAGCTTTTCTTATACATTGCAATGTTGTTAATCTAGCACATGTTAGACTTATTTAGTCCTAAAACGTTGTTATGTTCTTGCATTTGTGCTAGAAGGAAATATAACATGTCTTATATTTCTTTCAAATTTAAATTTTCTTGTGTTTGTGTTGGAAGAAAATTCAACACAAGCGAGATTTCTTATACTCTACAAGGTTGTTGTTGGCAACATGCTTTTATTTGTGGTAGACATAAATCTATCACTTGCTATATTTCTCACTCTACAATGTTTCTATGTGCTTGAGTTTGTGCTAAAAGGAAATCTAACACATGTTAGATTTTCTTTTACATTGCAATGTTGTTAATCTAGCACACATTAGACTTATTTAGTCCTAATATGTTGTTATGTTCTTGTGTTTGTGCTAGAAGGAAATATAGCATGTGTTAGAATTCTTTCAAATTTAAATGTGCTTGTGTTTGTGTTGGAAGAAAATTTAACACAAGCTAGATTTATTATACTCTACAATGTTGTTGTTGGCAACATGCTTGTATTTGTGCTAGACATAAATCTAGCACTTGCTAAATTTCTCACTCTACAATGTTTCTATGTGCTCCAATTTGTGCTAAAAGGAAATCTAACACATGTTAGATTTTACTTTACATTGCAATGTTGTTAATCTAGCACACATTATAGACTTATTTAGTCCTACAATGTTGTTATGTTCTTGTGTTTGTGCTAGAAGGAAATATAGCATGTGTTAGATTTCTTTCAAATTTAAATGTCCTTGTGTTTGTGTTGGAAGAACATTTAACACAAGCTAGATTTCTTATACTCTACAATGTTGTTGTTAGCAATGTGATTTTATTTGTGGCAGACATAAATCTAGCACTTGCTAGATTTCTCACTCTACAATATTTCTATGTGCTCAAGTTTGTGCTAAAAGAAAATCTAACACATGTTAGATTTTATTTTAAATTGCAATGTTGTTAATCTAGCACACAATAAACTTGTTTATTCTTACAATGTTGTTATGTTCTTGTGTTTGCGTTTAAAGGAAATCTAACATCTGTTAAATTTCTTTCAAATTAAAATGTGTTTGTGTTTGTGTTGGAAGAAAATTTAACACAATCTAGAATTCTTATACTCTACAACGTTGTTGTTGGCAACGTGCTTGTATTTGTGGTAGACATAAATCTAGCACTTGATAGACTTCTCTCTACAATGTTTCTATGTGCTCGAGTTTGCACTAAAATGAAATCTAACACATGTTAGATTTTATTTTACATTGCAATGTTGTTAATGCTAACATGTTTCTGTTTAGGCTAAAAGAAAATCTAGCTTGTGCTAGATTTTTTTTGTCATGTAGTGTTGTCATTGGAGATATTTATATGTTTGTTATAAGAAAATGTAATTATGAGTAAATTTTTCTCACCCTACAATGTTGTTATGTGATTAATTTCACTTTAGAAGGAATTATAGTATGAATTATATTTCTTTCGCCTTGTAATGTTGTTATTTGCAACGTTCTTGTGTTTTTTATAGGAGGAAATCTTTGTACACTATCCCATTCTTAGACCACATATTCCATATGAAGGGCCTTCTAATCGTTTCAAGGTTTAAATTTTTTTATGTTGTAACAATATTCTATGTAGGCATGGACTAAAACTTCATAGTCTCTAAAAGGCAAGGTCAAATGTCCAAGGAAATATTATTATTCCAATGACTTTATTGACATTCTGTTTATGTTTTTGCTTTATAATACAATGTTGTTATTGGCAATCTTCTTGTATGTGATAGAATATAGTCTAGCATGGGTTACATTTCCTTTGCCTTGCAATATTTTAATGACAATATGTTTGTGTTTGTGGTACATGGAAATCTAGCTTGTGCTATATTTATTTTGTTTTGCAATGTTTTTCTTGGAAATATGAATGTGTTCGTGCTAAAAATAATTCTAGCACGTGCTAGATTTCTTTCACCTTACAATGTTTTTTTTTTACAATATCCATGCGTTTGTAATAGAAATAAATCTAGGATGCAAATATTTCTTTTTGCTTTGCAGGATTCTTGTTGGCAATATGCTTTTGTTCATGTTAGAAGTAATTCTATCAAATTCTATATTTATTTCACCTTGCAAAGTTGCTATGTGTTTGTCTTTGTGCTAGACAAAGATCTAGAAGAAAATCTAATGATTGCCATAGTTAATGTTCTTTCATTGTGTTTTGCTATTATTTTATCTAAAGCAAACTAAGAATATACATGACTATAAGAGATAAATTTTGTGTATATATATTGTTATTTTGGTCTATACAATTTTTTTTGTTTATTCACAATGTAATGTCTTTTGGAAATGTTCTTATGCTTGTGCTGGAAGGAAACCTAGTAGATATTTGCTTTCCTATATTCACGATTAAAAGAATATAAAAAATTATTTTGGGGTGCCCTTTTTCTAACCTTGATTAGCTATTATTGTGAGTTATAAACTTGTTATTGTTCTTGTTCATTTTGTTACACATATAATTATGCGAATAGTTGTAGTATTTATAAATTCATATTTTCTTCAATAATTCGAAATTGTGACAACAATTTTTTTACTTTATTTTCAGATACCATGGACTATGAAGCTAGTGAGAATTCAAAGGAAGCATCCAAGGAAAAAGGAAGTTCAAGAAACACGACACCAAATTCTTTAATTGGTATGACAATTTTAATTTATACTTTGTTAAAATTGTTAGACATTGTGTTAATAACTGGTTGTTGATTAATAAAACCCATGGAAATAGCCTTAGGATTGGGGTTTTAATGAGGACAACCCATAATAACATGGGTATTTTTTTTCCAAGAAATTTTAAATATGTGATAACTTTTGGTGTCATCTACTAAACTTGCACAACATATGTACTCATTTATTATTGTGCGCGTAAATGAAAATCGTGTATTATAAGGTTGTTTAATACTATTTGTTATTTCATGTCTTCCATTAAATTTTTCTTTCTAGAAACCGTGGAAACTGGTAGGCTTGAAATTCGAAGTAAAGTAGCGAAGACAAAAATAAAAGCAAGTGATCTACAAATGATGCCCCCTTCAACTAGTATGGTGGTTTTATATTTTATGTACTCTTTTAGAAATGGTTGGATTATGTGGTTTCTTTTCTTATCAGTTTTACCCAGATGATAACTTTTGGTGTCATATAGTAAACTTGCATAGCATATGTACTCATTTATTATTGTGCATGTAAATGGAAATCATATATTATAAGGTTGTTTAATAATATTTAGTATTTCATGTATTCTATAATTTTTTTTTTCTAGAAACTGTGGAATCTGGTGTGCCTGAAATTCAAAGTAAAGTAGTGAAAGACAAAAAAAAGTGATGTACAAACATTGCCTCCTTCAACTGGTATGGTCATTTTATATTTTATGTACACTATCTTGGAAATCGTTAGATTAGGTGGTTTTTTAGTATTTATAAGAACATTATGTGACAATATTTGAAATTATATTTTCATTTTGATTAATGCAAATATTTTTTTTGCTATTATTTGTAGAATTGGTTGGCCCAAAAGCAAATGAAATGTTACAACCATCACTTAAGAAAAAGAAAAGTTATTCAACTCGAAAGGCAATATCAATAACACCTTCAACTTCTACTTTTGAAATGATTAAAAAATACAATACAAATAATAAATATGAGTTCGTGCAAGATTGGTACATCCAAATAGAAACTCCCATGAATATGTTTCCTGATATGTACCTATTTGGATCAATAGACAGAAACGAACCAGAGGTATTAGGAATAATAATTAATTGCTATGCTTGCAATGAAAATGATATTGACTTTCAAGAGGAAATGATTAAAGAAAATGAGGTAAAATTAATTTCATGTCAAGTGGAGTATACAAATTTTAGACCAGATTTGATTGAAGCTTCAAGTACTGATTCGACAAATACGATAAAAAATTCAATGTTCAAGTTGGATAGCTTTGAGAGCTCCTCTAAATCTGGACTAAATAGTTGTGAAGATATTTTAAAACGCATCACCACTGTTCTGAGATATCATTATGTAAGAAGTAAAAAAACATCATCTATACTTCTTCATTTACAACAAAAGGGTAAATTTTTTGATAAAATACTAAATGATAAAATTGATTCTCAATTAATTGCTTTGAGAAGAGTATATTTATCTGATTTGGAGGAGAACATAAAAGAAAGTGATTTCAAGCCCACTACAGAATTTCAAAAGACTAGGAAAGTTGAATTTGAGACAACTAACCTTGCAAATCAATGTGATGAGATTCATGAAGCTTTCAATCATTGCTATCTATTTTCAAACTCCTTTAATAGAAAAGTGCTTGTAGAAAGATGTAAAGAAGCTCCTAAGGTGTTCAAATTAATATCACGAGATGATTTAAATGTTCATGTATTAGTGAAATCATTCCTAGATTTACCTGATGCTCTTCTGGTTCCATTTGACATCAATGAGCCTAATCCATTGGTCAACTCTATCAAAATTATAAATGAGACAGATCTAAATTCTAAGAATATCAATTTTTGGATAGTTGATGGTCAACATACCATTCAAGCAGCGAAAGAAATTTTAACAAATCCTAAATATAATGTATCAACAGAAGCGAAAAAAAATGTAAAAAAACGTAATGCTCGATTCTTAAATCCATCAATTGAACCCATTGAGGTGATCCACATTTGTTGTCAATTAAATTCTGCAAATAAGGTATTTTATAAAACTCCATTTATTGATTTTGTGCGCTCGGCAAGGCATTTCTTAATTGCCAATGACAAATTAAAGAAAAGGATGATTGGATGCTCTAAGACGACTGAAGACAAGGTATGTAATTTTAATTATTTTTACATTTAACATTTTATTATTGTATCTACTTTTATTGTAGATAAATTACTAAAGCCGATAATATAAGTCATATTTTTTTATATTTATGATGATTTCTCATTAGATTATAACACCTTATTTAGTTTCATTTTTACATTGGATTCTTATTAGTTTATATTTATTATTTTATCAGGTTGATGATGAAATGTTGTGCTCATTCTTCGATTGTCCAATTACAAATTTTTCTGATAAAAAAGTTCTCTTATATCTTGATGAACCTATTTGGGATAAATGGAACACTGTTTTTAACTGTTACCAACTAGGTACATTAAAGTGTTCTCCAAGCCAACCTGATTTTGAGAACTACAAGAAAAATAGTCTACACAGTTTGACAGCAACTACTTTTCGGCCCCTTCAGGGATTAACCATGGAATAAATTGCTTCAGTAGCAGATAAGCTATTGGATTGAACCATTTGGTTTTCTATTCCAATTAATCATCCAACAAATGCCATAAAAATAAAAGATTATTGTTCTAAATTGAAAACGAACAAAACAATATTGGATGCAATGGTTACATATTGTCAAAGTCATGATCAGAACTTGAATGAGATGACTCTTACCACATTCAACATTCTTGAGCATTATGAAATTAATGATATCATACTCACCAATTTTTGCAACATGGTGGAGCAGTCTACTTATGTCAAAGGAACACGTAATACAAAGATAGAGTCCCTTTCTCAGCTAGAATGTGGAGTCCTTGACAGAATGATAAATGGATCAACAAGTGTTCAACAGGTTGATAACAATTTTGAATTTGGTTGTCATTTTGGAGGCCCTGATCTTTTTTCAACACTTTTGTACTCTTTTCCATGTCAGTTGCAATCAGTTTTACATACTGACCTTGTTGTTTTGGATACACTAGCTTTGAAAAAAGAACAATTCAACAAGGGGTATTACATTGAATTTTTTCGATTTCTTATTGAAAAAAATGAGTTGAATGACTTTACTACAGTTCTCTTAGTAGAAATTTGGTTTTGTAATGATGTACACCAGTCTTTGGAAATTTCCATAAAGAACTCCAAGTTCAACTATAAAATGACTAGTGGCATTTATGAATATAAGTGCCAAAACAATTATAGTTATGATATAGTTCTTACTATACATTTCTATACTTCAGAGTTAAAAATTTTGGAGGCTATAAAATACTCTCACACATTTGAAGACACATTTGATGAAAATGAGAGAGATTATGATTTTTGGATGGATTTAGTGGAAAAGCACCAACAATGTAGTGATGCAAAAGTGGTTATTTCTCTTTATGCGGAGAAAATTTTTATCAAGGCCTGTTGTACTTATGGAAGAAGAATTTCATGTGTTGTGCAAACAGAGTCACAAAGGACAATCATGTTAAATAATTACAAATCTTTTCAACTATCAAATCCAGTACCCATTAACTTCTTGGAAAATACAGGTACTACAATTCATTTATTTACTTTCTTATAATACATTGGAAACTATTTTTTTCATATTTCTTAATTGTCAAAGTGTTTACTAAAATGAATAATGATGGAGATTCTAAAATAGAGAATGATGAAAGTGGGAAGAAACAAATTAATCAACATAGTGCTTATGTTGTTGAAAAAAGTATGGAGATGGAAACAGGAGGAGAAAGAGGAGAGGAAGAAGTTATCATAACAGGTACATAATTTGTTTAGTTTTTTCTCTTGATAATTTTTCAATTTATTTAATTTCCATATTCATAATATTTTTGGATGACTATTATAGGGAATTATGAGATGAATGAAATTAATCAAGACAATGACCATGGAACGATGAAGATAGAAATGGGTATTAATCATTGTATCTCTATCTTTTTTTATTTTATTATTATTCTAAATTATTTTTTTTTTTTGCGATTCATATCCATTTCATATGTTGATTATAGTTGGAAATAAAGAGAATGAATATAATTACCAAGGTATTGTCCCACAAAACTACAATCAAGAGCAAAATATAACATCAGGTACTTATAATTTGTCCACTTGTTTTCCTTGTTATTTAATGATTCTATTCATTTTCACAATTCAAAATATATTATATGTTTAATTTGGAAACAAATAAATGTAACCAAGATGATGATGAGGTGCAACGTTACAGATATGAGGATAATGTCATATCAGATACTTATAACTTGTCTTCTTGTTTATCTTATTATTCTTCAAACTCAAATACTTGTAACTACCATAATGTTGTATATTTTTATTATAGGAACAAATAAAAAGGGTAAAATTAACAATCAAAATAATGTTTAAGGTGTGTGTGCATGTGTGTGTGTTCCTTTTTAAAGGTTACATTACTAATGTTTTTCTTGGTATTGGTATTTGATTGAAGGTTTAAATAGAAGTACAATCGGTATTTGATTGAAGGTTTAATATGTTTACTCCAGGTCCTGTCCAGATGATAAAAGAACTTTTTGTTTTATCTATAAATATTGAAAAAACCACTCAAGGTAAGTGTATTGTTTCAACAATTTTTTTAGTAATTTTTGTAACATGAATAAAATGGTTTGACTATATTATTTTCCATTGTGTTGCAGCCAAAATAACTGAAAAGAAACTAGTTATTTTTGAACTAAAGGACATTTTTTATCATAGCATTGATGATGAAGCAACAAACAAAGGGCATATTGAGAAAATGGGAGTTGATTCTGATTACACAATAGAGGAAAAACTATTTTGGATTCATCCACATGCAAAATCATTTTTTGGAATGTGTTTCAAAAATGAATCTCTTGACATTGCAATTTGGACGACAGATTTGAAACAAAGCGCAACAAGATTTATAAAAAAGTTGGTTTTAGAAACATTACAAGATAAATTTGTGTTTAAGTGGACTGCTTCAAACTGTAAGCCACAAAAGGGACATAAGGTCATTGAAAGTTCAACGAAAGTTATACACACTAAATCATTGAAAAAAGTGTGGGAAATGCATACCCAATATGATGCAACCAATACTATTATAGTTGATTGTTTAATTGAGAGAGTGAAAGAGAATCCAAAAGAAAATGTGATTCTTGCCCCTCCATTCATTGGAGCAAATCAAGGGGATAATTGGTTTATCCATGAGCTATGGAGAATATTGCATAAACTCAACAAGGCTACGGATGTGCGAGCTATTTTTAAGGATATCCAATTATATTTAGAAGTACCATAAGATTACATATGTCTATATCATGTTGTTATATGTCTGACATCATGATTGATTAATTTTATTTCACAACACTAATAAGAGAATTGTTGATTTGGTTTGTCATTACTAAAAATAAAATATTTTTATTTTCTTTATTTTTGGTGAGATGAATGGTCATTTAATGTTTTCATATCAAAATTTCCCATGCTATCTTTTTTGTTTTACAATGGATTACATTATATGTAAAATTAAAAGGTAACTGTTCTATTTGTTTTAATTAGATCATTACAATTATTTGCTTTAAATGTGGTTTAAGTTATTGTTATACCTCTTAGAAATTAGTAATTTGAAGGATGACCCATTGCATTCTTATAACCCTTTTTATTCCATATCAGTTGAAAAATTATATTAAGTTGTATGTAACACCAACAATAAACATACAATTTGCACTAAAAGAAGCACAAAAAAAACTAAGGTAGAAACTCTATAAATTAACATATAATTAATTAGGTTTGAAATTTAAAAATTGTGTTATATTGTATGTGAAAATTAATAAAAAATTAGTTTGTTTAGTTGCGCTAGACCATTAAAATTATATTTTTCAATTGAAATTATATAAATCATTATGAGTCTTAAAATCAATGATCTAAATGGTGGGTCAATGCTTTCTTATAATATTTTTGTTCCATACAAATTAAATAAAGGTACTAGGTTGTATGTATAAAGTAAACATATTATTTGTTTGTTCATTTTAATGGGGCAATTGTATTTGTATTTTGTGATAATTTGAACTCATTGTAAAATTACCTTTGCATACAAATGGAAACTATTCATAATAACTATTAACATCATTTTTAAAATGATAGGTTTTTATGTCCTTAAGCAATGAAGTGTTGAAGTGGAGATATGTTAATATCATACATGTGGTTGCAGTGCAAATGCAGATGGGAATTACTACAAGTCAAAAGATGTTGTTGATATTCGAAATGGAAGGATTATTCTTCCAATCATACACCAAAGATGAACAATATTTTCATATTCAAAGAGAACCAGACTGGCAGTTTGGTGATAGGTCCTATTTTTTAAGGCCTTTTCATTCAGAAGTATTAAAATATTGCTTAAGAAATTATGATGTTTCAATATGGACATTAAATGTCACTGACAAGTACATCCGAAAAGTACTTGAAAAATAAAGTATTGATATAGACTACTTTAAATTTTCATGGGACAAATCTCATTGTCATTTGCAAACAAAATTGGAAGCAGGGAGAAGAAGACAATTTTATGAGAAAAAGTTGAGTGATGTGTGGTGCCAATATGGAGATAATTATGAAGAATCAAATGTATTGCTAATAGATACAGAAAATCATACTTCTCAATTCATGGGATATCGATCAAACCACATCTTGATAAAATCGTATACAGGAAAAGAGAAAGATACGTGGCTTATGCAAGTTTTATTCCCCTTTCTTGAGACACTTCATCGTATCAAACAAAAACATGTGTACATTTGAATGTTCAATAGAACATGTACTTCATTGTAGTTCATGGAGATAATTTCTTTTATAAATTTGTTGAAAAGTACATTCCAAATTTTCAATACATTTTGGACATAGTTTTTGTTGAATCAATTTGTATGATTTTATATTTTTTGAAATAGATGGAAATTGCCAATTATATTAATATGTTTATTTCTTATTATTTATAAATGTTTTTGCAATGACTGTTGTATCGATTTTTTCTAAGATGTGTGTGTGGGCATGCGTGTTCTTAAATGAATTGTTTTCCATTCAAATTATCTTATATGAACCATCTAAGCATGTTTTTTTAATGACTTATGTTTAATTATATGTATCAATAATCATATATAAATGTGAAATATAATTTTTGAAATAGAACTCCTTGCAAACAAAGGTGCTATTCTTACTAAAGAAATTATTGCAATTTACTTGATAAATGTTATGTGCATTATTCACTATTCACAATGCATTATTCACTATTAAGGTTAATGAGAAATGTGCCATAGGTAAATGATTTGATCTTTTTGAAGCATAAGATATGTGATTTCTCAATTGATAGTTTTCATAAATTTATATGCTTAAATCAATTAATGGTTGTAACTGCAATCATATCATATTGAAAATCAATAAGGCACAAAGTTAGTTATTCATTGTTTACATATAAAATGCACTAATATGAGTGCATAAATGTGATATGTAATTCTTTAGATAAAAATATATTGTAAATAATTTTGCATTTCTTAAAAAAACATATATATGAGGATAATGATTGATAAGTGGATTATCAAGGTTTGATTAGATACTATCATGGATTAATTATGTTATTGAAATTTTTGAACCGTAAGGCATCTAATTTCATTATTTAAAGTCATTTTTTTTGTAAATTTTTCTTTTAAATAAACTGAAATTATATCACTTGAGCTATAATTATATTATTGACTTGTACTTAGTTATGTCCATTAATAGGAATGTATAAATGTGATTATAATAGTCATATACTACGATGCATTTTTTCGAAAAATAAGTCTTTTAATTTCTTGATAATAAGTATTAAGTGGACTATTTAGGCTAACGGGTTATGACTCATAAGTGAATACTACTCGTTAAATTGCAGGGCATTCAAGTTTTAACCCATACTTTTTTTTCATATATTCTTGAATCAACTATTTGTATATGAAATCATCTCATCTCATTTAATTTAATAAGGAATCCATTTATTGACTTTTATTTGTCTATCACGTAATCTATTAAGACTCTATTAATCTCATATTGTATTGTTTTGATACAAAACTCTATGAAAAGCAAAATTCTCTTCTTAATAAAACATGGAATAATTAATTAACAATGTGTTAAGTGGACCATCTAGACTCATTAGATGGGTAAAAAATGGATGTATTTAAACTTTTTGCACCATAAGACATTGATTTTTCAATCCATATTAGCATTTTGTCATTTTCAATTCATAAATAGTTTCTTTATGGTTTAAATAATTTCATAGAATCCAATATGACTTGAAGAATTCTATTTGGCTATAAGCATTGATAGAAGTTCATAAATGTGATGCAATTTTTAAATGTAACTCTTAATGTAAGTAAGTATATATATAGATATATATAGATATATATATATATATATATATATATATATATATATATATATATATATATATATATATATATATATATATATATATATATATATATATATATATATATATATATATATATATCTTTCACAAAACAAATTATAATTAATTGATAATGAGCTTTAAGTGGTCTATATAAAGCCATTTATTGACTTTTATTTTCATATCATGAGGTTTAATCTAAGTGTGTAAATGTGACACTTTTTTTTATAAATAAAACTCCATGTAATATGAAATGTTTTTCCTAACAACACATGGAATAGTTAATTGGTAATGAATGTTAAGTAGATTGTTAAAGTTATTTCAAGGTAGAGGTCATAAATAAATGTATTTAAACTTTATGCAACATATGGCATTTGATTTTCCAACCTTTATTAACATTTGGTAAATTTCAATTCTTAAATAAAATATTTGTAATTGAAATAATCTCATAGAAACCAACAAGACAAGTATGTATTAAATTATATTTAGAATGTATGTATGTATAAATGGAATTTATTTTTGAAATAAAGATCTCAATGTAAGTAAAAAATATATATATTTTTAGAAAATTAATAATTTAAATCCAATTATTTATGAGTTCTAACTGGTTTATTCTATTTTGAATTGAAATTTTGACTAACTATACATTATTAAATCAATTATTCTTATATGTAATCATGTCATATAAGTCAATAAGTCAAGAAAGCATTAATTAATTTTTTTTTAACTATCATGTGGTTTAATATGAATGTACAAATGTGAAATTGTTATTTCTAGAATAAAAAACCATGTAAAGAAAATGAATTTTCTAATAAAACATGGATTAATGAATTCACCATGAGCATTAAGTAGACTATTTAAGCTCATTCAAGAGATGGGCCATAAATGGATGCCTTTAAACTTTTTACACCATATGACATGCTTTCACCATCAATATGAACATTTTGTAAATTTCAAATCTTAAATAAACTATTTGTACTTAAAATAATCTCATAGAATCCAACAAGACTCGGAAGTTATTTATTGAATTTTATTTAGCTATATGTATTCATACAAGTTTAAGAATGTAATTTATCTTTGAAATAAATCTATAAATGCAAGTAAAGATATATCTTATACAAAACTATTTAAGATTAATTGATAATTAGCTTTAAGTGGTTTATTCATACTACATGAAAAATCCAGTCATAAAGGAATGCCTTTTAATACACATTTAATATTCAAAATCAATATCTTAATGATAATTTAGAACTATTTACATTAAGTATTTAATAATTAAAGAACATGGGGACTTATATAAATTTCAACTAAAATACATGAGTTAAGTTTCACATTTATTTCTTCCCCATTAAAAATGCTTATCATTTTCTTTTCTTAGTGAAAGTAATGGTCAATCATGGTTTTCCATATTATTGGTTGACACTAAATTTACATCGAGACTATTATTGGTTTTGACAATGTTTACAAGGAGAGATCAATATCCACACGACCATCAATTGTGCTAATATTTGAAAACCCCTGCCTCCACTACTTACAAGAATTCACCACTAAAGTTTCTTGTTTACTTCATTTTGTGACGCTGTCCATCATAATGGAATGACTTGAATACCCATTTAAGAACTCTCATTTGATGTACTTGGATTTGAGTGGAGATAGACCAATGGTGCCTAACCTTCTTGAAATACGTAGATCAACAATGTATAACCTTTACAGTAGATGCTTGCATTCTATGAAGATGAAGGATGACCCCCTCTTTAGTGATTCATAAAGGCACAAAGGGGCCGTAGAAAATTGAGCACAAGAACATTTTACTAAGGTTTTAATAGACTAGTTTCAATGCAATGCAAGGGACACCTATCCTTGTCATTTACAATAAGATCCTCACATCACCATCATTTAATCAACAAATCCCTCGTAGGTTGGGGGAAAGGGGGTTAGAATTGCGAGACATAAAATTTAAGCATCGATAAATCTAGCATGTTATCGATAACTATAATATCTTGATTGGATGTTTGACATACTAAAATGATTTAACTTAAATCAATTTCTTCTAAGAGTTTGATTTCGCACTCCTATTGTGTATCGATACTATTATACATAACAACCCCATGTTTGACCTATTCATGATCTCTAATTGGTTAGAAATTACTTGCAAATTATTTTAATGTTGAATCAAGTTAATATGGAAATTTACAAAAAAAATGAATGTTGTTGGAGGCCTTGTAATAGAATACTTCCAAACTTAATGAAATATATATATATATATATAAGCATGATCTACATGGAGGTAGCCAAGTTTTTCATATTAAAAATTTACGTTTTTATATAAAAGTATAATTTTTATTATTTTTTGAAACTGGTGAAGTAATATTTCAATTTTATTTTGCAGACACATATGTTCACATCAGGTGTTTTTAAACTATTTAAATAAATCAAAAAACCAAAAGTACCATTTCGAAGAGGACTCTTAAACGAAGATAGTGGTATTTTTTTTTTTAAATCATTTTGTATATTTTATGATATTGATTTTATATTCAACCTCTTTATAAAAGTTAAAAAAAAATTCAAGCATTATGTTTAAAAGAAATTAGATGAAAAATATCATATGAATTCTAAAATGTCAAACGCATACGCCATTGTATATAGGATTCCTTTTTGAATCCAACGTTATCAACTTCGCCACCTGAGGAAAAATTTAGCCCTAAGTCTGTGAGGTTACAAAATGTAGTTGCAAAAAATTTTGCAGAAGGGGTACTGAAATACTGATATTAGGACTTAAGAGACTTTATCAAGCACTTAAAGTGCTCGATCGAGCACCTAAATTTGAAATTTAAATAGCTTAGTTCAGGGTTTTGTAAATCCTCTATTAAGCCATTTACGTGGTTAATAGGGGCTTGATCGAGTGTTATGGCTTAGTCGAGCTATTATACTCGATCGAGCATCTATAAAAGAAAAAATTGAGGAATCTAAAATTAAACTTTCACCTCATTTTAAAATTCAAATTCTTATTATAATTTTAGTTATAATGTCATGTAAGAACCTTATTAAATTTAATATTAATATATTTTAATATTAGTGTTAAATTTAATAATTTTCTATTCATATAATATTATTAAATTTAATATAATATAAAATTTCTTATATTATAATATATACTAGCACAACCACATTAATAAATGTGGTTGAGATATGCCATAGCATCAACAAAAGATTCATTAACACAAAAAAAAGTCATACAATATGAGTCAACATATATGTTACATAATTTTATTTAACCTATTTTTTTTATAAATCTAACATAATAAAATATGTAATACTTTTAAAATCCTTAAGTAATCAGAACCTAAAGCTACCTTTAAAGAAATAAAACCTAAATAGTTCCAATTGGAAGACATGAATCACTCTATGTATCTTTGATGGAGGTAGCTGGAACATTAATATTTTGGAAAATTTTAGATATAATTTCTAGGGAAAATTATCATTTTCACTTCAAGGGAAAATACAGCACAGATTTGAAATCTTAAGTTTTAAATATGTATTATATAAAAAATTAAAATGTTGTAGGGCATCAAAATTAAATATATATAAACATAATATGTTAATTGTCAAAGTATTCTAAAATTTTTGAAATATAGAGTGAGAGAGAGTGGGAGAGATGGGTAAGAGAGAGAGGGGGAGATAGAAAGATGGAGAGAGGGAGAGGAGGAGAGAGTCTCCAAGAAAGAGCCGGAACTCGAGAGATGGAGTTGGAGGAAAAGATAGGGAAGGAAGAAGTATATATATATATATATCTATAGAGAGAGAGAGAGAGAGAGAGAGAGAGAGAGAGAGTATGCTTGGTGGTGAGATTGTCATAACTCCTATTTATAGTAACCTTTCTTCTTCTTTTTTACATACTAATAGCTTCAGTACTACTACCTCTAATATCTTGTAGTGTTCATACGATGAACTATACTATGATCACCATAACTTCTTGAATAATTCAAGAATATATTTTCTTACATGTGTATGTCTCTATACTTCTGATTCATGAGCCTAACACTAAGTAGGTATTATTTTCTTATGTCCTTTGAGGACATTATTATTCTCAATCTACACCTAGGACATGGGTCCCATTTTTTTCTTTCGCATAAATAACCTATATGTATGCAACGTACACTCTCTTTGCCACGCCCAAATGGTCTGATACAGGGTAGTAATGGTATTATTTATCTCATTGTATAGTTACTTATTGAGTAATATGTCAGAATTAGTTTTCTTAGAAATATATTTCTTATCTTGTGTTTGAGAGTACTTCCCTTAAGTGAAGGCAGTGAAAAAAGTGTTTTATTTTCTCACCTTCATTACTGATATAGACTTCGTAAATGTATGATCGCACTTCTTGTTATCGGGAAATCTAGTGTCTATGCAGAGCTGCTAGTCCCACTAAGGCTGGTAGCTACCTTAGAAACAAACAAACTAAAACCACTTTCGTTTTCCTTTATGAGAAGTAGATAAGAGGGGAAAGAAGGAGACCAACCTCTATCTTATGATTGGTTCCTTTCTTGATTCCTCTCCCTTCTGATAGATCTTTGCCACTCGCTTCCTCGTCTACCCAGCTTTAAAAATCACTTATATGATCAAAGCAACATAACACTATCCAAGAACATAGATCTTTTGTCATAAACAATATAGGACCAGATATATATTGCCCACACAAATGCATATATCATCAATCATACAAGAATGTGGAGGAAAACTTGAATAGATTTATTAATAATCAAGAATAGCAAAGAGGATTACAACCAATTTTTCGGACCCAACATCATCCTCTCAGCAAGAAAGCCCCTCTTCACCACATGAAAAGCTTCGATCACCCAACACTATCATGTTACACCAAGAAACCAGCAGCACTTCCTTACAAGATACAAAATTCTAACCTCCTGGATCTCTCGGATGAGGGATCCATATATAGATGTTTGCAAGGGGGTGAGTCAGCTTTTGAGATTTGATTAGTGTCCTCTCTCTGATAGTTCTTGATTCCACTTGGAGATTGATGATCTCTTAGTCATCCCTGGGCGAATGCAGAGAGGCAAGTGTCACAGGAGAAGTTTCTGGAAGATTCCATGATCCTCCACCTTGCAGGTTGACCCTGCCATTTGTCGACTCTCACGCATCGCACCCCATAGAAGGGCTTTTCAGTATGCATCGCACCTCCCATGTGTATTTAGGTGGGATGCAGTGCACTTTGACCATGGAGCAGTTGAGATGGTCCAGTTTTGACTAGTTCTGAGTAGTTTTTCATGGAGAACTTCTGGGAGAAGATGTAATTAGTTGACCTTGTTATTTTAGAGGTTGGAACAACACTTTTAGGGACTTAAGAGCCCTTGGTTTATGGAAATTTATTATTGGGGTTGCAGTTCCCAAAAATGTCTATAAAAGTTTCCCCCTAAAGCATGAGGTCGTTAATCTGTTTTGATGTCGGGTGAAATACATTATCTTCATAATATTTTCATGATCTAGCTGAGGTGGGCATTCCCATGCTCAACTTTATAAATTCATTGTCATGTACATAAGACAGACAATCGTCTGAGTGCAGACTGATGATCCTGGTAGAGCCATCATCCCTTGGATTGGATGATTATCTATGCAGTAATGATGTACATTTGATGTCTTTATTTTCCTGAATATATATCGCAGCTCGGATCGATGGAACTAGATCCGGGGTCTTCAATCTCATTTGATCTTCACTCAAAGTATAAGTCGATCCATGTGAGAGATGTTCTGGCGTTGAACATGGAAAGACATCGCCTGATTACCAGCCAATGATGTAAGCTGTTAATAGGCGCGAGAGGAATCACTGATAATGATGATGACCCTCAAGGTACTACAGTACAATTCACATGGTGTGAATAAGGGACTTGGCGTCAAACACCACGCAAAATCTTTTGGTCGAAGGCCATTGATGTAAACCTGTCACCGGAAGTGAGAAACTTGCCATTGAGGCATGCAAGCTTCAAAGTACTGGAAGGGTTGTTCCTAGATCGACTTCTTGGATAATGAGCTGATGTCAACAAGAAGCGATCTATCATAGGAGGGCCTTAGTGAATCCCACATCAATGACACGAAACAAAGCAAATGATTTTAATGGAGGTGAAAACGATCTGATGACATAAGTTTCAGGGTGGTGGTCATGAAAGAATGGAGCGTAAATGTATTGCAGTGGATGAGACACAGGTGAATTCTCTGAGCGACTTCTCTTGAACATATCGGCGACACTGACATGATGGATTGGTAGCATTAACCCAAAATATGGATGGTGTGATGGACCCATGGTGATATGACCAGTGAACGGAACAACCCAACCCGACTCGGATGCGGAGTTAAAGTGTCATGTTCAAGAGCGACTTGCTACCAATAAAGTTTCTTCAAGTTTTCTTCCCAATTTTTCTCCAGTAATTGTTGACCAGTACCTCCTTATTTTTGTCAAGCTTGAGGAGGACAACATATGCTTGTTCTATAATTTACCCTTCAGGCAAACCCATCGCTATGTTTTAACGAGCCTAGCGATAGTGAAACTTGTTCTTGTCTGTATTGACAAGTTTGTCGTTATTCGGTTTTAACGAGTTTAACGACAAGGATAACTCGGTCCTTTTCAATTTTAGAGAGTCTGAAAAAGGGACGTAAAGAAAAATCCAATAATCCTTTATTGTCATATAATCCCTTGAGTCCAAAAAAGTATAAAACAATACAAAAGGGATGAATTTTTGGTACTTTTAACGAGCCGAACAAAACAAACGCTCGATATTTTTGCGTAATTATCCCTCAAGTCCAAAAATATTAAAATCTAAAGGAGGGATAGCACTTCCGGTCACTTTAATGAGCTGGAGAGGTGAATTGCTTGGCAATCTTTCCATATTTTACGAGTCAGTTGAAAAGAGCTTAAAGGAGACTCATTTTTGAGGAACGAGTGATAAATTCGGGTAGCAGATAATTCCAGGTAAGGTTTGGATTTTTCCAATCATGGAAGTGTCACAAGGATGGCTAACAGGATCACTCTTTGCAGCTATTTCTCAAAAGGGTAAACAATCAAATGGAGGTGAATGATTGGCCAGTACAGAGTGGAGCTGATGATGAGAACATGACCAAGGCTTCAAAGGCTGATGATAATGCATTCATGATGGTTATTTAGCGGAAATTGGTTCATTTTTTAATGAGCTAAAACTCTGGGGGAACATTTGCTCATTGCTTATGTTTATTTTTTAACGAGCTTGAATTCCGCGTTAAAACTGCTCGATCCAGTCGTATAATAAGGATGTCTCATTTAAAAAATGGCATTTTTCCAAAGCTTTGCCCCACATCCTTTCTTTATGCAAGTTAGGAAATGACCAATCCTATGAGTTTAAAGGGTTAGAGGACCTACAAATTTAAAAAATAAATGGTCGCTCTTCGCTTGCATGCCAAAAGGTTTTCATGCCCCCAGGTATAGTGAAGTAGAGTTTCCAGGTTACCCCTCAATTTGCAAACAAAACATTCGTTTTATCGGGAAAGGCCTACCCTTTAACCGAGGTATCTTATTCCGGTCTAACCCCATTTTCCTAAATAGACGGGTGTGTCAACCAGTCATATATACTTCGCGGAAACCTACCCCATACCCAAGGTTTTCTTGTCGAAACAGGCCAGGGCGAATGCTCCCTGGGTTTCAGTCATATCCTCCGAATCACTCGCGCTCATCAGGAGGACGGATTGGGGATTGATGAGACATTCCTTGCGTGAAAAGACCATTCAGGGATTGTATATGACTATTTGCTATGTGTGAACCGGGGAATGAAGTTGGTCTACGAGCTTGACCACTCTTCCTTCATGCGGAAAACACATTACTCTAAAGAGTGAGGAGACAATGGCTCCCATGCAATAAATATAGTCACGTCCAAGGAGTAGATTATAATCCAGGGGTCCTTGGACTACCATTACATTCATGTGAACGGTTTTCCTTCTCAATGTTATCAGCACATTGGGAAGGATCCCTAACGGTCGACTGGTTCCTTTGTGAAAGCCTATTAGATTTCTCATTTCAGGAAAAAGCGATGGCGAACCAAGCGCTTTCCAAGCAGTTGAGGAAAGGATACTCACAGAAGCCCCTTCATCTATGATGGTACCAGCTGTTAGAGTCGGTCTAGTAGCCCTCCACTGGAGATCAAAGCTCTTTGCATATTATAGGTAGGTGTCTCATCAGTGTGTTCATGTTGCATTCCGTTAGGCATGCCATAATCTCGGTGGAAGGATTTTATGTCATTATTCCCTTCTTGTTTGGCACTGCTGGTTCAGGTTTGTTCAAATAAATAAAGTCCTCAAAGGGTCATTCATTTTGCTTTAATTTTTTAGGTTTTAAGTCTAGGGTTGAGTCTAATTTTGTCTTGAGAGGTCATCGAGGACGAGTAGGCGAGAGGGATGTCCTTCATTAAACATTTATTATCATTGTACAGCTGAATTTTTGCCTTGTTCTCAAAAAACTCTGTTTTTGAAAACAAGGTCATTATCTCATTTTTGTAAAAATTCTCAAAATTTCAAATTATTCAAATTTCGAAGTGTAGCCTTGGTCTCCTTTCCCAAAGCATCCCAGAAGCTATCCGTGCAAAAATTTTCAGAAGAAATCATCATTTCAACCAATTTTTCAAAGAAATGAAATTAAAGGTCAGGGCCAATTAAAGCAAAAAATGTCAACATTCAAACATAACAAAGTGGGTTTTGGGTAAGTGAAAAATTAAAAGGAAGCCTATAAAAGCATGCCATCCCTCATTGGTAATTCATTTGCCTCTCAACACTCCAAGAGAATAGTTGTCAAGCCGATTTCAAAGTTCGTTGGGCGAATTGAGCAGTTGCAGCAGCGCGCTACGCATCAGAAGAGGCACGCTACGCGTTGGAGGGCGCGCTACGCATCAGCGCGCAGTTTCTAGTTCAGTTTTACTCAAGCGCTACGCGTTGGGAGGTGCGCTACGCATCAGGCTGGGCGCGCTACACGTTGGATTTCTTGCTCAGGAAATCGCCAGCAAGCCACCAAAACTGCTTTTCTCTCCAAATATTTTCAGGTAGGCCTCTAATCATGGTGATTTTTGGTTTGGCTAAGATGAATGAGCAATGAAAATGCAAAAATGCCATGCTAATATGGAGTAAAACCCTACCTTGTTGTATCAAATATTAAAAATGCAAATGTGTTAGGGTTTCATTGAAATTTGCTGCCCAAGGTTACTTATTTTCCCATTCTTCTTTCCCCATATTTTCCTCATCATTTTCCTTGACATTTCCCATGCAAATCATATAATTTCCCTACTAAAAATCATTAAAATTCCTAAACCCTATTAATTCCTAAAATCCTATGTAAATTCCTAAACCCTACTTCCCATTACAATCCTACAAATTATGATTGTATATGTTCCATGTTCCTTTCTTAACATTTCCTTCCACATTTGTTTTCCCTAATCCCCTCAATTTTCCCTTTTCCCTAACATTTCCCATGTGTGTTTGTCCCCTTGGTAACAGCATTCAAACAAGTCAAAACAGCAATTCATTGGGTGCACAGTCAGCATTATTTTTCAGTCACTTGCCTCCAAAATCATGTCAGAAACCGAAACAGATTATGAGCAAAGTGATGACCATGAATCAACACCAGAGGTAGAGGTGCCAAGGAGGCATCACATGGGTGGTAAGGGTGGTCAGCATGTCAGGGAGGAACCCACCTCTTTGGCTTATCTACAAACTTGTCCACTTGCAGTGTCATGTTTCAGATATCTATCATGCTATGAATATTGTGAAAGAATCTCCCAAATTCAACACCACAAGGAATTGGCCCGCTTGTTTGTCCTACATTTGCACAATGGGCATGTGAATCTTGCAGGAGTGGACTTCACATTGTCGCCTGAAATTGTTGCTCAAGCAACAGGGATACCCAATATTGGAGAAGAATGGAGCAAGTGCCAGCCGTTGAAAAAATTTCATTATGAGCCATATATCAAACCTACATGTATGAGGTACTTAACTGGTGTTTTTCCCTTCAGGTTCTTAAGAGACGAGTATGCACCTATGATGAAGATCATCATTCGCTATTTTACTTGTGAGGGCAGATTTTCACGTTTGTATTCGTACCATATCCGTTTGTTGATGCATTTCACACGGGTACGAATGCTGAACATTCCATTTTTCATGTGCCGAAATATAGAGAGGATGGTGCCCTTGGTGCAAAGAAAGAGCCCAACACAGCAACACAAGAGCATTTATCATTATGCACTGATCAAGATTGTGGTCATGCATCAGTTGGCACAACAGGGTATTCCATGGGAGGATTTTATTTCTCGTGACTTGTTCACAGTGCCACAGCCACCTCCTGAGGTTGTTCGTGATGAGGGAGGGCCTTCACATCAGTTTGATATTCCCGAACCCGGGCATGTCAGCACTCCTCCTTATGTTACATATCAGAGAGGCCACAGCGTCTTATTTGCATCTGCACGGCGAGTATTATCTCCACATCAGGTGGAAGGGGTCTCGCCTTCTTCATCAGCATAGCGAGTGTTATCTCCACATCAGGTGGAAGGGGCCTCGCTTTCAACAGTAGCATAGGTACCAGAGAGAGGCAAGCAGCCCAAGATTGATGAGGGGCCATCAGGTGTTCCAGGCATAGATGTTCTTGATCTTGATATCATTTCTCCTAGCCTAGAGTCAGAGGAGATCATCCAGTAGTTAAGGGCTGAAAATGACTTGTTGCAGCAAAAATTGGAGATGGAAAATTGGACAATCACTTATTTAGAGCAGTGCAACAAGCAATTAGAGGATGAACACTCTCTTGATGAGTTGCGGAGGATCTGAGAAGACCGGAACTTGGCTCGCAAGAGACCCGGTGATTTGACACCTAAGGAGCAAAACTCTATGCTCGTTCAGGTGAACACACATCTAAAGAGGTTGATAGCGAAGGCAAACAGGGACAAGGACATGCTCCAACACATGAAGAATCACTTTTGGGCTCGAATGCATGTGTGTAAAGCAAGAATGAAGGTGCTCAAAGGACGGTTGGCGAAGGCACTAAAACAGAGGAAAAGGCCTGATCCCCTTCATATTTTGGCTGAGCCTACCTTGAAGGAGCATGGTGCTCAATGATGCACTTCCAGCTCAAATTTCAGGAAATTTTGAGCAATTTTGGTCAATTTTGACTTTTTTGTGCTACACACAGGTTTTTGCTCTGAACGCGTAGCGCACCGCGCGCTACCTTGAAGACGGGCAAGTCCATTTCTCAAAAACTCAACATTTTTGGATTTTTCATGACAAATTACACTTTCTCAGCAATGTCCAAGACATTTCATCAGGTTTTGAGCCCTCAGAAGGTCAAAAAACATGCAAAAAATGACTTTCTGCCACTTTTTGGACACACAGGAAGCAGTCTTGGGAGATTGCAAATTTGAAGGGGCAAATAACCACCAAATTGAGAAACTCTACTTGGGATGAAAAGTAGACATCTATACCTTTCCAACAAGCCTACTTTTGCCTCATTTGGATGCCGGGAAGTGCCTCCAAAGTTGGCTCAAAGGCGTGCTATGCGTTCAGGATTGGGGCGCTACGCATCAGGGAAGTTTGCCAGATTTTCACCTACAGCTCAGCAAAACGCAGATTTGACTAGCTTTGACTTTTTGGAGTGATTTTTCATCCTCCTTGATGTAATTGATGTAATTTTATGATGACATGACACTTATTTATCTCTTCTAGAAGATTCATTCATAAAAAGTCAAAAATTTAATGAATGAATTGGTTTCCTAGCTTATAGAGGCAAGTTGTTTTGACTGCCTAGATTGTAGTGCTCAGTTTAGAATTGGTTGAAACAGCTCCTAGGATGATGAGCTCGACCCCTAGAGGCAAGGAAAGGTGTTAGCTTGCCTATATTATGTATTTTCTTAGTCATTTTCATGGTTGGACTCTTGAGGGATAAGCTTCTATTGTATTACACTTTGTATCTCTGCAATTTTGGCAAAGGAAAGACTAGCGTTTTGCAGCACTTTTTGGGATTCCTGTGGTTACTTGTGTTGATGGTGTGCTTCTCTCATGTACTTGTAATATTTGTTATGTGTATCAATTTCCTATTTCTCTTTTCTGCACATTAAGTAAATGAAGTGTTAAGGTAGAATTCATAATTTATATGCTCTGCCTTTAAGTTTGCTTAATATCTATGTTTTCCTCTGTCTAAAGAGAACTCTCGATGGTTTCTTGCTCTCTTTAGCTCCTCACCGGTCATTCCTATCCATTCACTTAAATCAAAGGCATAAAGACAATCTCCTACCTTTCCCCAAAAAGACCTCTGCAAAAGCTGTGTCTCGTCCCTGCACCCAAAATTGCTCTCCCCCTATTTTCCACCAAAACCCTAAAAATTTAAAATCAAACCTTCTCTATCAATTTACTAGCCTAACATCAGTGTTCTTTTTTGGTTATCTCTGCCCTTTGAAGATCTTTGCCGAGATAGATCCGGAGAGAGCCGTCTCCTGCCCCGTAGGGCTAGCTACGAGGCTAAGTGGTTTGATGTTGCCTTGGATTTTGTCTTTTTCAGCCTAAGGCCAAATTCAAGCTCCAACACCGGCCATGACCATTCTATATATTTGAGCAACGATTCGAAATGGCACACTAGTCGGTAAGCGGGGTCTGCCTAGTAGATTCCAATCGAAGGAAACAACTAGGTTGCTCGGAGGTGGGACCGAATAGACGGTCGGATACGACTCTTACGAACTTCCTTCCTACAGTAAAGGAACGGGTAGACTGCCCCCATGTTCATCAGAGTCTCTGCTTACGAAGAGAATTTGGACAGTGTCGTTTTTGTTCTCTTCGGTGACTATATCATCTAAAGATGGATCCTCTGAAGGCAAGACCGGATCAACTGCCGCCTTGACCTTTTGAATTTTGTCTGGTGTGGATTCAGAGGGTTCATTTTCAATGATAGACGCTTCAGCCGACAACAACAGTGTGTCAGCCAGATTTTCAACTAGTGACGGACTCGGCAAGAGTTTCTTATATCCAGGAGGAGGCTGTAACGGTGACACCGGACGATCGTCCAAAACTCTTTTAGCCTCGTCTAAGAAGGGACAACAGTGGACGGCGTGATTTCCTTCACACAGTTTACAAGGAAATTTACATTTTCCTTTTTGTCCAGCGGCTTCACTTTCACTAGTCGATGGTATATTTTCAACATGATCATCAGAGGTTGATGACACCGAATTGTGCAAACGAGGAGACCAGTCCCTTAAGATCCAAGGGATGCAAGGAAAATCTCAATGATAGTGGTCTCCTTTGCAAATGACACATGGCGATTTAGGCTTGGATGGTGCAGTGTGTGAATTTTCACTAGACGATGCTTGGTTGTCCCTTTTCGCCTTTGGCTCCTTCTTTTTCTTCTCTTTCTTCTTCTTCTCCTTCTTCTTCTCAGTTACTTTATTTTTGGCTTTACCAGCCTCATCAAGCGAAGAGGAAGGAGGAGAGGAAGAATTGGATGAAGTAGAAGGTTGGGGGGTAACTCTGGTATCCTTTATTTGCTGACTCGATTGTTCAGGAATCACGGTGTTCTGAACGACATAGGTCGATAAGAGCCATACGGGCAAGCCGATTATCAATCCTGGAAGCAACAATGTGGCCATATGGGGTGCACCAACATCTCCCCAAGAGGAGAAAGGACTAGGATTTCCCCCAAGGGGAACTCCTTGGTTGGTGGACTCTATTTTTCTCAACCTAAGACCAACGTAGGAAAGGTTATGTTTATTCCAATTAAAATAAATTTTAGACGCTTTGACACAATTTGTCTTTTCAATTTTTAAGAGTCGAGAAAAAAAAAATATGACTTTAGTTGCCTTCGATTTTTAATGAGCCTGAAGTGACAAGTGCTCAGATGGACCTTTTCCTTTAAGGAGTCTGAAAAGGAACAAAAGGGATTGCTCTGGAAATCTTGATAGAGGGATTACCAAACCAATCGTAAAACTACATAATACGTTTTACGGTACAACAGTCAATCTTCCCGAATGTTGTGTTCAGTGCATTGTGATCGATAGGGCAGCAGAAATGACTTCCTATGGATAAAGGATAAAGCCTATTGTGGTCTCCCAATATATACTCGACGGTACGTGGGAGCACAAGTCCGTATTGGCACTTATCATCTCAAAGTGGAGGAATCACCCAACCAGCAATGAAAACAACAGTTACCAGGCTTTACGACACTGGAATACGTCTCTAGCCTAGACTTCTAAATGTTGTGTGTTAGGTTCCAAAGCATTTTTAGATTCATTAAATTTATTTTACAGTTGATCTTGCTTAAGAAATTTGCCTTTCAGGTTCACCACATGATGTAGATATACAACTCCTAAAATGAAATCTAAGATGATAAACAATCGTTTAATCTTCATTTTTGCAATGAAAATCCTAGCTACTAAGGAAAGAGAGACGATATTCTTTCATCATAGAGCATAGAACACACACTATATGCACTGTCCTAAATCAAACCAACAAACATTCTAAATGCAAATGCACATGCGTGTATTTGTTTTCAGCCTTCTTAATGTGTGAATGATAAAAAGAAAGCTAAGCGCAAATCTAAATTATTTTTCAAAGCGACATTACTAACAAGTTTCTTTTCAAGACAAAATGAAGACAATGACGACACTTTGCGATTTGGAATTGAAAACTTGCTTTTGACACTTGAAAAAATACTAATTCAAATCAAATACAAGAGTAACAGTGTAATCAACCATCAAGAACGATCAGATTCTCTTCTATGACTAAAAATGACACTTGCAACACTTTCAAATCAAGAAACGACAGTTCAATTATGCAACTTCTTTGTAAAAGAGAACTGAAAATGGCTCAAAATACATAAAAAAAAATTACATTTCTTTGCACAATGGAGGCGGAATAATGGCAAGGAAGGGGGTTTAAATAGAGGTATACTGACTACAGACAGCAAAACTCTTGAATAGAGCTGAAAAGAGTGAACACAGAAACCAAAATCTAATAGCAGAAGAGGTCTTGTCTGATCATCGCACCTGTAACACAGGGAAACTGAGATGCAGTGCACCTACTACACTCAGGAAGTTCGATGCATCCAGATTCCGAAGAAGAGACAGTGAGACGGTCTAGGGACAAGACTTCAACTGGGTTTCGGGTCATAGTTTGCAGCTTAGTTCAGGGATTTAGGCCAAGCAAGTGGTAATCAGTAAATAAATCACAGGGGTAGATCTAAGGAGGTTACTAGACCCACCACAAAGGAAATTAGAAAGCTTGTAAATCGATTTTTCAGTTTATAAAAAAAACCTGGAGATAGACTGAAGTAGCATTGATCTACTTTGCACTTGCATAGAAAATGCAGTTCGAAGGCTAGCTGGCATGACTTCAGGCTCTGTCTGTAAGTTTATAAAGAAAAAAAATATAGACAAACAAACAATCTATTCGTTCCCCAGTGGAGTCGCCATTTTGTTATCGGGAAATCTAGTGTCTATGCAGAGCTGCTACTCCCACTAAGGCTGGTAGCTACCTTAGAAACAAACAAACTAAAACCACTTTCGTTTTCCTTTATGACAAGTAGATATGAGGGGAAAGAAGGAGACCAACCTCTGTCTTGCGCTTTCTTCCTTGCTTGATTCCTCTCCCTTCTGATAGATTTTTGCCACTCGCTTCCTCGTCTACCCAGCCTCAAAAAGCACCTGTAGGATCAAAGCAGCATAACACTATCCAAGAACATAGATCTACTATCATAAACAATATAGGACCAAATATATATTGACCACACAAATGCATATATCATCAATCATACAAGAGTGTGGAGGAAAGCTTGAATAGCTTTATTAATAATCAAGAATAGCAAAGAGGATTACAACCAATTGTTCTGACCCAGCATCATCCTCTCAGCAAGAAATCCTTTCTTCACCTCATGAAAAGCTCAGATCACCGAACAATATGATGTTACACCAAGAAACCAGTAGCACTTCCTTACAGGATAAAAAATTCCAGCCTCCTAGATCTCTAGGATGAGGGATCCATATATAGATGTTTGCAAGGGGGGTGAGTCAGCTTTTGAGATTTGATTAGTGTCCTCTCTCTGATAGTTCTTGATTACACTTGGATATTGATGATCTCTTACTCATCCCTGGGCGAATGCAGAGAGGCAAGTGTCACAGGAGAAGTTTCTGGAAGATTCCATGATCCTACACCTTGCAAATTGACCCTGCCATTTGTCCACTCTCGCCCATCGCACCCCATAGAATGGCTTTTCAGTATGGATCGCACCTCCCGTGTGTATTTAGGTGGGATGCAGTGCACTTTGACCATGGAGTAGGTGAGATGGTCCAGTTTTGACCAGTTCTGAGTAGTTTTTCATGGAGAACTTCTGGGAGAAGATGTAATCAGTTGACCTTGTTCTTTTAGAGGTTGGAACAACACTTTTAGGGACTTAAGAGTCCTTGGTTTATGGACATTTATGATTGGGGTTGCAGTGCCCAAAAATGTCTATAACACTTCTTACGTTACCTTAGGTGCATTGTTTAGATGTTCGATTTCCCTTAAAATTAACAAGGATAATATCTCAAATTATTTTTAATATAGAAATAAGATCAACCTGATTACATTTTCAAATCCAAAGAATTTAGTGGTGTATGTATAGAATGTGACATTTTATTCCTAACACATCAAAATTTATTTCACTAGCACACCTATCTAGTATTTCACAATCTCATTTAGGCAGATAATTGTCTTGAGTTCTCCTAAGGTACCTGAACTAGTTGTTCTTTGCCACGTTATCCTGGCCATGTGATAGTCCCATGGGCTTGTCAGCTCCACTCAGATGAACAGATTGGATCTATCTCCAAGATATAATGATCACTAGTGGTTCACCAAAACCCTATCATCTCTTTGGTAAGTTTCACACATGCTTTGTTTTTCCTTCCCAGTTCGATATAGTCATGCTAGTATGCTGGTACGTGCTACGTGTGACCAGGTTTTTTTCCATTTATGGTTTTTTTTCATTTTGTGCTAGAACTACATGTAACCAGGTGGCTACCCACTGAAAATTCGTCATTTTCAGTGTGTCAATCGGTCCATTCTTGGGAGGTAATTCGTGTCAGCCCAACAATTTACACTTTTCTTACAGTTTATCGACCCATTGTAGTTGGTTCCTCCATCAGTTTCACCTGTAATACCTGTCTTACTAATACTGCCCTATATACATCATGGGTAGTTGTCCTTGTGGGCATCATACAGATTATGCCCAGTGTGGAGATCTCATGTCCTTCTGATTTTCTTGGAAAATATTTTGTGGATTGGGTGAAAACAAAAAAATCTCCTAATGACCCACAATGTCATAATTCAAAACATCTAACCAAGTAAAGGCTTGGGATTTTCTATTCTAGGATTTCTATGGTCAGACTTTGTTAACCACCACTACTCAAGCTTATGGTTTCTATTTCTCTTTGCCAGGGGTTGAGGATTTTCTACATATTTCATGGGTCTTCTTGAATGTTTGTTCAAATTCTTCTATTATTGAAATACTTGCATTAGCCCTGGCACACACCTCTGCACCGGATACTTGCAAGATGTAACCATTGGAGGCTTATCCAAAGATTTGCGTCTTCTTCTATGGTTTTTCCATCATAAGAAAGTAAGGTTTCATGTAGCTTGGTTTTATTTTGTTCTTGTTTTATATCCTAAACTTATTCTACATAATTACATATTTTGTTATGAAATGTAATGTTCAGACTTTTTTTTTTTGTTTCAGGTGCTTACAACCCCTTTTGCTAGCATCCTTCGTGCTCATCTAAGAGGACTACATTAGTTCAGATGGTTTGCTAGGCTCCTAGGTTAGTCTCCTACCTTCTCTGAAACTCGAACACTAGAGCTCCCTTGACCTTTCTTGGTGATAATGTTATATTAAACATCCAATTAGGAACAATATATAAAAGCTTATTGGGTTATCATTGTGCTAGTGTTTTGTCACCCTGTAGATAATATTTACCAGTCTATTATATTTTTCTTGGCTTCTTATATTGTTTCCAGGCTCAACCAAGGGCATTCCTCATGACCGTGGGCATAACCCTATTTTCTTTGTTTTCTAGTGTAGTTATCATACCATGACTCTTATGAAATCAAAAATAGGAGGAGCTCGCTCCTTTAGTATATGTAAAAAGAATGAATTCTAATAATAATGCATTAGGTTTTTCTTATAGCCTTATCTAGGCAGTTTGTATTTTCAATTGTAATCTATCGTTTGAAATTGTAACAATATATATTTATATATTTAATTAGTTCAAATATATCTTTTGTGTCAAGTAGATTAGATTGCTTTTATTGTGCTGATGACACTTTCCAGTTATGTTCATCAAATTACCAAGTTTTTGTTTCGTGGTGGTTTTATTTTCTTTACTTGGTTGCTACCGTAGTGTCTATATTAATATATTTTTTATTTTCAATTACCAGTTGGAATCAACACAATACTCCCATCTCTTACTTATCTTCTTCATAAAATTTCCCAATGTTTCAATACTGCTAGTTGTATCTTCAATGTACGGGAATTTAAAATGCTCATCTTATAGATATAACAGTAAATAAACTATTCGTTCTTATGGATGTTCTTAGATACTACTTGCAGATTCCCCTCCCTTGGGACATATTTGTCTGTATTAATCCTTTCCTCTTTAACAAGTTGTTGGGAGTCATGTTGAGGCACGACCTACATCTGAATATGTGCATCAACTAATTTTTAACTGAAAAATAAGCCTACAGATTATTCTACAAGGTTCAATGTGTTTCATTTCTACTTTGAACCTTGATTACTAGTGCTTAATGCTATAGCAAAATAAGTGTCAATAACTCTTAATTGGAGGTGCTCTATTAATAATGTTCCGCTAAAACTCTATTATACATAATTCCACTAGTTAACGTTGGTTACAATAAAAAACCTAACATTTAATTGTCATTTTGGGAGTTCGTGAACTTTGAGGCATAGCACTGGAAATGTCAGAGAGAGAGATCCTAGCCACCTACAAATCGAAACCTAGTCTAACTTATGCATCAATCTCAAGAAAATAAAGTAAATTCTGTACTTTAAAGGAAACTTTGAGAAATCGTGAACACCAATCCTGAAAGTTGAAAAAAAAAATCAATCAAACATTTTGAAAATGAAAGGCAAACCTAAATTGTTAACAATTTTCAAAAGAAACATTGACCATTGGAAAAAGTTAAATTCTAATTATCGTTTAACTAGAGACCAAGTGATGCCTGCCAATTCAAACTAAGGATCATGAGAAAATGGAAGACTGTAAATGATGAAAGAAATGAAAACTCAAGATCAATTCAAACCATTATTTGTGCAAAGAAAATTAAAACAAGTATTCCCTAATTCTTCCTCATCTGTCTCTGTGTAACAAAATACTTTTAAGAAATTAAAACCTAAAAGCATCATCCAACCTTGGAAGATATATTTACTGTGTAAACAAATCTATGAAAGAAATTTCTCTAATATAAATGATCTCGCCTTCTTTGTCCCTCTGTAACAAAAATAAATCTTTCTTTGGAAAATGACCAAAAGTTTGATGGCAACTACAATGTGGGAGAAACATTATCGATCTCAAACATGATGTAGTTGCCCTTTGTCATTGCAAGCTCTACGGCATCCAAGAATCATGATTCAAATGGCCAATAACAGAACTATATATATATATATATATATATATATATATAGATATATATATATATATATATATATATATATATATATATATATATATATATATATATATATATATATATATATATATATATATATAACACATATATGTGTGTGTGTGTGTGTGTGTATACACACGGCCTTTACTCCTGATGAATATTTGTAAACAAAATTATTTAAAATTTGATTGATAGAAGAAATATCTCAATAGGCTACGATCTCACCATATCCATACACCTCTACTCTAAATCATCATCATTCAAATTATTAAGGTGAAATCAATATCGTAAACTGGAGAACAAATCCATAAGATTCCATTGGATCTAAACTAATTTAAAAGAGTGGAAATGCAAAATCAAATCATGAAGAGGCAGAGTCTCAAAGCATAAGCCGACACTGTAAATACAAAACACTAGGAGATACATACCACACACAATCCGATCATTCGATGTAACTAAATCATTTTTAACTTACAAGAACAATTTTCCAATATCGTATTAAATGCAACAAGTAAAATGACATTGTATTTTTAAAAAAGGGGAAAGAGATTGTCAGAAAATAAATATTATGATCTGATCTTACACGCACTTCTCACACAGTAAATTAGGAATTAAACTCTCTTCACTTAGCACATCGAAATCCAACCTAATCCTGAACAATCCAGAGTGGTTCTAAGCTAGTCTGGTAATCAACCTAGCCATCCTGCACCCTTTCTCAACGATATGGTTCACACACAGATTATAAACATGAAATATTCAACGAAATTGAAAGGAACTTGACATGAAGTGGTTCAATTAACCTTGAAAGTGTAGTCTTTAGGTGGTGTATGAAAATATAAGACTCTGAAAAACAAATGGACTGATCCATAGGTCCACTATACTCGTGTAATACTATATTGGGATTGACTCCTTCCCCCCCCCCTTTGTCTCTAGGCCATCTTCCAATTTATATAGATATTTACATTACAAATCATATTACAAATCGTGGTATTAACAAGATAATCGAATATAGAAGGAACATATTACAAATAAAAATAGTTTTCAATGGATAAAAGTCAGATCTAGTTCTGGTGCAACTAAATGTTGAATAGAGGAGTTGAATCATGTACATGAGGGATTTTTTTAGTAAATGGCTCCTCTTTTCTCGGTCTACAACGCGTCATGAAAAATAAATGAGATTTTGACCAATAAGTGTTTCCCAAAATATCCTCGAACTAATATTCAAACTACCACGTAAGTAATGTCCTCCAAATTTGACTAATTGAAGTAGTCTACACATTCTTTGACTCTAGTGCAGGAACTTGATGCATGGTGGAGGAACTAGGTAGTCATATAATAAATTAGTGTAGGAATCCTCATGAGTGTAGGAATTTGATGCTTGGTTCAGGAACTGGGTAGTCTTATAATAAACCGATGCAATAATCCTCATGCAATACTCCCAATTGGTTCAAGAATCTGACGCATAGTATAAGGAGGTGAGTTCAGGATCAAAGCCTGTTGGCATATGCATGAAAAGGTAATCAACTATGTTCAAACCTGGAAACACACAAACTATTATTAATGATTCTTTTAATGTTTAAATCTAGTTAAAACAAGGGAATCATGGAAAATACTAAATACTTACTTTATTGTCTCAAAGAATGCACTAAATCATGACAATAACCATTCAAACTAAACAAAAGCATGAGGGATTTCTGAGTAAGAGTTTATATAAAGCAAGACAAAACAGAGGCCTCACATCCCCCCATGTTGATCATCTTGCATGTCCTCATGCAAGAAAAGTAATTTTTGTATTGTCACTCCCTTGCTAAAATGAAAGATTAAAACATCTATGGATGACCTTTACACTCATAATAGTGTTCCTGCAACTCTCTGTAATCAACATTTCCTTTGCTAGATAGAGCTTGTTCTAAAAAATAGAATTTTTGTTGAGCTCTTTATTTATCAAGATTTATTTCAAGAGAGTCTAATACAAGGTCTATCATAGGAATACTAAATTGCAAGGATGGTGTTATTACTGAATAAAATAGCCAACTATTAAAATTTGCACAAGTATCTCAGGGGTAGCCTTGATTAGAAGTTTTACTTTAATATCCTCATTGTAAATATAAGTGACATGATTTGAAATCCATGGTGTTAAGAATAGACAAAATAATACCTTCCCACAGTGACCATCTTACCATTATCCAACATATAGTTGAAGCTCCTCTTGTCTGGGAAAAGTGAATCACCTGCACTAAGGGTCCCACCTCCATAAAAACAAATTATTCCAAAAGATAACTCCAAAGCATAATGTTGGAATGATCTTAAAGCCATTCTCAGAGAGATATGATAATGAGTTTAGGGAAAGACAAAAATGACCAAGTAAATCATAGTGTAAAATCAACTTTAATACCACAAGCATGGCCCTGCTACCAGCAAGCATCTATAGCCTCGATGGGATTCCTTTTAACCCCATGAAATACATGTGTCCCATATATTATAAATAGATTCAAAGTCAATTGAAAGCATTTAAATTTGTTTAGAAATTAATTGAAGGCCAATGTCCTCACTTGGTAACTAGCTAATGACAGTGACATTCACAAGAACTAACAAGAATGAACAAGTTGGCTCATGATGAGACCTCTTATCTTCCATCTTTTAAACTAAAAGCCATTACCCTTGCTTAGTGACCAGTAGTGGTAATTTAATTCTCATTAGGGCCCATGATCATGGTATGTCAACTCATATTGAGACCTCTTATACCTCATTTAATATTTTTATGAAAAAAAATTGGTTATGGTTAACCTCAAATAGGTTACTTAATAGGTGGGGAGGCAAATCTGCTCCTTAAGGGCACGTGATGGTGTGAAAATTTTTCAATTACTAATGTTTACTAGTTGGACCTTCTACCCTAAAGATTGATTTTAAAGAAAACATCTTAGATAATGACTGAAATATTCCTCAAGTTTATCATGCTAGGGTTATTATGAGATCTTCTTAGGGTTTTATAGCAGTGGTCCACCATAGGAGGATTTTCATCAATACCTTCAAGGAGAAACTTGGAAAGGTTTCTTGGATGCTAGTTTGTTAGTTGGAATAGGCCAAAAGTAGGTTTTTAATCTTATAAATGGAAGTGTTAAACATGACTATAACAGTAACCACAACTAATCTAACTAATAATATCATCCAATAGTTAAAGTGACTTGTTAAAATATGAGGCATTAACAGTGAATTTCCTCTGATAAGTCTTACCACAAGAGTGCTTAATGATTGAAATTTCAATAGTTGTGCCTTAGGAATTTTGGTTTCAAGAAGGTTGTTATAAACATTTTATTTCAAATGACATTTTTATTCCTTACTCAAGTATACTACCCTACACTAATTTAGAGAGAGGGAGATCTCCTTCAAGTGTAGGAGTACTTCCAATGTATCCATGTGCATAATAGATTGCTAAATATACTCACACTTAGTATTGAAGAATAAACTTCAACACATACCATAGTATGAGAAACCAATTGCTTTGATTGATATGGGACCAAGACCTACCAAATGATGAGGGAATAAGGTGTGGTCATGACTGATTGAAATCGGGATTCAATAGGATCCACATATTTAAAATTCTCTAGCTCCTACAAATCTTCCACAACTTGAGGATTACTCTCTTGGAGGCATGAAGAATATGGTAAAAGATAAAAGAAAAATCCCTCAAGTTCGAGCTCAAATATCTTCTTTTCAAATTGGCAATAATGGTTAAGGGAAACTGTAATGTTTTGAACATCAACAATAGTTTTAGAATAGGTTCCAATTGAAGATTTCTCCTCCAATGATATTTGAATCAAATTTTCTTCCCGGGGTGAATGTTCTGTAGTGATAGGATATGTTTCCAAACTCGCCTCTTCCCCCAACCTCAAATATAGCTGTGATTTAGCTATGATTTAGCTAGGTTGGGGAAATTTGTTCAAGAGAAAGGGAATACAGTTGAGGATATCTAAGGAACTAATAAGAAATCATAGCTAAATCCACATGACCTAAATCCACAAGTATCCTCTTCGAAATCAAAATGCTTCCATTGCACTTAATTCTAAACGACTACTCAATTTTAGAACCAAGTCTATTTCTAGTCTAGGATATCAGAAAGCTTGTGGCAGACAGTCTCCTTCATGTTCCACCTATAAAATTTCCCAATCCAACATGTGATATCTATCATGTGCATACCTTGTTAAGTATCAATGGATGAAAACATTATAAACTATAATATGACTAGGTAATGCTAATTGATAAGCTACAGATAATTGTGCATGTCCCACGAAATTGTGGTGCTACTTTGAATAGGTTCCCATTCTTATTGTACTTTTCCATTGTTTCCTCCCCAAATAAGCATGATCTGCAAAATTTGAATTACCAATATTGTTTTTTGTCCACATCTCTTTTCTATCTTCAAAAAAACAAAAAAACAAAAAAAACAAAAAAAAACAAAAACAAAAAAAAAATTGTGGTAGTACAGAGAATTTTTCTTTTCCTCTTTCATTATTACACTTGTCACTTCAGTATCAAATGTTTCCACTTTACTTTATTACACTTGTCGCTTCAATATCAAATGTTTCCACTTTACTTGATTCTGTGTGATAGCTCAAATATGAACACACATATTCTTATATTTATGCCATGCTTCTCTTCTAGCACGCGTTTACACATGTTACCATATGATGTGTGCATTTCACCTACACCCAACAACTATTCATACACATCTGAACAAGGTCAGTAAGAATAAAAAAATTACCATATATCCTCTTTGTATATTTGTTCATAGTTATACCAAGTAATGTGACCATTATTGCATGCGACATTCAAAATACAGAATTTCCATTTTTCATTTTTATAATATGTTCAAAAAGGAAATGTTGATTATTGAATTACTTGCAGTGTTTTATTTTATGCTAATATTTGATACTAGTGTATCAAATATACATCAATCATATATACTTAAGTGTAAAATAGTCTATTATCCCAACCACTTTTATGGTTATCTTCTTTTCGTTCCAATTTTAAGGTGGACTAAACCAAGTCCATTCTATAGGTTCTGCCATTATTCCCAAATCCTTCCCTAGATTGATAAACGTTTGATGACATGAATGAGGAATTTCGCCACATAAACATACATAATTAAAGAGTATTTTAATGCATATAAGCGTTATGGCTAAGGGACAATTTTAGTTCCTCCCTATAACACTATTTTTCTTTTAACACGCTCCCTTGAGTGGTATATTTAGAAAATTTCACTCTAAGATTTGTTAGATTGTTCCAATAATTTCTTCTCAGGATTCCTAATTTTCATGGTGATATCATTAAAATCCACCAATTTATAATCATTTTTAGTTCAATAGACATATAATTTATGACCTTTTTTAACGAAACCACAATACTTATCTCTAATTCCACAAATTTCCACAAAGTTCTTATATTTAAGATTGATGCCCAATCAGGGATTTCTTCACCCTTTTCATTTTCTATTCAGTTTCATCTAAGAAAAATCATGTTTTCAGTCCTGATTTAAGCTTTCGTACACTTTATCTTATTCATTTCTAGATAACATTAATGGTTCATTCATCATTTCGACTCTCTCTTTCAGCACCATTGTGTTTTTTTCAGCTCTCTTGGGTTCTGAAAATATCAATACTTCAGCTACTATCACTTTGATAGTTAGTAATTGGTCTGTTAGAGCCTAGATTTGCCTCAGGCTGAAAAGACAAGGTTCTAGGTCCACATCAAACCACGCTCAGCCTCGTAGCTAGCCCTACGAGGACAGGAGAGGGCTCTCTCCCGGTCGATCTCGGCAAAAGACAAGTGATGGGGCTCGAGATGACTGAAATAAAAGCTAATTTTAGGCTAGGTATGAAGTGCAAAGGATTTGATTTGAGTTTTGAGGGTTTTGTGTTGAAAACAGGGAAAGGCAAATTGGGCTCGGGGATGAGGCACAGTTTCTGCAGAGTTCTGATTTAGGCAAGGAAGGCAATCGCTTTGATGCTTTAAATTTAGTGAATGAACAGATCAGACCGGTGAGGAGCTAAGGAGAGCAAGAGATTCTCAAGAATTCTCCTTAAACAGATGAAAACATGAAAATTTAAACAAATTCAAAGGTAGAGCATAGCAGTTATGAATTCTACCTTAATCACTAATTTGTTCAAATTTAGAATAAGAGGCAAGAAAATGATACACATAAAACTAATGAAATTACAATTACTCAGAGAACCACACCATCAAAACATAAAGCCACATGGATCCCAAACAGTGCTGCAAAACCCTGGTCTTTCCTTAGCCAAAAATGCAGAAATGGATGTACAATAGAGTTCCAAACTTTTCCCAAGAGTCCAACCCTAAAAATGACTTAGAAATTACAGAACATAGACAAGCCAACCTCTTCCCTTGTCTCTAGGGGTCGAGCTCATCCTTCTAGGAGCTATTTCAACCAATTCTAAACAAAGTACTAAAATCTAGGCAATCAAAACAACTTGCCTCTATAAGGTAGGAAACTGATTCATTCATTAAATTTTCACTCTTTGGTGAATGAATCCGATAGAACAAGTAACTAAGTCTAAAAATTACATCATTTTCAATCAATTACATCAGGATAAGTCAAAAATTACATCACAAAGCAAAACTAGTCAAATTGGCGAAATTTCTAAGCTGGAAGGTGAAAAATGGGGCAAAAAACCTCTGTGCGTCGTGCCAAAATCTGTATGCGTCACGCCACTTTGGAGCTGATTTTTAGGCACTTGGTGATGTCCAAATTGAGCCCAAGTGTGCTTGTTGGAAAGCCCTGCCTGTGTACTTTCCAACCCAAGTGAAATTTCTAAATTTGGTGCCCATTTGCCCCTCCAAAACCTCAATCGCCCAAGAATGCTTCCTGTGTGTGAAATTAGGGACAGAGAGGTCATTTTTAGGGTGTTTTTGACCTCCTGAGGACTCAAAACTTGCCCAAATTTCTTGGCCAAGCACCAAAAGTCATGATTTTCCATGAAAAATCCAAAACTATAAACGTTTTTGCATTTGGAGCCTCCTATTTTAAGTGCGCGCCACGTGGCGCGGTGCATAGGGAGAAAAACCCTATTTTTTGCACAAAAATTTACAAAAAGACCAAAAATGCCCCAAATTTCTTGAAATTTGGGCTGGAGTTTCCTTATCAAGTGTTATGTTGGGCTAAAGAGGCCTCGACCAATATCTAAAGACGATCGAGCTCCCTTTCCCTCTTTTGCTTCTTGATTGCCTTCCTTGATTTCGCCTTCAAATTCCTGATTCGGCCCATGCACACTTTGTTGCGTGCCATGTAGTGAAAAGCGATGTGTCTTAGCAGTGCATGATCTTTGTCGGCCTTGTCCAATAGCCTCTCTAACTGCATGTTCACTCTCTCAAGATTGGCCTCCCGATCCTCATTAATTTCTTGCTCCAATGATGTGAGCTCAACTCTTCTCCTTTGTGCAGCTTGGCGATGCTCACGAATGTTTTGTAGCTCCATGATCGCTTGCTGATCCTCAAGATATTTGTTCCTCTGCTCCAAGTATTTCATGCTCCACTTAGCCCTCTCCAAGTCAAGGGATAACGCTTCGATCTCTGATTGCTACTCCTGGATGATCTCTCTAAGTTTGGCGCTTTGTGGACCCGTATCTGTATCATCATCATGAAGGAGAATGAACTCAATCTCTCGTTCACCTAATGGCTCACTTGAAGGCCCCTCATCCTGCATTGGCTCCTTGCCTTTGTCTTGTACCTGTGATGCTAATGGAGGAAGCGAGGCCTCCACCCCGGGTGGAGATAACACTCGCTTTGCCGCTGCAAACAAATGTTTGGTGCCTCTCTAATATGTAATGAAAACCGGCACACTAGCAGTCTCATGGCACTCATACTGATGAGAAGGTTCACCCTCATGCTTAACCTCTGATACTCCCCGTGAAGCTCTGAAGAAGTCACGAGAGATGAAATCATCCCAAGTGATGTCTAGCAATCCAAGTTGATGAACCACCAAAATCTTAATAAGAGCAAAATGATATACAGTGTTAAGTTGGTGCTGAGGGGTTTTACGCTGTATAAAGGTGGTCATCCTCTCAATGTTCCAGCAAATGAAATACAGAATATTCATCATCCATACCCTGGTGAAATGCATGAGCAACCTGATGTGATAAGCATAAAGATGAGAGAACCGTCCCTCACAGCTGAAATATTTCATGATCTATCTCATTAGTGGAGCATATTCATCTTTCAGGTACCAGAACGGGAACACTCTCTTGAGCTGCCTCAAGCAACTGGTTTTAATGTATGGATCATAATGTTTCCAATCAATCTTTTGTTTCTTGTGCCATGGTTCACCAATGTTCGGTATACCGGTTGCTAATGAGACAGATTCTGGTGTAAGTGAGAAGGTGACACCAACCAAGATAGCTTGAACTCCGTGCAAGTGCAGCACAAAAAGATGAGCCAACTCATGATGAAATGGGACACTAGCCACCTTTTGACAAAACTCATAGCATGACTGACGCCGAAAACATTGCATAGCAAGAGAGTAGGCCTGCAACTCTGTGAGAGTGATTAGTTCTTCCCTAACATGTCTGCCACTTTTATGAGGCATCCGGGGTGCCTATTCTTCCAAGGGAGAGTCACTTTGGGTTTCTACCTCATAGTCTGACAAATGCTCGGACGCCATGATTGCTGGACAAACTACCTCAAAGACAAAATGACTGTTGTGTATAAACTGTGCTTGAACTGCTCTTTTGGATGTTGTGTTCAAATTCTACCACCAAGTGAAAAAAAAAATGCAACAGGGACTGTTATGGATTGTTAGGAAGGGGAAACAATATTGAGGATTGGGAATTGTTGGGAGAAATTTAATAGGGAGATATGGGAGAGGGTTTGAGGGTTGATGTATGGGAATAGGGTTTAGGGTTTGGGATTAGTTGTATAGGTTTTGATGTATGAGGTTAAAAGATTTGGGATAGAGTATGTAGGAGAAGGGAGTAATGAATTTAGGTGATATGGATTTAGGGATTTGTGAAAATAAGGGAACAATGGGAGGGAGACAAAATCTTGGTGGAAAAACAGTGAGTTTTAAACCCTTGCAGGAATTTGGCTTGAGGATCTATAGAATTAGGTTTTGAGAATTTTTGTTGCAACCAAATCACCCATAAACCACCGTCTCTTATCATACAATTTGATGCAATAGCAAGACAACAAGCCTACCTGGCAAATCTAGGCAAAGTATGAGTAATTTGGTGAAGTTTCCAGCAATTTTCGGGCTTGAGGCTATATGCGTCACGCTAAAAACCCAGTGCGTCGTGATCTCTATGTGCATCGTGCCTGTTCATCTTAACACTGGTCGGAAATCCCCAGTGCGCCGCACGCTTCCAGTGCGCCGCGCCTCCTGTTATATGCACCGCGCCGGTTAGCTGCAAGCCAGTTCTCTCCAAAACACGCATTGGTCTCAAAAATTCACCTTGAAACGTTTTTCTCCAACCTTGGCATGCAAAATGACTTTCATCTTCATGGAAAAACTTTATATAGACATCAATTTGATTTTTGTCTCTCCAAAACCCATTTTGTAATGTTTTGCAATTGAAACTTTTTCACAATTAATAGAACTCTGACCTTTTTGTTTCCTCCTTGATTTTTGGTTGAAATGATGAATTTCTTGGCAATTTTTTGCAGGGATAGCTAACATAGAATTTGGCAAAGGAGACCAGGGTTGCGGCTAGAGAATTCAAGAACTGAAAATTTTGAAAAATTATTACAAAAAACGAAATGTCGACTTGTCTTCAAAACATAGTTTTGAAGAGAAGTCATAATCCATCCATATGATGATAAGAATCTTTTGAGATAACAACTTATCAAGGGCCTCCCTCGGGCTTGCTGGCTTTATTATACTTTTTATAAAACCAAATTGACTAACCCTAGACCTAATGACTAAATGACTGTTATGACTTAGAAACTGCAACAGGACTGCAAATGACTTTAAGAGATTTTGATGGACAGTCCTAAGCCAGCAGTGCAAAGCATGAGGGGGATGAATGAAAAAAGCCCTTTCGTCAGATTTATGGCATGCTCCTAAAGAAATGCAACTGATCAAAAGTGATGGGACACCGGAACATGAAATTAAAAAAGAGTTTTGATCTCTAACGGAGGGATGACCAGACTAACTCTAACATGGTCTATAAACCTTCTACTTTTGCCATTAATTTATTTGTTATCCATAATTTTTGATGACATTCCATCCTGTCTCGCTTATATACTACTTATTTTGTAACTTTTTCATATTTTTGTGTACTCACACTAAATCTTTTCCCAACTCGTGTTGAGTACATCCTAATGTAAGGCTTCTTCACCTCTCAAGATTGACTGACCCATATTCCACAAGGCCTCTTCTTATCAACCAATTTTCTTCAGTATAAATTCTTCACACTATATCCCATGTATATCTTTTGAAGAAATCCCACCCTAATCCTTTATCAGGATTAATTAATTAATTCCATTGGCTAGTTCTTATTTCTTTTACCAACAAGAATAATATATCTAGGATTTCCTATTCAATTGTTCATGTTTGCGTTTATTACTAGATACATGATCATAATTACTAACCAATCAATTTTTTGACGTATGTGGGTGCACTCAATTCGGAGGAAAGTCGTACGTACATTTTATTTTTTTTCCATCCTTGATTTGATTATTTCTCTCATAAACATATCTTTGGTATGTTATAATTTGAATTGGAAACCAACTAGGCATACATCTCCTTTTAGTCAATTCATGTCGCTTCAAAATCTCATATTCATTAGCATGTATACAAGTCCACCTAAGCCCAAGGATTAACATGCGCTTTGTTTCTCAGCAATTTCACATTGGGAAGAGTATCCTATCATGTAATGGCCCATTGTTTCCTAAATATGAGCATTCAAAACAAGCTAGAGAACTCATACTTTTGCCCATTACTTATATTCCTTGGCTAGAACTTTGGTATCCTCTTGAAAGGTAATGGTTGATGGCTATAGAATACCGTCCAAATGCAAACAAGTTGATTGTCCTAGAAGATATTTCAAGGGAAAATTTACATCAATGATTATTGAATAACTATCATGAAGATATATATACTTGGGTTATCAGATCAATTAATGGTCTCATTCCTTTTTCACCCTTCCTTTACCAATGAAATATACATCGCAACTATCTTAATGTTGCAACTCTTGGAATAATGTTGAAACGGTAAATCCATGTTATCTTATAAATAGTTCCATACTTGATCCAAATATGTTTAAATAGGCAAGGAATCTTTAATATATTCTCCATCCCTGTCAAAATATCCTTTCAAATCTTCATATACCCAACCTTATCATATTCATTTTACCATTCAATGGATGGTTCAAAATAGTAAACTATTATGCTAATTTCATCATCTTCTTTTTTTATGTTTGTTATCAGTATAATCCAGTCTCTTTATGCCATTTGTTCCTAAAATTTGATTTTATTGTTTCCTTCATTGTAATCTCCATAATTTTTACCCAATCCCTTAGTGTATTATCACTGACATTATCTACTTCCATCCCTCTATTGTTACAAATGATGGTAGCCTAAGGGTTAATCTAGGGTATTTCCTTGCGTTTGTACTCCATTCAAACCTTATTATTCCTTTATTTTCAGAGCATTGTCTCAAAACTATTAAGGACAATCAACTTTCTTGGAAATTTTGTGCATTTCATTATGTATGTATCTGCCCTAATTTAAGTAGTCGATCTATATTTCTGTAATGAAAATTGTTGTAGCCAGCCTTCGCTGAGGTGGGTGCTCCTAATGCTCAATAATTTGAGTGAAGATGTCCCTTAAAAGCCATGATTTTTAATCATGTGTTGTACATGTATAAAGCAAATTTTAAGGAAAAAGAAAAACCCTTACAAGGTTAAGCTAGCCCTCAATTGATTAGAGAAGATGAAGAGGGGTTATAATCTAGATTTAAGGCTTGCTAGTCTATTTCACTGTGAAAGAGATAAATTACAAAGACCTATCATTTCCTATCATTCATTCATGTACAGAACTTGGAATGTGGCTGCTACAGATTCCATTTATGGCTAAACTATATATATATATATATATATCCACATTGAATAATCAAAAAAAGTGTTGAATTTTAGGGATCATGCAAAACCCAATTGAAAATCAATGTGTATCAGTTCATTCATAAGCGAGTTTTAAACAAATTTCAAGATCACACTCACCTTTATTGTTTCCTTGCTTCCACTGTTCAAACTAGTCTTTTTCATTGTTGTGTGAAAGGTTTTTGGTAAAAGTATGGAGTTATTTTCCTACAGGTTACTAGAATCTCCATCTGTGGATCATAAAGAAAGTTAAGTATTTTGTCTACTACTGCTGCAGTCTAGGTCCAATCTAGTAATATAGATAGCCCTACATGATGATAGTAATAATAACCATGAATCCCAAAATTTTAACAGTTTCCTTGTGTAGCCACAAATATAGATTAATTTCATTTAATGTAACTATTGCAATATAGCTTACCCTTGCCAGGTGTTTCATAGTGGTGTTACGAAACACTTCTCGGAGGAAACTTTCCCTATACCATGTAGGTTTTAACCCCATATAGAAATTACTTGCATACAAATTCTAAAAATAGAAAATAAACAATGGTGAGAGCATAACACATAAAAAAAATATACACAGAGATTTTCCCCTAGATCCAAAAACCAAGACTACGAGATTGAGTTTTCATTATGTTCCTTTCAATGTTACAATATAGATATAGATATATATATATATATATATATATATATATATATATATGTCGAAGAATCCATAAACCCCAATCCATTAACCCTAGATTAGAACATAACCGTAGTTCCCTTGACCGGATCTACAAAATACCATGGACCAAAAACCATCGCGTCCAAAACCATGTTCAAAATCCATGCAAAAAAACCATAGGTAGTTCCATCGACCTAATATAGGGTTCAAAAATAAATTTCCCAGGGAAGTGCCTAAACCCTATAGAGGGGAGGTGCCGCCCCCCTCAAACCCGCTAATAGGGGTGTCTGGTCGCACCCCCTCTGATCCCCCGACTTCACTACTAGGGATAGTCATGGAAAGAATATAACACAACTGAACATTCTCCCACTTTTTGTTTTCTTTTCTTGGGGGGTCGCATGAGAGCTTAGGCATTAATCTGGACCTACAACACCCATTTTTTCTCTAGGCTAAGAGAAATTCTCAGTGCTCATAGACTTTGTCAATGCATCTGCAGTTTCTTCAAAGTGTCCACCTTTACTAGCAACATGTTTTTTCCTTCTACCATATCTCTCACAAAGTGATACTAAACATAAATGTGCTTTGTCCTTGAATGGTAAGCAGGGTCCTTTGCCAAGAAAATTGCACTTTGGCTGTCATAGTCTATCCTTATAGCTTATTGTACTAACCCCATATGTGAACAAAATCTCTACAACCAAACTGCTTCCTTGTTTGCATGAGTGGTTGCCATGTATTCTGCCTCTGTAGTTGAAAGTGCCACTACAGATTGCCTCTTACTCATCCAACTAATTTTACCTCCAAATAGGATAAACACATATCCACTTGTAGATCTTCTTTGATCCAGATCTCTAGCCCAGTCTACATCAACAAAGCCATGGATGTCCAAAACTCTGTCCAATCCTAGTCTTCCTGGTTAGCACAAACCATAATCACTAGTGCCACGTAAATACCTGAAAACCTGCTTCACTACTGTGGAATTCTCCTTCGTTGGTTCCGACATAAACCTACTCAATACTCCCACTGCATATGCGATGTTTGGTCTAGTACAGGCCATCACATGCATCAGGCTACCGACTGCACTTGCATATGGAACATGGGGCATGTCCTCTTCCTATTCTTATGTCTTGGGACACTGTTCAACAGATAACTTTACACCCACAGGAATAAGAACCTTCATTGGTTTACTATCCTACATATTAAACCTTTGTAGTATCGTCTCCACATACTTCCTCTGGTTTAACTAGAGATTCCTCTCTTCCCAACCTCGTTTAATTTCCATGCCCAAAATATAGTTTGCAGCACCAATATCTTTCATGTCAAATTTGGAGGACAATTTGGTCTTCAAATCCTGGATAATTTCTTTGTCATTCCCAACCAGCAACATATCATCCTCATACAAGACCAGATAAATAACAGAGTCACTAGTTAATTTAAAATACGCACAGTGATCTTATTTGCTTCTTGTGAAGCCAAGTCCCCATACAAATGTATCAAATTTCTGATACCACATCCTTGGTGACTGTTTTAACCCATACAAAGACTTTTTTAACTTGCATACCAGTTATTTCTTACCCTTCACTGCAAAGCCTTCAGGTTGCTTCATGTAGATCACTTCTTCCAGATCCCTGTGAATAAATGTTGTCTTCACATCCATCTATTCTACCGCGAAATCAAAAGCATCAAAAATAGATAAAAGTAATCTAATAGAAGCTACCTTGGCAACGAGAGAAAAAATATCTCCAAAATCAATTTTCAGCACCTTAGAATAACCTTTTGCTACAAATCGACATTTGTATTTCTCCACTTTTCCTTCTACATTCATCTTCTTCTTGAACACCCATTTGCTGCCAATGGGTTTCCTTCCAATTGGCAACTCCACCAGATCCCAATCCTTAATTTTGTTCAAAGATGCCATTTCATCAACCATGGCCTCTTTCCACAATTTTCCATCCTCTAAATCTACTACTTCCTTCATAGTTCTTGGATCATCATCAGTAATAGATAAAGAAAAATTTGAACAAAAAGTAGATGGACTATACCCTTCTGGATTCTGTTAACACCCAGGTTGTTCCCTTTGACTCCCAAGGGAATACGGCCGGGGTAACCACTAACCAATCTTTGGGTCACAGGTTCTAGCCTGCCTATGACTAGAGAGGGCTCTCTCTTTAAGGTTTGTCTCTGTTTTGTGAAAATTTTAGGCTAGTTATGAGTTTCAGGGTTTTGGTTTTATGTTTTGGTTGAGGAATGTCTCTCTGTACCTATGGTGGAAGTCTTCTGGAAGTATTAGTTCATTGGGCAATGGAGTCTGTGGCTACAGGTTGTCTGGAACATTGAGTTGAGTTGCTGAAACTGCAGGGCCATTTAAATACATCATGAAACAAAATTGAGATTGTGAATATGAAGTGTGTTTAACCCGTGAAAAGCAATCAAGAATTTTCCACTAAGCTGGGGTGTAAGAAAGAGATATATTGCACAGGAGCAAACTTGAATTCCTGAAACAACAATCACTATGAAAGATATAGTTTGGAGGTGCAGCAATTAAGAATTACACCTTATGACTATAACTGAAGAAAAACATTTATAACAGCATAGATTGAGTCTAGGGTATTCTGTGAATAAATCCTGGAACTATTCTTTTTCTTTGCCATTAATTATGAAACACAGAAACATGAATGAGCTATAAATAGATAACAAAAACACATTGCGAAGAGTTTTTAGGATAACTTATTGTGCCATGAAGTACGCAGGAATCCTGTAATATTCAAGAAAACACCACAATGCCTCAGATAACTCAGAGCTTTGGAAATTCCATCATCTTTTGTATTAATACTCTGGAAATTTACAGCATAAGAAATTCTAGAAGAGAAATCAACAACCCCTGCAAGCTTATGCGAGGGGGAATATATACAATTGGTCATACAAAATATCTGAACTGTTGAGTCATCTCAGAAATAAATACGTTCACCAACTACTACAGAACAGTAGATAAGAAAGTTATTACAGCTTTGAATACAAAATAAATGCTCTTTAATTCTGTCAGAAGACTTTTTGACGTTTGGAGGCCACTGAGTCGGTTGAACGTTCTATTATAAATGCTGAATGATGTGTCTTTATGTCCCTGTCATCCTGTAGACTTCTCGGCCCTGTCATCTGTGACTGTCCGTGCTGCTTTAGTGGCCGAGTAGGTTTGCTGAGTTGGCTCAGCCCATTCTTCTCCATAGATGCTGAATTCATCAAATTTTCCTGTGTATGATAACTTATGTATTTTAATGAAAAAAAACTTGATTATAGGCTATTGTTTACAGTATCATTCGTATCATTTTAGTCCAAAATTCCTGTGTGGGCAATTGATGTCTCAGAATTGCCTCTAAGGTCTCATCTGCCTCTGTGTATTTGTAGAAGTTTGGAGGCACTTCAAACAAATGTTTAATTTCATTCATAATGAAAAATAAGTTCTCTACCCTGTTATAGAGACTTTGTCGAGATGTTGGCCCTGTTTCTTCTGAAGTACTGGGTCTTTCAGTGATCTGATTAGTAGCAAATGTATTGACCCTTTTGGCATAATTCTCATGTGAAAGTAGTCTCCCTGCGCTGTTCAGTAAGCTAGGAAGACCTTTGCCCTGTAGTACTGTAAACTTGTCCATGAACTTATTTACCTCTGTCTGCATGTCCTGGCTTCTTCTTTCCAGTGTTTGTACCAGGTTTCTTAGTGTAAGGACCCTCTTTATAAGCTGGATGGTTTCAGTTCTGTTTGGAATTCCCATTGCTGCCAGCTGAGCACTTGTTCTGTTATTAAGCACATTAATCATTCTATTGGCAACCTCAGGCATATTGCCTAGAGATGCCCTTGCTCTCTGGATTTCCCTATGTGCTTTCCCTATGAGCTCCATCTGCTCATGAATGGTCTCAATGTATTGCCATTGATCAGTGATTGATTGGCCAATGTTGGCCCATAAAACTGTCTTAAGCTCAGCTGTCACTTTGTCAAGTGTGAGCTCCTGCTCCAGCTCCTTTATCTTCTCCTTAAGGGCCTTTATTTCCCTTCCCTTTTCTGCTACAGTCTGCTTGGATTTGTCATATCTTTCATTGAGCTTAGCTAGACTCTCCCTGGCCTCATTTAGCTCTGCCATTTGGGCCTCTAAGGCCTGAATTTCATTCTTGAGCTTCTGCATATCCAGGCTTGGAGCCTGCTCTGTTGTTGGTGCAGTTGCTGATGTAGATGGTGCTGTCTGTTCAGTAGGAGGAGCAGTAGTCTGAGGAGGTTCCTCCAGATTGATTATTTCTGGAGGGGGCTGAGAAGTTTAACCTCCTTCCTTCTGTTGTAGTGCTGCCTGCAGTGCAGCCTCTGATTCTCCCAATTTTTCTTGTGTCTGGATCAGTTGTTTATATAATGATACCAGCATAGCCGATGCATCTTGATCATGCCTCAGCTGGGCAACTTCTTCAGCTTGTGGGTGAATGGTTGCTGGGATCTTAATCATTTTCTTCAATGCTGCCATATCTGCATCCCTCAATTTTAACAGTGCTTGTACGGCCTTGATGTCCTTGGGATCATGCCCAAGTTCTATGATAATATCCTCCAATGCTTTGATTCGGTTGTCTTTTGCCTGTGAGGATGCTCTCTCCAACTCAAGTTGGACAGTTGTGTTGTTTAGGCTATTTTCCAGCCTGTAGTTCACTAATGTTTTGTCTGCCAAGGATTCATACACCATCTCACCCGTTTGTTTATGAAATTCAATCTGATCCATCGGGTGGATTTCCTTGGCAAGGACCTCAAGATTGGTCCTTAAGTAGTCTGCAGGTGACTGTGGCTGCAACGCGGTTGGCATAAAGTGGCTCATGATCATTTTGCCCTCCTGGACATCATATGCAGACATTAATCTTTGCTGGTTAGTGGGAGCCATTTTTAACAAATGATTGTACAGTTGTATTTTTATTGGCTCATTCATTTTCTTTATATCAATGAACTGTTGTTTGATGCCTATTTCACCTCCCCTTAGCTGGCTTGAGCAGCTGACTTCTCCTCCCACTGTCCTTTCTTGTTCCTGCTGGAAGGAACTTGCCGAGGCTTCCATGCTTGGTGGGCCCATGCCCAAAGATTGCGCTATAGGCATTTCTTCTTCTGAGAGGGGGTTTAACCTTTGTCTTTTCTCCCCTTGAGTTGTGGAGGTAGTGAGGGGAGTCTCCAGCTCTCTGTCCCTCTTTCTATTTGTGTCTTCTTTTTGTGGGGTTTGGAGGACTGAGGCCTCCACTGTTGTCTCCTGCCTAGGAGGCAGATTGTCCTGAGCCTGCTGCCCGGTGGACATTGGGGCTTCTAATGTTTGTTCCTGCTGCCCTGATTGCTCTTTTTCTTGCTGCCCCCCTTGTTGCTGTTGTACCTGTTGTTGTTGCTGCACTTCCTGCTGCTGTACCTCCTCATGAGGTGGCTGTTCTAGCTCCATCTCTTTCTCTTTGACTTTGCTGGAAGCTTGATCAGTAGTTTTGGCTGCTTGTTGATGTGCTATAGAGGATGAGGCAGCTGCTCCCACTTGAGTGCCTGGAAGAGCAAATACTTATGAACGAATCTCTAAGTCAGCCATCTTTTGGAGATTTTTTACTGCTCTTTGACTTAGTTCTTCTTGTGTGGCAGCCTCCTCTAAGGTGCCTTTCCTCCACTTTATTTGATTGGCATATTTTTTTATGTGAGGCAACCTTATGTGGTCATAACTGGCCAGCCTATATCTGACCCTTCTTAAACTTATGAAATGATTGGGGTCATATGGTTTCCAAAGGAAGCTGGTCTGCAAGCCAAAGGCTTCTAGCATTCTATCTGCCTCTTGCCAACCTTCCTCCCTTTTATTGTAAATGAAGTGGCCTAATTGGTTCCTGACTTTGAGTTGTGCTTTCTTGCCCTTGCCTGAAAAATGGAGTACATCAGCATTCCCAAATTGCCTGAAGTACTCGAGGGCAAACAATCTCATAGGCACGTATTTGGGTAATCTGTATGGGGGCAACTCACACCCATATATTCTGATGACTGTGTGGTTTTGGTAATAATACCAATCCCCAATATTGTAAACCTTAGACAACTGAAGAATCCTCTGCATCTCATCAGTTAGTCTTGGAGGAGGTGAGCTGAGAAGCAGAGACATGGCTGGGTGAATGGAGAGGTCTATAAACTCACAATAGGTGTATGGAGAACAAGATCTGCAGTGGGGGGCAGAGGACCAATAAACTACTGACCTTGGATTGCCTTGTGCATCCACTCTTTTCACAGGAAAAGGAAATTTTTTGTGCTGATAATATAAAATTAAGTGGTAGATATATGAGGTGTATCTGAACACCCTTTCTCTTGACAAGTTCATCAATTGCTCATGTATTTTATCGGATATATAAGTGGCATAGTCATAACAGATTGGGGACTTGCCAGGGGAAAACATGAGCATCATCACCAGCACAGTTTCATCAACAAACTTAATTGAATTAATGCCCAATATGGGACTAATCATGTCTACAAGGTCTCTGCCCAATTGGTTGAGGTATACATGAGAAATGGGAGGATACTTCACAGTGTCAGAGTCAATGTACAATTGATTCAGCTTGGTGACTTGAGCATCTCTCAGCTTAGCTCCTTGCTTTATCAGATCTTCCAGTGATAAAGGAACTAGCTTCTTATCAGTATTGAAGTGCAGCATCTCTCTGATGGCTTCAGGGGTGATATAAAAGACAACTGAACCTGAAGGGTCAAGCACAGCCCTTTGAGTGGGATCATAGCAGTCGGCACATCGGTGGATTAGGTCAGGAAACTGGTTGACCTGAGGGAGCTTGAAGATAGGGAGGAAAGAGTCCCAAATGCCCAATACATCCATTCCACTCTCATGCTTAATCTTCAATTCATTTAGCAAGTGGATGTGGTACTTGCTATGCATTAGCATTTCCTCTAATATTTGATAATCCAGGTCTGCTAATGGTTTCCACTCCAATTCTCTTTGAGGGGCATTTAATGGAGCAATATTCAAGGCCACGGGTGCTACCAGTGCATCCATGATTACTTTAGGACTCTGTTTGTATGTGAACTGGTGTTACTGAACAGAGCGACACAGAGGAGTATTTTTTGGACTAGAGAAGTGACTTACTGAGGAACAGAGGGTAGAATGGCAGTGGCAGCAATTGAAACAGTGCACAAAGCACTGCTGGAGTAAATTCTTGGCCTTAACAACTCTCTTCACTGTGAATTATAGCAGCTTGGGTTTTAAGTCCACGAATGCACGGACAGAGTGTATGTTTTGATGAAAAATTGGGTATACAAGGCTCTACAGGTGAATTTCGATTCAACCCTTGGAAATGAAGGTTGGCCACCGGGGATTTGCTGGTGAATATTAGTTTGCTCACTCTTCTAACTTTGTTTCAGACAATTATGGACCCAACCGAGCGGAGGGGAGGTAAATTTGATAAATACCTGGTGAATTTGCTTGGCAAAGATTTGAAATGCAGGTGGGTTGCAGGTGCCAATGGTCTCCTGGTCGATTTCAGCAAGTTGGCGCCGGATGGTCGTGATTGCATGCAGAGCAGAACAACAGTCGTTTTTTGCAAAAGTGACAAAAACGACGTTTTTGGGCAAAAATATGGACTTTTGGGTTATTTGGCGCTTTTTTTGGATGACGTCAACATGAGGTCATCAGGTGGGGTCAAGGTCGGATGACGTCAGCATGACGTCATTGGCTGGTGTGGCGGCCTGTGAGTGGTCCACGGGGGTGGTGAGGTGGCGGGCAGGTTGGAGCAGTGGCGGACAGGGGCGCTGACGCGACGGTTAAGTGGCCTGACGCGGTAGCGACGTTGGCATGGCGGGTTCATACAAAACCAGAAACGGTAAGCAGAAAGATATCGCACCGCTCTTTATACGGAAGCAGAATTGTCAGAGGGCGGCCCGATACAATTTGGGGGTGACGCATGGCAAAGGCCTGACGTCACCCTCTGACAAATTTCGGAAGCTAACTTACGGACATCGGGCCCGTCCCGATATGTATGTGGGTCGTCCGATGAAAAGAGCCAGATCTGACGGTCGACGGATCGCCAAGGTGCCAGGACAATACGGAAGGGGGTGGGGAATAAAATAATATTTTCTTTGGAATAGGCGCCCGGCGGGGACTTTTGAATTTGGTGAATTTGTATGGTTTTACAATGTATTTTTATGAAAATATGTATTGCGCCAATACTTTGGGTAAAACGAAAAAGTGGGTTTTCATGTATTTTTGCGAATAAAGCGGGTTAGGGGTGAAAATGGTTTTTTACAAGGTTCTTTTGCAAATGAAGGTTAAATGGTTCAAATGACTTCTGAAGGGGGAAGAGGGGTAGGGTTTTGGTTCTTAAACTGACCAGATGTCACTTTAATCCCTGACTGTGCACATATGGCTATAATGCCAAAGGGGAAAGGATATTTATAGAATGCTTGGGGTTTATACACCATAGTGTTTATAATAGTAGGGAAAAAGGGGAACATAGGGGATTTAGATAATAAGAAGTTAGGGGTTAATATGAGTGGAAAAAGGTGAATGAGGAGTGATATCACTAAGTTTATATGAAAACAACTTAGCTTAGGGAGTAGATCAAAATGAAAAGAATTCTAGACAAGAAATGTGGCTTTTAAAGGAATAAGAACCAACATAATACCTTGAATTCTTTCATGAACACAACTGGTAAAGGGATGTTAGTAATGAATGTGAAGGGGGGAAAGGAAGTTAGACATGCTCCTTTGCTTTGCTGCAACATGATGGAGAAGAGAAGCTTCTCTATGCCTTGATGTTTCTTTCATGTTAGACCAGCAAAACTCAGTTTGAAAGGAATGATATTTCTGCAACCCCATCTACCTACCCATCTACTTGCCTAGCATTTTTTGTTTCTTCATGGAGGGTGCACTTAGACTTGCAGACCCTTATGTGCCTTTTTCTTTTCTTTTGGCTTTTTCTTTTGATTTCCTATCTAGAACTACCCTTATTGCTTCCAAGGTCCCAGATTAAGCAGTTGGGAACCTTACTTCTCTACCTAGCTACTGGTCTGCCAAGATTAAACAGTTTGGACAGACTTCTTTCTCTATTCTACAACAGAAAATTGAAACATGGCATGATCCAGATTAGGCTGTTGGACCATCCATCCAAAATTGAGTCAACATCAAGCTTATGTATACACCTTGTCTTCTCATGGAAATATGGGATCTTTGAATCACCAAAGCAAAGCATATTTGGAACTTTTATTTGCCAATCATGAAATATGAAACCTATTGGTATAGGTAGCTAACAGATTCCTTCTTTCTTGAACTGATTTTCTAACAACCAAAGTTTGTGGCTCTTCATATTATGGTTCCTCTTCTATTGTAGAGTCTAATTCTTACTCCTTTAGCTCAAAATCTATCTTCATAGGTTCATTTGGTAGGACTTCAAGTTTAATAACATCTTTCACCTCTATAAACACCACATCTCGATTGTACACAACCTTCCTTGTTACTGGGTTCCAAAGCTTATAGCCTTTTAAGCCATCCTTATACCCAATAAAGCTGCACTTTTTAGATTTCCTATTCAGCTTTGTTCTTTTCTCCTTTGGAACATGTAGATATGCATCACATACAAATACCCTCAGATGTGAAAGAGAAGGTTTCTTACCAGTCCATACCTCTTGTGGAGTCTTATCCTTCAACGTTGATGAAGGTGATCTATTGACTAGGTAACATTCAGTCTCCATTGCCTCCGGCCAGAATTCTTGTCCTAACTCAGCACCACTGAGCATGCTTCTTTTGCTTTCCATCAACGTCTTGTTCATTCTTTCCACAACTCCATTTTTCTTAGGTGTGTATGGAGTAGTCCTCTATCGTGCTATACCACACTTCTTACAGAACTCTTCAAATTCCTTCTTGCAAAACTCTCCACTATTATCTGTCCTCAGCACCTTTATCTTCTTCTCTGTCTAGTTTTCCACCAGAGCCTTAAATTCTTTAAACCTGTCAAAGATTTTAGATTTCTTCTTGAGGAAATATATCCATGTATTCCTTGAGAATTCATCCATAAATGATACATAGTACGTAGACTTACCAAGTGATGGAAATGACACAGGTCCAAACACATCATTGTGCACAAGCTCTAATATTTGTTTCGCCCTCTTACCACCAGAGGGGAAAGTCACTAGATTTTAATTCCCATATACACAATTTTCAAATAAATAAAAATCTAGAGATCTATTAGATAGACCTTCTACCATACCTTTACCATGAAGTATTCAAAGGCCCTTCTATCCATTATTTCCAACCCTTTGATGCCATAGCATGGTATTTTTTCCAGAGACCACTAGCTTTTCTTCTCCACTTTCAAGAACCACAGAACTATTGCACCCATCAATAACAGTGCTACCTTGCATCTTGTACAGAGTTTCAATCTGAACTCCCCGCATCAATACTTGTGCTCCCTGAACCACTGCTGATATCTTTCTCGAACACTATTTTTACACCTGCGTCATCCAACTTGCTTATAGTAATCATATTTTTGGATAATGCAAGAATATGCAGAACACATGGATGTGTTCTAATCCTTCCACCTTGCAAATTCAACTTGACTTTTCCATGACCAATGATTCTAGCCTTCCTATCATCCTCTAAGAATACATCACCACCATCATATTTCTCATACTCACCGAACCAATCTATATGGGGAGTGAAGTGAAAGGATGCACCTGAGTTAATCAACCATGTCTCATGATATACATGTGTACTTGAAGAAGAATCCAAGTACACATCCCCGCATTCATCTCAGGTGGTTTTCACCTCTGCAGAAGGAGCATCATTAGATGTTGGGTGCCTATAATACTAGTGATTCCCCCATTACTATTGTAGTTGTACCCCTTATTAATATTGTTGTGCCCCTATTGTCCCCATATTGTTATTACTATGCCCCATAGAATCCCTCTATTGTTATTTTTGTGGCTTTATATTATTATTGTTAGGTTGGCTAGGTTATATTGTGACTCCTTAGACTCCTATATATAGAAAGGAGGTTTTTTCATTTGAAACATCAAAGAATTGTTCATTTATGTACTATAAAGGAGGTTGCCCCCTCAAAGAGGCTGAATTCTAAGGCGTTTATCTATCTTTTCTATCTTTTCCTTGAGCTGGTTTCATAACATTTGGTATCAGAGTTTTGGATTCTAGGGTTTCGTTGCTCCAAACAGGTCATCATGGTATTTTCACTAAAAAAAAATTCTGTGACGTTTCAGAAGCTAAACAAAAACCCCATTTGAGAAGACATCGCGCTGAATCTCGATTCTGAATTTCAGAGCTTTTCGCACTATATTTGCAGAGATATGATTTGAGGAAGTTGGTCTTTTTGTAGACTCCTGAATTACATTCCAAACAGGTGACCTGGGGAAAATCATCATAACTTTCTCTCTAGGAATAAGATTAAAATTTCGTCAGAAGGTACAAAAAGAGCATGGACTGTAGTTTTTTGTATATATTTTTCAGTGCCAAATATTGAAATAGTGACTCGTGGCATGTCGTACAAATTCACTCTATTGAACTAGTCTATAATCAGGTCATTGTGGGAGATTTGGCATAACTCTTCCTTGGAGAATCCAATTTGGATCACACTGGTGGAATTAAAAAGAGGACACAGAGGGCTACTGTAGGTCACAATTTCAAAATTGGATGATTCGAAAGTACAAAGATACATCACAGGCAATATCAAGCTCCTACCAAGTGAAAAAAGGTGTGTAGATTTTTTTAATTTTTTCTTAAGCTTGGTTTGAAATTTTATTTTTAAGGAATTCAAACGGATTAGTAGAGCATCATTATCGGTAACCGGTGCCCAGAGGAAAGAAAATGCAAACACCTAGTATGCAATCTGAAAGCTCTAGCATGACTCATGAAGAAGAGGAAGAAATGCTACATGATATATCAAAATTACAAGACCGGGTACAACAAATGTCATTCTCACAAAAGCTAATAGAAGCTAAGATAAATGACGTGGAAGCTAAGATGGATGATTTGAAGACAGATTTGAAAAGAGACATTGCAGATTTGAAGACAGACTTGACAAATTTTCTACAAGAAATACTTACTAATGGTGAAAAGGTAGTAAAGGAAACTCATGATGCGAACAAAAGAAATATTAATCATGATTTCATAAACTCTAATGTGGCAATGAAGACCCACCATATTCCAAAAATAGATATGAGGAAGTTTGTATCAATGGCTTTGCTCTCGTAAACAAATTATCACTTGGGAAATTTTTATGGAAGAATTGACAGCACATTATGAGGATACAAAAATCAACACCTTTTTTAGCCAATTGATAAGTCTCAAACAAAAGCGTTCAATAATGGAGCACATTGAGGAGTTCCAAAATTGAACATAAGGGTAAAAAATATTCCAGAGGAGCATAGGATTGATGTGTTTATAGGGAATTTAAAGGATAATATTCAACATGATGTTTGCCTTTGGGAACTTGATCCATTACAGAAGGCATTCAGGTTAGCAAGAAAAATGGAAAGCAAAATTATGGCAACCAGGAGTCATACCACTCACAACTATAAATATGGAAGTGTTGTTGCCCCTAGTCTTCCATAACCTATAAGGTTGACACCACAACAATTGGAAGAAAAAAGAGCAAAAGGGATCTATTACAGTTGTGATAGCAAATACAATAAAGGTCATAAGTGTGCTGAGAAGAAATTATTCTACATAGATTGTGAAGAGGAAGAAGAAAAGGAGAAAGAAAGGTCAAAAGAAGAGGATATACTCTAGGAACAAAGCCTAGATAAAGAAGAAATGGATCCGACCATATCTTGTAATGCATTGGTGGGAATTACCACTCAAGCCATCAAGATAGAAGGACAAATCAAGAAGAAAAAGGTAATAGTGTTGATTGATTCAGAAGTACCCACAATTTTATTCATTGTAAGGTAGCAAAAGAATTGAATTTATTCTTATATCTAGCACCAGAGTGCCAAGTGATGATTGCAAGTGGAGGAACAATAAATTGCTTTGGAAAGTGCCTTAATATCAAGCTATCCATGGAAGAATATGTTTTGACTAGCCCAATGCTTTCCATTCCAATGGGAGATGCTGATGTTGTACTAGGAGTCCAATGGCTACAATCCTTGGGTACAATAGCTTTTATTTTTCAAGAACTTTTCATGAAATTTTCTGTGGAAGGAAAGGAAGTTGAATTAAGGGGTATTGTAGGGAAACCGAGAAATATAATCAGCTCTAATGGTATGACAAAGCTTCTAAGAAAGGAAAAAAGAGGTGTAATTGCGCAATTAAGTTCGCTAGATGTTTCCACATTGGAATCATCTATTTCTACAGATCTCCAAAAAGTCTTGGACAATCATTCCAAGGTATTTGAGACTCCCAAAGGTCTCCCACCTATTCATGATCATGATCATGCTATTCATCTGATTCCAGGAAGTGTTCCTCCAAACATCAAGCCGTACAGATATCCCTATGCCCAAACGAGTGAAATTGAATGTACGGTTGCAGAAGTGCTAGAGGCTGGTATAATTCAACCGATTCAAAGTTCTTTATCTGCTCCAGTAGAATTGGTGCACAAGAAGGATGGATCATGGTGCATGTGTCCAGCTTATAGGGAGCTCAACAAGCTCACTATTAAAGATAAGTTTCCCATTCCTGTCGTTGATGAATTATTGGATGAATTACATGGATCAATTTACTTCACCAAGTTGGATCTTCATTTAGGATATCATCAAATCAAAATGAAGACTGAAAACATTCTGAAAACAACATTTAGAACTCATGAGGGTCATGATGAATTTTTTGTCATGCCTTTTGGCCTTACCAATGCACCTTCAACATTTCAAGGTTTGATGAATTCAATTTTCAAACCATTCCTTAGAAAATTTGTGTTAGTATTTTTTGATGATATGCTAATCTACAACAAGTCTTGGAAGGATCATGTTGAACATGTTGAAAACGTGCTACAACTATTGGAGGAGAAACAATTATATGCAAAAAGATCCAAATGTTTCTTTGGAGTATAAGAGGTGGAATATCTGGGTCATATTGTATCTCATAGAGGAGTTAAGGTAGACCCTAGCAAAATTAAAGCAATTAAGGAATGGAAAATCCCCACTTCCATAAAGCATCTGCAAGGATTTCTCGGGTTGACAGGGAATTATTGCAAGTTTGTTAAGAATTATGGGAGAATAGCAGCACCTCTAACAACATTATTGAAGAAAGATGCATTTTCATGGACTCCAGAAGCAACAAAGGCCTTCGAACATCTTAAAGAGGCAATGTGCCAAGCACCGGTCTTAGCTACACCAGACTTCACAAAAACCTTTATTGTTGAATGTGATGCTTCAAGAAATGGAATTGGTGCTATTTTAATGCAAGATGAAAGACCCATTGCTTTTGAAAGTCATCCAGTCAAGGGAAGGTTTTTACACAAAGCTATTTATGAGAAGGAAATGTTGGCAATACTCCATGCACTTAAGAAATGTCGACCCTACCTAATGGGAAGACACTTCAAGGTAAAAACGGATCATGATAGCCTTAAATACATTTTAGAACAATGATTATCCTCTGAAGAGCAACAAAAGTGGGACACAAAGATGTTGGGTTATGACTTTGAAATCATCTACAAAAAAGGGAAGCAAAATGTGGTGGCAGATGCACTCTCAAGAAAGGATGAGGATGTGGAAGCATTGTTGTGCGCCATTTCTATTATCCAACCAGATTAGATAAACGAAGCAAGAGAGGAATGGAAGAATGACGAAGAAGTGTGGGCACTTATTCGAAAGTTACAACAATATTGTAGTACGTCTGATACATTTAGCTGGAAAAATGATTCGTTATGGTACAAAGATCACTTATACATCTATAAGAATTCCTAGCTAAAACAAAAGATTCCTATGGAATTGCACACTTATCCCTTAGGAGGGCACCCAGGATTTTTAAAAACTTACCACAGGGTTAAGAAGGAATTTTTTTGGGATGGCCTTAAATCATATATTCAAAAGTTGGTGGCGGAATGTTGGGTTTGCCGACAAAATAAATTTGAAACAATTAAGACACCAGGTCTATTGCAACCTTTATCCATTCCAAGCCAACGTTGGGAGGAGGTTTCAATGGATTTTATCACAGGTTTACCCAAGTCTGAGGGAAAGAGTGTCATCATAGTTGTAGTTGACCTACTTACCAAGTAGGCACACTTTTGTGCATTATCACATCCATTTAAATCCAGTACAGTTTCTACTGCATTTATCGAAACAATTCAAAAGCTACATGGAAACCCAAAGATTGTTGTAAGTGACAGAGATCCCATTTTCACTGGAAATTTTCAGACAAAATTATTTTCTTGTCTTGGTACTCAGTTAGATCATAGCTCATCTTATCATCCTCAATCTGATGGGAAAACTAGGAGAGTAAACAAATGTTTGGAAGGATATATTCTTTGCTATGTATCTGATAAATAGACACAATAGGTCAAATTGTTGCCTCTGGCTGAATGGTGGTATAACACTTCCTTCCATACAGCAACAAAAATGACCCCATTTATGGCATTTTATGGGTATCAACCACCATCCATCACATCATATTTAAGAGAAAATTATAAGGTTCAAGCAATGGATCATCACATCGAACATCAACAACAAGTCCTCCAACTCTTAAAGGATAACCTCATGTTGGCACAGAATAGAATGAAACAAAAAGAAGATCAACATCGCAGCGAAAGAAGTTTTGATGTAGGTGATTGGGTATTCCTACGGCTACAACCATATAAGCAAATGTCCCTCAAGCAAGCTAAGAAGGATAATAAATTATCACCAACATATTATGGTCCGTACAAGGTGTTGCAAAAGATTGGTACTATGGCATACAAATTGGAGCTTCCTGCAGCTTCTTGATTGCACCGAGTTTTCCATGTTTCATGTTTGAAGAAGGTTATAGGTGACAAGCTCCTAGTTCAAACAATATTGCTAAAAATTGACGAGGAAGGAAAAATTATATTGGAACTAGAAGTAGTCACAGGAACAAGAACTCGACAGCTACGAAATCGATCAATTTCGGAGTATCTTATCAAGTGGAAGAACTTATCCACTGAAGATTCCACATGGGAGGATGAAAATTTTATACATAAGCATCCAAAACTACTCAAGCATTGAGGACAACACTTTTTTGAAGGAGAGGGGCATGTTGGGTGCCTATAATACTAGTGATCCCCCCATTACTATTGTAGTTGTACCCCTTACCAATATTGTTGTGCCCCTATTGTCCCCATATTGTTATTACTGTGCCCCATAGAATCCCTCTATTATTATTTTTTTGGCTTTATATTATTATTTTTAGGTCAGTTGGGTTATATTGTGACTCCTTAGACTCCTATATATAGAAAGGAGGTTTTTTCATTTGAATCATCGAAGAATTGTTCATTTATGTAATGTAAAGGAGGTTGCCCCCTAGAAGAGGCTAAATTCTAAGGTGTTGATCTATATTTTCTGTCTTTTTCTTGAGCTGGTTTCATAACATTAGATCCCTTTCCTTTTTTAGGAGCTTTAGATTTATAGTCCCTTCTGTGGTGCCCTTCCTTTCCGCATTTCCAACACACCTTTATGGGTCTTCCTGGAGATTTATATCTCCCTCTAGATTTATGTATCCCACTCAAGGACTTATTTTTGTTTCTATTGTGGGACCGTCCTCGTACAGACAAGGCATCACCATTATGGCTCTCCATATTTTTCTCTCTCGTCTCCTCTGTCAACAAGGATGAGACTATTTCATCAAACTGCAAGGCAGTTGCATTACTACCTATGGAAACAACCAAACTATCCCACGAATCTAGTAGAGAACACAATAAATTGATGCACTTATCTTCATTTGAAATTTTAATATCAACAAATAATAACTGGCTTACCACATTATTAAATGTGTTCATATGCTCTATCACCAAGTCTCCATCTTTCATCCTCTAGTTATACAACTTTTCTATAGGAATAGTTTATTCACCAGAGACATATATTAGTACAAAGTCACTAACGTTTCCCACAAAGCCTTCGTCGTAGCTTCCCCTGATACATTCACCAACACTAAATCTAAGACACATAATTGTATTGTGCATTTTTCCTTCTGATCCAACTTCTTCTATTCTTGATTGGAGACTGCTATTGGTTTAGTACCTGGATCAATCACGATCCACTAATCTTTATGCACCAGTAGATCCTCCATCTTGAGTTCCCACTGAACAGGGTCTACCACAAGTGCGAGAAAAACCCCTGAGTAGCAAAGCCATCCCCTTGAAGCCAAAACAACTCTGATACCAAATGTAGTTTTTAAACCCGTACATAAATTACTTGCATATGAATTCTAAAAACAGAAAATAAAAATGGCGAGAGCATAACACATAAAATAAATATACACAGAGATTTTCCCCTTGATCCCAAAACCATGACTACCAGATTGATTTTTCATTATGCTCCTTTCAATGTTATGTTACATCTATATATATATATATATATATCTATATATTATATATAGATATATATATATATATATATATATATATATATATATATATATATATATATATATATATATATATATATATATATATATATATATATATCAATGCCTCCATCCATTAACCATGGTTTAGAACATAATCGTAGTTCCCTTTACTAGATCTACAAAATACCATAGACCAAAAAGCATTGCTCCAAAAACCATGTGCGAAATCCATGCACAAAAACACAGGTAGGTCCGTCCACCTAATATAGGGTCCACGACTAGGGCTAGTCATGGAAAGAATATAACACAACCCAACAGACCTAAATTATTAGGCTTACTTTCATTTACATCACACTTGAATTATTTTCTTCTACTATGAACCAACCATTATTATTGTTAAATTTATGAACTCTAAATGTCTCATTTCAATGACATGTAATCACACTCATTTTTTTCAAGCCCGTTAGGTCTGAGAGTTGAACCTAGGGCTTTGATACCATTTGTCACAAGTCTTATTTATAATAACTTATTTTTTTAACTGCTAATAGCACCAGTACTATTACCTCTCATATTTCGTAGTGTTCATACGATGAATTGTACTATGATCACCATACCTTCCTAAATAATTCAATAACATATTTACTTACATATGTATGTCTCTATACTTCTAAGTTGTGAGCATAACACTAGGTAGGTATGATTTTCTTATGTCCTTTATGAACATTCGTATTCTCAATATATACTTAGGAAATGGGTCTCAATTTTTGATTTCGCATAAATAGCCTCTATGTATGCGACATACACTCTCTTTGCCACATTCAAACGATATGATACAAGGTAGTAATGGTATTATTTAGCTTGTTATATAGTTACTTGTTGATTAATATGTCATTATTAGTTTTCTTAGAAAGAGAGATTTTATCTTTTGTTTGAGAGTATGCCCCTTAAGTGAAGGAAGTGAAGGAAGTGAAGAAAGTGCTTTTTTTTTCTCACCTTAATTATTGATATAGAATTCATAAATGTATGATCACACTTCTTATGTTACATTAGGTGCATTTTTTAGATGTTCAATTTCCCTTACAATTAATAAGGGTATTATCTCAGATGGTTTTTAATATGGAAATAAGGTCAACATGATCATCTTTTTCCATCCAAAGCATTCAACGGTGTATGTGTAGACTGTGACATTTTATTTCTAACACATCACAATTGATTTCACAGCTAAGGGTTGAGGATTTTCTACATATTTTGAGGGTCTTCTTGAATGTTTTTCAGTTTCTTCTATTATAGAACTACTTTCATTGGCCCTAGCACACACCATTGTGCCGAATACTTGCAAGATGTAACCATGAGAGGCATATCCACAGGTTCACACCTTCTTCTACAGTTTGTCCATCATAAGCAGGTAAGGTTTCATGTACACTATGTTTTCTTTTGTTGTTGTTTTATATTCCGAACTTGTTCTACATAATTATACATTTGGTTATGAAATGTAATGTTCAGGATTTCCTTTTGTTTCAGGTGCTCAAAACCCCTTTTTTCTAGCGTCCTTCATGCTCATTTAAGAGGAATACATTAGTTTAGAGAGTTTGCCAAGATTCTAGGTTAGTCTCCTACCTTCTCTAAGACTCGAACACTACAGCTCCCTTGACTTTTCTAGGAGGTAAGTTAGATTACACATCCATTTAGGAACAATATATCTATATATATAAGCCTACTGGGTTATCACCGTGCTAGTGTTTTGTCACTCTATAGCTAATATTTAATAGTCTATTATATTTATCTTGGCTTCTTACATTATTTCCAGGCTCAACTGAAGGCATTCCTCATGACCTTGGTGTAACCTTATTTTCTATGTTTTCTAGCATTGTTCTCATACAATGACTCTTATGAAATCAGAAATAGGAGCAGTTCACTCCTTTAATGTTTCTAAAAAAAAATGAATTGTAATAATAATGAACTAGGTTTTGTTTATAGCCTGCTCTAAGTGGTTTGAATTTTGAATTGTAATTCTATCCTTTGAAATTGCAACAATACATATGTATATATTTAATTAGTTCAAATCTATCTTTTGTGTCAGGTAGATCATATTTTTTTTACTGTGTTGATGACACTTGCCAGTTACGTTGATCGACATATCACGCTTTTGTTTTGTGGTGGTTTTATTTTCTTTATTTAGTTGCTACTATAGTATCTATGTTAATATGTTTTTTATTTTCAATTACCGATTGGAATCAATGCAATACTCCCATGTCTTACTTATCTTCTTCATAAAATTTACCAATGTTTCAATACCGCTAATTGTATCTTCTATGTACAGGTGGTTAAAATTTTAATTTTATAGATATAACAGTAAATGAACCATTCATTCTTGTGGGTGTTTTAGATACTACTGGTAGATTCGCTTGCCTTGGGAAATCTCTGTCAGTATTAATCTTTTCCACTTTAATAAGTTTTTGGGAATCATGTTGAAACATGACCAACATCTGAATCTATGCAGTAACTAGTGTTTAACTAAAAAAATAAGCCTAACCATTATTCTACAAGGTTCATTGTGTTTCATTTCTAATTTGAACCTTTATTACTAGAGCTTAACGTTATAGCGAAACAGGAGTCAATAAGTTTTAATTTCAGGTGCTCTGTTAATAACGTGCCTCTAAAACTCTATTCTATGGAATGCCACTAGTTAGCTATGGTTGATTTCTTATCAGTTCCTTATATATCCTCAATTTTATTCCCTTTCTCTTGAACAACTTTCAAATAGTTTGCTTCCTCTTATAATCATAATAGTTTAATTATAAAACTTGCATGTTACAAAATTTAAGTTATATAGATGTAAAGCTCTACACTCCATGAACTAAATATATCTTTAGTTACTTTCTTTTTCTACAATAGCAATCATAAACAAAAAAATGATAATATCAACCTCTTTCTAGTGGAGTACAATTGATCCACTTATTATGGTTATATGCATTATAGTTGCAGGGTTCAAATACAAATCCTAAAATTCAATATAATAAGATACATGACTTTTATAACACCAATAAAGTCAACCCTTAAACTAATTAAAGTTTTGATATGCAGAGTCACATTTCAACTTCATGCATTTCTGGAATAATTCAAATTCCGTAAGACTAAGTTCATACTACTAATAACTCTAAAACACATCATCTAAACCGTGATTCTTTTCATAAAAGAAGAACAGAATAGCTAATACCAATAAATTTTTCAATAAGGGTACTTGGAAACTTCACACCTTTCACCACCCAACCTAAAACTGTATTTCTCTAGTTCATGTCCGAGTTGAGAACTTCTTTCCAAGGTATCAACAACTTCATTGATCCCTTTAATAGGTATTCTATACATTTATTCCATGATAAAGTTTCCTTTAGAAATGTCTTGCTTTTGTGGGGACCTATTTATCCACTTGCCTAGACTTTTCCATAAAAGCCTGCCTTTCTCTCCCATGGTAGTTTATGCTTATCCAAGCTTAGCATCTTTCCCCAGCTAAGAAACTTAATGGATTTTTCTCTCTGTCACACGGAATGAGTCATTCTTGCGGACAAGACTAACCTCTCTAGTATCTAATGATATCTAGTGACAAGCAAGCCAATCAAATCCTATTTTTCTCTAAGTATGCAATTTATAAACAAAGGAAAACAAGTGTTTTAGGCCTACCTTGGGTCCAATGCAAGTTTGTGGAAGCCTTCCTCCTTTGATCCAAATGAGCTCCCTTATAGTGAATCTGCAAACACAAACAAGCACACAAATTAAATAGCACTTGGAAAGCCAATATAATAAAGCATACTTATCATGATGATCAAGGAATTCATGAAACAAATGACATAAGACAATTTGTTGAGAAAAATGAATCTGATTGTATTGATTCAAATCAAAGAAAAACTTTACAAACTCTGCCTTGATTTTGTACAAGCTCCTCCCAGGGTCCATCAAGAAGTCTCCTCTACTTTGACAAGTTTCACTCTCTTCCCAATGAAGCCAAAAGGGATGTGATCTCTCCTCTCAAGCTTAACTAGGAAGTCTCAATTCCACCAGCATTTACCCTAAAAAATGTTCAGCTTCTAACCTCCCTAGCAACCAGCCCAATGCCTTAATTTATAGTGCAATGGAGGGAAGTTACTAGGTCCTAGTTCAAAGGGATAAAGCCCTCCTTCAAAGGGATAGCTCCTCTCATCAAGGGATTAGCTCCTTCTCTTTTGGGATGAATGAACCACCTAAGAGCGAACAATCCACGTCAAAATTCCTTCTAGAATCATCTAGAATTAACCCAAAGTGAGTTTTTTAGAATAAACTTGCACCTTTTTTACTTTCACAGGGGTCCACACCCACTCCTTTAGAGACAGAGCGGGCAGGTCCACAGGTAATGTGAACAGGGGGTGCGGGACCGTAGGCAATAGTGAGAGAAAGTGCGGAACTAGAGCTTTGTTGATTTTTAATGTCTTTCTCTCATTTTCAAAGATTGACATGAAGAGCTGAGGTCTGAGACTTGCTTAGGAGGACAGTATAAGTGATGATAGACCCATACTGACTGCAAATAATCATGGTGACGATATTTTTGTGTAACATATTTCCCCGTAAAGTGCGAAGTCTGTAGTAGATGAGGATTTCATTTATCATCTAGGAAGAGTGAAGTACTTTATCATTTCGAGGATTATCTTGTGGAGAGCCCCATTGGAACCTGTAAAAACATTCAATGCAAAATATATATATGAGATCATATCATCGCTGAGGTAGGCATTCCCATACTCAGATCAAAACTAACTAGAAAACTAACTACTGCTCTGATATAGGAATGATCTTGTAATACATCACAAGTATAGACACATGTAGACACAGTATGGATGCAGCCAACTGTTTATGAATAGTCCACTGTATAATGAATACAAAATTCCTCACAGCCTGGATGGTGGAAACTAGATCCAGGGCCTTCATTTCTACTTCCCGAAATAGTACGATTCTATCCATGCGAATGAATGTGTTGAAGTCGAACATGGTAGAAACCACTTAATTACTAGTCAATGATGTAAACTGTTAACAAGTGTGAGAGAAACCACCAGTAATGTCAATGGCTCTCAAAGTACTCAGTACAATCCATGAGATGCGAATGGATGTGTTGATGTCGAACATGTCACGGAATCCTTTGAACAAAGGTCAATGATGCAACCTATCGTCGAAGGCGAGAAACCCGCCATTGAGGCATGCACATCCCAAGGTACTGACGATTCCTAGATCATCTTTCTAGATAATGAGCTGAAGTCGATAGAAAGCGATCCATCGTAGGCAAGCCCACAACACATAACGACATAGTAGATGGTTTGGTGACAATTGACCCAAAGTTAATACCCGGAAACTGGCTAAAGACTTTCAATATGGTTTGATCAACTGTTAGGCAAAGGATTTCCCAACCCAGGTGAGTAAAAGTGTCGTGTTCAAGAGTGGTTACAAAGTATGACAAACAGGCTCATTTTTCTCTCTTTTCCCCCACCATTTCTGGAAAGTACCTCTTTATTTTTGACAAGATTGAGGAGGATAACATTTGCTTGATTATAAGCTCATCCTTTGGATGAGTCCAACTTAGTTTAAATTCGAACCCTAAGAAGGAGTGGTCCATTCCTATTTGTAATTGAACAAGTCCTTTACTGTTAAATTTCAACGAGTCTAGTATAGTAGAAACTCGGCGTTTTCCAATTTTAGAGAGTCTGAAAAATTTTAAGAAAACTCCATGGTTGTCCTTTTTCGTAAATTTGTGTCTCCCAAGCCCGAAAAATTATAAAATAATACCTAAGAGAACCGCTTGATCATTACGGCCAAGGAGTACTTTTCGTAATTAGTGCCTCTGATCCGAAAAAGTAAAAAGGTGATCAATGACACGTCGTTTTATAACCAATATCGAATTTGAAATGACAAAAATCCGGAAATATTTTCATGTTTTTACGGTCAGGAAAAGAGCTGTAAGTGGACCGTCTTTTTAATTCCATTTTAACGAGTTTAAAAAAAAACTCAGCAATCTTTTCATATTTTGAGAGTCTGAAAAGGGCTTAAAAGAGAACTCCAAGGTTTCACTTTTTCGTCAGTTTTAACGAGTTGGAAAAAATGATAAAAATGTACTCATGGTTTTCACTTTTTTGTAAGTTTTAATGAGTTCGAAAAAATGATAAATATGTACTCATAGTTTTCACTTTTTCGTAAGTTTTAATGAGTTCGAAAAAAAGATAAAAATGTACTCATATGGCCGACTTTCAATTTAATTTACGAGCAGGAAAAGACGGAAAGAACTCGGCATTTTCATTTGTTTTACGAGAATGAAAGATAGCAAAATAATCTTGGGATTTTCATGAGTTTAACAAGTCTTGAAAATAACTGAAATTGACTCGAGATAGGTTTCATTTTTACAAAAGCTTGAAACGGAGAAAAACTATGCTTCAAAGTAGTTTCATTTTTACACAAGCTTGAAACAGAAAGAAAATTGTGCTTGATGCCCCCTAAGCATATCTGCTAGAGCGCATGCCCCCTAGCTTCATTTCATTCAACTAAGTACATTAATTAATAGCTGGATGGAATGAAGGTTTAGTTACGAGATCATTTGAAAGACTCGACCTACAACTGTAAGAAAATTATGCAAAAAACTGAAATAACTAACCTAAATATACAACTTAACATTGATGAGATCTAGTCAAACTCTCAACTTAATTAGAGGAGGATTTGTTTCATTTTTTAACGAGCTTGACACAAGAAAAGAACTATGCTCAGTTTTGGTTTCATGTTTACGCAAGCTTGAAACGAAAAACTATGCTTGTTATAAGTTCGCATGCCCCCAACATAATGACGCAAATCAAGGTACATGCCCCCCAAGCTTCATTGCATTCAACCAGGTGGATGAAATTAAGGTTTACTTTCGAAATCTTGGAAAGACTCGTGGAAGTTGTTTCATTCTTTTAGTGGCGTTGACACAGGAAAAGAACTATCCTCAAAACCCTTGTTTCATTTTTTAAACGAGCTTGACACAAGATAAGGAACTATGCTCATAACTACTCTCTACAATCTACCTATATAACCCATGACTCCTTGTTTCATTTTTTAACGAGCTTGACACAAGACAAGGAACTATGCTCAGGAATCCTTGTTTCATTTTTTTTTAACGAGCTTGACACAAGACAATGAACTATGCTCCAGAAGTTCACATACCCCCAGCATAACGATGCAAAGCGAGGTACATGCCCCCCAAGCTTCATTGCATTCAACCAGGTGGATGGAATGAAGGTTTACTTTCAAGATTCAACTCGAAAAGGGAGTTGTTTCATTTTTTAAATGAGGTTGACACAAGAAAAGAACTATCCTCATACTCACTAATTCATTTTTTAACGAGGTCGACACAGGAAAAGGATCTTTCCTCGACTAACTGATTCATTTTTTAATGAGGTTGACATAGGAAAAGAACTATCCTCACACTCATTGATTCATTTTTTAACGAGGTCGACACAGTAAAAGGAACTTTCCTCGACTAACTGATTCATTTTTTAATGAGGTTGACACAGGAAAAGAACTGTCCTCACACTCAGTGATTCATTTTTTAACGAGGTCGACACAATAAATGAAACTATTCTCATGATTCCTTGTTTCATTTTTTAATGAGCTTGACAAAAGACAAGGAACTATGCTCATGATTCCTAGTTTCATTTTTTTTTAATGAGGTTGAGACAGGAACAAACTATCCTCGTGTCTACTCTCTACAATCTACCTGAATTCGACTCTCTACAATCTACCTATATAACCTACTCATTCATTTTTTTTTAATGAGGCTGACACAGGAAAAGAACTGTCCTCATACCTGATTCATTTTTTAACGAGGTTGACTCAGTAACAGGAACTATCCTCTGACCAACTGATTCATTTTTTAACGAGGTTGACACAAGAAAAGAACTGTCCTCATACTCACTGATTCATTTTTTAATGAGGTCGACACAGTAAAAGGAACTTTCCTCTAACTCACTGATTCATTTTTTAACAAGGTTGACACATTAAAAGGAACTTTCCTCGAACCAACTGATTCACTTTTTAATGAGGTTGACACAGTAAAAGAAACTTTCCGCGAACCAACTGATTCATTTTTTAACGAGGTTGACACAGTAAAAGGAACATTCCTTGAACCAACTGATTCATTTTTTAACGAGGTTGACACAGGAAAAGAACTTTCCTCATACCAACTGATTCATTTTTTTAACGAGGTTGACACAGTAAAAGGAACTTTCCTCGAAACACCCTGTTTTACTTTTTAACAAGGTTGACACAGGAACAAAAATATCCTCACAGACACCTGTTTCATTTTTTAACGAGGTTGGCATAGGAAAATGAACTATCCTCGCGATAGCCTGTTCCATTTTTTAACGAGGTTGATACAGGAAAAAACTATCCTCGCAACAGCCTGTTTCATTTTTTAACGAGGTTGATATAGGACAAAACTTTCCTCATACCACCCTATTTCATTTTTTAACGAGGTTGATACAAGAAAAAACTATCCTCGCAATAGCATGTTTCATTTTTTAACGAGGTTGATACAGGACAAAATTTTCCTCATACTCACTGATTCATTGCTTCCAACTAGAAGAAAGACATGTCAATGGACACACCTTGATCATGGCTTCCAAGAGATCTTCATCAGAAGTAAGAATAGTTCTTTGGAAGGAACACATGTAATGGGACTCAAAAGGGATAAGAACATCGTGTTCAAGTAATCCCATAGAGTTTTCCATGTCAATTACTGGATCTAAATCAAAGGAAGATGAGAAAACAGTGAGAGGCTCACTTACATCGGTAACTGAAAACATGGGACCAGTTGCCACATAATTAACCTGTGGCGGGCTAGATACCACTTTAGAATCAGGAACATTTAGGGCTGTCATATTATTGGTAGTTGAAACAAGACTAGGGAACAAAAACTAGTCTACAGTCACAATATTTCCATTGTGAGGGAAAGACATCACGCGAAAGAGTGTCGATACGACAGCTTTCATTGCATAAACATAGTCTCACCCAAGGAGTAAATTGAAATCCAAGGGACCTTGAACTACCATAAGATCAATACAGATAGTTTTACCTTCCAAGGTAATATAAAACTTAGGAAGGATCCCTAAAGGTTCACTAATGGTTTTGTTAAAAGCTTTCAGATTCTGCGTAATAGACACAAGCTGAGGGGAACCCAAAGCTTTCCAAGTGGTTGAGGATAAAATACTAACAGAAGCGCCTTCATCTACCTGTGTGTGGTGCATGTCCCTACTACAAGCCTTGACAATGATTTGGAAAGGGATGGAGGAAGGAAGACGAGGTTCTATCAGTCTATTCCAATCAAAGGATAAGACCTTAGTACTTTGAGGGGGTTCTATAGAAACAGGTGAAATGCCCCCCGGCATAAAAGAGTCCGATGTAACAAGAAGAACCTGAGCGGTATGAAGTTCACTCTCTAAAGGGAGAGTGGGATCGACCGAATGTGAAATTGAATCGACCACTTGATCAACTAATGGATCATCAACTTGAGTGATATGAGTTTCAGTCTCCAATGGAAGAGTGGGATCGACTGTACTTGAAATTAGATCAATCACTCCATCAGTTGACGGTAGGTTGGAAGAAAGTTCACGGTAACCAGTTGGAAATCTTGGTTGTGGAGCAGTAAGGTTTTCCAACAATTTTGAGGCTTCATCCATGTGAGGGAAAATGTGAGTTTGATGACTCCCTTTGCATAACTTACAAGGAAACCTAACTTTACCCTTTTTCCCAGGAACTTGACTATCACTGGTTGATGGATCAATTCAAAGTTGATGAGATTTTTCTGACCATACTTCCAATACCTTTGGAATACCAGGACAATTGGTAAGGAAGTGGTCACCCTTACAAAGCCTACAAGGGTATTTAGGTTTACGATGCATGTTGGAGGTTTCCTCAACACAACTAACACTTACAGCGATGGTTAGTTGGTTGACTTCCTTCTTATTTTTCTTCTTCTTCTTCTTCTTCTTCTTCCCTTTCTTCTTCTTCTTAACTACCTGGTTACTAGCATCAAGGCTTTTACCAAGCGAAGAGGAAGAAATGGAGGAAGAAAAATTAGTCGAAGAAGGTAAAGGGTCAATAGAAGGTTGGTGATGTTGAGATGGTGAACTCTGTTGAGGTGAAGCATTCAGTTGAGGTGGAATAATTGGAGTATTTGGGGCCAACGAAGTTGAAAATAACCATATCAGTAAACCTATTGTAAATCCAGGTAATGACAAAGTAGCCATATAAGGAGGACCAACATTTCCAAAGTAAGGAAAAGTACTAGGATTCTCGTTAAGAGGGGTTCCTTGGTTGGTAAATTCTAGAACAGTTGCCATTATATTCAACTTTAGTGAATTGTATTAACAATTTAAAACTAAAATTAACAATTCACACCTATCAATTAAAATTCACAATTCACACCTATGGTCTCTAATAGTACAAACAAACAAATTAACACGCACTATCAAATCTAGGAGTCAAACCACACACAAACAGTAACTTTCCGTACCAAAACACTAGTTGGTGATGAAATCCAACGTCGCAGAATTCAATACAGAAATGGCGGTTGGAACAGTTACCCCGACAACCTACTTAATCAATAGACTGGCACAAGTTTCTCCACTAAACCGTCTCGAGTGAAGAGAACCCCCCAGAAAATCCAAGTGAGTCTAGTCGATGGCTGCTCCAGGTACAGTGGGATCTTCCCTCCACCGTCACCTTAGGAAAGAATCCTATAGATTATGGTCACTATGGTTACCAACGGAAACAAATATACCTGGGGGAACAGTCTGTGATCCAATACGCATGCAAGGGCAGAGTAACAAGCTCAATCCCCTTGAAGGCTCCTTGACATAATCCAAGGTTTACCAACAGCTGACCCCAGGCTCCTTGACAATGGTCAATCCGAGGTTTACCGTTTTTAATACGTGAATATCTTCTATCGTTCCCAATGAGGAAGGATTGATTCCCACACTGGTTCAGATATGATCTCATGCTTCTCCTTTAAGAGGAGCTTTCCCAGAGCATAGAAGTAATAATTGGAATTTATCTCCTACCACAAGATACAGCTACTTGTTTGTTTTACTGTCTTGGAGAGTTAACTAAAACCTATTCCAAGACACTATCCTAATCTAGATTGGTGGAAAGAACCCTAAAAATGTAAAAATTACTAGATGAATTTTAATTAAGTGCTGTGTTATTTAGGCTATTATTACTCAAAGGGGTAAACGGATACGAAACCAATGGTGTTATGACCCGACTCAAAATTGAATGCAATCGAATATGATAATGTAATCCTTTCAATTCGATGAATCCTAACTAAAACAAGGAGATAGTTTCCATTCACTTCCAACAATGCAAAAAATTGATCACTAAGAGAAAATATAACAAATTCTCTAATGCACTAATTTCATCAACAAAAATTAATGCAAATCAATTCCCAAACAGTTTTATTTTTATTTTTATTTTTGTATGTTAAAAACAAGCATAAAAATATGTAAATTCAAATCAAGGAAAACTGATCTAAATCTACGATTGATTTTTCAGAACGTAAACTATGCAATTGTAATCTATGCACAATTCACTTGAAAAGTATGCAAATGTAATCTATGCACATTTTTCATTCATATTCTGAAAATGAGAATTCTAATTATGCAAATGTGATCTATGCAAGAGAATTCTCAAACACAAGATGATTCTAATGTAATCTAAGAACCAATCAAGTTCAAGTCAAGAAAATTGGGTGAGAGTCCCAAAGATCAAAAAATAAAAACACCCAAAGGCGATTAACACTCATACAAAATTTAGTCCCCCCCCCCCCTGGTGAATGAGGGGGAATTTTTTTTTGCAAAAACAAAAGCAAAAAGATGCAAAATTGTGAAAATACTAAGACAAACCTCCAAGTAATGACCAAATGAAATAAAATTAAGAATTTCTCAAAAAAGAGACTCAAAACACCCAATTGATAAAAGCTTAAAACAAGAATGCCAATGGAATTAACCTAAGAAAAGTTCTTGACAAGTCACGTGCAGATCTGGGCAGAGGCTAAAAACACATTAACAAATCCTAAGCTGACTGAAATAGAAAATCTTAAGTTTTTCAAAATTTTGATAGGGTCCGCAGGCTCCCAGTTTACCCAGGTGCGGGACTGCTCTGTGTGTAAAGCAAAAGTACAGATAGGTCTGCACTGTTTTACAAGAAGAGGGTGTCGTCCTCTCCCAAAAGTGTGAAAAACAAAAAATAATTCAAGATCTACTAAACTTACCCAATCCCACACACATCAAGCCAAAAATAGAAACAAAAACACAGTTTCTCAAGTCAAAGTAAAGCAAAGCAAAAAACAAAAATTCCAGTCCCCAGTATGGTCGACATTTTGTCACATGAAATGAGTCATTCTTGTGGACAAGACCGACCTCCCTAGTATCTAATGATATCTAGTGACAAGCAAGCCAATGAAATCCTATCTTTCTCTAAGTATGAAATTTATAAACAAAGGCAAACAAGTGTTTTAGGCCAACGTTGGGTCCAATGCAAGTTTGTGGAAGCCTCGCTCCTTTGATCCAAATGAACTCCCTTGTAGCGAATCTGCAAACACAAACAAGAACACAAATTAAATAACACCTGAAAAGCCAATATAATAAAGCATACTTATTATGATGATCAAGGAATTCATGAAACAAATGACATAAGAAAATCTATTGAGAAAAATGAATCTGATTGTATTAATTCAAATCAAAGAAAACTTTACAAATTGTGCCTTGATGTTGTACAAGCTCCTCCTAGGGTCCATCAAGAAGTCTCCTCTACTTTGACAAGTTTCACTCTCTTCCCAATGAAGCGAAAAGGTATGTGATCTCTCCTCTCAAGCTTAACTAGGAAGTCTCAATTCCACCACCATTTACCCTCAAAAATGTTCAGCTTCTAACCTCCCTAGCAACCAGCCCAATGCCTTAATTTATAGTGCAATGGAGGGAATTTACTAGGTCCTCCTTCAAAGGGATAAAGCCCTCATTCAAAGAGATAGCTTCTCTCATCAATGGATTAGCTCCTTCTCTTTTGGGATGCATGAACCACCTAAGAGCGAACAATCCACGTCAAACTTCCTTCTAGAATCATCTAGAATTAACCCAAAGTGAGTTTTTTAGAATAAACTTGCGCCTTTTTTACTTTCACAGGGGTCCGCACCCACTTCTTTAAAGACAGAGCGGGCAGGTCCGCAGGTAATGTGAACAGGGGGTGCGGGACCATAGGCAATAGTGAGAGAAAGTGCGGAACCAGAGCTTTGTTGATTTTTAATGTCTTTCTCTCATTTTCAAAGCTTGACATGAAGCGTTGAGGTCTGAGACTTGCTTATGAGGATAGTATAAGTGATGATAGACCCATAGTGACTGCAAATAGTCATGGTGACGATATTTTTGTGTAACACTCTCCCATCCATTAATATTATCTATAATTATTATCATGAAAGAATTATCCAATCTCATTTTCCAATGAGGTTTTATATTATTTTTTTTTGTTTCTTTGGCAATAATCTCATTTCTAGGTGTCTCATAACCAATCACTTAAATTTCATTTATTTATCTATTAATATATATTCCTTTACATAATTATTCCAATGTACTTCATGGTTTTTCCACGATTCTTTCTAACATAATTTATTCTAAATAATACTAATATGCATAGGTATTACATAGATAGAGAGACAAAAGGGACTCTAGATGGATAGAAGAGGGACAGAGAATGAGAGAGGGGGGGAGATAATCGACAAATTTGCAACAAAAAGATTTAGAGAGACAAAGGGATGTGGGAGAGAAAGGACCTGAGAGATGGGGGGAGAGAGATGGAGCTGTAGGAGAGAGGGAGGGTGGTAAGAAAAATGGATATAGATAGAGAAAAGTGAGAGAGAGAGAGAGAGAGAGAGAGAGGGAGTGGCAAGGGAGATGGAGAGAGAAGGAGAGAGGAGATGAGGAGGGAAGAGAGGTATAAGGGGAGACATAGAGAGAGAAGGGGAAGAGAGATAGAATGGGAGATAGAGGGAGAGAAGGGGAAGAGAGGGAGAGGGAGAGGGAGGGATATATAGATAGATATGGAGAAATAATGTGTATTCTTATGGGGTGATATATAGAGATGAAGAAGGAGAGATAGAGGGAGATAGAGATATAGATGGAAGGGGGAGAGAGGGAAGAAGAGAAATTCCCATCATATTTGAAGTTTTTAAAGTTGGATAGAACTTAAATTTCCATTATAAGGAATCGATTGAAATACTTGGATAACTACTTGTAAATTTAGGAACGTTGATACTATTATATAAAATTATAGAAATATTGTCATATATTGTTGTTTGACCTTCATATTATAATTCAATATGATTGACTTATATCATGTTATGACTAAGCTATTATAGATAATCTCAAAAATAAATAATGTTGAATAAAATCTATTTGTTGTTTACATGACATCTTTTAATATTAAAATTGAATAAAACTTATTTCAACCATATTTGTGTTTTGTAATTGAAACACGAGATATGAAATTGATTGAATGCTTTAAAAAGTTGTCCATGCAACGGTATATGCGTGGGTAGAAAAAATTTCATATATATATATATAGATAAGGATGACTTTATGATTCTAATAATTTGTTTTTAAAATTGCACTGTAATAACATGCATGTTTATTGCACTAAAAGACACTTTATACCAATATGAAGCATGATTGGAATTATTTCCGCATTCAATATTAAATCGATACATGATATCTTTTAGTTCATTTTAAGTATCAAAGTGACTTGCATCATAACTTTTAAGATTGTACTTATTTTCTTAGTCTATGAAGCTAGAAATCAAAATTTAACATATATTTTACTACTAAAAGTTCTATTATATAGAAAAATTATTAAATTAGCGAAATATTTTTAATAGATCCATTTAAAATTCAAAAATTAATGAAAATCCATAAAAAATATTAATACAAATCCAAAAACTGAAATAGTGAATACATGTGTCACTAAACTATCCATATGAAAATATACACAAATTACAAATATCACATGAACATCCATAAACTGAAATAATAAGCTTCTATAAACCAAAATAATGTCCATGATGTACATTCAAAAATTTTCTGTGTATGAAAATATAAAAAAGTTTGTATCACACATGTGAATATGTCATATGAAATGAGCCTAAAAATATACAAACTCTGACACTTTAAATACCACTGAAACTCCTATGTGAGTTATATCATGCAAGCTAAGCGTTATAAGTTAGTACTGTAATAATACACATTCAACTTAACACTAATTGGATCATTATTTATACAAAATAAACAATATCGAAATAAATTATAGTGAGCCACATTTTTAATTACATATATACATGAATCTACAAGCCTCTGTCAAGTCCAAATGCAAGTTTGGTAGGATGGTGGTCTAGTCAGGAACTTGGGTTTGGTGCTCCCTTGCTTGTGGCTTGATGATTAGGGCTTGCATCGATGGACCTACATCATCAGTGCCTCTAAACCCAACATCTCAATCATATCTCTACATAAAAATGGCATCACCGTCACTCTACATATGGGACTGTGTACATAATGGAAAGGGAAAATTATAATTATTCTACAAATTAATTACCATATTTATGTAACGTAAAAAAAGAAAATGTTGAAATCTTAGGAATAAATAAGTTTACCTCAATTTTTTTTCCATGTGGTTGAACATAGTCACTCTCCTCCACATTAATGAACATATAAGGTGGTCATCTTAAGGTCATCCATGTAGCTAGGATGTGTTTACATGTTATCATGAACATATTAATATAAATTATGAAATCTGATATGAACTATAAATTAAATATAAACAATTATGCAAAATTTGACATAAGAGTCAAAAATTTTGTATATAAATGTACATTTTTTGTGTCACGCAGGCCATGCAGCCTTCAAGTCTCACGAATGGCATCTTGATACATACATGTATGTGTCAAAATATAGTCAAAGGGTAAACTTGCATGAAATGCACCATGATATAAGCGCACTGGTGGGTCACGAGGCAATGGTGATGGTCTCCTAATATCTCCATGTAATGCAACATGTACACTAGCTAATAATGCATGCATGTTGTCTGCAATAGTCTCTTTCGTCTCACCACCGATTTGTGGAAACTCAACATCTCTCCCAGTAATACCAAGCTTTGATATGGTAGTGGCAAGGATCTCAGAGGTGGTAGACCATTCTCAAGGTCCCTATGAGCCCCCTAACACTCATAAGTATGTCCCATTCTGGTACTATAAAAATGAGATCCAGTATTAGTGCAATCCGACCTCATATGTAACACAAATTATGCACAAAAATGTTTAGAAAAATAAATGGAAACTTGGTCATAGTTGGGGAAGTTAACCAAAGTTCCAATGAATCTATCATACACGAAATGAGTTGCAAGAACATTACTAAAATATTTCCGTGGGACTGAACCTTTATGTCTAACAGGGAGATTCAGATGGATATTGAACAACTCTCCCCAAAAATCAATGTCCTTGGTGGCCTCTTTCACCACATCCCAAAAATTTGGGCCACTAAGCTCATGCCTCCTGACCCTATGTATGAACTGTAATATGTGGCTATGTGGACCCAACCTCTGGCATGTCTCGATCAACCTAGTCATTCTATATAGCATTAAAGACAATGTGTTATAGACATTTTTGGGCACTACAATACCAAGCATGAAATGTCTAGAAACCAAGGGCTCCTAAGTCCCTAAAAGTGTTGTTCTAACCCCTAAAGGAACAAGTTCAACTGATTATGGCTTCTCCCAGAAGTTCTCCATGAAAAACTGCTCAGAATTGGTCAAAATAGGATCATTTTAGTTGCTCCACAGGCCAAGTGCGTAGCATCTCACCTAAATACACTGTGTGGGTGCGTTGCATTTCAAAAAGCCCTTCTATGGGGTGCGATGGGCGAGAAATGACAAATGGCAGTGTCATTCCGCGAGGTGGAGAGGCAATGGAAGCTTCCAGAAACTTTTCCTGTGACACTTGCCTCTCTGAATTAGACCAAGGATGAGTAAGAGATAATCAATCTCCAAGTGGAAGAAAGAACTATCAGAGGGAAGACACTAATCAAATCATAAGCTGACTCATCTCCCTTACAGATATCTATATATGGATGCCTCATCCCAGAGATCCAGAGGCTGGAATTTTGCATATTGTAAGGAATTGTTGTTGGTTTCTTGAGACAAACATCAGATTGTTGGGTGATCTAAGCTTTGTATGAGGTGAAGAGGGGCTTCCTTGCTGAGAGGTTGATGCTGGGTCAGAACAACTGGTTGTAACTCCTCTTGGCTTTTTCTTGTTTATCAATAAAAGCTATTCAAGTTTTCCTCCATACTTTTGTGTCATTCATGTTTGCTGCATTTGTATGGTCAATTTACATCTGATCCTAGACTGTTTATGATTATATATCCATGTCTTTGTATAGTGCTATGCTACTGTGATCTTACAGGTACTCTGTGAAGCTGGCTGTGCAAGGGAACAAGTAGCGAAAGACTATCAAGGAAGAGAGGAATCAAACCAGGAGATTAGCGCAAGACAGAGGTTGGTCTTCTTTGTTCCTCTCTATCGATACTTTATAAAGGAAAAACGAAAGTATCTTTACTTTGTTTTTTTCTAAGGTAGCTATCACAGCTTAGTGGGATAAGCAATTCTGAGTAGACACTTTTCCCTGTAGCAAAATGGTGACTCCACTGGGGACGAATTAGTTTGTTTGTTTATCTTCCTTGTTGTCTATTTCATAAACTTACAGACGGAGTCTGAAGTCGTGCTAGGTAGCATTCGAACTGCATTTGCCATAGCAAATGCAAAGTAGATAAATGCCACTTCATTCCATCTCCGGGATCTGTTTATGATTTAAACAACTGATTCATAAACTCTCTGATTGCCCTTGTGATAGCTCTTAGATCCTCCTTATATCTACCCCTGATTGTTGAATTACTAATTACCTTTTGCTCGGCCAAAACCCATGAACTGAACTGCAAACTGTGACCTGGAACCCAAGCAAAGTCTCGTTTCTGGCCCAGCGCAGGTACTGTTCTGAGAATCTGAAATTCAGCGCACTTCCCGAGTGTGGAAGTGCGATGCATTTCAAATTCCCTGTGTTACAGGTGCACTGATCAGGCTAGGCTTTGTGCAGTTTTGGTTCCTGTGATTCATTCTTTCCAGTTCTATTCATGAATTTTGCTGCCTGTGATCAGTATATCTCTGTTTGAAACCCCTTTTCCTTGCTGTTATTCCACCTCCTTTGTACAAAAGAACTGTAAATGTTTTTGTGTGTTTGTTGAGTCATTTTCAGTTCTCCTTTGCAAAAGTAGAGTAATCGTACTATCGTCCTTTGATTTGAAAGTGTCGCAAGTGTCGATTTCAATCATAGGAAAGAGTTTGATTGCTGTTGATAGTTGATTATCCTATTACTATTGTTTTTGGTCTGAATTTGTAATTTTTCTAGTGTCAAAAATAAGTATTCATTTCAAAATCGTAAGGTGTTGTGATCGTCTCCATTTTTTATTTCGGAAAGAAACTTGTTGATTTTGTCACTTGAAAAGAAATTCAGATTTGTGCATCAACTTTCTTCTTATCATTCATATACTAAGAAAGTCGAAAACAAATACATGCATGTGCATTTGCATTTAGACAGTCTGATTGGTTTGATTTAGGAAAGTGCATTTAGAGTGTGCTCTTTGCTCTTTGTGAAAGGATTCTGTCTTTCTTTCCTTAGTAGCTAGGATTTTCATTGCACAAAGAAGATAAATAGATTGTTTATCATCTTAGATTGCATTTTAGGAATTACATCTACATTTCACGATGAACCTGAAAGGCAAACTTCATAAACAAGATCAACTATAAAATAAATTAAATGAATCTAACAACGCTTTGGAACCTAATGCACAACATTTAGAAGTGTAGGCCAGAGACGTATTCCGGCATCATAAAGCCTGGTAACTGTTGTTCTCACTGATGGTTGGGTGATTCCTCCACTTTGAGATGATAAGTGCCAGTATGGACTTGTGCTCCCACGTACCGTCAAGTATATTTTGGGAGACCACAATAGGCTTAATCCTTTATCCATAGGAAGTCGTGTTTGCTGCCCTATCCATCGTAATGCACTGAACACAGCATTCGGGAAGATTGACTGCCATACCGTAAAAAGTATTCTGCAGTTTTGATATTGGTTTGGTAATCCCTCTACCTATATTTCCAAAGCAGTCCCTTTCGTTCCTTTTCAGACTCTTTAACGGAAAAGGTCCATCTGAGCACTTGTCACTTCAGGCTCATTAAAAATCAAAGGCGACTAGAGTCATCTTTTGTTTTTTCTCGACTCTTAAAAATTGAAAAAACAACTTGTGTCAAAGCGTCTAAAATTTATTTTAAACGGAATATTCATTACCCTTTCCTACGTTGAGAAAATGGAATCCACCAACCAAGGAATTCCCCTTGGAGGAAATCCTAGTCCCTTCTCCTCTTGGGGAGATGTTGGTGCACCCCATATGGCCACATTTTCGCTTCTAGGACTCATAGTCGGCTTGCCTGTATGGCTCTTCTCAACCTCTGTTGTTCAGAACACCGCAATTCCTGAACAATCGAGTCAGCAACTAGACGATTCCAGAGTTACCCACCAACCTTCTACTTCCTCCAATTCTCCCTTTCCTCCTTCCTCTTCGCTTGATGGGGCTAGTAAAGCCAAAAGTCAAGTACCTGAGAAGAAGAAGGAAAAGAAGAAGAAAGAGAAGAAGAAGAAGGAGCCAAAAGTGAATGGGGGCAAACGAGCATCGTCTAGCGAAAATCCACACACTGCACCGACCAGGCCTAAATCGCCATGTGTCATTTGCAAAGGAGACCACTATCATAGAGATTTTCCTTGCATCCCTCGGATCTTAAGTGACTAGTCTCCTCATTTGCACAACCCGGTGTCGTCAACCTCTGATGATCATGTTGAAAACACACCGTCGACTAGTGAAATTGAAGCCCCAGGACAAAAAGGAAAATATAGATTTCCTTGTAAACTATGCGAAGGTGATCATGCCATCCACCGTTGTCCCTTCTTAGATGAGGCTAAAAGAGTTTTGGACGATCATTTGGTTTCACCGTTACGACTTCCTTATGGATATAAAAAACTCTTGCCGAGTCCGTAACTAGTTGAAAATCTGGCTGGCCCGCTCAGGTGGTCGGCTGAAGCATCTATCATTGAATACAAACCATCTGAACCCATACCAGATGAAAGTCAAAAGGTCGAGGCGGAAGTTGACCCGGTCTTGCCTTCAGAGGTTCCATCTTCAGATGATACAGTCACCGGTGAGAACAAGGATGACACCGTCCAAATTCTTTTCGTAAACACAGACTCCATTGAACATGGGGGCAGTTTACCCGTTCCTTTACCGCAGGAAGGAAGCTCGTCAGAGTTATATCGGGCCGTCTATTCGGTCCCACCTCCAAGCAACCTAGTTGTCTCCTTTGATTCGAATGAACTAGGCAGACCCCGTTTACCAGCTAGTGTACCATTCTGAATCATTGTTCAAATATATAGAATGGTTATGGCTGGTACCATCATAGATGAAGGGGCTTCTATGAGTATCCTTTCCTCGACTGCTTGGAAAGCGCTTGGTTCGCCATCGCTGTTGCCTGAGATAAGAAATCTAACAGGCTTTGATAAAGGAACTAGTCGACCGTTAGCGATCCTTCCCAATGTACCCATAATATTGAGAGGAAAAATCGTTCAAATGAACGTAATGGTAGTTCAAGGACCCCTGGATTATAATCTACTCCTTGGACGAGACTATATTTATTACATGGGAGTGATTATCTCCTCACTCTTTAGAGTAATGTGTTTTCCGCACGAAGGAAGAGTGGTCAAGCTCGTAGACCAGCTTTCATTTCCCGGATCACAAAGAGCAAATAGTCATATACCATCCCTGAATGGTCTTTTCACGCAAGAAATGTCTCAACCTCCAGTCCGTCCACCTGATGAGCGCGAGTGATTCGGGGGACATGAATGAAACCCAGGGGGCATGCACCTTGGCCTGCTTTGGCAGGAAAACTTCGGGTATAGGGTAGGTTTCCATGAGAAAAAATGACTAGTGTGTACTCCCGTCCGTGATTGGAAGAGGGGCTTATTATAGAATAAGATTCTCGTGTCAAAGTTATGTGGGTTGGTAAGCATCACCATTCACCTTTGTTTATTTCGATAAACATTGCCGAAGAAGTGTTTTGTTTATGCCATAAATAGAACAATATTTCGTAACCTGTAAGAGGTAGACCTCTCCCGGTAAAACAAATGTTTTAACTGAAGGAAGAAGGGGTAACCTTGAAACTCTGTTTTATACCTTGGGGCATGCAAACCTTTTGGCATGCAAGCAAAGAGCGACTATTTATTTTTTTAAATTTGTAGGTCCTCTACCCCTTTAAACTCGTAGGATTGGTCATTTCCTAAATTGCATAAAGAAAGGATGTGGGGCAAAACTCTAAAAGTTGTCATTCTATATATGAGACATTCTTATCACATGACTAGATTAATCGAGCAGTTTTAGCGCGGACTTCATGCTCATTAAAAAATAAACATAAGAAATGAGCACATGTTCCTCCAGAGTTTAAGCTCATTAAAAAATGAACCAATTTATGGTAAATAACCATCGTGAATGTAATACTTCAGCCTTCAAAGCCCTAGTCGTGTTTGCACCGTCACCTCCACTTTTGCATTGGCCGATCATTCACCTCCATTTGAGTGTTTACCCATTTTGAGGAACAGCTACGAAGAGTGATCATGTTAGCCATCCTTGTAACACTGCCGTGACTGGAAAATTCCAAACCTTACCTGGAATCAGTTGCCACCCACTTTATCACTCGTTCCTCAAAAGACGAGTCTCCTTTAAGCTCTTATCAATTGACTCGTAAAATATGAAAAGATTGCCGATCCATTGGCCTCTCCAGCTCGTTAAAGGGACCGGAAGTGCTATCCCTCCTCTAAATTTTAATCTTTTTGGACCTGAGGGATTATTACACAAAAATATCGAGCGCTTGTATTGTTCGGCTCATTAAAAGTATCGAAAATTCATCCCTTCTGTATTGTTTTATACTTTTTCGGACTTAAGGGATTAGATGACGAAAAAGGAATTTTGTAGTTTCTTTACGTTCCTTTTCATACTCTCTAAAATTGAAAAGGACTGAGTTATCTTTGTCGTTAAACTCGTTAAAATTTTAATAGCGACAAACTTGTCTATAGACGAGAACGAGTATCACTATCGCTAGGCTCGTTAAAACATAGCGATGGGTTTGCCCGAAGGGAAAATTATAGAACAAGCATATGTTATCCTCCTCAAGCTTGATAAAAATAAAGAGGTACTGCTCAGCAATGACTGGGGAAAAATTGGGAAGAAAACTTGAAGAAACATTGTTGGTAGCAAGTCGCTCTTGAACATGAAACTTTCACTCCGCATCCAAGTTGGGTTGGGTTGTTTCATTCACCGGTCACATCACCATGGTCCCATCATACCATCCACATTCGGGGTTAATGCTACCAATCCATCACGCCAGTGTTGCCGATATGTTCAAGAGAAGTCATTCAGAGAATTCACCTGTGTCTCACCCACTACAATACATTTATACTCCATTCTTTCATGACCGCCACCCTGAACCTTATATCACCAGATCGTTTTCACCTCCATTAAAATCATTTGCTCCATTCCGTGTCATTGATGTGGGATTCATTAAGGCCCTCCTGTGGCGGATCACTTCTTGTCGACATCATCTCATTATCCAAGAAGTTGATCTAGGAACACCCCATTCAGTACTTTGAAGCTTGCATGCCTCAATGGCAAGTTTCTCACTTCCGGCGACCGATTTACATCAATGACCTTTGACCGAAATATTTTGCGTGGTGTTCGACGCCAAGTCCTTTATTCACACCACATGAATTGTACTGCAGTACATTGAGGGTCATTATCATTATCGGTGATTCCTCTCGCGCTTGTTAACAGCTTATATCATTGGCTGGTAATCAAGCGATGTCTTTCCATGTTCGACTCCAGAACATCTCTCACATGGATAAACTTGTACTTCGAGTGAAGATCGAACGAGATTGAAGACCCTGGATCTAGTTTCATCCATCCGGGCTGCGATATATATTCAGGAAAATAAAGACATCAAATGTACATCATTGCTGCACAGATAATCATCCAATCAAAGGGAGATGGCTCTATCAGAATCATCAGTCTACACTCAGACGATTGTCTATATTATGTACATGAAAATGAATTTATAAAGCTGAGCATGGGAATACCCGCCTCAGCTAGATCATGAAAATGTTATGAAGATAATGTATTGTATTGTATCTTATTACAGGTCTCCTCCTAGCTTGAAAGAACTTCGGATCCTCATAATAAAGCATTTCACCGGACATCAAAAGATTAACGACCTCATGCTTTAGGGGGCAAATGTTATAGACATTTTTGGGCACTACAACCCCAAGCATGAAATGTCCATAAACCAAGGGCTCCTAAGTCTCTAAAAGTGTTGTTCTAACCCCTAAAGGAACAAGGTCAACTGATTACAGCTTCTCCTAGAAGTTCTCCATGAAAAACTGTTCAGAATTGGTCAAAACAGGATCATTTCAGCTGCTCCATAGGCCAAGTGTGTAGCATCTCACCTAAATACACTGTGTGGGTGCATTGCATTTCAAAGCGCCCTTCTATGGGGTGCGATAGGCCAGAAATGACAAATGGAAGTGTCATTCCACGAGGTGGAGAGGCAATGGAAGCTTCCAGAAACTTTTCCTGTGACACTTGCCTATCTGAATTCGACAAAGGATGAGTAAGAGATCATCAATATCCAAGTGGAAGCAAGAATTATCAGAGGGAAGACACTAATCAAATCATAAGCTGACTCATCTCCCTTACAGATATCTATGTATGGATCCCTCATCCCAGAGATCCAGAGGCTGGAATTTTGCATATTGTAAGGAATTGTTGTTGGTTTCTTGAGACAAACATCAGATTGTTGGGTGATCTAAGCTTTGTATGAGGTGAAGAGGGGCTTCCTTGCTGAGAGGTTGATGCTGGGTCAGAACAACTGGTTGTAACTCCTCTTGGCTTTTTCTTGTTTATCAATAAAAGCTATTCAAGTTTTCCTCCATACTTTTGTGTCATTCATGTTTGCTGCATTTGTATGGTCAATTTACATCTGATCCTAGAATGTTTATGATTATAGATCCATGTCTTTGTATAGTTCTATGCTACTGTGATCTTACAGGTACTCTGTGAAGCTGGGCGTGCAAGGGAACAAGTAGCGAAAGACAATCAAGGAAGAGAGGAATCAAACCAGGAGATTAGCACAAGATAGAGATTGGTCTTCCTTGTTCCTCTCTATCTATACTTTATAAAGGAAAAACGAAAGTAGCTTTACTTTGTTTGTTTCTAAGGTAGCTATCACACCTTAGTGGGATAAGCAGTTCTGAGTAGGCACTTTTCCCTGTAACACAATGCAAGAGAAGTCGGTGAATTAACAAGGATGTTATTTATCTTTGTTGTGATCCACGTATGATGGGTCATAACATCCTCTAATGTGATCTAATTTGTAGAATCATCCCATGGAGGGATCGATGTTGCACTATGATCCTCAATTTCGATCTATTGAGGACCTATAAATCATAAACATAATTTAACATATGTATAATTAACAAACAAAAGAATAATAGCATATTCATTAAATTCAAGCACATCATTAAAAACCATTTCAAAAATTAAAGATAATTTCAAGACACAAACACATAAAGTTGAAAGAGGATTTAGCATGGCCAACGATAGATACAAAAACACTGCCTCTGACACTCCGACTGGCGTCAGAGGGAGGCTCTGCAATGGGAACATGAATTCTCGGTGGGCTATGTGATCTATCACAAGAATGAGCACACATAATATAACCTCTCAGCCTACAGTTGGGGAATGTGTACAGGATGCCTCAGCATATTACATATTAACTAATCCAAGAAAAACATGTTGACAGAAAAACCATTTCTAAAATCAAGCAGAATAATCTAAGCTGAAGTCCAAAACTTTAGAGTCCATCTTTTGATAACTTATCAACCAAATTACATTGAGTTCCATGTAAACACAATCAAAAGAAGTGATCAAACTTACCCTCACACATTTTCTCATTTCTAAATAATACATTTTATTCATAGCGCAAAAATATGTAAATATATATGTAAAAATTTGAAATAAACCTACTTACAAAACTAATAAAATTTCATTCCAACCAAATATTACAATAGAATTTATGTTCTTAATGTTTGACTTTGACATATGACATCTACTAGGTGCAAGAACATGAAGACAATGTTTCTTGTACAACACACTACATAATGAAACAATATGGTACAAATTAGAAACTTGAGTCTAAATGTTTTTATTCACTAGACTAAATGCACTTTTCATGATGGATTTAATGTATCTATCAATGATGCATTGTTGAAACACACAAATATGTATATATATATATATATATATATATATATATATATATATATATATATATATATATATATATATATATATTAAAGTCCTATATATATAACAAAAGATGATTTTATAACTATTTATCACAACATAAAGTTATTTGACTATATATATATATATATATATATATATATATATATATATATATATATATATATATATATATATAATTTCATGTTACGTTAAATGTTAAATAACAAGTTATGTCAAATAGTTATAGAAAAATTTATGGAATATTATAAACAATATATATATATATAACTATAATATATCTAACTATAAGATATGTTATAACCATATAATCTAGTTTTATATATATATATATGGTTATGAAGTAGTTATAGTTATGCTACATTCTATGTTATATGTGTTTGTGTGTTATGTTAAATAATTTTATGGTATACATGTTAAATAATTATATAGTTCTATGTTATAACTTTATGTTATGAAATAAATATTTATAGATTTATGTTATGTTATAACCTTAAAATATATGTGTGTGTGTGTGTGTGTGTGTGTGAGAGAGTGTGATAAGTAAGTTATGATTTCATTAAATATATCTAATTATTAGTAATTATGTTATGAACTATAATTATGGTTATGTTGTAACATTATATATATATATATATATATATATATATATATATATATATATATATATATATATATATATATAACATCATGTCACTAGGTATATATAATGTTATATATATGTTATGTAAAATGTTATAATTATATATACCTAGTGACATGATGTTATAGATATATATAACCAAAAAAAAGTAGTATTTTAACTTTAAATATTAATACTTTATTTTTAAAACTAGAATTATACTATATTTATTATTAAAAATATATTAAAATATAAATAAATTTAAATTTAAAATAATAAAATAAAGTAACATTTATTATTTCATAAATAGAGGTTCACTATGAACAACCATATTCATCATGCTAATCTTAAGCTCTTAATTTACTTATTTATTGGCTATAGTTTCGTTGTTATCTATTTCAGAGTTTTCTCAGGTATTTTTTGGTCATATTTACTAGAAACTTAAAGTTCATTTTAAATAACAAAAAAAATGAAAATTTATTTGACAAATTCCTAAAGAAAAAAATTAAAACCAGAAAATATGACTTATGTATACGAAACATGGAAAGTAAGAAACAAATTGAAAACCTAAATTATAGTTTTTTTTTCAAAGTGCTTTCTAGATTATTTTGAATGCCTTTTTTACGGTTTTCTAGCTTGGTTTTGTATTTTTCTATGTTATTTTGAAGGTTTTTTTTATGGTTTTCTTGGTTGGTTTTGTGATTTTATAACCTTTTTTCAAGGGTTCTTTTTTTGTGGTTTTCATAGTTTTTGTATGGTTGTTTTTTTATGTTAATTGGTTTTCATGGGATTTTTACATGGTTGTTTTTTTTTATTAAATATTTGTTACATTTTGCAAAAAAAAAAAGACAAAGGATAGAGTACCTACCTTCATTTGAGCCTCTGCAATGTTGGTGGGGTGGTTGGCGAGATTGATTTGAACACTCCATTTGTCGATCGAGCTTCAATAACCTCATTCGAGCTACTCTTAAACTCTTAGTTGAGCTCTCGTATTTTGTGAAAATGGCACACATAGACTGCAGGGGGGAATATATATGTAAAAGAGGATCGATTGAGCCCTAAAGCTTGGTTAAGTGTTATTGCTTGATCGAGCCCTAAAGCTTGATTAAGTATTATAGCTCAATCTATCTTTATAGCTCAATTAAGGGTTAGTTTTTATCCCTCGATAGAGCTACCTTTTTAGCTCCTAAAGAGCTTGATCAAGCACTTAACAAGGGCTTGATCAACCACCTAAATGACTCGATCAAGCCGTTGATTTTTCCACACAAACACACCCTGCATTGCCAAAAATTGTAACCCAAATCCATGTTGTTGGGTCCCTATAATACTAGTGATTACCCCATTACTATTGTATTTATACCCCTTATTAATATTGTTGTGCCCCTATTGCCCCCATATTGTTATTACTGTGCCCCATAGAATCCCTCTATTGTTATTTTTGTGGCTTTATATTATTATTGTTAGGTCGGCTGGGTTATATTGTGACTCCTTAGACTCCTATATATAGAAAGGAGGTTTTGTCATTTTTATCATCGAAGAATTGTTCATTTATGTAATTTAAAGGAGGTTTCCCCTCGAAGAGGCTGAATTCTAAGGCGTTGATCTATCTTTTCTATCTTTTCTTGAGCTGGTTTCATAACATTTGGTATCAGAGCCTTGGATTCTAGGGTTTCGCTGCTCCCAACACATCATCATGGAATTTTCGCTATAACGTTTGTCCTGCGACGTTTCAGAAGAAAAAAAGAAAACCCATTTGAGAATACATCGCACTGAATATCGGGTCTGAATTTCAGAACTTTTAGCACTATATTTGCAGAGATATGATCTGAGGAAGTTGGTCTTCTTGCAGACTCCTGAATTACATTCCAAACAAGTGACCTGGGGAAAATCGTCATAACTTTCTTTCTGAGCATCGGATTGAAATTTTGTAAGAGGGTGCAGAAGGAGGATGGATTGTAGTTTCTTGTATATATATTTTCAGAGCCAAAGGTTGAAACAGTCATTCGTGGTACACCGTACAAGTTGACTCTACTGAACTAGTCTATAAGCAGGTCACTGTGGGAGATTTTGCATAACTCTTCCTTGGAGAATCCAACTTGGATCAGACTGGTGGAATTGGAAATAGGACACAGAAGGATACTACAAGTCACAATTTCAAAACTGGATGATCTAAAATTACAGATATACATCATATTCAATATCAGGCTTCTACGAAGTGAGAAAAAGGTGTGTAGTTTTTTTTTTTTTTTTGCGTAAGCTTGGTTTGAAGGAATTCAAAGGGCATAGTAAAGCATTATTATCGGTAACTGATGCCCCAAGGAAAGAAAATGAAAACACCTAGTAAGGAACCTGAAAGCTCTAGCATGACTCATGAAGAAGAGGAAGAAATGCTACATGATATATCAAAATTGCAAGAACAAGTGCAACAAATGTCACGCTCACAAAATCTAACAGAAGCTAAGATAAATGGCATGGAATCTAAGATAAAGGGCATGGAAGGTAAGATGGATGATTCTAAGGAAAATTTGAAGAGAGACATGGCAGATTTGAAGACAAATTTGAAGACAAACATGGCAGATTTGAAGACAGATTTGACAAATTTTCTACAAGAAGTACTTACTAATGGTGAAAAGGTTGTAAAGGAAACTCATGATGGGAACAAAAGAAATGTTAATCATGATTCCATAGACTCTAATGTTGGATTGAAGGCCCACCATATTCCAAAAATCGATATGAGGAAGTTTGATGGCAAGGATCCCGCAACATGGATATTACAGATGGAGCAACTTTTTGATCTCAATAATGTGAAAAACACACAAAAGGTATGTATGGGAACTTTACATTTGGAACCAAATCAGTTTGTATGGTATCAATGGCTTTGCTCTCATAAACAATTTATCACTTGGGAAACTTTTATGGAAGAATTGATAGCACATTATGAGGATACAAAAGGCAACACCTTTTTTAGCCAATTGATAAGTCTCAAACAAAAGGGTTCAATAATGGAGCACATTGAGGAGTTCCAAAAATTGAACATAAGGGTAAAAGATATTCCAGAGGAGCATAGGATTGATGTGTTCATAGGGTCTTTAAAGGATAATATCCAACATGACGTTCGCCTTTGGGAACCTGATTCATGAGAGAAGGCATTCAGGTTAGCAAGAAAAATGGAAAGCAAAATTATGGCAACCAGGAAGCATATCACTCACAACTATAAAGATGGAAGTGTTGTTGCCCCTACTCTTCCACAACCTATAAGGTTGACACCTCAACAATTGGAAGAAAAAAGAGCAAAAGGGCTTTGTTACAGTTTTGATAGCAAATACACTAAAGGTCATAAGTGTGTTGAGAAGAAATTATTCTACATAGATTGTGAAGAGGAAGAAGAAAAGGAGAAAGAAAGGTCAAAAGAAGAGGATATACTCCAGGAACAAAGCCTAGATGAAGAACAAATAAATCCGACCATATCTTGTAATGCATTGGCGGGAATTACCACTCCTCAAACCATCAAGATAGAAGGACAAATCAAGAAGAAAAAGGTAATAGTGTTGATTGATTCAGGAAGCACCCATAATTTTATTCATTGTAAGGTAGCAAAAGAATTGAATTGCTTCCTATATACAACACCAGAGTTTCAAGTGATGATTTCAAATGGAGGAACAATAAATTGCTCTGGAAAGTTCCATAATATCAAGCTATCCATTGGAGAATATGTATTGAGTAGCCCAATGCTTTCCATTCCAATGGGAGTTGCTGATGTTGTACTAGGAGTCCAATGGCTACAATCCTTGGGTAAAATAGCTTTTAATTTTCAAGAACTTTTCATCAAATTTTCTACGGAAGGAAAGGAAGTTGAATTAAGGCATATTGCAGGGAAACCAGGAAACATAATCAGCTCTAATGGTATGACAAAGCTTCTAAAAAAGGAACAAAGAGGTGTAATTGCACAATTATGTCCGCTAGATTTTTCCACATCGGAATCATCTATTTCTCCAGATCTCCAAAAAGTCTTGGAAAATCATTCCAAGGTATTTGAGACTCCCAAATGTCTCCCACCTATGCGTGATCATGATCATGCTATTCATCTGATTCCAGGAGGTGTTCCTCCAAACATCAAGCCGTACAGATATCCCTATGTCCAAAAGAGTGAAATTGAACGTATGGTTGCAGAAATGCTAGAGGCTGGTATAATTCAACCGAGTCAAAGTTCTTTCTCTGCTCCAGTAGTATTGGTGCACAAGAAGGATGGATCATGGTGCATTTGTCCGGCTTATAGGGATCTCAAGAAGCTCACTATTAAAGATAAGTTCCCCATTCCTATCATTGATGAATTACTGGATGAATTGCATGGATCAATTTACTTCACTAAGTTGGATCTTCATTCAGGATATCATCAAATCAGAATGAAGACTGAAGACATTCCGAGAACAGCATTTAGAACTCATGAGGGTCATTATGAATTTTTGGTCATGCCTTTTGGCCTTACCAATGCACCTTCAACATTTCAAGGTTTGATGAATTCAATTTTCAAACCATTCCTTAGAAAATTTGTGTTAGTATTTTTTGATGATATACTAATCTACAGCAAGTCTTGGAAGGATCATGTTGAACATGTTGTCAGGGTGCTACAACTATTGGAGGAGAAACAATTATATGCAAAAAGATCCAAATGTTTCTTTGGAGTCCAGGAGGTGGAATACCTGGGTCATATTGTATCTCATGAAGGAGTTAAGGTAGACCCTAGCAAAATTAAAGCCATTAAGGAATGGAAAATTCCCACATCCATAAATCATCTGTGAGGATTTCTCTGGTTGACAGGGTATTATCGCAAGTTTGTTAAGAATTATGGGAGAATAGCAGCACCTCTAACAATATTATTGAATAAGGATGAATTTTCATGGATTCTAGAAGCAACAAAGGCCTTTGAACATCTTAAAGAGGCAATGTGCCAAGCACTGGTCTTAGCTACACCAGACTTCACAAAAACCTTTATTGTGGAATGTGATGCTTCAGGAAATGGAATTGGTGTTGTTCTAATGCAAGATGAAAGACCCATTACTTTTGAAAGTCGTCTAATCAAGGGAAAGTTTTTAAGCAAAGCTATTTATGAGAAGGAAATGTTGGCAATACTCCATGCACTTAAGAAATGGCGACCCTAACTAATGGGAAGACACTTCAAGGTAAAAACGGATCATGATAGCCTTAAATACTTTTTAGAACAAAGATTATCCTCTGAAGAGCAACAAAAGTGGGTCACAAAGATGTTGGGTTATGACTTTGAAATCATCTACAAAAAAGGGAAGCAAAATGTGGTGGCAGATGCACTCTCAAGAAAGGATGAGGATGTAGAAGCATTGTTGTGCGTCATTTCTATTATCCAACCAGATTGGATAAATGAAGCAAGGGAGGAATGGAAGAATGAAGAAGAAGTGTGGGCACTTATTCGAAAGTTACAACAAGATTCCAGTACGTCTGATACATTTAGCTGCCAAAATGATTCGTTATGGTACAAAGATCACTTATACCTCTGTAAGAATTCCCAGCTAAAAAAAAAAGATTCTTATGGAATTGCACACTTCTCCCTTAGGAGGGCACTAAGGATTTTTAAAAACTTACCACAGGGTTAAGAAGGAATTTTTTTGGGACGGCCTTAAATTAGATATTCAAAATTTTATGGCGGAATGTTTGGTTTGCCAACAAAATAAAGTTGAAACAATTAAGACACCAGGTCTATTACAACCTTTATCCATTCGAAGCCAATGTTGGGAGGAGGTTTCAATGGATTTTATCACAGGTTTACCCAAGTCTGAGGGAAAGAGTGTCATCATGGTGGTAGTTGACAGACTTACCAAGCATGCACACTTTTGTGCATTATCACATCCATTGAAGGCCAGTACAATTTCTACTGCATTTATGGAAACAATTCAAAAGCTACATGGAAACCCAAAGATTATTGTAAGTGACAGAGATCCCATTTTCACTGGAAATTTTTGGACAGAATTATTTTCTTGTCTTGGTACTCAGTTAGCTCATAGCTCATCTTATCATCCTCAATCTGATGGGAAAACTAAGATAGTAAACAAATATTTGGAAGGATATCTTCGTTGCTTTGTATCTAATAAACAGACACAATGGGTCAAATGGTTGCCTCTGGCTAAATGGTGGTATAACACTTCCTTCCATACAGCAACAAAAATGACCCCATTTATGGCACTTTATGGGTATCAATCACCATCCATCACATCATATTTAACGGAAAATTCTAAGGTTCAGGCAGTGGAACATCACATCGAACATCAACAACAAGTCCTCCAACTCTTAAAGGATAACCTCGTGTTGGCACAGAATAGAATGAAACAACAGGCAGATCAACATTGCAGTGAAAGAAGTTTTGATGTAGGTGATTGGGTATTCCTACAGCTACAACCATATAAGCAAATGTCCCTCAAGCAAGCTAAGAAGGATAATAAATTATCACCAAAGTAGTATGGTCCGTACAAGGTGTTGTAAAAGGTTGGTACTATGGCATACAAATTGGAGCTTCCTACAGCTTCTCGATTGTACCCAGTTTTCCATGTTTCATGTTTAAATAAGGTTATAGGCGACAAGCTCCCAGTTCAAACAATATTGCCAGAGCTTGATGCTGAAGGAAAAATTATATTGGAACCGGAAGCAGTCACAGAAACGAGAACTCGACAGCTATGAAATCGATCAATTTCGGAGTATCTTATCAAGTGGAAGAACTTATTTGCTGAAGATTCCACATGGGAGGATGAGAATTTTATACAGAAGTATCCAGAACTACTCAAGTGTTGAGGACAACACTGTTTTGAAGGAGAGGGGCATGTTGGGTCCTTATAATATTAGTGATTACCCCATTACTATTGTAGTTATACCCCTTATTAATATTGTTGTGCCCCTATTGCCCCCATATTGTTATTATTGTGCCCCATATAATCCCTCTATTGTTATTTTTGTGGCTTTATATTATTATTGTTAGGTCCGCTGGGTTATATTGTGACTCCTTAGACTCCTATATATAGAAAGGAGGTTTTGTCATTTGTATCATCGAAGAATTGTTCATTTATGTAATGTAAAGGAGGTTGCCCCCTCGAAGAGGCTGAATTCTAAGGCGTTGATCTGTCTTTTCTATCTTTTCTTGAGCTGGTTTCATAACACATGCTTTCCCCCTTCAGTACCTGAGAGATAATGATCTTCTTATGAATACACTTCTGCAATTGGCACCACAATGTGTCCATAGTTATGACAGATAAACAATGAACATCATTAACCAAGGATGAGAAACAATTGTTGCTTCTATTGCTGGAAGTAAACGATTTCCTTGGATAATTCACTCTTATTGGTTGTTGGTTTCGTTGACCTATACATTCTTTACCAAAATTTTCAGTTTTTTCTTTGTTAACCTCAAGATTACTTACACAAGCTTGTGAGTTGAATTCTTGAATTCTCCCTTTACATTCTCATTAAATCCAAGACCATATTTAATAGCGGGAGACCTTTCACTATTAAGAAGATTGTCTGATATCTTTGAGCTATATTGAAATATTAGTTTCATATTCTTTTTTGCTAATTTTCCTTTTAATATGCTTACCTCGTTTTATTTTTATCCTTTATTATTTTCTAGTTGGATTCTCATCTTGATGACCTCCTTTTTAAGCTCATTTTCTTGTTCCCCAAATACTTGAAGTAACTCCTCATATTGTTTGTTTGAATTTTCAAGATCAGATTAGAGAGAGATGATATGTACTTCAACTCCATCACAGTAACCGATTTTTTCTTTAATCTTCTCGATTCTTGCATCCTCTTTAGTTTTTCTTGCCTCCTATAGCTAGGATATTTTATTTCTGATTTCATTTCTCAATGAAGATACTTCATCCTCTATTTTCTAATATTGATATTTATTTTCCTTATACTTATTCCTCATTTCTTCTCTTTTTTTCCTTCCTTCTTCTAGTTGAGTCTTTAACCTGATGATCTCTTCTTTGTAAGTACAATCCCTTTCATCAAAAAGTTGTAGTAACTTTTGATGATCTCTATTCTCATTTGTGAGTCTTTTAATCTCTGCTTCTAGGGCCACTATTTTTTAATCTATTTTTTCTACATAATCATTAGCTTCACTTTTACCCAAAATGGAAATATCAGCTAATTCATTATCATCATCACTACATGAGAAGGAAAATGTGTAATCATTTGTACAATGGTCATCACATCCATAATTAAGACAAGAATCAGTACCTGATAATTGATCAATATCTTCATAACCTGAGAACTTTCTGACTTGATTCCGTATTGTTTTTCCTGTATCTATGGTTGATGATATTGCCACTACATCATATACATCAATGTCACTGCTTTCCTAATTTGTCCTCTTTCTTTGTTATGCTTTCTTCATGTGCTTCCTTCCCATTTTCCTTGATCCACTTTCAAGTAGTTAAGTTTCCACTAGAGTGACCTACTCATAGACCCTATTGTAGTTTTTTCTTGTCCAAGAATGCTACAAAACTTTTTTTTGAAATTGGAAGTTTATTTTCTTACCAAACTCCCATACATATACAAATTGTTTAAAGAAAATGGCCTTATATAGGTTCTTGAACTATGTTTAATAAATAAATTTAATATATTTAGAAATATTACACACATAGAGACACATATAGAGAAAATTTATTATTTTAAAATTAAAATACTTTTTATTACAAATTGTTTAAGGAAAATGGTCTTATATAGGTTCTTGAACTATGTTTAATAAATAAATTTAATATTTTTAGAAATATTACACACATATAGAGAGATAATTTATTCTTATATAGGTTCTTGAACTATGTTTAATAAATAAATTTAATATTTTTAGAAATATTACACACATAGAGACACATATAGAGAGACAATTTATTATTTTAAAATTAAAATAATTTTGTTAAAAATTATTGGGCCAAGCCCAATATTATATTATATATCATCCGAGGAACTATTATAAAGTGTCAAACAGCCCACGAAGTCACGCGTTACAAGTCTGCGCCCAACGTAACCGACGTAACAAGTCCCACGGTAAGGTGGAATATGTTGTGCACTACGTGTCGTGAAAATATCGAAAAGCAGTGGTGTAAAGGTGCATCCATTTTATTGTTGCATGTGGGATATATATCCCGTGCAAACAACAAATTCCAACATTTATATGAGCCAGTTGTGTCCCTAAATTCTTTATGCCAACATTGGATGTTTCATCACAAAGTTTCACCTTAAACGTATATTTAAAGCAATTGAACTACAATCAAGTTTCTGCCACCCTGGGTGCATTCACAACATATATATTCATTAGATTCATTTCAAAATAACGTATACAAAGTAGTGTTCCTACAATAAGGATAGTAGGCAAACAAAGATTGCAGTCAGAAGTTCTATCTTATCAAGGATTGTTCCATATGTGCAATATTCCTCTTCACATTTTATTATCTTGTTGTTAGTCATATGCATAGTTTCATAAAAATTAAAATAGTGGATCAGGACCCAATCCCAGAGTCAAACAACGCTCCACAATATATTAGTTGAGAAACAAGGGAGGAGCTCACTCTGGGAGGTAAAGTATTGACGATTTTAAATGATGGAGATTTGAATAGGTTTAATTTACAGACAACAAAAAATTTGGAACCCTGGGTGAATTCGAAGTTTAACTTGGAAGGGGTCTCGTCATGGTCGTTTTTATAAAACATTTCTCACACATGGTAGCTCTAGGCAAATTGCGACACCCCCCTAATCCAAAACCGCTTACCAGAGTGACCCCCCTCCGCAACTCCTGCAGTGGTTTTTCCATTCCACCATTCAAATATCAACAAGAAGTTCCATAACTGAAGTGGGAATTAATCTAATTAGTAACAAACCACCTCCTCCTTTTGAGCAAGTAAGAGTTGCCCTTCCAATTTTAAAGAGGCTTATTCAATTAGATGATGAGGAAATAATGGTAGATGTTTGTTGGGCTCTTTCGTATATTTCTGATGGAACTTAGGAGAACATTCAAGATGACGTTGAAGCTCTTGTTTGCGAATGGCTTGTGGAGGGTGAGAATAAAAACACTTGCATCGGTTGTACTTATTATTTAAACATTTATTGTAGTTTGGTTTTTGGGAAGGTTGGTTGCATTTCATATCTATCTGATTAGTACAAATTAGACACTTATGATAAATTTTTATATCAAAGTGCTAATAAAGAAAATCCCTACCATCGGGGGTTTATAAAGAATATTTAAATTAGACACTTATGATAAATTTTTATATCAAAGTGCTAATAAAGAAAATCCCTACCATCGGGGGTTTATATAGAATTTTACAAAAATATTCTTTATAAGGATATCTAATTCAAAGAACAACTTCTGAGCAAAGATGAGACAAGGACCTACGGTGTATGGGGATGTTAAACCTACAATTTAAGGAGATACTTTAACTACAAATATGAGAACAAGAGAAGGATTTATTGTGCCAGATATGTTCAATACATCAGTTGGTCCAAGTCAAGGGTTTCCCTCTTACGATCATCCATGCCCAAGATTTAGTGGCCTTCAATTCTCAAATATTAGCCTATCTTCGGGAATGAATTTTCTACTAGTAGATGAGCTTGGTTCAAATCTTCAAATGCTTTTCCATGGCCAACCTCCTCCATATAATGGATTATATCCCCATAGTGAGTCGAGAAAAATAGTTCAAGGTGGAATTTTAAGGTGCAATGGTCCAAAGCAATGATGAGAGTTAGAATAATGCACTATATGGGTGGATTAGGTCTCTTGGACGTCCAAAAATATCATGAGGTATGCTATTTCGCCCCCACAAGCTAGGAATGTTGGTAGGGAATGAAAAGATAAAAAAAGGCACAAAAATGAGCATAGTATTAATAGACCATTGGGTACAAATAAAAGGATAAGTTCAAAGGAACAATAGATGTACATTGTTGAACAGGAATTAGAAGCTAAGACATCAAGACATCAACATCAAGATGGATTTGGAAATAATCATTATACTATCACTAATGATGAGGATAGTGAAAGTGAGGCTTTCTGTTCACATCTTATTTTGGCTACCAAATTTTTAATGCAGTGACTGAATATGTCAAGAAAATATTCAAAAGCTATAGTAGAACATACAAAAAGGTAGAATTATGTTTTTTTATTTGCATTCATATTATTCCAAGGAATAACCTTATTCATTTTGGTAATTTTACTCTTAAGCAAAAGGCCTCTATATGGAGAATATTCACTATTTTTAAAATTATCCTTTATAAGTTATTTTATCCCAATGGTAGAGAACATGTGGAAAATTTGACCAAGCTTAAAGGAAGATGAACAGATTTTATGGAGTAGCTAAAACCACTTCAGATTTCCACGCAGAAAATCAGCAAATTAAGGATCACACTCTAGATTTTGAGCATACAATTTGAGCAACCCCAGATTTCCAGACAGAATATCAACAACAAATTCAACCTATTCATTTTTACATGGAAAAACATCTAAATCATTCCATATTTGAAGGCACAATACATTCCATCAGTTCTAGATTTCATGCAATTAATTAGGAATTATTTTTATTTTTAGTTTATTATTGATATTTTTATATCAGAAAAATTGCAGTAGTCTTAAGATTGATTTTCCCTATATGTTGTTTCATTTGTAATAAAAAAGGGTTGGCTTTTGATGCTAAAGACCTCAGTTTTTTTTATTTATTTTGCAATTAAAAAACTTTAATCAAGGGCTTTTGGCTCTAGTCAATGACAAAAACTATTTATCATGTATGTCTTTTCCTATGATACATGTCTTTTCCTACATATATTTGAGGTTATATAGGACACTGGGCAAGTCTATGTTGAGTTCCAACCTCTCTAACAACCTACGGTAGAGTTATTTTCATTAATGAGAAGATCAAAGTGATAGGATGTCTTTGCTGATCCCTCCGCATCAATAAATTGTTACTTATATTTTAATTCTTAAATGTATTGATGTTTTGGCTGTAGAGATTATTTTATACACTTATACTCTTGATTAGGTCATTGGATATTCAGGGAGGATATCTAATTCTCTAATTTCTCCTCCACTCCTCCATCCACACCTTTCAAACTATGTTTTTCTACCATAGTTGAACATTGGCACTTACATACTACCTCTACAAGAGAGGGATTTATTTTTCAACTAGGGATTTGTGACTCATCAACAACCACCTATACAAATCCTAGATCTGGCCATTGTGATTCATAGGTTGTTTTCCAGTGACAGTGAATAGCATTAAAAGGCCCCGTAATATTGAGGGAGCCCCATTTGTTTCGAGTGCCATGTTGAACCTAAATTTTGGTTGAGTTGGTTTCTTGTCACAGTTTCGCAGCCAAGAACTACCTTCGAGAAATAATACAACATTTGGCGTTGTTTTTGAAGATCAAAGTAACAAAGAATATTTAATCAAAGAATGATTAAGACTATATCTATTCTTTGTTGGTGAACAAAGGCTAGATGTTTTGATATTGGTTTCATTTCTTTCACCTAGTGGCTCTACTTTTTCTATATGGAGATTCCACTAGGTTCTAGATTCTGCTGGTTCAAATTGAAAAGTGCATCTCTTAGTGTGATAATGGTCTGCAACTCCGTGTTTTTCTTCCTCTTAGTTGTGATAATATATCTTAGATGTCTATACAGGATGTAGATTTACAAGTTCCTTTGTAACTATCAGTTTCCTATGGAGCTTGTGTTTCATCTTGTAAAAAAAAATCAATATTTTAGTTACATACAAGGTGGTCTGCCAATCAATCGAATTTGCACATGGTTGCATTGGAAGTTTGACTACACCTAATAGTGCAAACTTTTGGTCCAGTATAGTACGAGTGTGGAATTGGATAAGTTGTTTATGTGCAGTAGATCAGTCAGTGTTTTGGTGCTCAATTTATGGATTGCTTAGTTTTATAAGTTTTAGTGTGTGATGTGTGTTTGGTGTGCTTTAGTTTAAGCTAGCTACAACTTTGAGCTCATAGGGTGTAGTTTACGTAGCAATTTCATTGTAGCAAATTGATTTTGATTAGTGGATTGATGACTCTGTAGCCCAGTAGACAAGATATTGTTGATGATTTATTTTCCTTTGAGATGGTGAAATTGGTATTTTTCAATTTTAAAATTGTATTTTGAAAGAAATTTCAGGATCATCTTAGCCATGAGAATCATTTTCAGGAAAAAGGTGTAATAAAGGATATTATCTAGAGTATGTTTCAGCATGACATAGTCTAAATTTGATTTAATTCGAATTATTCATTATCATCTTAGAGAAGAATGTGATATAAGCTAATCAAGGTCTAAGAATCCACCTGTTGTGTACTTAAAGGAAGATCTTATAACCCAATCTTGGGAAGAGAAATTTTGTTGAATTACCTTCTCCAAGAATAGCCAGAAACTATTATATTAAAATATGGGTAGAATGTTGGGCTGAGTCATCAGTGATATAATTTTTGTTGAAAATAAAGTTGTACATCGGTTGAGTCAAACCTTTCAATCTCTTGTTGAGTCTCATTGCTATATGCAAATACCAAACAAATGGCAAGGGTTGCTTAGTTGAGAGAGAATGCATTCTTCCATAAACATGTTACACTACTGCATGGTGTAACGAGAAGTAAAGCAAACTGTGTATGTAGTGCGAAGGTTTTTAATTTTTCTTTAATGAATTATGATGATATTATTGAATATGTTGGGGAGGTTAGTGCATTTAAAAATTGGAAAGAGGTTGCAATGTTCAGTTGAAAGTTTCAGGTTGCAATAATAGAATTTGGTTCATAGTATCTAGTGAGTTGGTAGAATATTGTAAGGACAATAATTCATATCTATGAACTAATGATTCCATAGCCCAATGGATAAAGTATCGTGACCAAATTATTTTTCTTTTCAAATATATATGTTATCAATTTATTGCAACCGTTTCAATTTACAGCGTACGGTTTGTTTCATTTTTGAACCGAACGTATTACAAATGAGATTCGTGCAATTACAATTTTCCTTCCAGAATAAATGAAACATGAAGAAAATGGGAATATTTCACTTTCAACATTGTTTCTCAGACAAAATGATTATTTTGTTGGCTAATGATAAAGACTATAGCATACTGAAACACAAAGAATTTTTCTCAACTATCAAAAACATGACACTGGTGTAGGTTCTAAAAAAAATCAAGAATGAGATTTCAATTTTCACTATACTTTGGTGATGAGTAAGTGTCATCAAAGAAATATTTTTTGGCACTTTGAAATAGTTAGTTTCAGTCGAAAGGTTACCATTCAATTTTCATACTTCAGTGTTGTTCTAGTATACAGTTATAGGATATTGACATGAAAGAAATCATTTATGGGAGTTTTTTGGGCAAAGAAGGTTCAAATAAATTCAAAAATTGATTGAAGGTTTAGCAGAACTCCATACCCAATATATTCAAGGAACTTGGTAAACAGGTTCTCTACACCCCACAGGGGGAAGGAGTGCCCAGTTAGACTTCATTTTGTAGCCTTTTCTTGTCCAAGGAATGCTACTAAACTTTTTTTTTTTTTAAATTGACAATTTATTTCCTTACCAAACCCCCAGAAATGTATAAATATGTTAAGAAAAATGGTATTATGTAAGTTCCTAAACTATGTTTAATAAAATAAATAAATTTCTATTTTTTAGAAATATATATATATATCTATATATATATATATATATATATATATATATATATATATATATATATATATATATATATATATATATATATATATATATATAATTAATTAATTTATCCTTTTAAAATAAAATAAAATAAAATGTTAAAAATTATTGGTCCAAACCCAATCTCCATGTCCAATATAGTATTATATATTTCATCCAAGCAACTATTAAAAAGTGTCAAAGCAAGTCTAGGTCCACCAAGCCATGAGTTACAAGTTCACTCCCAACATAGCCAACATAACAAGTGCCACGGTAAGGTGGAATATGTTGTGCACTATGCCCCAAGGAAACATCAAAGCAGTGGTATAAATAAATTCAAGTGCATCCACTATGTAATTATATGTGGGATATATATACTATGTAAACAACAAATGCCAACATTTATATGAGCCACTTGTGTCCCTAATTCTTTACACCAGTGTTGGATGCTTCATCACAAAGCTTCACCTTAAAGGTATCTTCAAAGAAATTGAACTGAAATTGATTTTTTTCACCTTGAATGCATTCATATCATAAAGATTCATCAGATTCATTTGAAAAGAGTGTATACAAAGCAAAGTTCCTACAATAAGGATAGAAATGAACCAATTCCAAAAGATTGCAGTCACAAGTTCAAGCTTATGAAGGATTTTTCCATACGTTTAATCTTCCTCTTCACATTTTATTACTTGTTGTGGGTCATATGCATAGTTTCATAAAAAATAAAAAAAAGTGGGTTAGCATCCAGTCCCTAAATAAAACAAAACTTCACAATATACTAGTCAAGACACAAGGGAGGATCTCACTCTAGGAGGTAAAGTTTGGGAAACTTTCAATGAAAGAGATTTGGATAGGCTTAAATGAAAGTCAACAAAAATTGTGTACCCCTAGGTTTGTTGAAAATTTATCCTGGAAGGGGGTTCCGTAATGGTTGTTTTACAAAACCATTTATCACACATGGACGCTGTAGGAAAATTACGGCACCCCCCAATCCAAAACCGCTTACCAGAGTGACCCCCCTCCGCAATTCCTCTAGTGGTTTTTTCATTCCACTATTCAAATATCAACCAAAAGTTCGAGAATTGAAGTGGGACTTTATCTTATGGATCACAAACTACCTCCTCCTTTTGAGCAAGAAATAGTTTCCTTTCCAATTTTGAAGAGGCTTATTCAATTAGATGATGAGGAAATAATGGTAGATGCTTGTTGGGAACTTTCATATATTTCTGATGGAACTAAGGAGAACATTCAAGATGATGTTGAAGCTCTTGTTTGTGAATGGTTTGTGAGAGAGATTAAAGACACCTGCATTGATTGTACTTATTATTTATACATTTATTGCAGTTTATTTTTTGAGAAACCTAACTACATTTCATATCCATTTGATTAGTAAAAATCAAACACTTATGAGAACTTTTGATATCGATGTGGTAACAAATAATGTACCTACCATCAGGGATTTATATAGAATTTTATATAAATATTCTTTACAAGGATATCTCATTCAAAGAATAACTTCTGAGAAAACATGAGACAAGGACCTACAATGTATGGGGATGTTAATCCTACAAATGAAAGAGATACTTTAAATACAAACATGGGAATTAGAGAAGGATTTGTTGTGTCGGATTTGTTGTGTCGGATATGTTCAATGCACCAGGTGGTCCAAGTCAAGGGTTTCCCTCGTACTATCATCCAAGCCCAAGATTCAGTGGTCTGTAGTTCTCAAATCTTGTCCTGTCTTTGGGAATGATTTTTCTACCAATATATGGGCTTGGTTCAAATCCTCGAATGGTTTTCCATGGATGACATCCTCTGTATAATGGATTATATCCCCATGGTGAGGCGAGAATGATGGTTGAAGGTTGAAGTTTAAGGGGTGATGGTCCAAATGCGCTGATTAAATATGGATGAATGCACTATATGGGTGGGTTATAATCTCTTAGACATCTAAATAGTTTATCAGGTATGCCCTTTTTCCCCCACAAGCTAGGAATAGTGGTAGGGAATGAAAATATTTTTAAAAAGGCACAAAATTGAGCATAGTAGTGACAGACCATTGGGTAGAGCTCAAAGGATAAGTTCAAAGTCCCAATCAATGTACACTATTAAGAATGAAATGGAAGTTGATACATGAATATATCAACATCAAGATGGATTTGGAAATAATCATTATACTATCAATAATGATGAGGACAGTTAAAGTGAGGAGTTTTGTTCACATCTTGTTGGGGTTACGAGTTTATTAACATAGTCACTAAAGATGTCAAGAAAAGAAACAAAAACTACAGTAGAACATACAAAATGGCACAATTGTGGTTGTTTATTTGCATTCATATTATTCCAAGGAACAACATTATTCATTTTGGTAATTTTACCCTTAAGAAAAAGGCCTCTACAGGGATAATATTCCTTATTTCTAAAATTATCCTTTGAAATGTATTTTATCCCAATGCTAGAGAACATGTAGAAAAGTTGACCAAGCTTAAAGGAAGATGAACATATTTTTGGGAGTGGATAAAACCACTTCATATTTCTAAGCAAAAAATCAATAAATTAAGGATAAAACTCCATATTTTTAGCATACAACTTGGGTAGCCCCATATTTCTAGATAGAATATCATAAACAAATTCAAACAGTTCTTTTTTAAATGGAAAAGTATCTAAATCAGTCCATATTTGATGACATGGGACTTTCAATCAATTCCATATTTCTTGCAATAAATTAGGAATTGTTTTTATTTTTAGTTTATTATTAATGTTTTCATTGCAGAAAATTTGTAACAACCTCAAGGTTGATTTTTCCTATATATTGTTTCATCTGTACTAAACAAGGTTTGGATATGATGCCAAAACCCTAAGTTTTATTTGTAAAGTTTGCAATTACAGAATTTTAATCAAGGGCTTCTGGCACTAGTCAATGACAAAAATTGTGTATCATACATGTCTTTTCTTGTGATATTGTGTTTTCCTGCATATATTTGAGGTTATATAGGACACTGGGCGAGGCTAGGTTGAGTGTCAACCTCCCTAAAATCCTACCTTGGATGTATTTTTATTAATGAGAATATCATAGTGACATGATATGATTGTTGATCCCTCAGCATCAATAAATTGTTGCTTCTATATTAATTCTTAAATGTATTGATGTGTTGGTTGTAGATATTCTTTTACATGATTTTACTCTTGATTAGATCATTGGTTATTCAGGGAGGATATCTAATTTTCTAATATCTCCTCCATTCCTCTATCCACGCCCTTCAAACTGTGTTTTTCTGCCATAGTTGAACATTGGAACTTTGATAAGGCCTCTATGAGAGAGGGATTTATTTTTCAACCAGGGATTGTGACTCATTAACAACCACCTATATAAATCCTAGATCTTCCCATTTTTCTTCATAAGTTGTTGTCTAGTTACAATGAACAACATTAAAAAGCTTGGTAATATTGAGGAGGACCCCTCTAATTCAAGGGCCAGCTTGAACCTAAAGTTTGGTCAATTTGGTTTCTCGACATAGTTTTGTAGCCAATGACTACCTTCAAGAAAGGATATGACATACCAATTGTTATAAATGTTGAGAGGGGGGGTGACTCAATATTTCATTCCCAAATTATATTGCACTTAACTTAATGTTTCAATTTACAATTATATTTACATAATTACTTCATTCAGTAGATCACAATATTTTATATAGCTTATCTAGTAAATCATGAGCAACATCAAAAATAAAACATGTAAACCATAAAGCACATCAACCACATATGACATAGGGGTTTTAAGTGGAAGCCTAATGTCAAATAAAACCATTGTTGTTGTTGTTTTGTCTTCTTTTTTTATTATAATGAGAAATATTCATTACATCATGGTATTGTACTAGCACAGACTCTTGCTAGCATAGAAGCTACTACCTGCAAGAGGCTCCTACATCCACTCGTTCTCCAACCCCCATTTTTTCTCCAACACCCACTCGAAGGGAGGCACAACCCCCTGATCAAGTTTACCGGCTCCTATCGAATGGAAACTCTAACTCCCTCTCTGGCAGCTATAACTCTCAGCACCACTGTGGACCACGTTTCATAATTTCCATAGTGGATCCACTTGCCTCAAACAAACATCAAACTTGTAGGCCACCTTTCATAAGATTTTCATACTAGACACATACCCTGAAATAAACTCATATCAATATACCAACTAAAACATTGTAAAAAAAATTAGTTATCGAATCATCAAACCACTGAATACCAAAGAAAACCAATCAGTCACTTGAAAAAAAATCAATCTGATAAAACTGCCAATACCAAACCAAACCAGTAAATACCAACTGAAGCAAGCCAACCAACCACATCAAACCAATATATCAGAATTGAACCAACACTTAATATTGATGCAATTAATCATTGAATACGAAATCCAAATACCACCATGCAAACCAAAATACTATATTGTCAAATGCTAAACCATTTATCAAAGCCACTATCTTGTTGGATGCCAATCCAACTCAATATTCTATGTGTCAACTCAAGTCCATGTCTTGTCCAACTGTTTCCATTCAAACAAAATACAACATTAAATCTCCCAAAGTGTCATCATCAGGTTCATAAGCCTGGAAGATAGGTAGCAACATGTAGGAAAGAACCAAGAACAACAAATATGAAGGATCTATGTCCAATGGATCACAAAACAACATATTTCATGCATAGTCATATATTGTCTAATCAATCATCAAGAAGCCATTCCATGAAGCCAAATCTAATTTATCAATATCAGACTTCATGTCCACAAGACTACAAGAATTATAAGCCAAATCCACAAATGGTCTTTGTCCCAATAAGTCACTTAATCAATAAGGATATTCATCAAATGTCTTCAACTATAAGTCAATGCAAATATAGCTTCTGTCGCCATTAAGATATATTTGTCTTTTTTCATATAGTAGTTAATAATATATCTATTTTGTTAAGAAAACAAGGGAACATTTTCGTCACAATCTCAAGTGTTGAAACAAATGCATCATAACCATCAACAATTTAGAGAAAATACATTAATGACAAATAGCCCAACCTTTGAATACTATCTCTCTGCAATCTATCAATAACCTTATAGTGCCATTAATCAGCTTAAATATAAACCATGGAAATATTATTGTGAGACAAGAAGCTTGTTAGTGACTCCAGCATATACCTCTGTCAAACATGCCACTATTACAAAATAGTAAACTATGAATGATACAATATCTATATCATAGTGCAACCAAATTGTCAAGCAACATCTTCTTTTATTTTTCAAGTTTCTTCCATAATGATAACTCAAGCAAACAATACCCTCATAGTCAAGGGAACATACAATTATTTGTTAGATATGAAGAATACAAGCATCACTTAAGCATTCCACATTCATTGTGTATACATGAGTAGAATTAAGAAACTATTGTTGAGCTAATATCTTCATGGACGAGGAAAGGTAAGGCATTGAACAATTCTCATAATTCACCCAAAATCTTTTCCCATTAACTTTGTAACTAGAGTGAATAACATCAATAAACTCTTTGTATACTTCATCTATCACTCTACAAGGCATCTAATACTCATTATTGGATAAATAAGGGAAAATCAAAGGTTACAGTATCAATGTGGCATATGAAGATTAGGAGAAGATTCATAATATCATACCATCAAATTTAGCTAAGAGATATTTGAGAGCATCATTGAATACAACCTCTAAAGACAATATCATATTACTAATATTTTCACATTATTCAAATTACAACTAGCCTACTAGTCAACGATCCAATCAAGAAATTCTATGAGAGTGACACTCAAGCACAAGAATATAAATAAATTCACTATAAAATGATCTCTTCACAGTGATTTCAAAATTATTTTCATTAATTACCTTTGATATGTGTTAGATATGCAATAAAATCCATTAAATCATATCAATACATCATTATTTAAACAATCACCCATTCTACAGTCAAATCGGTTAGAAAATGAAATATGTATCATCATTCCTCCATATATTTACAATCCTTCATATCCATCAATGAGATAAATATTTGAGTCTTGTTGCATCCTTGGTGCTCACCTGTACATGAAAATTCACAAAAGACTCATTTAATATGCACTCCCAAATCCTCTTGATCGGCCTCCTTTATATATCATTTTGATCCCACCATTACCTTAGACAATTCATTTTGATTTTTCAATTCCATAGGCACAATAACTAGTGTATTTTTTGACCAAGTCAAATTCATTGGGTGCAAAAATTCGTGTGGATGAAACCCTGGTTTCGTGTGAAATTTTTTTATTTTTGTAATTATAGGTTTGGCCGCACCCATAGGCTCTTATCCATATAGATGGGAGGCCTCTAGACCCACATATAGGCCCTATTCCATTAGGTTAGTTTGATTTTGGCTGCACTCATAAGCATGCTTCCCTGAAAATTGGTTTGGACTAGAAAAAACTTCTTTCAGTGGTCAATAACTTTGAGAAACTTTGATTCATGGTTCATTATAATATTTGGCACTTGTATACATTTATTTCCTTTGTATCATTAACCCAAATATCATCCAAACATCATTCAACCATTAAAAAACATCATCCTACACTAGTTTATCCATTCTTGCACAAATACATTAATCACATCAGTCTTGCAGTGTCCCTCCACTCATGCACTAAAGGTTGAAATATCATGTACTGCACAACTATTAATCTAACAAGATGTGTCGACATATCATCGTGAATAACATCACATGAAGACAAATTAATCCTAACATATTACACTTCGTCTAGAATTGGCCATACCATCCATGGAGACATACAAAAAAATGAACATGCAAACAATCCATAGATAAGTTAACACATTCATCAGTGTATGTTGCCATCAAGGACAACACCAAAGCCATAATGCCAACAACTTAGCCCCTATTTTACATACTCCTTCCTCTTTTATGTATCTACAAGTTCAAGTTCAATAGAGCGGTGAAGTTCTAGGAAAAGGCTAGGTGAGAGGAAAGCGAAGAGTCTTCAAGTAATAGGAGTTTAATAAATCCCTCCACTACAATGTTTTTCAAATTTTATTATATAATTTTTTATCATATAAATATAATAATTTATGTATATATTATAATTAAAATGTCGAGGACTTAGCATTAAGGGTTGGTTCACATGAATATTAATATAATTAAGTACATATGAGGAATTATTCTAATGGTATTTCTTGATAAAAAGGATTAGTAATAAAGGATTACCATAACCATCATTAATATTTCATAAAAATAATATTTAATTGTGAAATATTAATGAGACCCCATGCCCTAATAACAGCTCAATAAATAATTAATGTAATTCAATGTAAAATATGTTTATGAAGTGACACGATAGGAATAGATGGCCCTAGTATTCACAAATCACCACCATGGACATGACACATGGACCCATGGTAATACACCATCTGACACAAGTTAGTGTTACATGCATGTTGACATTGCATTGATGCTGAGATCTTCAAAGAGGTATAAATTAACACCCAGGACTTAGAACTCAATGAATTGTATATAATTAAAAATCTCATTATGAGTAAAGGATATTTATAATTTTGAATTGTAATAAAGAAGAAGAATGTTATGACCCCCGTCTCCTTAAGGTGACTCAAAAAGTTGGGTTTGGTACATATGAGTACCTCACACATTTGAATTATGAGTTGAGCATTGAACAACACCTTTTTGTGGGTTTAGCACTATATCACAAGCAGGTTCCTATATTCGAGGAGGTCCATTAGGTTGGGTGAAAGACACTAGCTCTCCATTAGAAGGACCACTGTTAAGATTTTCATAATGATCATGTAGACAAGAATACCATCTCATCACAAATATAGATGTTAGCACTCAAGGATGTACTCCCTGCAAAGGGTGATATAATCTCCTATTTACATAGTAGTATCATTTGTGGAAACCCTTTATTGTTGCTATAGAGGGAATGGATTTGTAAAAAACTAGGCCACTGGGAGGATTTCTACTAGGAAAAATATTGATGAATCTCATATATGAATGAGCATTCATTAGTGAGATGATATTCCAAAAACATATTTCAGTATAGTTTAGTCTTATTTATCTCTTTCGTGATTCCACTAGCATTGGAATTTTCAGTTTGCTACATTCCCTACTCACTAGAAGCGTTTATTATTATTATTCGATCCCTAGTGTTGGGCATGGAATCCCCCCCACAATAGGTTTTGGGGCTCAAAGCCCATGTTTCGGTCAAAGGTTTTGTAAGACTCTGCAAATTGCAGTCGCCGAGCGCGAAGTAGAGGTTAAGTCATAGGGTTGTCCACCCTAAAGTAATGTAATGTAATGTAAAGTCATGTCGGCCTACCCATGGTCCGCGGACCATGGGATTGTATAAATAGAGTGAGGCTCTAAGTTGTAAAGGGAGTATATGATAGAGAAAGTAGCAAATGAATGGTTTGAGCTTAGAGTAGGATTCTATGTGTATTAGGTCGTAGTAGTAGGAAGAGGCTCTGCAACTGAGTGCGCAGAGGCCTAGTAGAGTCCACAGCTGAGTGTGCATGGCAGAGTCGAGTCTGTAATCAGGACAGAAAGCTAATAAATAGAAGTTTATCCTAATTTTGTGCATCTAGCCTTGAATCGTTATGTTGTTGTTATGCATTACTTTTACTTGATTTATTTACTACACACAGTTGAGTAAATGCTTGTATGCTTTAGAATACTTATATATGAAAATAATCTAAGTAATCAACTAATAGTGCATAATTAGGAAAGACTTGGGTAAATAACAAGGATTGTGCTGTGAATAGGACTGTGCGAAGGCAGAATCACAGACCACGAGGTGCCCACTGGTTCGAGTAGCACAGTGAGCGCAAAGGTTGGACTGCGTACCAATCCCAACATATCATACATCTACAGGGTGCGAAAACCTGGTTCTAGCACCCTCCCATACTATGTCGGGTGAGACCTTAGTCCGCGCTCCGTAGAATGTTGCTGAAAGGGCTGGTAGTACCGAGATTTTCTTGGCTAAATCACCTCTGAACCTGGGTTAGGCCCCAAGTTCCATTTCTGGGACTGGGATATGCATAAAGGATCTCTGATGTCATGCCACTATAATCCTACAAAGAAAGAAATTGAAGAGTGGTCGGATAGGAAGATTCATGAGTTCACAGCGTAGGAAAACAAAAATCTGAGAGTATCTAAGGAACAGTGGTTGGATCACTACTTATACATTGAAATCCACGAAATTTTCTTTGCATCTTTTATGTCTAAGCTATATGAGTGGATTTCAAAGTTAGTAGACAACCTAGGAAGGTGTAAGCTCGACAAACCAATAGTGTGGACTCTAGAACTAGTGCGCAGACTAGAAGCCTCAGAAGAGAAGATACTGCAAGCTATGGACCACTAGCTCAACCGAATAATAAGAGGATTTATCACTAAGTTCACGATAGACACCACCATCAGCGATAGTGAGGCAGAGCAATGTTTTCTCAAGGGACTGCGAAGTAAGTATATTAAATCTTTGAACACTTGGATTAAGATGGTATTGTGTGAAAAGTGGGTTATGCAAATAAATTAATGTTTGGGACTACGCGAAGCAAAAAGATCTACAGAAGTGGAAGTAGTGAGGAGTTGGAAAATAGTCCCTTAATTTCACCCTCGTGGGAAAGCGAGGAGGAGCTCACAAAAGTCTCTCCGAGAAGTGCGGTCAGTTTGATAAGACAGAGAATTCCACATTTACCACCCCCACCCACATCACCACCCATTTCACCCTCCTCACCTCCATCTCCACCCAGTCCACCTCTGCCACCGCTGCATTTCAGTATCACAAGTGCAATCAAACTGCCAGTGTTCAGAGGAGTAGGAAATGAAGATCCAGACCATTTATGGTTCGTGGTAAGAGTAGTATTGGAAGCACAGGGCATCATGGATGATAATATTAAAAGTGCTACGTTGGTGAGCATGCTACAGGATCATGCATTAACGTGGTATATAAAGCATTCTAGTGACCACCCAAACACAGGAATTGTCGAGATCCAGACCGCGTCGCACAAGGAATTTAGCAGGTGAAAATCAGAGACACAATCAATCATATGGTTTAAGGAGATCACGATGCTCCTAGGAAAGACCCCCTGGGATCTAGACAAAAGGCTGAAAAGCACGATCTGCGAAGTCATTATGACATTAATAGATGCATAGCCTCATGCATGGTTTGTCGCCTCACTTACACCACACTTAAGGATGGCGCTGTCACAACAAAAAGTTTCCACCCATGCCAAAGCATTGGAGATGGCAATGAGATTGCATGAGACCCCTATATAAGACCCTGGGTTGGGAGTCCAAAAAATCCACGTCCAACTGCAGAATCTATGTCTGGAGATGCAAAGTTTGAAACAGGATAGGACAACTCGATCGAAGGTGCGCGAGGAGGTATGGTGCATAAAATGCAAAGGCCAATGCCACGACAAGGACCACTGTCTAGTGTTCACGAACTACTTGGCAGGCGGGGGCCAATGCCATTAAGACTGGAGGCACAGGTGGGGTTGAGCGTGGCATATGCATTATGGTGTGCAATCTGCCAGATAGGAGGAAAACATACCACGGATAATTGTCATCTGTTGTAGAAGTATACGCAGACATCCTAGCAACTGTTTAGAAATTTCTGCAGGTTTGTAGGCCATGACGAATGCACTAGCCAAAGCTACGAACTAATCATGGATCAGACTCCTACCTAAATGGTATAGACTGAAACACAAGCCCTCGACCCAAATGAAGGGATGGCACGCGCTGGATTTCAGGGGCACAGTTGGGCTCGAGGTGGAATGGGACCAAGAAGGGGTCGCAGACAGATAATTGGTTACAATTACGGAGGGCTAGGGCATTATGCCAGCGATTGTATGAACCTGACTAGGATATCATGTTGGTACTGTAATCAGTCTAATCATGAGGCAGAAGATCACCCTTCGCTGATAGAAAAGATGCATGAAAATGGGGTACTCCAGCCCCCTCTGACCCAGAATTTACAAATGATTAGGTATGAACCACGTGAAGAAGACCCAAAATCAAACACGATGCTTAGGAGCTGTATGGCCATAGGAGGTGACAAAGGGAAGCAGCTAGAAGATAGCGCGTGGGTTCACAAGGCTCCTACAGAGGAACCCAAATTTGACTTAGAACATGCAAAGGAGACATTCATGGAAGCTAAGAAGAGCTTCACGGAGGCCTCCACTTCAAGTAGTAAGGATCAACTAGAACCAGGGATGGATCCTTCAATGCTCACTACCTTTCTGGAGACATGCATGAAACTATCACGTGACAAAAAGGTAGTCAAAGGGCTACAGGAACTCATCACTAGGTGCGCAGGGTTAGGAGAACCATGCATGGTTTGAAAACTTGGAAAGCATACATTGTGCACAAGAAGGGAGATGAGGTTGACTGCGCAAATAGGCAAGTATGAAATGGATTAGGTAATCCTGGACCTAGGTTCGGACACAAATGTACTACCAAAGAAAACATGGGAACGCATGGGTAGACTCGGGTTACAATGGTCCCCTATTCAGTTACAAATGGTGAACCAGCAAAAGATCTTGCCCATGGGAAGATTGCAAGGGGTGACAGTCGATATTGAAGGCGCGAGTGCACAGACATATTTTGAAGTGATAGAGATTGTCGATGACAACAATCCCTATCCTGCGCTACTAGGAATAGACTGGGCTACTGATATGAATGGAGTCATAAATATGAAGAAGCGCAAAATGACCATTGAGAAAAATTCATTATGCGTAATAGTACCATTGGACCCAACTGAAGGAGCGCGATACACTGAACCAGTGCATGATGATGATAGTGATGACGATCACGACTATATTTACAAGATAACTGCATAAGGAGAGGATTGGGTGAATATAACTACAGATGGAAGGATTTCATAGGAGCGTGGAAGCTACTACACTTCCAATTCAGATGAAGAGATAAAGCGATGGCAGAATCGGCTGCACAAAGTAACAAAGCTGAACTGCAACATAGTGATTAGGTCATTGTGTTGCGTAACAACAGAGGCAAGGGAGCTGCCGACATATGATGGATTGTTAGTGGTGGATGAATTTCTGAGCAAATTCGAAAGTGTAGTACCAGAAGAGCAGTGGTTTGATGTGCTGAAGTGGGCATTGTGCACAACACCCGCACGATGGTGGGGTACGCATCAAGAAACTTTTGAAAAATAGTGTGGATGCAGAAGAATGATGTGCATACATTTTAGGAAACCACAGCTTCGAATGAAAGTTGGTCAGCAAGGGTGAAACAACTTGCACGCCCACCTTTCCCGATGGGTACAGACATATCTTGTATAGTCTGCACAAGTGCACACCACCCCCAACCTATAGAATTAGAACAAACCACAACAGCAGGAAAGATGACGCACGTTACCGATTATCCACGTGCAAGCATTCAATAGGGTGTGCAGAGTCTTGAACAAGGTTCACCAGGCGATACAAACTGATTGGGACCTGCACATTCTAGCAGTTTGATGGGCCTATAGGGCCATGTGCAAAAACCTAAGTGTTATCAGGAAATCTAGTGTCTATGCAGAGCTGCTAGTCCCACTAAGATGGGTAGCTATCTTAGAAACAAACAGATTAAAGTTACTTTCATTTTCCTTTATGAGAAGTAGATAGGAGAGGATCAAAGAATACCAACCTTGATCTTTCGCTCGATTCTTTTCTTGTTCCTTCTCCTCACCGACAGGTCTTTGCTGCTTCTCCCTTGACCATTCCACTTGAAAGAGTACCTATAAAGTCAAAGCAGCATAATACCTTCAAAGTACAGAGATCTACAATCATAAGAAATATAGGACCAGATATATATTGACCACACAAATGCATATACTATTAGACATACAAGAATGTGGATGAAAACCTGAGTAGCTTTATTGATGTAAAGATTAGAAGAGAAGATTACAACCCATTGATCTGACCCAGCATCATCCTCCCAGCATGAAAGCCCTTCTTCACCTCATGAAAAGCTTAGATCACCCAACAATATGATATTCCACCAGGAAACCAACAACACTTCCTTACAAGATACAAAATTCTAGCCTCTCGATCTCTAGGATGAGGGATCCATATATAGATGATTGCAGGGAGGTGAGTCAGCTTCTGGGATTTTGATTAATGTCGTTTCTCTGATAGTTCTTGATTCCACTTGGAGATTGATGATATCTTACTCATCCCTGGGAGAATTCAGAGAGGCAAGTGTCATAGGAGAAGTTTCTGGAAGATTCCATGATCATCCACCTCGCAAACTGTCTCTGCCATTTGTCCATTCTCACCCATCACACCCTACAGAAGGGCTTTCTAGTATGCATCGCACCTTTTACACTGGGCAGGTGAGATGCATCGCACCCTTAGCACTGAGCAACCTGTATGGTCCAGTTTTGACCAGTTCTGAGCAGTTTTCTGTGGAGAACTTCTGGGAGATGATGTAATCAGCTGACCTTGTTCCTTTAGGGCATGAAACAACACTTTTAGGGACTCAGAAGCCCTTGGTTTATGGACATATATGACTAGGGTTACAACGCCTAAAAATGTATATAACACTAAGCATGGGGATGATTCCAAAGATGCAGAATGGGGTCGAAAACACAATTTCGGAAGAAATGAATCCACACGTAATAGCTCCCATAGTGGGGATTGTACATAAAGACCAGGATGAAGGAATCACACAGCTATGCAAGGAAAAAAATTTAAGGATTCAGGAAGCCATTCGGCGAGGGAACCTTAGATTTCACGAACTCGAAGAAGGTTGGGTACGATTGAGGAAGAAAAGAATGTTGATGGACACTAATATCAAAAAACTAGAAAGTGTGATCGCACAAGCATGTATCGTCGATAAACCAAGGATGACAAGGCATGCTATCGATAGCCATACCACTGCATTAAAATATTGTTGCTGAGAATTTATGACTCTGCTACCATGGCTGAGACTGCACCTTACCAAATGCAGTAACAAGGGGAGCGCACCACATAAGATAAAACACGTGGCGTCGGCTATCGCAAGGGAAATTGTGGAATGTCCACAGACTACACTGGAAGGGAAATTGAACTCACATAGATGGTGTGACCAGCTGACTAGCTGTAGGGAGCACAGTATCAGTGCTCTAGATAGTTGAAAGACAGTGTAGGACTCCAAAAGAGTCTGTTTGGGAACTGCGAGATGAGGGAGGTGCGTGCAGAATCAACATGGCACAAGGCTTGTACCCACACACGGGGGGTTGCGCTGCCATGCAGGTAAACTGGGAAGTAACCGTTGGTGTCACTGTTCATGACGAGATGTCTAAATTAAGGCAAAGGGGAGCAGGTGACGGGTTATTAAGACACAAATTAAGAGCTAGATTTGGGACGATCTGCTGCCAAGGATGCATTAATGACTCAAAAGGTGGGGGAGCGGTCAAATTCAAATTCAAAAGATGCTATAAAACTCCCAAGGCTAGCCATGAGACAACACTTGTTCATTTGAGATTTGAGATATTATGAAGAGCACAAAGTGTTGAGCACCAAGCGATATTTGAGCCCCCAAGGTCGCGAACAACCACAGACAGTTCGAACAAGATGACAACTACCAGGAGAGGTGTGGGTGTTATAGAGAGTACCACTGAGGAAGTTGTGCAGAGCCATATGGTGCAGGTGGGGGATGCACCAGAAATTCCCAAATCACCTCAGACGCCGAGGCCCAAGAAGGATAAACAAGTGGCGAGACCAATCCGCATGTCCCTGCGAAATATATAGTTTGGTAAACTTTCCATGGAAGAAAAGGGTAAGGCTATCATCCTTGAGACAGATGATGAGGACGAGGACCTCTAGGATCTCGTAGACGAGATAGAGGTGGATGAAGAAATGGAAGAAGACATCCAGCCAGTGCGCACTACAGAAAAACTACCCGAGTACGTTCCTCCACAGAAATGGAAAGCTAAAGTACCCAAGGATTTGGATGTCACTAAGAGCACGCTCCTAACCCCATTCCTCCCAAATGGAATTCTGTTTGGGGGCTCAACCCTAGGCTGTTTGCCCACAATGAAATCTGAAGACTGGGACCTTACGGACAGTGAAAAGTCCCGACATTTAGAGACTGAGAACCTCATGAAATAGAGCAAGGAGGGTCAGTTACAGTGCTAGAGCTACTCAAATGGCTGTGCGGTGTGGAGAAGGTCGAACTACTCCACCTACTATGGATTTCGCACTTTCACCATGCACCTATCATGATCTTTGTCATCAGGAAGCTTCTTTGCCTAGTGCACAATGGGTACTTCTGGCTGGAGGAGCATATTTCCATCATGGTGGAGCTTATCAATAGGATTTCTCTGCTTCCTTATAAGGGAAAGGACCCCACAGAGATAGCTCGCAAAAGTGAAGATTTGGTTCTCACAGAGGCCATGAAGAAAAAGTAGAAATTGGAAAATAAGAAGAGAGGCTACCCAATTAGTAGCATTAAACACAAAGGGATGCACGTAGCCACCCAACTGCTGGCCAGGAAGGTGATGAGAAAATTCCATGGAGACGAGGTACCAGTGCTGATGGTTGTGCTGGCAGAACAATGCGTGGAGGGGGTCCAATTCAACTGGGCCGAGTTCCTCTGCAAAGAATTCCTAACCAACTGCAAGGAAGCTCAAGAGCAGGGCAAGACCTTCCACTACGCGTGGTTGCTCTTGTCTATTTTATTGGTGACAGGGGAACTGCCTGAGGATAGTCAGTTCCCTCATATTGAATAGGACTTGCCAGAGGCTGCAAAATATGCATCGCTCTAGGCTACGAAGGACACCACGTAGATCTACGAAACTAAGATCTTCTAGGTGCTCATGGAAGCGAGTGTTCGGATGTGGATTAACAAGAGGCCGCACCTATCCCCCACAGTGTACAACAGTCTGTGGAGATTTCTAGACTTCAAGGCGGATATGCACAATGTGTATATCAAGGCGTGTAAGGATCCAACGCAGAACTAGACTAAGCTTCCTTTGATCGCAATTGACGACACCATCTTCTCCATGCTCGAATCATGGCCTCCTGAGTGGCGCGCCCCAGATCTGACAGAAAGGGATAGAACAGTAGAATAGAAGTAGAAGGATGCAACCAAGTTGCGTGTCATGAAGTTGGCCCAGCAGAGGCGCAATGAACAAGCAACCGCGGAGGTAAGGGCCACCCACAAGGCAGCAAAGGAAGCCGTAGAATATGCAAAGGCCACCAAAAGAGCAGTACTAGCACAAGCAATAGGGACCACCATGACGTAGGAGGAATGGGGCCAGAATGTGTCTACAGGATAAGGACCATATACAATAGAAGGCACGAACCTGAGCACAACATCCACCCAACTGAAACGACCGCATGTCACAAAGCGTTCAGGTCCATGAAGGAAGGCCAAGGCTTCCAAACTAGACATCGAGCCAATTACATTGATAGAGGGTCACCTCTATGACATCGATGACATAGTTCTTGAGGCCACTCGAGAAGCACTCCAGGAAGCTATGACAGAGCAACAAAATGTGTTGGGGGCCCTAAGGGCGCAGCTGCAGGAAATTTAGGTGCGGGGCCCACAGGAAGGAACAGTAGCTGCCTACGGTGTCACAAGTACATTAGCAGTGGAGCAGCTACTGTGAGCAAAAATGGCCAACACCATAGTGCTGCCAGAAGGAGTGATAACAGCAGAAAGCAAGGAGGATAGAGCAGAGGTGGGCAGGATTAAGGGACTTAGCCTAAACTTGGCTGCCCTTCTGTAAGATAGATTATATCAGCTATAGGACGGAGTGATAGCAGAACTCCGTGCCAGGGAAGGACACGTAGTACAGATGCTCAGCAAACAGAGAATCAACATTGAGTAGCTTAGTCTATAGCGCGATGAAGTGCTTGCGTAGAATCAACAGCTAGAGAAAATGGTAGAGGAAGCATGTCACCATGTTCCAGAGCTAGAAATCACGACAGACCTACCAGTTGGAGTGCGAATCCACAAATTAACCAGTGGATTCCACGAGGCAAAGGAGGAAGCAACGAGGGTATAGCTGGACCTCAACCTTCAGATTGTCGAGCTGTGATTAAAGGCACATCCCTCTACACCCCCAGAAGTTAGGGAAGAGCATGATGGCTCTATTCAAAAAGGGCTGGGGGAAATAAGACAGGAAGTATAGAACTACACGTTATGTTGGAAGAATCCCTCGCAGTCCTCACTTCATTACAGGAGGACCCCAACATATAGTTCCTAGAAATGGAGGCGCGGGAGCTTCAAGTGTAGTATGACAGTGTGCATGGAATGACGTAGACAGTTGTCCTGACCCAACACCTTGCGAAGCTACAGTAGGCAAAGGCTTTGACTGAACAGGTGGATGCTATGGGGTAGAAAGAGGCAATACTTAAAGCATGCATCCAGCCTTGGATTGATGAGGCCTTCCTCATCACTGCAGACATCAAAGGAAAGCTTGCACAGATGAAGGTGATGCATGCCTTAAGACATGGATTTCCCCTAACAGCAAGACTTCGGGCAAAAGAGTGGAGCAGATCCAGTAGACTACAAAACAGTGCATTGCAGACCTCCACGCAGTGCAAGATCGGTTGGAAGGGCTCCATGCCAAGATCGCCGCACCAACAGAGTGACTCGGGACGAGTCACAGCGATTGCGTTGGGGGCCTGTTGGGCATGGAATCCGCCCCACAACAAGTTTTGGGGCTCAAAGCCCAAGTTTTGGTCAAAGGCTTTGTAAGACTCTGCAAATTGCAGGCGCATAGCATGAAGTAGAGGTTAAGTCATAGGGTTGTCAGCCCTAAAGTAATGTAATGTAATGTAAAGTCATGTAATAGAGTGAGGCTCTAAGTTGTAATGGAAGAAGATGATATAGAAAGTATCAAAGGAATGGTTCAAGCTTAGAGTAGGATTCTAAGTTTATTGGGTCGTAGTAGTAGGAAGAGGCTCTGCAACTGAGTGCACAGAGGCCTATTAGAGTCCGTAGCTGAGTGCGCAGACCCCTGCAGTTGAGTGCATAGGGCAGAGTCAGCCTATAATTGGGACAGAAAGCTAATAAAGATAGGTTTATCCTAATTCTATGCATCTAATCTTGAATCATTTTTATGTTGTTATGCATTACTTTTACTTGGTTTATTTACTGCATGCAGTTGAGTAAATGCTTGTATGGTTCAGAATACTTATATATGAAAATAATCTAAGTAATCAGCTTACAGTGCATAATTAGGAAAGACTTGGGTAAATAACAAGGATCGCATTGTGAATAGGATTGCGCGAAGATAGCATCATAGGCCATGAGGTGCCCACTGGTGCGCGTAGCACAGTGAGCACAAAGGTTGGACCATTTACCAATCCCAACATATCAGACATCCCCAAGGTGCGGAAACCTAGTTCTAGCACCCTCCCATACTACTTCGGGTGAGACCTTAGTTCGTGCTCTGCGGACTATTACCGAAAGGGCCAGTAGTATCGGAATTTTCTTGGCTAAATCACCTCTGAACCTGGGTCAGGCCGCACTAAGCCAACACCTAGGTTGTTGAGAATTCTTCAGCTTCATGGATTACATTGTATTCACCTTAGAGGTGAGAGTGGGAATTGTTGTAATTTGAGTGGTGAGTGTAGTAGTTACTGGGGAAGATGTAAGAATCAAATGGCCAAATTGTGTAACTAAATAGATCACAGATTCAGTGGAAAGTGAACCAACCATAACATTAGCATGTTTTCTTAGTTTTAGTTTTAGTGGATCACTTGATGGAATTGGAGCATTAATAATGGTATTATATAGGGTACCCCACTGAGAGTGAAACAAGACAACATGGTTGGAACAATGTATATCATACTCTTTAGTAACCACCCTTGCAATTGTGACATCCTTGGAGATGGGAGGTAATAAAGATGTAGTAAAATATATTGCTAAAATTTCATATAGAATCTTGGCTTAGATGAGCCTTCATTTACTCCTCCTTTCATGAATGTAATTAGAGATATGAGTGATGTTATTCTAAGATATAGTTGTCCAAATTTATTTTCTAATCTCATATTTGATGGGAACTTGAAAAATGTGATAAAACTTACATGGCTAACCAGGTAAAGTCACAAAATGAAGATCCATCCAATTTTATGTACCATTTGATCGCATATCCAATCATTATTAGGTGTAAGATACATAACCATATACTATCATCCATCAAAGAGTTTGTAAAACACTAAAGATGATATGTGATGATGTGCATAGATGGGTTATCTCATGGTTTTCTATTAAAATTTATTATATCAATTGGGTATTTTGATAGGAATGGGTCAAATATGATATGTGTTGGTGTCCATAGATGGGCTATCTCTTGCCTTTCTATCAAATTTTGGTATATCATGAGGTAATTTTATAGGAATGGGTGGCTATGTAGGGTCATGGAGAATGAAATCATTTTTTAATTATTCATAAGCCTAACAAATCCAAAAGTATCAAGCAAGGAAATTTTGTAGGTGAACCAAATGAATTGAAAGGTCCCCCCAACCCATGGATGTACCTATTATTTGTTTGATCTTGTTTTTGAGTAAATTTGGAGATTTTCCTTCATGTATAAGAACTTTTTGGTTTGTGGGTTTGATCTAGATGTTGGAAGCATGGTGTTGGCATTTATTCCAACCATAGAGCCAGTGATGTTGGTATTCATGTCAATGGACTTCTGGAGCTTGTGATGATTCTTTAATTCTTGTAGAGTATTGCAAAGGTTTACCTGATATTTATATGCATCTTGGAGGTGCCTAGCAAGTTGTGGAAGAAATGGCAATCATTTCTAGGAAAAGGAACTTAAGGTTTACCTAATTATAAGCAGTGTCATGGTCTTTCCATGGTTATAGGGCAGCATTGGCTCAGTGCTGAGGGCTTCCTATTGTATGTATACAAATTTTAGTTCCATACTTCTAGTTTTATGCCAATACAATTGTCTTATAGATGCTAAAAGAAAATCATAGGCTCTAAACTACTCATTTGGCTAAGGTAATTGATGTGAATTGGTCTTCATTTTTCATGGTCCAGGAGATGTGAATGGATTGTAAAACTAATGGAAATGAATTGATCAATTGATCATGGTGTTAGTGGTCATGTTGGCTCATCGACCTAGTCCAAAAGCACATCGGCATGGTCCACAAGTGAAATATGAAAGCATTAAAAATAGTTATAAATTGAGGTAATCATTTATTTGTTCTTGTATGTGTTGAGGTAGTGGAACGGGTTGTTAATGACATCAATCAATTGGTACAAAATGTGTGGAGGTCATCCATAATTTGGTCATCAATAGTTATAAATGAATTAATGCATTGTGGTCAATTTGGTCCATGGAGAGTATGCAAAGAAAAATAGTTAAATATTATTTCATGGATCAATCTCGTTAAAATAGTTATGGATGCAATGAATTGGTCATTGTGGAGTTGATTTTGGTCCATGTTGGTTATGAAATGAATTTTTTGATTCAGTCCTAATGAAATACCATCGAACGTGGTTGAGGTTTTTTCCCATGATAAATCTCAAATCAAGCTGGTCAACTCTCTAAAATTCATGTATAAATAAAAGAAAGAGTGCCAAGGGAAATTAATCTAAGAAAGCGAGTGACTATGTTATCTGAAGTGGAATCATTTTCCTTTGGCTCAAACATTTTCCTATTGTTTATCTCTTTATATTTTTTATGTCCTGACATAAGTTCAATGGAGTTTTTGGGGCCACAAGGGTGTTCTAGCTCAGTCACCATGGATCTAAGTTCGCATTGACGAATTGAGATATAAACCCTTTGAATTCATGAGTAGGAGTATGACCTGAGCATTCTGATGTCTAAGCGTTATTCTCTTATTTTTTCATTGGTTGAATTGATCTAATGATTTTTGTGAGTTGAAGCATTTGTATGCACCTATACATTTAGAGAAGATTGATCTAATGTCTAAAGGGAATACCTTTGCATAGATGCCATCCAATCTGAAGAAAGAATGATGAGAAGATTGTGTGGAATTCAATTGCACATGACTTGACGTAGAAGAAAATTGCATTGATATCTAGACACAACATTTGCAAGTGATCAAAGCGTGTAGAGAAAGGATGTTATGGACTGAGAAGAAGTAATAGTCTGCAAGTGTTGAAGTTTGATGGTTGACAGATGATGGCTCTATCGAATGTGTTGTGCACCATAGCCAAGAAGTTAGTGCATTTATATGTCTAGAAGTTAGCATAAGTATGTTCCTAGCTATGCTTTGATGTAGAGGTTGGAGATTTTGATGGTGAGTACACATTGTGAAACTGGTACATTGTTGTTTAGAAGAGGCTCAAAAAATAGAAAGTAATTGAAGTGTATTCGAGTGTGGTTGCTAGTGTCTTGTGTTCATTGATAGAGTGTGATCTGGTTAGTTATGTGCATTGACAAAGACATTATATACCTATAGATATTCATAGTTAACCTATAGCAAATCATTTTGATGAGGCATATAATGTTGAGTTATGCGGACTATCTTTCTTTGCATAATTGAAAGGTAGAGTTGTTATGATGGATAATATAACAGATTTTGATGGAAGATTGAGTCTTATGATGCATAAAACTATTGATGCCATTTGTTTTGATGGACTTGTATGTTGAGTATTGTGTTATATTGTCTATGTATTGGCCATATGCTTCTATCTAGTGTGTAGAGTGTTGTTGTTACTTGTCGGGTTGAGTTGAATGAGTTGAGATAATGTGGCTGTTGGGGGCTATGTGTGTTAGTGCTTTGGTATTGTTAAGTAGACTAATTTTTCTACCTATTTGTTAATGTATTTGAGAGCTTTTTGTTGTATCTAGATATTTGTTTATGCTTATATAATGGTGATAGTGAATGTCATTATGTATTGGTCGAACAGAAGTGTATCCTCATGGACATGAGTATGTTGTTTATAAAGTATATTTGAGAGTATGGATGTCAGGGGCTGGTGAGTATGTTGTTGATTTGTTTATATGCAGTGATTATTGTTTGAGTCAAACATTGTATATCAGAGAGATGTTTTTATTCAGTTGATGAGAAGTGTAGTATGTGGTGAGTGAATATTTATACGACATTGATATGATTTAATAGGGATATGTTTGAGTTCTTATTCAGGGTTTACCAATGATAATATGATGTTTTTGAGATGTTGGGTGAAAAGAGAGAGGATATACATTTCCATTATTATATCCATAATTCTACTATGTTGCTACGGTTTGATGAACAAATTTGATAGTTTTGTTGATGTTAGAGTATGGTTCTAGGTTTGGAACTATTGATACATTTTGCATATGTTTTTGAGATTATTGTATGAAATGGAGAGAGAGATGTTGATAATGAACTACATTTCTGTCAGATTATGGCATTAGCTTTTGGTATCTTCATAATATGTTTGTTGAGTTGATGTAATATTTGAAGTGCAGAGATAGAGTTGTGTTACAGAGGGTTTGAGACAATTTGGTTGTGTTGATGTATTTTTAGGGTTGAGTTTAAGGTTATAGGTGAGTCCAGTATGAAAATGGATGAAATGAGACTCACAATGTTCTGATGTAGAGTATAATGGCTTCAGTCTAAAAATTATGAAATGTGGCCTAAAATTGTTTGTGTTATTTCAGGTGGATCCTTGTTTGAAAATGAATGAAATGTAGTCCACAAGAGTTTGACAGCTAGGTCCTTCATTGGGAAAGTGGTATCATGCTAGCAAGTGGTAGCATGCAGATTTAGGGAGTGGTGGCTTCCTTCTCGTGATGGCTAGAGAAAGTTTTGAAAGTGGTGGCCTTTAGCAAGTTAGGTCTTGTAGTAGGTGGTGACTTACATAATTGAGGAAATGGTGGCTTCCATTCATGGGTGGTTTTTCACGTGCATTGCAAGTCAGAGCTTACATATTGGTGGTGGCTAGTGATCTATGTACAAAGAATAATTTATTAATAATAAGAAGAAAATGAACATTTGTAGGAAGGTTTCCACTAGAATCTTTGTGTCCTCATGTGTTTATGTGCTGATATCATATGATATACCTTCTACTTCTCATGGTTCATGGTTGATAATTTGTATTCCATTGTTTTTTATAAATATGTGGCTAATCATTCTATGCTAAAAAAGCTCATGATTCAATGACTGGTAAAGAATGTGTACAAAAATTTAATTGGTAACTAATTAAGTGAAATATTGATTCACCTCCCCTCTTAGTATTTCTAATAATTGGTACCTAAAAAGTTATTTGAGGAATAATTTTAATGGATGGAATGATATCTAAGGGATTATGGAAAGGAAACATAAGAAGTGGACAACTTAGAAGAAGAAGTCAATTCAAAAGGATAGTGATTATGCAAGTAATGTATAGGATGCATTGGTAGTATCAACAATTGTTGAAAAAGGACAATCATCCTAAGAATAAGTCATTTCAAGAATTATGAATCATAAAGGTATGCTTCTTCTATTATCAGGTATGGAAAGAAAGGATGAAGTGTACATTAATACATTTTGGATCAAATGTTTGGTATCTAGTATGTAATGGAGATACTAAAACTTCCCCCATATAGTAAAGAACTCTAGAAGAATAATAAGGAAATAAAAGCAATTTACTATAGCATACCTCATTTAGAGCTTGAGAAAGTTATGCACTATGAATTTGCGAAGGATGTATGGCATACCCTATAGGCCATCCATGAAGGAGAAAGTAGTAAAAGCAATGTAGATGAGGAATGTGTTGATTCACAAAGTAAGATAACAGGTAATATTTCTTATTTCTATTCTAATGAAGAAACATTACGTTGGGTGCATGTTATATTCTTTCCATGACTAGTCATACATGCACCCTGTTCATTGCATTGGGTAGGAAGGAGGTTCACAAGGGGGTTTCAAGGGGGTGGTAGCCCCCCTACATAGGGTATAGGGCAGTGCCCCAGGAAAAATGTTTTGGACCCTATTTTAGGTGGCCGGACCTACCTATGGCTTTTTTCATGGGTTTTTCACATGGCTTTGGGCATGATGGTTTTCTTCCCATGGTATTTTGCAGATCCGGTCAAGGGAAATACTGTTATGTTCTAATCCAGGGTTAATGGATTGGGTTTTATGAATGCTTCAGCATGCATATATATGTATTGTAACATTGAAAAGAATATAATGAAAAAATCAATCTGGTAGTCACAGTCTTGGGATCCAAGGGAATATCTCTATGTATTTGTTTTGTGTTTCTCACCATTGTATATTTTTTGTTTTTTAAGAATTTGCCTGTAGGTAATTTTTGTACAAGGTTAAAACCTACACGTTCAATGTATCTGAAGAAGAAACTTCTATTCGATTAAAAGATGAGTGTGACCATGAATTAGTTTCCACCATATCAATTAGAGTTACAAATTCATAAGAGGAAGGGTTAGATAGAGAACTTGTCTCTGCCTTGAAAAAGATTGAAAGACTCAATGAGAAGTTGTAGGTGTATGAGAACATGGAACATGAATTGGATGAATTAGGGAAGGCTATAATAGTCCTAAAAGAATGAATAAAAGAAGTTAAAAGAACCACTGAAGCAGTGACTAAAAATCTCAATGAAAGGAAAAGGCATAATAATAAACTACTTCATATATTTGAAGAAAAAGAAAATGGGCTTAAAGGGGAAATTATCAAGTTGAGAACCCAACTCGAAGAGGCAAGAATAGTTGAAGAACTAGTAAGAAACTGACTAAAATAGAAAGAGAGTGATTATGAGAAATTAGAGATAGAGGTAGTCTCATTAAGAAGTGATTTAGAATAAAACGTCAAAGAGTTGAGATTTCAAGATAGTACTAAGAAGTTGGACAATCTCCTCAGCAATAAAAGTTCTCCCTATGTTAAATTAGGTCTTTCCCATCATGCAACAACTAAGGGAGTATCTAGCTCACAGTCATCTGTAGGAAGTCTCAAAATAAAGAAATTTCTAAAAACCCTTCTAAAGAAACAAGAAACAATGGGACTTACACAGGAAGTAATGGAAGTACACAACATAACTTGAAACTAAGGAAATGTAGAGAATGAATATGATAGAAATGTAGAGATTTGAAGAAGGAAAAACAATTCCTTTTCTCCTTTGATGGACGGTATTGATTGTTTTATCTATCAAAACTTTTGACACATTATAGCTGATTGTAGAAGTAAATTATCTGGGAACTTTCCATAAGAGCATCTTCGGTTTCCAGTATACAATTTCCTTTGAAGGCTATTTTTTTTCATGAAATTTATTTGTTCATAAGTCTACAAACCATAAACCACATGGAAATTAAAGGAACATGACGAAAATGTTCTATGATTATTTTCCCCCTTCTCTGGTCGCATAAGATGATATACATGCAATAAGTTTGGACATATGGAAAAGGAGTATAGGAAAAAGTCAATGAGATCTTCTAAACATTTCAAATAATAGGAAGAACCTATCCAAGATAGGAAACTGAACAAGAATTAATTTAACAAAATCTCTAAATAAGATGCCTCCATCAGTAGTCATCATACCAAAATATGGAAGAAAAAGGAAGGGTAACAAATAAAGTGTGGCCTTGTACTGTGTAAATTAGAAGAAGATGATCATTGGTACATAGACAGTGGATGTTCTCACCACATGTCAGGAGATGATAGGAAACAATGCACCACCAAAGGTGATAGGAAAGGATAGATCCAACCTTGATGTCAAAAATACAAAATTTATTCATGTCTTACTAGCTGAAGGGCTAAAACACAACACCTTGAGTGTCGTTCAAATTACTAATAAAGGACATGTAGTGATATTCACTTCAATAGGATGCAAAATTATGCATGAAGACACTAGAAAGTTAATATGAAAATTAATCAGATCTACAAGTAAGGTATATGTACTAAATAATAGTTCAGGAAGAAATAAGAGACTGAAGACAATTTCTTATTTAGATTCTAAATAAATAAAGGCCCATATACATACCATTGCTACTTGAAGAAAGACTGCAGAAGTGAATGAGATTTACATAGCCTGAGGGAGATTGCATGGCAGCATGATGAGTTGATGGAGATTAGTAGAAGTAGAAACATGGTGTGTAAGAGAGCCTCATGCATTATCAAGTCTGCTGGATCAACATGAAGGTTGGACACCAATAAGGTATAATGAGCTCAGGGAGAGCTATGCATGAGACTAAGCTTTCAAGGCTTTCCTATTATGTTTGTGTTGCTTGTCACTCATTCATTGTTGTCAATGCATGCATTGTATTCATGAGTGAAAAGGCACGAGAATCACCTTATTGTACTTTTCATGATTATCATATGACCATAACCATAGTATGAGCTACTTCATGCATTCATTGAAATGAATACCTATATCAGCCATTTAAGCACATGTGAGTGAAAGATCTAGCCTTCAATCATTATTTGTTTCATCCTTGGGTCAAGTTGGTTGTGCCATCATTGTATTGATCATGAATGGGAGAGATTCACATTAATAGAAGAAGGTTTGGTTGAACCCTATGTGGAAGGGAGAGTGAGTCATTTGCTTTGGCATGCCTAGAAGAGCATTGCATTTCATTCATGCGTATGAGAGTAAACCATGTCAAGCATGCACTGTAGAGATGAGTTAAATTTCAACTATGCATGGGCTATCATATACAGCCTTGTACTATCATTCATGAAGTCTTCTATCTTGGATGCCTTTTCATTTGGCAAGTTGAATATGTATTTTTCATGCATAGGAGCAAAGAGAGTCACATGTGATTTGGTTACATAGTAGTAAATCATTTAAAATAACATGTAAGCCCTTTTGAGTGCATTATATTGCCCTGTATCAATGTTTCCTTTATAGTTGGTTCTTGGTTGAAGTAGTTTTAGTGTCCCATATGCATATGAGAAAGAGTCATGAGCATTGTGGAATCCATGTATGAACTGTTGGAGTAATTAATATTGTACTTCATGATGTAGCCATGTATTTTGACTATAAATCCTTATATTTCATGTTCATCATTTCGTCTTGGAGTCATTGGCTAGTTAGTGTGGCCTATTTCATATGGAAAGAAGGAAAAGGAAATAGTAAAAGGATTATGCATTTCATTGAAGGACAATTTGTAGACCTAACACATGTGTAGGGGGAGCTTTTTTAGCAGAGAGGAAAGCATGGTGTTTTCTAGAGGCTTGTTAGTTGGCATGTGGCAGCGAAGTTCCTATCTATTTTGTAGTGTTGTTGTAGCTAATCTAGATACATCAACAAATCATTTGGCATTGACTTTGTCTATTAGTATTAGCATGGTGTATTCATAAGTGTCAACATGGTATCTCAAAGGGGAAATATCACTTTTTTACATTGACGTCAAAGGGGGATAGGGACATAACTACTAGGAGAGAGTGAGTCCAATAATTTCGAGATGAATGAAGTCATTTTGGTGTTTTTTGTTATATTAGGTTGACATCAATGCCAAAAGCGGAGAATGTTGGTAACATGGTGTTGCCATTGATTATAACCCTGGAGATAGTTATGTTGCAATTGATGTCAATGGTATTTTAGATCTTTTAATGATGTTTTGATGCTTTCCTAGGTTTTCCTAGGGTATTTATAGGTATTGGAGATTCCTGACAAGTTATGGAAGAAGTGGTGACAATTTATGGGCAAATAAAGTTAAAATTTACCTAGTTACAGGCAGTGGCGTGGTCTTCCAATGGCCACAGTGCATCACTAACTCATTGTTGTGGGATTGCCATTATATGTCTATGTATTTTGGCGCCACACAGTTATTTCTATACCAGTGCAGTTATCCTGTATATTCTAAAATGAAAGCACATGCTCTAAACTAGTGATTTGGCTGAGGTAATTGATGTGATTGACTATTAATGAATTGGTCTTCATTTTTCATGTCTAGGTGATGTGAATTGATTGTAAAATTAATGGAAACACATTGATAAATTCATCATAGTGCTAGTGTTCATGATGGCTCATCAACCTGGTCCAAAAGAATGTTAACATGTTCCACAAATGAAATATGAACACATTAACAATAGTTATGGGTTGAAATAGTCATTGATTTGGTCTTGTATGCATATAGTTAGTGGAATACGTTGTTAATGACATGAATCAGCTAGTTCAAAACGTGTGGAGGTGATCCATACTTTGGTCATCAGTAATTATACATGAATTGATGCATTGTGTTCAATTTAGTCCATGGAGAGTATGCAAGGCATCATAGTTAAATATTATTTCATGGATCGATCTAGTCAAAATAGTTATGGATGCGTTGAATTGGTCATTATGGAGTTGATAATGGTCCATGTTGGTTATGAAATGAATTTTTTGATCTACTCCTGATGAAATACCATGGAATGAGGTTGAGGTTTTACCCATGGTAAATGACAAATTGACTTTGTTAACTCTCTAAAATTTGGGTATAAGTACAAATAAGACTGCTAGAGGAAACATATTTCAGCAAGTGAGTGATGACATTATTTGAAGTGGAACCATTTGTCCTTCACTTGGACATTGCCTGCTATTGATCTCTTTATTTATTTTATATGCATTTGCATGGGTTCAAAGGACTTTTTGGGCTACAAGGGTGTTCTGCCTCATGGATCTGATTTCATAATCACTAATTGATATCTGAACCCTTTGAAAACATGAGTAGGAGTATGAACTAATAATTTTGATATTTTGGTGTTATTGTCTTATTTTTTCATTGGTTGAATATATATAATGATTTTTGTGTAAGTTGAATCACTTGTATACACCTGCACATTTAAAGAATATCAATATGATGTCTAAAGGACATACTTGTGAATGGATGCTATTTAATCTGAAGGAATAATGATCAAAATATTATATTTGGAAGTGAAGTGTGCATGACATGAAGTTGAGGCAGAGTGCATGAAAGTCTAGACACAACATTTTCCAATGATCAAAGTGCATATAGAAAGGATGCCATGGACCGGGCATCAGTGATATTGTATAAGTTTTGAAGTGAAGTGCGATGGTTGAGAGATGATATCTTCATCGAATGTGCTAGGCACTATAGTCAATAGGCTAGTGCATTCATATTTCCAAAAGTTAGTGTATATATGTGCCTAGATACTACTTGATGCAAAGGTTGGAGCTTTTGATCGTGAGTGCACATTGTGAATATATACCAACACTTTGTTGTTTGGAAGAGCAGTGAATGACAAAAAGTAATTGAAGTGCATTGGGGTGTGGCTACCAGTGTCTTACGCACATTCAGATATAGTGCAATGTGGTGACTTGTGTGCATTGACAAAGGCATAGTATACTTATAGTTGTTCATGGTTATTCTACGGCAAAGCATTGTTATGAGGCCTATAATGTTGAGTTATGTTGACTTTTATGCTTTGGTTATGCAACAATCTCATAAAAAATATAGATCAATGACTTAAAAATTATCCTCTTCAAGGGGGAAACCTCCTTTACATTAAATAAATGAAAAATTCTTGAATGATACAAAAGATAATACCTCCTTGGTATATATAGGAATCTAAGGGGTCACAATATAATCAGAGCCTACATAACAATAATAAAATAAGGGCACAAAAATAAAAAGAGTGGGCTTCTATGGGGCACAACAATAACAACATGGGGGATACAAGGGCATAATAAAAATAGGGACTACATTAACAATAACAATAAGGGGAATAAACTAGCATTATTGGGACCTAACATGCCCCACTCCTTCAAAAAAGTGTTTTCCTCAATGCTTGAGTAGTTTAGGATGCTTTTGTATAAAATTATCATCCTACCATGTGGAATCTTCGTGGGTAATTTCTTCAACTTAATGAGATACTCTAAAATTAATTGATTATGTAGTTGTCGAGTTCTTGTTTCTATGACTGCATAGGCCTCAAATATGATTTTGATTCTTCATCAGGTTCTATCAAAACTATTTTAACTGGGAACTTGTCAAATATAATCTTCATTAAGCATGGAACATGGAAAACTAGGTGTACTCAGGAAGATGAACGAACCTCCAATTTGTATACCCTAGTACCAATCTTTTGTAACACCTTCTAAGGACCATAGTACTTGGGTGATAATTTAATATACTTCTTATATTTCTTGAGGGACATTTGTTTGTATGGTTGTATCCATAAAAATACCTAGTTTCCTACAAAAAAACTTCTTTCACTCCAATGTTGATCTGCCTGTTGTTTCATTCGATTCTGCACTAGAGTAAGGTGATCCATTAAGACTTGGAGAACTTGTTGTTGATGTTTGATGTGATCTTCCACTGCTTGAACCTTAGAATTTTATCTTAAATATTATGTGATGGATGGTGGATGATATCCATAAATTGTTGTAAATGGGGTTAGTTTTGTTGTAGTATGGAAGGAAGTGTTATATCATTATTCATCTAGAGGAAAGCACTTGACCCATTATGTTTGTTTATCAGATATAAAGCAATGAATATATATTTCTAAACATTTATTCAATATCTCATTTTCCCCATTGGATTGAGGATGATAAGATGATCTGTGAGCTAATTGAGTACCAAGACAAGAAAATAATTTCTTCCAAAAATTTCCAGTGAAAATGGGATCTCTATCACTTACAATAATATTTGGGTTTCCATGTAGCATTTGAATTATTTCCATAAATGTAGTAGCAACTGTACTAGCTTTAAAAGGATGAGATAATACACAAAAATGTGCATACTTGGTAAGTCTAACAACTACCACCATGATGACACTCTTTCCTTCAGACTTGGGTAAACATGTGATAAAATCCATTCATACCTCCTCCCAACGCTGACTTGGAATGGCTAAAGGTTGTACTAGACCCAAGGTCATAATTTTCTCAACCTTATTTTGTTGGCAAACTAAGAATTCTACCACAAACTCCTGAATATTAGCTTTAAGGCCATCCCAAAAAAATTCTTTCTTGACCCTATGGTAAGTTTTTTTAAATCCTGAGTTCTCTCCTTCGGGGGGGGAGTGCAATTCCAAAAGAATCTTTTGCTTGAGTTGGGAATTATTACAAATATATAAGCGATCTTTGTACCATAATGAATCATTTTTCCATATAAATGTATCAAATGTACTGGGATATCGTTTCAACATTTGAATGAGTGTCCACACCTCTTCGTCATTCTTCCATTCATTCCTTGCTTCAATTATCCAATCAGATTGGATAATACAAATGGAACAAAGCAATGCCTCCACATCCTCATCCTTTCTTGAGAGTGCATTTGCAACAACATTTTGCTTCCCTCTTTTGTAGATGAGTTCAAAGTCATAAACCTAACATCTTCGTGACCCATTTTTTTCTCTTCTGAAGATAATATCGGTTCCAAAAAGTATTTAAGACTATCATGATCTATTTCTACCTTGAAGTGTCTTCCCATTAGGTAAGGTCTCCATTGCTTTAGTGCATGTAGTATTGCCAACAATTCCTTCTCATAAATAGGTTTGTGTAAATAATTTCCTTTGATTGGATGACTTTCAAAAGAAATGGGTCTTCATTCTTATATTAAAACAACACCAATTCCATTTCCCATGGTATAACATTCCACAATAAATATTTTGTGAAGTATCATGTAGTAAAGATCGGTGCTTGGCACATTGCCTCTTTAAGATGTTCAAAGGCCTTAGCCGGTTCTGGAGTCCAAGAAAATTCATCTTTCTTCAGTAATGTTGTTATAGGTTCTGCTATTCTCCCACAATTCTTAACAAAATTGCGATAATACCTTGTCAACTCGAGAAATCCTTAAAGATGCTTTATGGTTGTGGGGATTTTCCATTCCTTATGTCTTCTATTTTATTAGGGTCTACCTTAACACCCTCATGAGATACAATATAACCCAAATATTCCAACTCCTATACTCCAAAGAAACATTTGGAGGTTTTTCAATATATTTATTTCTCATCTAATAGTTTGAACACCCTGTCAACATGTTTAGCATGATCCTTCCAATACTTGATTTATATTAGTATATCATCAAAAAATACTAATACATTTTCAAAGGAAGGGTATGAAAATGAAATTCATAAAACCTTGAAATGTGGAAGGTGAATTCGTAAGGCCAAAAGGCATGAAAAAAAATTCATAACAACTGTCATGAGTTCTGAATGTTGTTTTCAGAATGTCTTCAGTCTTCATTCTAATTTGATGATATCCTAAATGAAGATCTAGATTGGTGAAGTAGATTTCTCCATGTAATTCATCCAACAATTAATCAATGATAGGAATCGGAAATTTATATTTAATAGTGATCTTGTTGAGCTCCCTATAATCCAGAAACATATGCCATGATCCATCTTTCTTGTGCAAAAATACTACTAGAGCAGAGAAAGAACTTTGACTAGTTTAAGTTATACTAGCCTCTAGCATTTATGCAACCATACATTCAATTCACTCTTTTGGGCATAGCGATATCTATAAGGTCTGATATTTGGAGGGACACTTCCTATAATCAAATGAATAGCATGATCATGATCACGAATAGGTGGAAGGGCTTTGGGATCCTCAAATACCTTGGAATGATTGTCCAAGAATTTTTGGATATCTCGAGAAATAGATGATTTCGATGTTCGAACCTCTAGTGAGCATAATTGTGAAACTACACCCCACTGTTACTTATTCATAATATTTGTCATGCAATTGGAGCTAATTATCTTTCCTGGTTTCCCTATGATACCCCTTAATTCAACTTCCTTTCCTTCCCAGAAAAAATTCAAGAAAAGTTCTTGAAAATTAAAAGGTATCATCCCTAAAGATTGTAACCATTGGACTCCTAGTACAACATCAACACCACCCATTGGAATGGAAAGCATTGGACTATTCAATACATATTCCCCCACGGTTAGCTTGATATTATGGCACTTTCCAGAGAAATTTTTAACTCCTCCATTTGCAACCATAACTTGACACTCTGGTGCTAGATATAGGAAGCAATTCAATTCATTGGATATCTTATGATGAGTAAAATTATGGTTACTTCCAGAATCAATCAATACTATTACCTTTTTATTCTTGATATATCCTTCTATATTAAGAGTTTGAGGAGTGGTAATTCCTTACAATCTATTACAAGATATGGTCAGATTCATTTTTTATTTCTCTGGGGTTGGTTCCTCATGTATATCGTCCTATTTTGATGTTTCATTTAGCTTTTCTTCCTCCTCTTCACAATATATGTAGAATAATTTCTTCTCAGCACACTTATGACATTTAGTGTATTTTCTATCACACTTATAACAAATCCCTTTTTCCCATTTTTCCTCCAGTTGTTGTGGTGTCATACTTGTAGGTTATGGAATGTTAGGAGAAACAACATTTCCATATTTATATTTGTGAGTGGTATACTTCCTTGTTTCCATAATTTAGCTTTCAACTTTCCTTGTCACCCTAAATTCCTTCTCCAATGAATCAGGTTCCCAAAGGTGAACCTCATGTTGGACGTTATTCTTAAAAGTCCCTATGAAGACATCAATCCTATGCTCCTATAGAATATCAATTACCCTAATATTTAATTTTTGGAAGTCCTCAATGTGCTCTTCCATTGAACCCTTTTGTTTAAGATTTATCAATTCGCTAAAGAAGGTGTTGCTCTTTGTATCCTCATAATGTGCTACCATTTCCTCTGTAAAAATTGATCAAGTGGCAAGTGGTGTACTAGAAAAAAGCCATCGTTACCATGCAAATTGATTAATTTCTAAATATAAATATGCAATGTGTATCTTTTCTATGTGTTGCACATTATGGAGATCAAAATATTGCTCCATTTGTAGTATCCATGTTACAGGATCCTTGCCATCAAACTTCCTCATATCGATCTTTGGAATGTGGTGGGTCTTAAACACAAAATTGGAGTCTCTAAAATCATAATTCATATCTTTTATCATCATCATGATTTTCATGGATCTCTGGTCACCATTCGGAAGTCTTTCTTGCAACAACTTTGTCAATCCTTCCATCTTGACATTCGTCATTGCTTCCATGTCTACTTTTAAACCATTCATGTTGCGTTTTAATTCTATTTTTAAACCATCCATGTAACCTTTTAATCCATTCATGTCCCATTTTAATCCATCCATGTCCATGTTTAAGTCATCCATGCCCTATTTTTGTTCATCTTTTGTTCCTTTTTGTGAGAGTGAAATTTGTTGCACATGGTCCCATAATTTGGACATATCATGTTGCAATTCTTCCTCTTCATGAGTCATAGTAGAGATTTATGAGGGTTTAGTGGGTGTAGAATAATTTTTGGGGGGGGAATCTTAGAACCAAATATTGATATCTATGCTTCAATATTCTCTTTGAATCACTTCAAACTGATTTTTCAAACAAAAGTTATGCAAAATTTAAAACAATACACACCTTTTTCTTGTTTTTTAGGAGCTCAATATTGAATCTATTGTATCTCTATAATTTCCGATCTCCAAGGTTTAAATTTTTTTCCTATGGTAGCATTATGAGTCTTCTTTCCAACCCCACAAGTCAGATTGAGATTCGATTCTTCAAGAAATATTTATGCCCAATATCCCATGATAACCTGATTATAGATCGGTTTAATAGAGAACACTTGTATGGAGTGCCACATCATTGTTTCAACCTTTGGCCATGAAAATGATACATGAAAAACTAAAGTCTATGCAATTTCATTCAATTTTTTCAAAATTCAAATCTGATGCCAGGAGAGAATGTTATGACTATTTTCACTAGGTCACATGTTTGAGATTGAATTATGGAGCCTACAAAAATGCTAACTTCCTTAGATCATATGTCCACAAATATAGTAGACCAAGATTTGAAATTTGTACATGAAGTTGACCAATATTTCATATCCATGTGGTTTCCTTTTCAACCTCTAATGCCTCATAGAAAAAAATTATAGCAAAAATTACAAGATGACCTGTTTGACGAAGTGAAACCCTAGAATCCAAAGCTCCGATACCAAATGTTATGCAATTAGCTAACAAAAAAGATAGATCGACGACTTAAAAATTATCCTATTCAAGGGGGGAATATACTTTACATTAAATAAATTAATAATTCTTGAATTATACAAATAATAAGACTTCCTTGGTATATATAGAAGTCTAAGGGGTCGCAATATAATAAGAGCATACATAATAATAATAATGTAAGGGCATGACAATAATAATAGTGGGCTTCTATGGGGCACAACAATAACAACATGCGGTATACATGGGCACAAAAATAAGAATAGGGGATACATTAGCATTAAAAATAAGGGGAATATACTAGTATTATAGGGACTTCTTGTAGTGGCTACAACCACCACCCTTAGCAACATGTCTTGCACTGTCAAGTACATAGGCTTCATGGGTTTTTTAGCAGCTTTCTAGCCTATGCATGATATTTTGCTTCACTCCCCTCTCAAGTTTCCATTCCGAACTTGGGCCAGCTACTAGGTAAGTAGCTACCTCAGATAATTGCGCAATTCTAGAGGGGAACCAACCTTCCCTCCAGAAATTGCACAAGTCTACTAGGAAGCCTGTTGGGCCCAAAAATTTCCCCAATACAGTCAAACAATCTTCCTCAGGAAAATTGCGCAACCTAGCCCAACACTCTAGATTAGCCCAGAAATTGCATAATTTTGGGCAACAGTCAGCTGCTCCTCCCATAAATTGCATGATCCCTTTGGACATCCATCCCAGCTCCTCCAAGAAATTGCACAAAAATTCTCTCTCAGTCAAACAGGTTGTTGCATGTACCTTCAGGTTGAACGGTCCTGCCCGGGACTCAGCAACTTGACTTACATGCATCAATTGTATTTTCCTGAAATAGTAAAAATCAACATGAAAAAAGAATCCCTAGATTTTAGGGAGCTATTTTTAGCAGCTGGAGGATACATTCAAAGATCGTTTTAGAAACTTCCCTCCAAGTGTCGCCTTTTCCTAGATTTGTGGCATGCACATCATGAGCCTCAAACGTATTTATTCAATGCTTTAGAGCTCATCCCTCACATCGATCCTGTAGCTATGACATCCCATAGCATATATAAGAGTATTCGGGACATATAGCTCAGTTATTTTTGGGTAAGTTCGCTTTACTTGTCTTTTTTAGCATTTCTATCGCTTTTTGTGTTTTTGCTTGTGTGAGTGATGTTTGCTTGATTTCTATAAATGCTTGTTTCATTTGTATGCATGTTAGCCTATAAAAACACCATTTCAGTTTTCATTCGAATTCACTGTTCCTACATGCATTACACTGTTTTGTACAAACAGTCGCCGATTTGATGACTCATTTCACACACATAAATGCTTTTCCATTTTCTGAATCTTGTATTCGTTGTTTTCATGCATGATCATTCACTCTTGCTTACAATCAGTATCACAATGCATTCACATCTTCATATGCTTTCAGTTTCTTGTCGATGGGTCTAAGAAACCTTGGCCCCGACTTTGCCTTGCCTGGAGAACATTGCACAATTCTGAGAAAGAAGGCTCTACCTTCCTCTCAGAAAATGTGCAAATCTGGCTAGGCAATGTCTACGAGTCTTGCTTTGCATAATTTTTAAAGGTAATGCCTTCTGGCCCAGAAAATTATGTAATGCAATCCCTGGGCCTGCATCAATTGCTAGCTAAAATTGCACATTGATCAATCTCATGACCCAGCAGGTCAATCCGGATTGTGGATTGTGCAATTCTAGCAGTCATCTAGCCTCCCGAAACTTTGGGTTGCCATTTGTACAGTTTCAGTAGTCAACCTCTCGGTCTCCTAGTGAAAATTACGCAATCCTTGTCAGCAGTTCCCCGTGTATGGTGCATGTTAGTCCTAAAGATTGCTTTTCTTTTAATTGAAAAATTTCTTACTATGCATGTTATCATGTCTCTAGATATAGCAAGTGCTCATCTATCTCTCAACAGTTTAGGATCAATGGCCTCCAAGAGAGTAGGGTCAAAGAACACCGATGGAAGCGCAACTGGAGATGCAGTTGAGCGAGTGTCTTTGAGTTTTCCGATTTACAAAGACACTGTTGGGAGCGGGATCCCCCAAGGGCAGTTTTGGGGCTAAAAGCCCATGTTTAAGCCAAATCTTTGTAATATTATTATAAAGACTCCACATTTTGTGGTCAGAGAGCATGAAGGTGTTATGTGTCACAAAGGGTAGTTTGCCCTTAGTTTTGTAAAGTAAAGTCAGCTATAAGAGATCTACCCATGGTCCGCAGACCATGGGATTGTATAAAAATAGCTAAGCTCTAAGTAGTTAGAGGGATCGAACATGTAAGAGAGTCATAGCTTTAGAGCAAGAAGTCTAAGTCTTGGGTTGTAGCGTAAGTAGAGGCTCTCCAGCTGAGTGCACAAATGCCTAGGGTAGAAGTCCACAGTTGAGTGCACAGACCCCTGCAGCTGTGTGCACAAGGTGGACAGAGTCTATAAACACTTGGAAGATATTAATAAAAGGAGTTATTCTGCAATTTCTATGCCTTTGTTTTGTCGATGCGTTTGGATATTTTATGTATGATTTTCCTTTATTATGCTTATACGACGCGTGAATGAATGCCACTGCATTTAATAATTGAACGTAGTTACGAATATCTTCTTGCACGATGATAAATTTAAGTAGTTGAAAAGATAAGAAATTCACTTAGGGTAATTAGGGAATCTACATGGCATGCTGCCATAAAAGTGCGAAAGTACCTGAGCCCCAGGTTAGGGCTACACGAAGGTTGATCATATAATTTCACAAACGTATTGAAAGCTGGAATAGGGAGTTTATCTTACAAGCCCTAGAACAGGACCACCTACACGAAGGTAGGGATAGAAGAAATCAAATGAAATTACAACCATCTTAGGGTGCAAAAACTTGGTTCCAGCATCCCCCCATACTTCTCTGGGTGAGACTTCAGTACGCGCTCTGTGGGTTGATGGCGAAAGGGCCAATAGTGTGGGGATTTGTTTGGCTAATTAACACTAAGCTTGGGTTAGGCTCCCAACTAGCCTCTTGAAAGTCTGGGTTTCCTTTTTTGCAGTTTCAGCATTCAACCTCCCAGCATCCAAGTGAAAATTACGTAATCCTTGCCAGCAGTTCTCTGTGTATGTTGCATGTCAATCCTAAAGATTGCTTTTCTTTTAACTGACAATTTTCTTACCATGCATGTCGTCATGTATCTAGATATAGTAGGTGTTCTTCCGTCTCTCAACAGTTTAGGATAAATGGCCTCCAAGAGAGCAGGGTTAAAGAACACCGACAGAAGCATAATTGGAGATGCAATTCAGTGACTGTCTTTGAGTTTGCCAATTTACAAAGACATTGTTGGGATCGGGATCCCCTAAGGGTAGGTTTGGGGCTAAAAGCCCATGTTTAAGACAATTTTTCTTAATATTATTGTAAAGACTCTGCATTTTGTGGTCGCGGAGCGTGAAGATGTTATGTGTCAAAAAGGTTAGTCCTCCCTTAGTTTTGTAAGGTAAAGTTGGTTGTAAGAGATCTACCCATGGTCTACGGACCATGGGATTGTATAAAAAGAGCTAAGCTCTAAGTCGTCAGAGGGATCGAACATGTAAGAGAGTCATAGCTTTAGAGCAAGAAGTCTAAGTCTTGGGTTGTAGAATAGGTAGAGGCTCTGTAGCTGAGTGTGCAAAGGCCTAGGGTAGAAGTCCACAGCTGAGTGCGCGGACCCCTACAGCTATGTGCGTAGGGTGGACAGAGTTTATAAACACTTGGAAGATATTAATAAAAGGAGTTATTCTGCAATTTTTGTGCCTTTGTTCTGTCGATGCATTTGGATATTTTATGTATGATTTTCATTTATTATGCTTATACGATGTGTGAATGAATGCCACTACATTGAATAATTGAACGCAGGTACAAATATCTGCTTGCACAGTGATAAATTTAAGTAGTTGACAAGATAAGAAAGTCACTTAGGGTAATTGGGGAATCTGCACGGCGCGCTATCATAACAGCGTGAAAGTAATGGATGCCTAGGTTGGGGATGTGCGAAGGTAAATTGTATACTTTCACAAAGGTATTGAAAGCTGGAATAGAGATTTTGTCTTACAAGCCCTAGAATGGCACCACCTGCGTGAAGGTAGGGATAGAAGAAATCAAACGACATCACAACAAACTTATGCTGCAAAAACTTGGTTCCAGTATCCCCCCATATTGCTTTGGGTGAGACTTTGGTCCATGCTCCACGGGCTGATGCCAAAAGTGCCAATAGTGTCAGGATTTGTTTTGCTAATTAACACTCAACCTGCGTCAAGCTCCCTCAAGCCAACAAATGGTTTCGTTACTAGGACTGGAATCTGCATAAGAGATGTGTGATGTCGTATCATTGGAATCCAACTAAGAAGGAGATTAGAGATTGGTTAGATAGAAAAAGCCACAAATTCGTGGCACAAGAGAACAGAAACCTGTGACTGACAAAATAACAGTGGTTGGATAGATACCTATATACAGAGATCCATGAGATATTTTTTTGCTACTTCCCTATATAGCTATATGAGTGGATCACAAAGATAGCAAATAGCCAAGGAAGGTGGAAACTTGACGGTCCTATTGTGTGGACCCCGAAGCTAGTGCGAAGGTTGGAAGCATCGAAGGATAAGATTTCCCACAGTGTTGATCATTGGCTTGATTGCGTCATAGGAGGATTTGTGAATGAATTCGTGGCCGACACCTCAGTCAGATATAGTGAGACAAAGTGACGCTTTTTTAAAGGAATTCGAGGTAAGTATGTAAAATCTTTGAATATTTGGATTAAAATGTTGTTGTGTGAAAAAAGGGTTATGCAGCTACCTTGATGTTTGGGACTACACGAAGTGGAAAAAATTACAGAAATGAAGGAAAAAAATGTCCAGAGTATAACCCTTTGATTTCACCTCCGTGAAGTGACAAAGAAGGGATAGAAAAGGTTTCTCTGCAAAGTGTTATTTAGTTAATAAGACAAGGATTCCCAAGAATACCACCTCTGCCCACACCCCCTCCATCTTCACCACCCTCACCTGCAACTTCGCCCGTACCACCTCCACCTCCACCGCAATTCAATATGGAAAATACAGTGAAGTTACCTTTGTTAAAAGGCTTGGAAGATGAGGACTCGGACTAATTCTGGTTCATTGTGAGAGTTGTATGGGAATCTTAAGGTGTTACATATGATCATATAAGGAAGGAAACACTGGTTAGTTCTCTCCAAGATCACGCACTAACCCAGTATATTAAGTACTCTAACGATAACCCGAATGCTGGAGTATTAGACATCCAGGCAGCATTAAATAGGGAATTTAGTAGGCCTAAATTAGAGACGCAATCGATTATGGGCTTCAAAGAGATCGCGATGCAACTGGGTGAGATGCCTTGGGAACTAGACGAGAAGCTGAAATGTATTATCTGTGAAGCCAACATGAATTTGACAGATGGACAACATCGCGAGTGGTTTGTGGCTTCGATACTACCACACTTAAGGAGTTTGTTGTCGCAGTAGAATATAACAACTCAGGCAGAGGCCTTGTAGATTTCCATGAGACTACATGAGACTCCTATGCAAGATCCTAATCTATGAGTTCACCAGATCAATGCGCAGCTGAAGAATCTATGCCTTAAGATGCAAAGTCTGAAGTAGGAGAAAACGATTCGACCAGAGGTACATGAGGAGGTATGATGCTTCAAATGCAAGAGCCAGGTTCATGGCAAAGACCATTGCCCGGTCTTTGTAGATTACATTACAGGAGGAGGACCAATGCCTTTAACGCCAGAAGCTCAAGAAGGACCTAGTGTGGAGCCTACATTATGGTGCGTTATCTGTCAGGTAGCTGAAAAACACGCCACGGATAACTATCACTTTCTACATAAATATGTACAAGCACTGCAATAGCTATTCTACAAATTTTGTAGGTTGGTAGGAAATGATGAGCATACTTGCAAGAGCTATGAGCTGATGATGGATAGAACTCCTGCCTATAGTGTTCAAGTAAAAATGTAATGCCTTGGCCAAAGCACAGGAATAGCACTGATAGGATTTCACGGGCGCGAAAGTGGCAGGGGAAAAGGAGGACCTGGTAGAGGTCGAGGATAGTTGATTTGCTACAATTGCGGAGGACCATGACACTATGCCTGCGATTTCACTAATCCAACGAGTCCCTCATGCAAGTATTGCACACTTTTTTATCATGACATGGAAGATTGTGCTATGCCGATAGCTAGGATACGTGAGAAAGGGGTGCTACCACGTCCGCCTACTTAGAACCTATAGATGATGAGGTCTGAGCTGCGCAAGGAAGATCCAAATGTAAATAGAGTGCTCAGAGGTAGAATCACGATAGGAGATGACAAGGGGAAACAGCCAGAAGATAGTACATGGGTTTACAAAGCCCCAGTGAAGGAGGCTGAGTTCGATTTGGAGCGTGCTTTTGAAGCCTTCATGGAAGATAAGAAGAGCTTCACTAAAGCCTCCACCTCAAGAAGCAAGGGTAAGCCTGAGGCGGAGATGGACCCCTCTATGCTCACAACATTCCTGGAAACCTGTATGAAGTTACTACGCAATAGTAAGGTTGTAAAAGGTTTACAATAAGTCATCAATAGATGCGTTGGAATTGTGCCAAGTGAGTCGTGCATAGTACGAAAGATTGGAAAGCATAAAACAAGGACAGGACGAGAGATGAGACTAACCACACAAATAGGAGAATATGAAATGGATCAGGTCATTTTGGACCTAGGGTTAGATAAGAATGTCCTACCAAAACAAAGTTGGGAGTGAATGGCGATACTTGTGCCGCAACGGCGTCCAATTCAGCTAAGAATGGCAAATTATCAAAAAATCATCCCCATGGGGCGGCTGCAGGGGGTGACCATGGATATTGAGGGAGAAAGCGTGCCAGCTGAATTTGAAGTAATAGAGATAGTGGATGATAGCAATCCCTATCCTGTTCTCCGAGAAATTGACTGGGCTACTGATATGTATGGGGCAATCAATCTAAAGAAGCGAAAGATGATCTTTGAGAAGAAATCGTTGCACGTAATAGTACCCCTCGATCCTGCTAAAGGATCACACTATACTAAACATGTCCATGATTATGAGAGTGATGATGACCTGGACTGTATCTATAGATAACAGTGCGAGACCAATATTAGGTGAATCCCACTGCGGATGGATGGATTACCTGGGATCGCGAAAGTTCCTACACTTCGAACTCTGACGAAGAAATAGAACGCTGACAGAATTGGTTACATGAAGTAACTACGTTGAATTCCAACATGATGACCTTATCGATGCATTGTGTGTGTTCAGATGTAAGAAATCTGCCTACTTATGATGGTTTGAATGAGGTAGATATCTTTTTGGATGCATTTGAAAGGGAGGTACCAAGAAAAGCAGCGCTTCTAGGCCTTCGACTGGGCACTGCACGCGATTCCCCCAAGATGCTGGGGTACACACAAGGGAAGCTTTGATGATTGGTGTGAATGAAGGATGATGATGAGAACACGATTTGGGAATCCTAAGATGCGATTGAAAAACAAATACGATGGGAAGAACGATCCATGCATGCATTTGGCCAAGTGGATGCAGGCTTATGGAGAAAAGCCCCAACCTAAGTGGGTGCTCCTGTTATGTCATACCCTGGATGTTATCCCAATGAATTGGATATAGAAATAGAGCTCCACCATGGGACAGGTGAATGGGATATCCTAAGCGACGGATTCATGATGACATTCAATTTTGAGGATGGGTTTGACAGTATTGATGAAGTGCTACAGGAGGTAAAAGAAGCAATCTTTAGGATACCATAGCATCCTTTAGACCTAATTCAGCCTGAATGGGCTACTCAGCTGAGTCACGCGATAGAATGTTATAATGTAATTGTTGAAGAAGAGGATGAGGATCCATGAAAGATTGACATTCGAGAAACAGAAGGCCACTGCACAGTTCAAGGACCGTAGATTGAGAACCTTAACATAACTACGCCATTGAAAATGAAACAAGTGAACATTGGTATGGAGATAGAAACCAAATTCATGAAGATTGGATACTACTGGGATGATTCGATAGTGGATAAGGTTGCTGAATTGCTCCACAAATACTAGGACTTATTCCCTACCAATTTTACGAATCTAAAAGGAATAATCAGGGACCTAGGAATGATGAAGATCACGTTAAAGCCTCACACGAAGCCAATTAAGCAAAGGCCTTACCATCTCAATTTGAAATACAAGGAGAAGGTCTAATTAGAACTAGACAAGATGCTAGTGGCAGGCATCATTGAGCCTCTAGAAGAATCTGATTGGGTAAGCCCAATGGTGGTGCAAGAGAAGAAGGAGGAGGATGAGATAAGGATATGTGTGGATCTCAGAAAACTGAATGACGCTTGTGTGCATGATCCTTTCCTGATTCCATTCACGGATGAAGTGTTAGAAAATGTAGGTAGCTAGGAAGCATATTCCTTCACTAATGGGTTCTCTAGGTACCACCAAATCAAAATCGTGCAAGAAAACCTTCACAACTGAGTGGGGTTATTTTTAATACACTGTAATGTCATTTGGATTGAAGAATGTGCCTGCAATTTTTTCGTGTGTGGTTTTTGCAGCATTCAAGGAATTTATTGATAAGTTCCTGGAGGTATATTTTGATGACTAGACTTTGTTTGGGCTGGTTAAGTGCCATGTAGCAAGGTTGCACCTGATACTGGATACCTGTTGAAGATACCAAATCACGTTCAATCTCAAGAAGTGTCTTTTTTGCATTCCTTTTAGGAACCTATTGGGGCATGTGGTTTGCAGACAAGGACTCATGGTAGACCCTGCAAAGATCACGGTGATACTGAAATTGGAAGTGCCGAGGAGTGTGAAACAACTGCGTGCTACTCTAGGACATATAGGATATTATTGAAAGTTTATCAAAAGTAATGCCCAAATCACCGCACCTATGGAAAAATTGTTGAAGAAGGCTATCACGTTCTACTGGAACAATGACTATAAGAAGAGCTTGGATATATTGAAAGAAAGGATGGTTACTACATCGATTCTAGTCTTCCCGGACTAGAAGAAAGAGTTCCATGTACATGTCGATGTGTCATGTATAGTGATGGGAGAAGTACTAACACAGGCTGGCAGAGAAGGCTTGGACCACTCTATTTCATTCACAAGCCACAAATTATCCAAAGGATAAAAGAACAATTCTACCACTGAACGCTAGGGGCTAGCTATGGTGTATGCATTCCATAAGTACCAGCACTACTTTCCAGGAGGCCATTTTAAGATGTATACGGATCAATCTGCACTGAAGTACCTTGCCAATAAGCCTATGTTGGGGAAAAGAATCTACTGATGGCTCTTATTGTTCAAAGAGTACGATTTTGAAGTTGTTGTGAAGCCAAGATGATTGAATGCGGGACCAAACCATCTACCGCGCATCAAAACAGGGGAGGAACCTACTAACTTGGAAGAAGGATTGCCTGACACACAGCTATTTGTAGTGCATGTCGCGGATGGTCACTTTTAGGATATAATACACTTCTTAACTATAGGAATGACACTAGAAGGATACACTGTCTAGCAAAAGAAGGAATTAGTGGTGCGCGTGGTAGATTTCTCTGTCATTGTTGGGCATCTATACAAAATGGTTACTGATGAGATATTGTGACGGTATGTACCTAAGTTTGAGAGAAGGAGCATCCTCACAGACACTCATGGGGGTGCTGCGGGAAGACATTATGCAAGGAGAGAAACTGCATAGAAGATTTTATGCATAGGGTTGTGGTGGCTAACCCTTCATTAGGATTCAAAAGTATATTGCAAGGTGTGTGATGTATGTCAAAGAACAGGTAGACCATTGTGGAGGGATGAAATTCCTTTGAATCCACAAATGACGTTGCAACCCTCTAAGAAGTGGGTGATAGATTTTGTAGGACCCATTCAGCCTCAAGGGAAGACAGGAGCAAGGTACATTATCACTGCGACGGCTGCAAAGTTCCTATTTGAGCATGTACTAACACAATTTGGATGTCCAAGGATCTTGATGAGTGATCATCATACACACTTCCTAAATGAGACAATCAGTGCACTAACAAAGAAATTTTAGGTATATCACCAAAATAGCACACCTTCTCACCCACAAGCTAATGGGATAGTGGAGTCGTCCAACAAAGTGCTTGAAAATGCAATGACCAAGGTTTGTAAATGCTTAGCGAAGTGATTGGGACCTATGCATACCTGTAGTATTGTGGGCTTATCAAATGAAATGCGAGAAGTTGATGGGACAAACCCATTTTAGGCTTGTCTATGGTGTGGAAGTCATAATGCCTATGGAATACATCATGCCTAGTTTCCGAATAACAGTGCTCACAGGTATGACAGATCATGAAGCCCTGGAAGAGAGGCTCGGGCAACTGGATGAGCTTAAAGAAGAAATATTTTTGGTTGGATTTCACTAATAGGTCCAAAAACAATGTGAAAAGGCATGGTATGATAGACCGATCAAGCTACACACATTTAAGGTAAATGATCTAGTTTTGTTGTATGATAGTAAGTTTGATAAATTTTTAGGAAAATTCAGGATGCACTGGCTAGGGCCTTATGTTATTAAGGAGAATACGGACAAAGGAGCAGTACAACTGGTCAAGTTCAATGGAGAACCCTTTCTAGGAAAGGTGAATGGCAGTCACTTGAAGCCATACACTGACGATCCGGCCATGTGATTAAATGAACGTGGCCTAGTCTTAACACTCCAGGAAGCTAAAAGGATGCATGGGACTATAAACTACACTTCCCGGGTGGGGGAGCTGCGTGATGGGAAGATGTTGCGAAGAAAGGATGTGTCACTAGGTCTGTAGCAGCATGGAGGGAGTTGCGCTACCCAGGGAGAAATCGCACAGGTCAGCCAGAAAGTGACCGTTAAAGTCACTGTTCTTGAAAAGAGGGCAAAAATGAGGCCAAATGGAGTGGGCGGCCAGCATTTATGACGAAATTTATGGCTTAGATCCTTGAAAATCTACCGCCAATCTGACATTAATGAATCTATTATGGGGGAAATAGTTGGATTTGAATTCAAATTGCCCTATAAATTATAGGTGGCTGCCCAGCGAGAAACATTAGGAATTTTGAGAATTGAGTTGTTGCGCTCTCAGGTGCACATGAACTATGAATTCTTTCAAGATCTGATATCGAGTCTGAAGTTTGAAAATTTGTCAAAAGAGACACAGGAACTAGTGAAAAGCATCATGTCAACCCATGAAGAAGCTATGAACACCGAAGGAGTGGCCACCGAAGAAAATATGCAGGAAATTTATATGGGGACCGATGTAGTTGCCCCAGAAGTAGCCGAAGTATTGGCGGAGTTCCCTAAATCTCCGAGAACGCCGCGACTGAGGCTAACCCCAACCAAGGAGACCATGAAAGACAAGAAGGGCAAGCAACCTACCATACTGGTGCACACGTTGCCAAAACGAAACCCACCAAAGCCCAAAGCCCGCTATATAGGAGAAAGGCAAGACTATAAACCTAGAAGCAGACGAGGAGGATATTGAAGACATCCCCATGGGTGATGAGGATGTGGGGGTGGAAATAGGGGAGGTTGAAGCCTAGGGTGTGGACCCTATTACACGGTTTTCGAAGTATGTCCCTCTGCACAAACCTAAATCCAAGGTCCCAAAGTACATTAATGAAAGTAAGAGTCCCTTGCAAACCCCTTTGCTACCAAATGAAATCACTTTTGACGGTCTGCATTTGACACGGGTGCTGATTTTGAAGCTCGAAGACTCCAACTTGGTGGACCATGAGAAGTTCCTACACCTAGCGACCGAAAAATTGATGCACTGCATTATAAACATGAATACATCGATGAATTCACTAGAGTCACAAAAGTGGCTCAGAGGAGTAGAAAAGTTAGGATTACTCAACCTCCTCTAGGTGCTACATTATCACTGCACCCCTGTGACAGTTTTGGTTATCAAACAGTTGTTTTTCTTCGTACATGATGGGTGTCTATGGCTAGAGGAGCCTATACCCATCACCAATCTATTGATCCACTGCATAACGTGCCAGTCGTATACAGGAAAAAACCCAACTATGATCTTTGGTGGCAAGGATGGAAAGTTGGTGCTCACAGAATCAGCGAAAGAGAAGTTCAAACTAGTAAAGAAGTCGCACGGGTACACTTTCTCCAGCATCTGTGACCCTGATGTGAAGGTGGCGACATAGATCCTTGCAGGGAATGTGATGCAGAAGTGCCACGCTGATGAGGTACTGGTGCCTATCATCACGCTCGCACAACAGTGCACAAAAGGAGTCCAGTTTAACTGGTTAGACTACCTCTGCAGAGAGTTCCTGGCGAACTATCACGAAGCGCAACAGCAAATCAAGACATTACACTACACATGGCTCTTGCTATCGATTGTGATCGTAGCATGGGAGCTACCAATGGAGAGCCAATTCCCCTCGGTCGTGCCAGACCTTCTTGAAGCAACGAAGTACCCTTTGTTGTGGGTAACCAAGGACGAGGAGTGCGTTTGAGACAGAAATATCTTCTGGATATTGATGGAAATGAATATTAGGATGGCTATCAATCGCAAGCCGTGATTTTTGCCCACGATATATGTTAACCTACATAGCTATGCTGAGTTTAAGGTTGATTTCCATTGAATTTCGATCACGGCGTGGAAGGACCCTGCGTAGAAGTGGTATGATTTGTCGTACCTAGCCACAGATGATTCCATCAATGCGGTGTTGGATAAATGGCCGGCAGAGTGGCACACCTCGACAGATTTGGCAGTGGGTGGAAGAAAGTCCGCCACACGAACGAAGAAGGAAGAGGCCAAGCTAAAGATGATGCAACTGGTCGAAAAGAGGATGGAGGAGGCCACTGAGAAGCCCCATGTGAAATAGATAAGAAAGGAGGCACGAAAATAGACAGGTGGTGCAGAGCGGGGTTCTGAAAAAGGCACGCAGTCACCTTCACATAAAACCAAAAAGGAGGAGGCAGAGCTGCTTGGCACAAACCCTTAGGAGATGTTCGGCCACATTAAGCGCCCAAGAGAGCTGGAAAAGGGAGGGTCCAGAAAGAAATCCAAGGCAACCAAGACCTCGCTGGACCCCATCACATTGACAAGGGGTGATTTATATGACATCGGTGACACAGATGTTACTGCAGAAGCCCTACGCAATTTGAGAGGCAATAGCAGGTCCTCCTAGGGACCATCTTGATCGAGCTGCAGTAATTGCAAACCTGCACGTTGCAAGCTAGTATGTTGTCCACCAGCTTGGCTATCAGCACATCAGAGGTTGTTGATATGCTATGCACAAAGGCTTCCTGTGCACTAGTGCTACCGGATAGAGCACTAACAATAGAAAATGAGGCTAACAGGCACACTATCAATGCCTTGAAGGGATTGGGATTGAACCTGAGAGCACTCCCACGTGAATTGCTCCACCTCTTGTAGGATGGAGTCATTGTAGAGCTAAAGGCCAGTGAGCACCACACCCTCCAGGTGATCAATGAACAAAAGATAAACATCGAGTAGATGACCCTGCAAAGGAATGTTTCCATCGCCATTGAGGCCAAGGTAACCAGCCAAAATAAGAAGATCATACAGGTCATGGAGGAGGCCTGTAGAATGGTCCCAGAATTCGCCATTTCAGAGGAGGAGCCAGTCGAGGTTTGCATCTGCAAATTGGCCATAGGGGTGATTCGCACAGAGATGGCAAGGGTTCAGTTGGAGCTAAACCTGTATATTATAGAGCTCTAGTTGAGGGCTCAGCCTTCAATACCACCAAAGGTAAAGGAACAGCAGGCAACCGTTGTCACAGAAGAATTTGCAGCAGTGGAGAGTGTAGTAGCAAACTGCACATAGTTGTTCAAACAATTGCTTGAGGTCCTAACCGGCTTGCAGGAGGAGCCAAACATCTAGAGGCTAGAAATAGAAGCACGTGAACTCCATCAGTTCTATGACAAATTTAAGGGCACAGCGTGATTCGTCGCGCTGACACAAAGGTTAGCCAAGCTGCACGAAGTTAAGTAGCTAAAGGAACAGGTTGACATAGCACTGCATAAGGAAGCAGTGTTGAAGGTGCGACTAAAGCCCTGACTGGAGGAAGCTTATGCAGTCACAAGAAACATTGAAGGCAAGCTTGTGACTCTACAAAGGACTCAACCATAGTTTCAGGCTGACATCACAGGGGCAGTAATGAAGAAGATAAACGAAGATGCGAAGTAGGCAGCAGCTCAGTGCAGAGCCAAAGTTGTAGTCATTGGGGTTGAGCTGGACGGGCTTCGCGTAAAGATATCCACGTGTACTGAGTGACTTGAGGGTGAGTCACGATGCTTTTGTTGGGGGCCTGTTCGGAGCGGGATCCCCCAAGGGCAGTTTTGGGGCTAAAAGCCCATGTTTAAGTCAAATTTTTGTAATATCATTGTAAACACTCCACATTTTGTGTTGCGTAGCATGAAGGTGTTATATGTCACAAAGGGTAGTTCGCCCTTGGTTTTGTAAAGTAAAGTTGACTGTAAGAGATCTACCCATGGTCCGCGGACCATGGGATTGTATAAAAAGAGTTAAGCTATAAGTAGTTAGAGGGATCAAACATGTAAGAGAGTCATAGCTTTAGAGCAATAAGTCTAAGTCTTGGGTTGTAGCGTAAGTATAGGCTCTCCAGCTGAGTGCGCAGAGGCCTAGGGTTGAAGTCCATAGCTGAGTGCGTGGACCCCTACAGGTGTGTGCGTAGGGTGGACAGAGTCTGTAAACACTTAGAAGTTATTAATAAAAGGAGTTATTCCCCAATTTATGTCTTTGTTCTATCGATGCGTTTGGATATTTTATGTATGATTTTCCTTTATTATTCTTATACGATGCGCGAATGAATACCACTACATTGAATAATTTAATGCAATTATGAATATCTGCTTGTGTAGTGATAACTTTAAGTAGTTGACAATATAAGCAAGTCACTTACTTGAGTCCCAAGTTAGGGTTGCCTGAAGGTCGATTGTATACTTTCGCAAAGGTATTGAAAGCCGGAATAGAGATTTTGTCTTACAAGCCCTAGAACGGGATGACCTGCGCGAAGGCAGGGATAGAATAAATCAAACAACATCACAACCATCTTAGGGTGTGTAAAGTTGGTTCCAGCATCCCCCCATACTGCTTCGGGTGAGACTTCGGTCCAAGCTCCATGGGCTAATGCCAAAAGGGCCAGTAGTGTAGGGATTTGTTTGGCTAATTATCGTTGAACCTGGGCCAGAGCCCCTCGAGCCAACAAACACCAAGTTGATCGTAGACAAATTCATCAAGCTAAAATAGTAGGACGTTAATGATGCATTCTTGAGAACATTTGGGGAAGATCTCGAAGACCACAAAGTCTATGTGAACATTCACAAGTCCGAGTTTAACTAGATTGCATGCAGGTATCCTACATTCCCATGCGCGGACATGATACATTGGATCATCTCGCACATTGATATTGAGACGATGGAATTGATCAATATCAGTGGGACAAAGATTGCTACCTACAGGGTACAATTCTATCAACATATGTACCACTTGGCGAAGCCAGTGGCCCTTCAGCATACCCAACAGTAATGCCAACTCCAGGGATATCTTGAAGAACTGGGTGCAGGAGCCAATCAAATTCAGGATGAAAACCAACCAGGATTACAAGACGAAGATATTTTGTAAGGCGTATAAGTTTTGTCCTTGATGGCAACTCTCTCAGATGACAGATCACAATACAACAGTTTAACAGCTCAGAGTTATAGATCAAACTTCACAAAACGAAGAAAGAGAGGTATATACAGCTTCACCATTGTCCAAGCCACGTATACATGTGGGTTCACTATATACAAGTCACATATATGTACACATGCACCTTCACAAAAGGAAAAGCGCGTATGCCTTGGAAAACTAAGTTTTGGTCCGAAGTATTTGGTCCATGGTATTGTTCCAAGGTATCAGGTCTGAGGTATTGAGCAGAGGTATTTGATCCAAGGTATTGGTCATAAGTGGTTTTGGTCCATGGTATTGATAAAGGCCTAAAACTATAAAAGGAGGAGAAGATCATTAGGCCAAGGTACTCAAGTATTGAATATCTAATGAAGAGTGAGATCTAGTATGCAAGTTATTGGGTTATGGTCCAATGTTGGATCTGAACCAAGGAGGAACCTTAGCGGTTGATGGAGGACAAGATCTAATGATGGATCGGGATCTTAAGGCGTGAAGTGAACTATCATTATGTGTTTTTGCTCAAGAATATTCTAGATCTGAGTACTGATGGATATATTATTCTATAAATGATATGATCTAGCTATAACTGAAGTCTGGTATAGCTGCAGAAGTTTAAATTAATATTCACAGATGTATACACTGGTTGGCTTTGAGGAAAGCGCATATACACGCAGGTGTTTGTGGGAAAACTAGTGTCTTTTCGATCGACTAGCCCTCTAGGTTTGGTAGCTACCCTAGAAACAACAGTTTTAAAGAAATTCATGATTTCTTCTATGTATAATAGATACGAGAAAGATAGAGGAACCATCCTGGATATTCTGCTTAACTCCTTGCTTGATCTCTCTCCCCCTTGACAGAGCTTGCAACTCCTCTCTATACGTATCCCGCTTGGAGAGAACCTATAGGAACACAGTACAAAGAACCATCAAAGCATCTTGATCTATTATATCATAATCATTATGGAATCAGAAATATAATGAACATACAATGGCATTAACAAATAATAACATTCACAATTGCACAGTTATATGGAAGAAAACTTGAAGAACTTTATTAAATAGAAGGGAGAATAACAACCCAGTTGTATGATCCAGCATCATCCTCCCAGCATGAAGCCCTCATAACCTCATGAAATAGCAAGATCACACCAACAATACAATGCTCTTTCTCAAATACAAATTATCGGCACTTCCTTGCAATTCACAACCTTCCAGCCTCTAGATCTCTCAGATGAGGGATCCATTTGTAGATGTTTGCAAGAGTGTGAGTCATCTCTAGGGTTTGATTAGTGTCATTCCACTTTTTAAATTTGGTTCCACAAGAGGGGAGATAACTGAAGTTCAGATCTCTTACTCATCCTTGGGCGAATTCAGAGAGGCAAGTGTTAGAAGGGAAGTCTCTAGAAGATTCTATGAGCATTCACTTAGCAAACTGTCCTGAACACTTGTCCATCCTCACTCATCGAACCCTACAAAAGGCCTCATCAGTATGCATCACACCTGGCTAGTGTAGAAGTCATTATGCATCGCACCTTGACAATGGAGCAGTCAGTATGGTCTAGTTTAGGCCAATTCTGGATGGTTTTTCAGATGGAACTTTTGGAGAATGATGTAATCAGTTGACCATTATCTTTTAGGGTATGAAACAACACTTTTAAGGGTCGAAGAGCCCTAGTTTATTGACATATAAGATTGGGGTTGAAGTGCCCAAATATGTCTATAATAGTTGCCCCCTAAAGCATGAAATCATAAATCTTGATGTCAGGTGAAATGCTTTAACATGAGGATCCAAGGTTTCGAACTGGAAGGTGACCTGTATAAGATACAATACTATACATCATCAAAATATAATTTGTCATGATCTAGCTGAGGCAGGCATTCCCATGCTCAGCTTTATAAATTCATTTCATGTACATATAACAGATAATCATCTGCAATTGCAGACTGGTGATTCTTCAAATGTAGAGTCATCATCCCTAGCTTGGATGACCATCTATGCAGCTTCTGTGTACATTTGATGTCTTCCCTTTTTCCCCAGTCATTGATGATCAGTACCTCTTTATTTTTGTCAAGCTTGAGGAGGATAACATATGCTTGTTCTATAATTTGCCCTTTGGGCAAACCTGTTGCTATGTTTTAACGAGTCTAGCGATAGTGAAACTCTTTCTTGTCTGGGTGGACAAGCTTTTCGCTATTGTTTTAACGAGTTTAACAACAAGGATAACTCGGTCCTTTTCATGTTCAGAGAGTTTGAAAAGGGACGAAAAGGAAACTCCAACAGTTCTTTTTCGTAAGATAATCCCTTAAGTTTGAAAAAGATCAAAATAATACAAAAGGGATGACTTTTTGATTACTTTAACGAGCCGAAAAAGACAAGCGCTTGAACTTTTTCATGAGATAATCCCTCAAGTCCGAAAAAGATTAAAATATACAGGAGGGATGGCCCTTCCAATCACTTTAACGAGCTGGAAAGGCTAATTTCTCAACAATCTTTTCATATTTAATGAGTCTGAAAAGGGTTTAAAGAAGGCTCGTTTTTTAAGAACGAGTGGTGTTTAGGGTAGCAACTCATTCCAGGTAAGCTGGAACTTCTCACAAATGGTGATTTCTAGGAAGAGGTTGGCTAACAAGACCACTCATCGCAGTTTTTTCTCAAAATGGTAAACAACCAAGTGGAAGTGTATGATCAGCCAAAAGAATGGAGGTGGTGAGAGGAACACAACCAAGGCTCAAAAGGTTGATAGCATGCCAATCACAAAGGTTATTTACAGTGGGTTCATTTTTTAATGAGCTTGAACCGTGGGGGAACTATGCTCGGTGTGGGTTTCATTGTTTTTACAAGCTTGAAACGAACAAACATATTCTTGGATTTTAGTTTTTCTTTTTATGCAAGCTTAAAAACGACAAAACAAAAAAACTAGAAAAGACAAAACTTAAAAGCTAACAAAATTTTAAAAGCTAGAAAATGAAAACGAAAAAGTTTTGCATGCCCCCAACATGATGAAAAGGAGAATCTCCAGTAAACCTATGGAAATCACTATGGTTAAGCAGGATTGTTTCGTCCGCAGAGCAGACAAAACACATCCTTGGCTTTGTCCATCAAATAGATAAAGGTGAATGGTGTGTCTAACTAATGACTTAACTTACAGGGAAATTCATATGGTAGGATGGTTTCATCCACAGAGTAGACAAAACACTTCCTGGGATTCTTCTACAGCACAGACAAAGGTGAATGGTGTCTCAGACCAATCACATAACCTACAGGGAAACCTCTCTTTTCAACTGGGTTCATCCACCAAATAGACAAGGGGGCATGCCCCCTAAGCGTCGTTACATTCACTAGACTACTTGCAGTAATTAGGTGGATGGAAGGAAGGTTGAAGAGACACCGTTGATATATAAGGACCATTTGGGGATGATGATCGACTTGGAGCCATGCTTGAACCAGGAAATGAAAGCTAGTCGACAGTGACAATTTTGCCTTCATGTGGGAAACACATCACTCGGAAGAGTGTCAAAACGATAGCCTCCATGTTATAAACATAGTCTCGTCCAAGGAGTAGATTGTAATATAATAGTCCTGGGACTACCATCACATTCAGGTGACTTATTTTCCTTCCCAAAGTTTTCAGTAACTTAGGAAGGATCCCTAATGGTCGGTTGGTTCCTTTGTTAAAGCCTAACAAATTCTGTGTAACGGGCATAAGCGATGGTGAACCAAGCGCTTTCCAAGCAGTTGAGAAAAGTGTTGGCATTTTGGCACAGGTGTGGCGCTACGGTACAGGTGTTGTCCTTGATGGCAACTCTCTTTGATGACAGATCTCAGTCTAGACTACAAGAATGAAGAGAAATTCCATATACGCAGGTTCATTAAGCCCAAGTTGCGTATACACGCAGGTACACTATATATTAAGTCGCGGATACGCAGGCTAGCTATATACGAAGTCACGTATACACGCAGTTTCATGAACAGAAAAGTGCTTACATGTCGAGAAGCATTCTTTTGGTCCGTGGTAGTTAGTCCTCGGTACTTCAGCCTATGTTTTTGGACCAAGGTATCTCGACAGTCGTGTTGATCCCAAGTTTTGAAGTTGATGGTATTGGGTTACTATGGTTTTGGACCGTGGTATTGTGAACGGCCTAAGGCTATATAAGGAGAAGAAGATCATTAGGCAAGGGCACTGAAAAAGTCTTGAATATCTGATAAAGAAAGAGATCTAGTATGCAGGTTCTGGGTTGCTTGATCTAAGCTAAGGAGAGATCACACCGGTTGATGGAAGACTAGATCTAAGGATAGATCGGGATCAAATGATTTGAAATGAACTATCGGTATATGGTTGATTACGCATATTTTTAGATCTGCATACTGACGCAATGTTATGTTCTGGGTATGACTGATGTCTAGTACAGTTGCAAGTTATGAGAAATTATTTTTAGATCTGTACGTAGGTTTTCTTTGGTAAAAGCGCGTGTATACGTGGGTTGGTTTCACTGAAGTAGCGTATATCTTTTGAAGCTTAATTTTTGCGTTGCAGTTGAGTCTGACTGTTATTCCAGAAGTTCTGTAGTCTGCTCTGTGTTCTGGTGACTGGGTGTTGATAGGGTTTCAGTGGTTCAGTGATTCAAAGATTGATGATGCTAGTATGATCCGTTATGAAACTTGATGAATTGTGGTCTTCAGATTGTAATGTTGTGCTTCAGGAATATCCAGTCTGAAAATTGATGAAAAGTGGTTCCTGAAAGAAAGAAGATTATAGGCCAGCACCTACGTACTAGTATCTTAGCTAGTACAAGAGCAAAGGGGGTTGGAGCTCCCTTCCAGGAGAGTCTGGAAAACAAGAGAAGGTTGAGCCTTCTGCAGGTTGTTTCCTGCGTACTGGTATAAGGCTACACCAGTACAAAAGATTGTAAACTGAAGTTTCTTATTAAAGAAAGATAGAGACGACTTGCAGCAGGTGGTTTTCACCCACATTGGGTTTCCACCTTATATCATGGTGTTCATGTGTGTGGCTTTTGTGTGATGATCTGTTCTGTTATACTGCACCTGTTTACTTTTAATGTCCTGATGCATTTGCTGAAGATAAACTAACTGAATCATAAGATTTCTGGTTATACGCTGGTTGCTTTAGACACAGTAGCGTGTACACGCTAGTTCACCTAACTGAAGTAGCGTATATGTTTCTGAGTATTGAAAAAGTTTTATTGATCTGATAATACTGATTCACCCCCCCCCTCTCAGTATTATTTCCAACAGAAAGGATACTCATTAATGCCCCTTCATCTATGATAGTGCCAGACACGATCATTTTGTGAACTTGTACCACGATCTAGAAAGGCACGTAAGATGGAAGGCAGGATCTTGCTAGTCGATTCCAATAAGAGGAAGTGACTAGACTGCTTGGAGGGGGTACCGAATAAATGGTTGAATTAACCCTTTGAGTAGCAAAAACTAGGGGATTTTGCTTCTGTTGTGAAGGAATGGGTGGATTTCCCCCAATTTCTTCTGACTTTGAAGTAACAAAAAGAATTTGAATGGTATCGTTCTTACTCTCTTCGGGAAGGGTATGATCTTCTGAAGGTAAAACTAGGTCAACTGTCACCTCGACCTGTTGACTTTCGTCAGGCATGGACTCAGAAGATTCACTTTTAGTGATAGGTGTTTCGACCGAAGATTGAGTTAAGTCAGTCGAATTTTCAACTAGTAAAGGACTTGGGGAGAGTTTCATGTATCCAGATGGAAGTCGCTGCGGTGAAGCAGGACGATTATGCAAGACTCTTTTGGCTTCATCCAAAAAAGGACAATGGGGAAGGGTATGGTCTCCTTCACATAACCTACATTGAACTTTGACCTTTCCTTTATATCCATGAAGTTCACTATTACTAATTGATGGTGTGTTGTCAACATGATCTCTAGAGGTTGATGACACCTGGTGGTGTGAATGGGGAGAACATTCTCTCAAGATCCAAGGAAGGTAGGGACAATCTCAATGAAAATGGTCTTCTCTACAAATTATGCAAGGAAATCTGGGTTTATGATTTTCACCAAATGATTCATGGTTGCCCCCTTGTTGAACTGACTTCTTCTTCTTCTCCTCCTTCCCTTTCTTCTTCTTCTCAATTACCTGGTTACCAGCATCACTACTTTCACCAAGTGAAGAGGAAGGAGGGGAGGGAGAAACAAACAAAGAAGAAGGTGAAGTGTCAACTTCAGTATTAACTGGATGCTCATTCGATTGTTAAGGAATCACAGTATTTTGAACCACAGAGGTTGAGAACAGCCATACTAGCAAGCCAATGGTAAGTCTCGGAAGGGACAATGTGGCCATATGAGGAGCACCAATATTTCCCCAAGAGGTAAAGGGACTAGGATTCCCTTCCAAAGGGATTCCTTGATTGGTGCGCTCCATTTTCTCAACCTAAGATCAATGAAGGAATAGAGATGTTATTCCGAATTTAATAAATTTTAATGATGCTTTGATACAACTTTGCTTTTTCAATTTTTAAGAGTCAAGAAAAAGCTAAATATGACTCTAGTCCCCTTCGATTTTTAATGAGCCTGAAGTGACAAGTGCTCAGATGGACCTTTTCTTTTAAAGAGTCGAAAAGGAATGAAAGTGACTACTCTAGAAATCTAGACAGAGGGATTACCAAACCAATCGCAAAACTGAAAAATAAACCTTGGTGATAAATTAAAGAGAAATTACCAAGGACTTATGTATGGCAGTCAATCTTCTTGAATGTTGTGTTCAGTTCATTGCGATCGATAGGGTGGCAAAATCGGTTTCCTATGGATAAAGGATATAAGCCTATTGTGGTCTCCCAATATATACTCGATGGTACGGGGAGCACAAGTCCGTGCTATCACTTGTCGTATCAAAGAGGAGGAATCACCCAACTTTCAATGAAAACGATAGTTACGAGATTTTACGACGCCGGAACACATCTCTAGCCTAGGCCCCTAGATGTGTTGCATTAAGTTCCAAAGCGTTGTTAGATTCATTGAAAGTTATTTTAGAGTTGATCTTGTTTAAAGTTTTTCTTTCAATGGTTCACCATGTGATGTTGATTTGAAATTCCTAAAAATGCAATCTACAATGATAAACAATCGTTGTTTATTTTGATCAACGAAAATCCTAGCTACTAGGGAAAGAAGATTAAAATTCTTTCAAACAAAGAACAAAGAGCACACACTAGTGCATTTTCCTAAATCATTTTTCACACACAAACTAAATGCAAATGCAAATGCATGTATTTGTTTTCATTCTTTTTAATGTGAAAAATGCAAAAAAGAAAACTAAGTGTAGTAAAGATCTAAAATATTTTACTCAAAGCGACATTTTCAACAATTTCTTTTTCAAAATAGAAAGGAAGACTAAATGAAAGTTTTAAATTTCGAATAAAAAAAGCTTTCGACACTTCAAATATCAATAAACCAATTCAAATATATGACAAAAACTTCAATCGAATCTCTAGGGAAGGAAGACTCAACGACACTTCTCTTTTTGACACAAAACGACAGTTACAACACTTTTTGTACCAAAATGACAGATCAATTTAAGCAACTTTTCGACAAAAGATTGTAAATGATGGACAAATACATAAAAACATTTACTAATCCTAATCAATGGAGGCTGATCTATGTGATGCAAAGAAGCTTCAGTAAGGAGGAACTGTTCTTAAGCAGCAAATCAACTAAACAGAACTGAAAACAAGGACAAAAACCCCAAATTTCAAGAATGGAAATAGGTTCAGTCAGTCATCGCACCTACGCTTCACAGAAATAGGGATGCAACACACCTGATACACTCAAGAGGTGCGATTCATACTGGTTCACAATGACAGACAGTGCAATGGGTCAGAGAGAGCAATTGAAATGACTTTTGGCTCAAATTTGCAGCTGGTTACAGTGAGTTAAACTGAGCTATGATGGACAGTAAAGAGAAAAGCACAGACGAATGATCTTGAGAGGTTACTGAGCTACCAAAAGGGCATCTAGAATGCTTGTAATTCGAATGTTTAATTCATAAACTAAACTGGAGATTGACTGAAGTAGCATTCATCTACTATGCAATTGCAAAGCAACAGCAATTCGAAGGCTACCTGGCTGACTTCAGGCTCCGTCTATAGTGTGTAAAACAAACAATAACAACAAACAAACATCTATTTGTTCCCCAGTGGTGTCGCCAATTTGTTTCTCAAAAAGCTATTGTCTTTTCAATCGACTAGCCCTCTAGGTTTGGCAGCTACCCTAGAAACAACAGTTTTAAAGCAATTCGTGATTTCTTCTATGTATAATAGATAAGAGAAAGACAAAGGAACCAACCTAGATCTTCCACTTAACTCCTTGCTTGATCTCTCTCCACCTTGACAGAGCTTGCAACTCCTCTCTGTACTTATCCCTCTTGGAGAGTACCTATAGGAACACAGTAACAAAGAACTATCAAAGCATCTTGATCTATTATATCATAATCATTACAGAATCAGAAATATAATGACCATACAATGGCATTGACAAATAATAACATTCACAATTGCACAGTTATATGGAAGAAAACTTGAAGAACTTTATTAAATAGAAGGGAGAACTACAACCCAGTTGTCTGATCCAGCATTATCCTCCTCGCATGAAGCCCTCTTCACCTCATGAAATAGCAAGATCACATCAACGATACAATGCTCTTTCTCAAATACAAATTATCAGCACTTCCTTGCAATTCACAACCTTCCAGCCTCTAGATCTCTCAGACGAGGGATCCATTTATAGATGTGTGCAAGGGTTTGAGCCATCTCTAGGGTTTGATTAGTGTCATTCCACTTGTTACATTTGGTTCCACAAGAGGGGAGATAACTGAAGCTTAGATCTCTTACTCATCCTTGGGCGAATTCAGAGAGGCAAGTGTCAGAAGGGAAGTCTCTAGAATATTCTATGAGAGTCCACTTAGCAAACTATCCCAGAAAATTGTCCATACTTGCTCATTGCACCCTACAGAAGACCTCATCAGTATGCATCACACCTGGTTAGTGTAGAAGTCAGTATGCATCACACCTTGACAGTGGAGCAGCCAGTATGGTCCAGTTTAGGACAATTCTGGATGGTTTTTCAGGTGGAACTTTTGGGGAATGATGTAATCAGTTGACCATGAGCTTTTAGGGTATGAAACAACACTTTTAGGGGTTAAAGAGCCCTAGTTTATTGACATATAATATTGGGGTTGAAGTGGCCAAATATGTCTATAACAGCATGTTCGGCACAAGAAAGTAGTGTATACCTTATAATCTATGTTTTAGTTGCTATTGTTTATTGTTGCAGTGTTCTGGGTTCTGGCTTGGGTTTTGGTGATTATATTCTGGCGACAGCATTCTGAAAGGTCAGATTGTTGGGTTTTCAAAATGATTGATTGACTTGGTTGTGGTTGGTTCAATAGGAGATTGGTTGATGTAGATATATTTGATGATTGAATGATGTTATTGATGGATCCAGTTTGAAAATTTATGAAACATGGTCCCTAGAAGAAAGAAGGTTGTAGCCTTCTATAGGCCGGCACCTATGTACTAGTAAACATATCAGCTAGTACAAGAGCTAGGGGGTTGTAGCTCCCTTCCAGTAGAAGCTGGAGAATGAGAGAAGGTTGTAGCCTTCTGCAGGTAGAAGCGTGCGTACTGGTATAAGGCTACACTGGTACAAAAATTGTAAACATAATTTTCTTATTATTAAAAGAAGACAGATACGATTGAAGTAGGAGGTTTTCACCCACATTGGGTTTCCACCTTATATCTTGGTGTTTATGTGTGTTGCATATGTGTGATGCTTTATTTTGCTTTTTACTACACTGTCTAATGAATTGTTGATATACTAACTAATGTTCACTACATGATAATTTGGGTAAATCAAAAGATCTCTGCATATACGCTAGTTTCATTAAGTATAGTTGTGTATACACACTAGTTTGTTGAGCTGAAGTAGTTTATACAAATCAGTTTTGAGAATTAAGGTATTGATTTGATAATATTGATTCACCCCCCCCCCCCTCTCAGTATTATTTTCAACAATTGGTATTAGAGCAGGTCCTTCAGTAGAAGCTTGATTGCTTGAAGATAGATCCATCATCATGACTAATCAATAAAGCGGGGTATCCATCAAACTACCAATCTTTGATGGGAGAAGCTTCGCTTATTGGAAGGTAAGAACCACAGCCTATCTTCAATCTCTTGGAACAAATGTTTGGGAAATCGTGGAAGGAGAATATACATTTCCATCAACAATTCCTATAGATACGATAAGTAAAAAGCAATATGAAACCAATGCCAAGGCTGTCAATACATTATTGGGAATTCTGTCACAATTAGAATTTGTCAAAGTTATGCAGCTCAAATCATTCAAAGTAATATGGGACAAAATCGTTCTAAGCTACGAAGGAGACTCTCAGGTAAAACGTGCTAAACTACAAGCACTCGGAATTCAATATGAAGCTCTCAAGATGCACAATGATGAAAGTATAGCTAGTTACTTCTTGTGTATAGATGAGGTTGCTAATTGCATGAAGAATTTGGGTGAAGAGGTAAAGGAAGTCACCTTAGTTGAAAAAGTTTTAAAATCCTTATCTGCTAAATTTGAATCAAAAGTATTTGCCATAGAAGAAAAGAAAGATCTGCAGGCTATTACTATGACACAACTTCATGGAATTTTAACTACCTTTGAGATAAGAATCAGGACATATTTTAGAAGAAGAAGAGGAAATAAACTTTGTCAAAAAAGATTCAACGGGGTTCCGAAAGATTCAAAGGTAAACTACCTTTCAAATGTTTTGCATGTGGTAGAGTCAGTCATTATGCTGCCAAATTCCTCATAAAGATAAATATGATAAAGGGAAGGAATCTGCAAAATGGAATAGAAAACAAAGTGTAAGTAAAAAGATCTACTATACTCATGAAGATAGTGATGGTCTATCAAATAGTGATGAAGATGAAAATAATAATGACTATATACTTCTGATGGCTTATGAAGATGATGACTGTTAGGACTCAGAATTGACCTATTTTGACCTTATATTTTTGCCTTAATATTATTCTTTTCAGTCATAAGTCGTAAGCTTTGATTACATAATGACTTAATCACCCCAAGGTACGAAGTGACTTTTCACATATCTATATGTTTAGTTGTTCATTGCATATTCGTGAGTATCTTTATATTTATCTTTGAAAAGTTGATTAAATTGTCAAGTAATTGTCTTAAGCCTGCAGGAATTATAATTTATAGTTGCTGTAACACCAGAAACAGCAACTACGCAGTTGCTGCAACACCAGAAACAGCATGTACGTAGTTGCTGCAACACCAGAAGCAGCAACTACGCAGTTGCTACAGTCAGCAACAGCAACTATCTAAAGCAGGCTATTTTGCAACAGCTGGAAATAACAATCGGCAACTATCTGAAGAACGCTGACACGGCACGATCTGCAGCTATCTAAAGCGGGTAGAACACAGTTACCATTGCTTAAATCAAGAACAGCATGGGGAAACGGCTAAGGAATGTGAAGTTCCCAAGAAGACGGTCGAATACAAGTTACCAGCTGTGTAACAGCCAGAACCTAAGAAAGAATATGTTGTTATACTGTTGTAACAGTGGTCTGTAACTCTTATTTTTGATAAAATGGGTTAACTGAATGAACTGTAATAATCTATTGTAATAGATGTCTCCTCTATAAAGAGGAGACATCTACATTAGAAGGGGTTAATTTGTAATCTGCAAGTGAGATTTTGAGAGACATCAGCAAGTCTGAACTTTATTGTACTTGAATCTTTTGGCAGATGAATAGAAGATTATTCTGAGCACTTAATCTAGCCTTTGTGTTCTGGGGAATCTTGTGAGAAGGACTGGGCCCGCCTTCCTCACAAGATTCACCCATTTACTTTTCTGTTAAAGTGTGTAAGTGTGTGATAGTTTCTTTCCGCTGGTACTCTGTTTGGATTCTGTAGCATTACCTCTGGTATTTCCGCTTTGCTAGTACTCTGTTTCATTCATTGCTTGAAGTTGTGCAAGGATATTTCACCGGTGAATTAGAGTGCAGTGTGTGTTAGCAATCTGGTTACAGAGGCAGGTGCTGAACGTCCTCACTTGGAGGATAGGGTCATGATCCTCTGCCAACAGAGCATCCATCATTTCGCTTTTCAAATTTGTAATCTTAATTAATTACTTTCATTTTATCAATACAGTGATAACTTAACGTAAGGATTACGTATACTACAGCTTTTTAATGCTTTTAGGAGTAAGTACATACAGTACGCGGTAGCCTTTGCAATAAAAAGACTTTCCCAGGTTGACAATTAATGTGGTACTTGAATGTTTAATCAATAAACAATTCAACTAGCCAACATTTTGGCGCCGTTGCCGGGGAAGGCAACTAGAAATTTCTGAAAGCATTAATGATTTCTTTTTGAGAATAACAGATGCATGAGAGGACGCAAGAAACCTAATTTCACAGGCGGCAAAGGAGGAAGAAAAACTTATATTGACGAAATCATCTCAAAGGCTGAAACATCACAAAGGACAAGTTCCCGGAGACCTCAGATCCAGTATTCCTCACAAATAGACCGACAGACAGAGGAAGTAATAGGACCTGAAAGGAAGCTGGAAGTACCAGAATACACTGAGGAACCGGTAGAAGAACCTGAAGAAACAAAAGACACAGAAGATAAAGCAAGTGATTCAGGAAAAAGACCAATGGAGGATAACAGAACAGAAGGAAGAGGGGAAAACTCGCTCTCTACCCTAGAATTCCCTATTGGGGAGCTCCCGAGAGGAACAACCCCCATGAAAAACATTCCACTCTCGGCATTACCCAACTTTCATGGGTTAATCTCTGAAGACCCGGATGAATTCCTCTTTGAATTCGACATACTATGTAGAAGTTATGATTATATAAGTCCTAATCAGAAGCTAAAATTGTTTCCAGCAACATTAAAAGGGAATGCGTTGAGGTGGTTTATGAGCTTAGGAGCTCAGGCAATCACCACCTGGGACCAGATGAAAGAGGGATTTCTGGCCAAGTATCAAGACTACTGCCGGACAAGAGAAAGGAAGGAAGAATTGTTTAAAATGGTTCAGAAAGAGGACGAGAATTTGGAAGATTTTGTGGAAAGACTACAGTATAATCTGCAGCGGTCTGATCATCCTAATATGAGTAAAGATATTTTGAAAACCATATTGCTGAAAGGGGTAAGAGATGACTGCCTGGACATGTTGAACATGCTTGGAAAAGGGGACATTTCCAAAGAACCCTTTGATGAAATTATTAATCTCTGCATGAGATGTTCAAGGGGAGCAGCAGGCAGATCAAAAAGCAGAGATAATGTGTATTCAAGAGTTCAGAAGTCAGCCAGTGGAGGAGCAACAAGAGCTGAAATAGGTAACTTATTGGAAGAATTTAAAACTGAGATGCTAAGTTCTTTTGCTTCACAAATTGATGCTCTGCAGGTTAAGAAGAAACAGGCGGAAGCAGAAGCTGCTCTAGCTATTTTCTGTTCCAAATGCAGAGAAAAACACCCACTCAGAGAATTCCCACTGGATAAGATACCTATCTGCACAATCTGCGAGAAGGACAATGAAACACAGCAATGCCCCTCTCTGCCTAGAATCAAAGCAGCACTGCAGTCAACCAAAGAAGAGGCTGAAGCAGTGTACCTGATGACACAGAGGAGGCAATGGCCACAAAGACAAGGTATGAGCTCTAACACAGCATTCAATCGTTGGAATAATAACTCTCCTTTTCAAACAAACTACCCACCCATGAACCAAATGCAGTACCCACCCTTTAATACAATGAATTTTCCACTTATGCAGCAACCAAATCTTCCTTTTCCTGATCCTACTATATGGAATCCTTGGGCTCCCCAGCAACCGTATTTTAATTAATGGAATCCAAACTGGGCAGCCCAATAGATACCATTTCCTCAACAACAACAGTCTCTCTCCTTACCATCCAATACTCCTCCGAATAACCAGGCAATGAGACCACAGCTGCCTGTGCAACCTAACCCCAATCCAAATAATAATAAAGCCCTGCAAGTTATTGACATTCAAAATCAGCCTGTCTCTCCCCTGCAATGTAATGATATTCATCTTTGCTCAGGGAGAATTGTTGAACCCATTATAGATGATATTACTGACTCTGACAAAGAAGAAGCTAGAAAAGAGAAACCAGCTAACAATAATGCTGAAACAGCAGAATCAACACCTAATAATAATGATCAAACAATAGATCCGCCATTCCCTGAACGGCTGGCTCTCACTAAAACACTTGAACAACCTACCTTTAACCTTTTAGGAGAGCTACAGAACTTGTATGTTAAAATCCCATTATTGCAAGCATTAAGGGATGTTCCTATTTATGCTAGAACTATTAGAGACATTTGTATAAAAAAGCCTGGAAGGAAGGCTAAGGATCCCCTCACAGTTCATGTGATGGGGGAATTAACTGCTTTAATGACCGAAAAAGATTATCCTGTGAAGTATGGTGACCCTGGTCACCCTACAGTAACAGTCCAGGTTGGAAAAACCTTTATCTCTAAAGTCCTAGTAGATTTAGGAGCTGCAATAAATATTATGACACGCGAAACAACACAATTGCTCCAGTTAAAAAACTTTATCAGGGAAACTCCAACTATCTTAGAGTTGGCTGACCGTTCTACGATTAAACCTGAGGGGGTCATTGAAGATCTTATAATCTCTGTAGAATCCTGGAATTACTCGGTTGACTTTGTGGTGTTACAAACTAAAACAAAGTTGGGGGGTCATCCATTGATTCTAGGGAGACCTTAGTTGGCTACAGCAGATGCTTTCATCAGCTGTAGATCTGGATCAATGACCATCTCTAATGGACAGGAAACTAAACAGCTTACCCTCTATCCTCATGCTACACCCATGATTAATAATGACAATTCTGTATGGGTAGACTATGAGGATGAGGAGACCCAACCTATATTAACTATTGGACAAGCTTTGACTTTCAAGGACTCCACCGAAGATGAATTAATCAGCAGCTTTATTTCTGAACCCTCTTCGGTCAGCCCTGAAACATATAATCACTTCGCTACAATCTTAGAATCTGAATCCCAGCAGAACATGAAAGATGAAACTTATTTCAGACAGCAGTAGGCAGCCCTTCCAAAAGTACAACAATTGAAATTGAACCTGGCAAAACATTGAATATAAATCCTGATTTGACTGATAATGAAAAACAGAAATTAATAAAGTTACTCCAAGAAAATAAAGAGGCATTTGCATGGGACTACACAGACATGAAAGGGATCTCCCCTGAACTATGCACTCACCGTATTTATATTAAGGAGGGATCCCGGCCAGTCTGCCAACCCCAGCGAAGAATGAACCCGAACCTTAGAGAAATTGTCAAGGAGGAACTTCAAAAACTCTTGAATGCAGGATTTATATACCCCATATCTGATAGTGAGTGGGTCTCCCCACTTGTAATTGTACCCAAGAAAAATGGGAAATGGAGAGTATGTGTGGATTACAGAGCATTGAATAAAGCCACCCAAAAAGACCATTTCCCTTTACCATTTATTGATCAGGTATTGGATAATTTAGCAGGTAAGAAATTCTTTTCATTCTTGTATGGGTTTAGTGGATATAATCAGATTAAGATTGCACCCCAGGACCAGGACAAAACCACATTTACTAGCCCATGGGGGACCTTTGCTTACAGAGTACTTCCATTTGGGCTGTGTAACGCTCCAGCAACATTTTAAAGAGCGGTAATAGGGATCTTTTCTGATATGTTAAATGATTCATTGGAAATATTTATGGATGACTTTACTCCCTATGGAGTGACCTTTGAGGATGCACTGCAAAATCTTGAAAAAGTACTTAAGCGGTGTATAGAAGCACACCTTGCTTTAAGCACTGAAAAGTGCCATATGATGATGAATCAAGGTATAGTATTGGGTCACTTTGTTTCATTTTTAGGAATTCAAGTCGATCCAGCTAAAATACAGGTAATTCAGAACCTCCCTATCCCCAAAACACAAACTGATGTAAGAAGCTTTCTAGGACATGCCGGATATTATAGAAGATTCATTAAGGATTTTTCCAAAATAGCTTCTCCTCTATTTGTGTTGTTAATGAAAAATGTTGAATTTAAGTGGACTGATGATTGTGAAAATGCATTCAATAAACTTAAACATCAGTTGTCCGCAGCTCCCATTTTGAGAGGACCTGATTGGGCATTACCCTTTCATATCTCCTCTGATGCCTCAAACACGGCAATTGGAGCTGTCCTGGGTCAGGAAGAAAACAATCTCCCCTATGCCATCTATTTTATCAGCAAGAACATGACACGAGCTGAGCTAAATTACACAGTCACTGAGAAGGAATTTCTAGCAGTTATTTATGCTATCAACAAATTTAGACATTATATTACTGGCTACACTACCTTTGTGCATACTGATCACTCGGCTATTAAGTATTTAATGAATAAATCAGTTACAAATGCCCGAGTCACCAGATGGTTATTGCTGTTGCAGGAATTTGACATCACAATTGTAGATAGGCCAGGTAAAGAAAACGTATTTACTGATTTCCTTTCTCATTTAAAAACTGATGAAAATGCTCCAGTAGATGATTCTTTTCCTGACGAGTATTTATTTTCAGTCTCTGCTCACTCACTTTGGTATGCAGACATTGCCAATTATCTAGTTGCAGGAAAATTACCATCACACCTATCACACAGGGAAAGAAGAAAGATCATCCAGCAAAGTGCTAGGTACAGCTGGATAAGCAGGTGTCTGTTCCACACAGGAATAGATCAAGAAATCTGGAGATGCATTGGGGAAGACGAGATTTATGATATACTGAAAGATTGTCACGATGGTCCTTGTGGAGGACATTTTGCAGATAAAAGAACAGCTCACAAGGTAATTAGAATGGGTTATTACTGGCCATCACTTTTTAAAGATGCTAGAAAATATGTGAAGGCTTGTGACAGCTGTCAAAGAATGGGCCAGCCTAACCATAGGGATGAAATGCCACTTAATCCCCAAGTAACTCTTGATCCTTTTGAGAAATGGGCATTAGATTTCATAGGTCCCATTAATCCTCCATCTAATCAAAGAGTCTATATTTTAGTATGCACGGATTACATGACTAAATGGGTAGAGGCCAAAGCACTCATTAAAGCTAATGAAGAAGCGGTACTAACATTCTTATTTGAAGAAATATTTGTTAGATTTGGACTACCCAGAGAATTAGTCACTGATGGAGGACCTCCTTTCAATTCTCATGGCTTCAAAGATACGCTCCAAAAATATCATATCAAGCATAAAATGACCACACCATACCACCCCCAAGCAAATGGGCAGGTGGAAAGTACCAACAAGGTCATAGAAGCCATCTTAACAAAAACGATAAAGGAGAATAGAAGGGACTGGTTTCAGAGGTTGCCCGAGGCTCTATCGGCCTATAGAACCACTTGGAGAAATACAACAGGCTTTTCACCCTATGAATTAGTTTTTGGAAAGAATGTTATTTTTCCTGTAGAGTTTGAGATTAAAACCTTAAGAACTGCTTTAGCTGTTAACCTTGATTTAACTGATGCACAGACAGCCAGGTTGCAGCAGCTTCAGGAATTGGATGAGAAAAAACTGGATGCCGTCCATCAAACAACTATGATACAGCAACAAAGGAGCAGATGGCATGACAGAACCATCAAGCAAAAGCAGTTCCAGAAAGGTAACTGGGCTTTACTTTATGATTCCCGTTTCGAGAATTTTCAAGGGAAGCTAAGAACAAGGTGGTTAGGGCCGTATGAAGTGGATGTTGTTTTTCCAAATGGAACAGTCAGACTTTTAACAATTGATGGAAGCAGAACACCACTGTTAGTGAATGGCTACCGACTTCGGTTATATCAGCGGCCGGTTTCCAAAGAGGATTTTAAAGCCACTTGCATGGCAATAAAACAGTATTCTTTTCCAGGGGAACTTGCTGTCCCTCAAAGCACTTGAGTTTCTATTATTTATGTAATTTTTTAGGTTAGATATTCTTTTTTTTCTCTTAAGAAACTAATAAATCCTGCCAAGGATTGCGATATTACATTTCAGTATTTTGCAGATTGTAGCCTGGGAAGTAGCTCAGAACAAAAGTTTCAAAGGAATTATTTTGCGGACTCGGAACTCCTGTTGCTGCAACACCATTTCCCTGTTGCTGCAACACCATTTCCCTGTTGCTGCAACACCACTCCCGTTGCTGCAACACCATTCCCTATTACTACAATACCATTTCCCTGTTGCTGCAACACCACTCCCGTTGCTGCAACACCATTCCCTGTTACTGCAATACCATTTCCCGTTGCTGCAACACCATTCCCTGTCGTTGCAACACCACTCCCGTTGCTGCAACACCATTCTCTGTTGCTGCAACACCATTCCTATTGCTCCAGCACAATTCCCGTTTTTACAAACGTCTCACATCATTCCCTGTTGCCACATCAGCAATTTTCCGTGGCTGCAGCACCAATCCCAGTGCTACAACATCACTTCCCGATCATGGAATATCTTTCCCAGCAGATTCCTTCATGTACGAAAACGCCAGTCTTACCACTTCAGCCCCAAAGAACAAATTTTGATAAAATATACCACTTTTTGTGATGATTACAGCACCTTACTATCACTTCCTGTCATTATCATTACAAATCATCGGTATTCCCATGCTTGTAGATCCGCGGTAATCATTATGATCCAGCACAAGACAAGACAAGACTTTTTGACGCAGCAATCAAAAAGGTAAAATACGAAGGTACGCATGATTATGTATGGACATTAAATAATAGATAATGCGGAGAAGTTGATAGGACTATCAAATCATTGTACTTCCAATCATATCATTGACACGTAGGGGGGGGGATTACCAAAGCAACTCTCATAATGACATACCACGCCAACTACCGCCACCCTTAACTCTCCCGGTAATATGTAAAAGCCACCCTATCACAGCATGTTACCATTTGCGACGTTCTACTCTGAACTGAAATTGGAAGCTCGGCTCTGAACTCTGAAAGTTACTGAAACAACAGCTATGGGAGGAACCCTCATTACACATGAGCCTGGCTCGATAGCAGTCCTTGAACTCTTTCCGGAGATTTATCAAATTTTCTTGCAAGCGAGATGGATAGAGTACTTCAGGAGACTTCCGGACTTTGACGAGCAGCAAGTCCTTGAATTTGCATGCAATTTAACAGAAGGATTCTCTGTCATCCAGGGAATTCAAGTTCCAGTCATGGAGGAAATTATAGCCGAAGTTACCGGGCTACCAGCTAATGGCACACAGTGGTTCAGCAGAAAGCACCTGATTCTTAATGAGCAGCAGGATTTTCTCCGACCAGGCGAGCAGGTAGAGCCCAAAGGCAGGGGCGTAGCACTTCGGTTGTTACCTCAACCGTGGCCGAAAGTCGCTGAATTTGTCAAGCAATATCTGACGTGCGAGGGCCGCTACCAGGTAATTTACCAGCACGATTTCGTCCTGTTAAATCATTTGAGAAATGGTCAGTTAATAAACATGCCATATTATCTGTTGGGTTGTCTCCAAAATATGTCACGTTATGCTGTGAAAGCGAAGCATCCACTAGTTTCCTTAAAACACCACCGCTTAGCCCAATTGTTGATTAATAGAGCCCTCGCTCTAAATAACCCTCCACCCCCCATTAATCCCCATCAGGAGGCACAAATTCCACAGCCGGAACATGAAATTCCTCACCAAGAAGAGGAAATTCTTCACCAAGGCGAGGACATACCTCAGCAAGATGAAGAACTTCCTCAGCAAACGGAGGATATGCCTGAACAAATCCCTCTGGAAAACCCTCAGCAAACAGAGCACATTCCTGAACAAATCCAGCAAACACCCCCGCAAGTTGCTGAGAATGCCACAAGGACAACCCCATCTCCCAAAGGAATCAATCCTTCCATTCCCATACTGGGTATTTCTACTGATGACTCCGATGACAATATCCCCATTACCCTGCTTAAACGAAAAAGGCAGCAGGAAAGGAAAACCCCATCGAAAAGAAGGAAAACCAGGGTTTCATCTAAGGCACCTGCTACTCCGGCTACTGTCCCCATCCTAAAGAAAGCTAGCCTAAAGAGAAAAACGCCTGAATTCCCTGCTTCTCTACCAAAGAGAAGAACTCGGTCATCGATAGCAGCTAAATCTCCTAATTCCCCCAGTTCACCGCCCATCACTATAAGGACCCGCACTCCCACCAGTCCTCAAAACTCCTCTCCCTCACCCTCGGAAGCTAAGATGCAGAGTATTCATAGCTTCGTGACATCATACTTTAAGGCAGCTGACACAAAAGAACCAGCTGCCGACACCCAAGATAATAGTGACCAAGTGGCTGCAACACAAGAAACAGCCACTACCCCAGGTGACACACAAGAACCACCTGTGGGGAATACTGATCAGAATGATGAAACACAACCTCTGCCTCCATTGGAATCTACTGCTCCGCAGGACCAACCTACCATACCTGCCCTACAGGAAGAAATTGAATTCCTGAAATCTCAAATTCAGGACTATCAGGAGGAAATAATAAGGGTCAAGGAAGCATATCAGAATGAATTCAACCTACATGTTTTAGCACGAGTAGCGTCTGCAGCAGAGAAAAGTAAGGATAATGAATATGTGTGTACCAATTGTGGTGAAATATACACTCAGGCAGGATATAAGGTAGTGGCAGAGCCAATGAAGGAAGCATCTGATGTTGTTGATGAAACGAAAGAGCCTGCTATTACACAGACGGAAATGCCGCAATCCTCTGCTGAAATAAAGGAACCTGTTGTCACACAAGAACCAACAGGCTCTTCAGAGAAGATGCAGGACCAAACTGAAGGACTTACTGACACACAAGAACCAGTAAGTTCCCCAGAAACTGCACAAGACCAAGCTGAAGGGCTTACTGACACACAAGAACCAGTAAGTTCCCCAGAAACTGCACAGGTCCGAACAGAAGAACTTACTGCTACACAAGAACCAGTAAGTTCTCCAGAGATTGTGCAAGAACAAGCAGAAGGGCTTGCTGACACACAAGAACCAGCAAGTTCCCCAGAAACTATGCAGGAAGAAACAAGGAATGAGAAAGAGGAGAGTACAGACTCACCCCGGCCTACCCAAATTACTATGGAAGAAGTAGTTGCACAAGAATCAGGAAATGCAGAAGAAAACACAGACTCATCACGGCCTACTCAAAGTGTCATGGAACGAGAGGAAGAAATAGAAGAAAATCAGGAAAAAGGGATAGACTCACCCCGGCCTACCCAAACTGTTATGGAGGAGAAAGAAATAATTTCAGGAGGAAATGAAGAAAAATTGGACTCACCCAGCTCTATTCAAATTGCCAAGAAAGTAGAAAAAGAAGAAGAAAATCAGGAAGCAGAAAAAGAAGAAGAAAATCAGGAAGCAGAAAAAGAAGAAGAAAATCAGGAAAAAGAAGAAGAAGAAGAAAATCAGGAAAAAGAAGAAGAAGAAGGAAATGAGGAAAAAGGCACAGACTCACCCCGGCCCACCCAAATCACCATGGAACAAAATGAATCAGTACAACAGGAAGAAGAGACACTAGCCAGAAATGAAGAAAAAGATGTTGGATCATCCCAGACTATTCCTACAGAGCAGGTTACCCTTGTGGATGCCTTTACACAGACAGAGCTTCCCTCCGTTACTGATGTATGCACAGAAACAGATAGTTTTCAAGCATTAAAGGGACAGTGGTGGAGGGAATATGAGCAGTCGCAAGGCAAGGCATTCCAACAGCAAAAAGGGATGTGGTTTAGTCATGCATACAAGAATTGGGAAGCACTTGAGCAGTGCAGAGCCCAGTATAAAGAAATCAAGGAACTTAAAGCCATATTGACCCATATGTTTGAATTGTTTCAAAGACTACTTGCTACAAGGAAACCCTCTTTTAATTATGCAACATTTCTGAGGGAAAGACTCACATTTTTGCAGATAAAGGCTGTCAAAGAAGGTAGACCTCATCAGGTAGTTACGTCAAAGCAGTTTATGCAAACCTTTGCAGAGGCACCTAAAAATGATCAACGTGTGTTATGCGAACTCTATCTCCATAATGAAGCCATGTCCGAAGAAAGAAATATGAATATGATACCTGTAGTCGGCGACATACAGCTGAGAGCCTTTATCTCCTTTTTAGCTAATCAAATTACATGGTAGAACGCCTTTGCTTCAGCTCAGCATAATGAACAGAATTGTCTTCTGTGGATTAGAGCTGAACCGCAGAACGCAGCCACTTTTATTGCACAACACCTGAGAATGGTGAGTGATCCTGAAATGAAGGACCATGTTAAGCAACTGCAAGCAATGGTCCTGAATGACTGCCAGCATTATGTAAAAACTAAGGCATCCTTGCTTGTCAAGGCAAACAAACTATTTTGGGAGAACTGCCCCAAGGAGAGGGAGGAATATCACCCTTATAGTCCACCTAATTTGCAGGTGGCACTCTCAAGGGTACCTCATTATGTTAATTGCATGCAGCACTGTGCTGAAAATTGGATGGGTTACAGATTTAGATTTCCACTTTTATGGCTGTCTGGTGAACAATATAAAGGACAGTTTGGATTGTCCAGCAGGGAAGAAGCAGCAGCATGGAGGCAAATACAGACTACCTGTGGATTCAGGAAGAAGTTTGATGCCACTTCCTATAACTATTGTCTCAGTAATCTACATTGTTCATCCCAGTACTCCGACTCAGACTCAGAGTAGCCATTGCATAGGGACATGCAATCTCTTCAGTTGGGGGGGATGTTAGGACTCAGAATTGACCTATTTTGACCTTATATTTTTGCCTTAATATTATCCTTTTCAGTCATAAGTCGTAAGCTTTGATTACATAATGACTTAATCACCCCAAGGTACGAAGTGACTTTTCACATATCTATATGTTTAATTGTTCATTGCATATTCGTGAGTATCTTTATATTTATCTTTGAAAAGCTGATTAAATTTTCAAGTAATTATCTTAAGCCTGCAGGAATTATAATTTATAGTTGCTGTAACACCAGAAACAGCAACTACGCAGTTGCTGCAACACCAGAAATAGCAACTACGCAGTTGCTGCAACACCAGAAGCAGCAACTACGCAGTTGCTACAGTCAGCAACAGCAACTATCTAAAGCAGGCTATTTTGCAACAGCTGGAAATAACAACCGGCAACTATCTGAAGAACGTGACGCGGCATGATCTGCAGCTATCTAAAGCGGGTAGAACACAGTTACCATTGCTTAAATCAGGAACAGCATGGGGAAATGGCTAAGGAATGCGAAGTTCCCAAGAAGACGGTCGAAGACAAGTTACCAGCTGTGTAACAGCCAGAACCTAAGAAAGAATATGTTGTTATACTGTTGTAACAGCGGTCTGTAACTCTTGTTTTTGATAAAATGGGTTAACTGAATGAACTGTAATAATCTATTGTAATAGATGTCTCCTCTATAAAGAGGAGACATCTACATTAGAAGGGGTTAATGTGTAATATGCAAGTGAGATTTTGAGAGACATCAGCAAGTCTGAACTTTATTGTACTTGAATCTTTTGGCAGATGAATAGAAGATTATTCTGAGCACTTAATCTAGCCTTTGTGTTCTGGGAATCTTGTGAGAAGGAATGGGCCCGCCTTCCTCACAAGATTCACCCATTTACTTTTCTGTTAAAGTGTGTAAGTGTGTGATAGTTTCTTTCCGCTGGTACTCTATTTGGATTCTGTAGCATTACCTCTGGTATTTCCACTTTGCTAGTACTCTGTTTCATTCATTGCTTGAAGTTGTGCAAGGATATTTCACCGGTGAATTAGAGTGCAGTGTGTGTTAGCAATCTGGTTACAGAGGCACGTGCTGAACGTCCTCACCTGGAGGATAGGGTCCTGATCCTCTGCCAACAGAGCATCCATCATTTCGCTTTTCAGATTTGTAATCTTAATTAATTACTTTCATTTTATCAGTACAGTGATAACTTAATGTAAGGATTACGTATACTACAGCTTTTTAATGCTTTTAGGAGTAAGTACATACAGTACGCAGTAGCCTTTGCAATAAAAGGACTTTCCCAGGTTGACAATTAATGTGGTACTTGAATGTTTAATCAATAAACAATTCAACTAGCCAACAATGACTTTTTGGATGCTTTATATGAAGAGGACCTTTATGAAGAAATCTCTAAACTCAAAATCTGTTTAGAAGAAAAGAATATGATTATAGATACCTTGACATACCAACTTGTTGAATGTGAAACTATGGGTCTAAGAAAGGATCTTGAGAAAGCAAAAGCTTTCAAAGTTAGATTTGCTAAAGGATCAGAAACCTTAAATGAAATTATCAAAGTCCAACATTCTCCTCTGATAAAGACAGGTCTTGGATATACTGAAGAATCATCTCAATCACAGAAGCCGTCAACCTCCACTAAAAGCTATCTTGAAGCAGCAAAGATCAATGAACATTTTGACAATCGTCAACAAAGGCATAAATAAGATCACCAGGTAAATCAGGCTCAATTTACTTCAAGGATGAACGAAAGCCACAAACAACCACAGGTAAATCATACTCAATTTGCTTTAATGACAAATATCAGTAAAAACTACAATCACCAGGTGAGTAGATTCAATAATCGCAGGAACTTATTTAATGGTAAATGTTTCTTATGCCATAATTTTGGACACAAAGCTACTCAATGTGTTGCTTACAAAACCATCATGACTAGAGAAGCGTGAAATTAAAGGAATGTGAAAGGGATCAAGAAAAGTTCCTATAATAACTTTTCTCTTCTTGAAAATGAAATAGAATGTTGAATCTGTAACAACATTGGCCACGAAGAATCTGAATGCAGGAGTAAATTTCGGAAAATATCTCAAAAGGAGAAATCTCCATTAAATCCCAAAATATGGAGAAAGAAAGAACAACGAAAAAAAAGATGTGGTATAGCCTTGTATGCAGAAGGATAAGAAAACCAGCAGTACATTGAGAGTGGATGCTCAAAACACACGACAGGTGACAAGGAAAAACTACACTCATATAATGCCCTAGAAAAGGAAAAGAGTGTCTCATTTGGAAAAAACACTCCTGCTGTCATAAAAGGTAAAGGCTCTGTTTTCTTGAAAGAAAAAGTTAAAGTTGGGAATGTTATGTATGTTGATGGCTTAAAGCATAACCTATTCAGTGTGAGTCAAATGTGTGATCAAGGAAATGAAGTAGTGTTTCTATCAAATGGATGTGTTGTTCATGAGCTTGATATAGGAGAAACTGTGGTGAAAGGTACAAGAACTCCAAAACAACCTATACATACGCAAGGGAGGACAAAAACAGTGCTATCTAAGAAAAAATGATGAAAACTGGCTATGGCACAAAAGATTGGGGCATCTAATCTTTTCTCAAATAAGGAAAGCATGCAGATTCCAGGCTATTTGTGATATTCCAGATATCAACATTCCTGAAGATACTATACGCAAATCATGTCAATTCAGTAAGCAAACTAGATCTCACTTCATCGAAAAGGAAGGGTCAGCTAGTAAGCCTCTTGAACTTGTTCATACTAATTTATGTGGACCATCAAGGAAAAAGTCACCTCGTGCTGAAGAATACTTTATATTATTCATTGATGATTTTTCCAGAATGCATTGGATAGGTCTTCTAAAGCATAAAGATGAAGTTTTTGAAAAGTTCAAAGCCTTCAAAGCTTTGGTTGAAAATGAATCAAATCGCAAAATCAAATGCCTCAGATATGATCGAACAGGGGACTTTACCTCAGATGAATTCTTTCACTTTTGTGAACAACATGGAATAAAAAGGCAGTTCTCCATTGCAAGGACTCCTTAGCAAAATGGAGTGGTAGAAAGAATGAATAGAACTATTCAACAAATGGCTCGTGCTATGCTAGATGAATCTGGAACTCCTGCAACCTTCTGGGGTGAAGCTGCATTCGCCGCCATCGCTATTCTCAACCAAGCAAATGTTTGGGTAAACAACACTCAAACTCCACATGAACTTTGTTATGGTAAGACTCCCACTGTAAAATACTTCAATGTTTTTGGAAGAAAATGTTACATCAAAAGGACTGATGAAAAACTTTTTAAGTTTGAACCCAGAGAAGATGAAGGTATTATTCTTGGCTACTCATCCCAAAGTAAAGGATATAAATGTTATAATAAAAGACTCGAGAAAATTATTGAAAGTATTGATGTTGTGGTTGATGAAGCATGAAAAAATCCAAAGCAGGTAAAAACCAAAGGTTATGACAATGAAGAAGATGAGGAACATTTTCCCACATCAAATCACACTGATTCTGAATAGGAAACCAATGAAGCACCAGAAGAAGAGATAACAATAGAAGAAAAGACTTCGTCGAGGTATGTTCAAAAAAATAATCTGGAAACTCAAATTTTAGGGGAAAAAGGGGCAGGTATGCAGACAAGAAGAACCATTGCCAAATCCTCAATCTATCTAGCATTACTATCTTCCACTGAACCTCAAAATGTAAATGAAGCATGCAAAGATGAATGTTGGGTCAAGGCCATAAATGAAGAACTTGAGAAAATTGAAAAGAATAATACTTGGGAATTAGTTGCTAGACGTCATGATAAGAATATCATATGAACTAAATGGATATTCAAAAAAAAGCTGAATAAAAATGGAGAAGTTATAGAAACAAGGCTAGACTTGTTTATAAAGGATATGCTCAACAAGAAGGTATAGAATTTGAAGAAACGTTTGCACCTATTTCTAGACTTGACGCCATAATAATTTTTCTTGCCCTTTCTAGTTTTTAGAAATTCAAAGTATACCAAATGGATGTAAAATCTGCCTTTCTTAATGGAGACTTAGAAGAAGAAGTCTATATTGAACAACCAGAAGGATTGATACTTGGAAATGATGCAAAACCTGTATGCAAACTCAGAAAAGCTCTCTATGGTCTAAAACAGGCTCCAAGGGAATGGTATTACCCTCTTGACAAATATCTCCACCAGTAGGGTTTTTCAAAGGGTCAGCAAATAGCAATCTATATACAAAGATGGACACTGATAAATTGCTAATAATTGTTGTGTATGTTGATGATACCATTTTTGGTAGCAATGAAGAATCCATGAGTTAGAATTTTGCCTTAGTAATGCAACAAGAATTTGAAATAAAGATGGTATTTTTCTCTTACCTACTTGGTGAGCTTACCTACTTTCTTGGTCTACAAGTTCAACAAAATAAAGATGGTATTTTTCTCTCACAAACCAAATATCTCAAACAGATCCTGAAAAAGTATGGCATGGAAGATTCTAAACTAGTATGTACCCCAATGGTAACAAGATGCAATCTTAGCTCACATGATGAATAAGCAGAAGTACATCAACCAACTTACAGATCCATGATTGGCAGTCTACTTTATCTAACAGGTACCCAACTGGACATCATGCATGCAGTAGGAATAGTTGGAAGATTCCAAGCAAATCCTAAGGAAAAACACCTTCAGGCAGTCAAAAGGATTTTCAAATATCTTCAAGGAACACAAAACTTTGGTTTATGGTATCCTAGAGATATAGATCTTACACTTCATGACAGAAAAAGCACTAGTGGTGGTGCATTCTATATGGGTTCCAAGTTAGTATCTTAGTTCAGCAAGAAACAAATTTCAATTCCATTATCTACAGCTGAAGCAGAATACGTGGCTGCTGCATCTTGTTACACACAACTACTTTGGATTATGCAAACCTTGCAAGACATTTAGATCACATGTAATCCACCCATCTCCATTCTATGTGATAATATAAGTGCCATCAGTATTTCAAAGAATCTAGTCATGCACTCCAAGACCAAGCACATACCCATCAAATATCATTTTATACGTGAACAAGTGCTTGAACAAAACGTCAAATAGGAGTATGTTCCCTCCAAATAATAGGTTGCTGATATATTCACTAAACCACTGCCTAGAGAGACATTTGAATATCTCAGACAAAAGCTGGGAGTAGTTGTTGCATCATCGTGCTGTTAAATCCTATCTTCTTCAGAGAAAGGTGGTTACACGCAAGTTTCATGAAGCGTAGTCATGTATATATGTTGGTTTCTGTGGGTACAGTCGTGTATATGTTGGTTTGAGGGAAAGTAGTGGGCGAGACTCAAGAGAAAGGGGTCTGATATGGTTTAGTGAATTATCTGCTCTACTTAATGATGGTTATAGTCTGTTGATGACATGTGGAAATATGTTGACTTGATATATATCTGATATATGAAATGATCAAATTTGATAGTGAACATCTGACATAGGTTCAAGGGAAGCATATGCTTCTAATAATGCATTTTTGGCATTATCTTATAAGATCTCAGTGCAGATTTTGTTTCAGGTGGAACATGTTCAGGGGGAGAACATGGTTGATGGTCTGGATGCTGATTGACAGATGCTGTTGATAATAGTTGCTTATGACTATCATGGTCTTGTTTAAGATATTTCGTCTCTGTTATATATTTCATGTATATCTTTTAATGTAACAGTCATGAAAAAGACCTAATTTGTAACCCCACTATGCATGGATGGATGATGTAATGTCTCCTTTTTTTGACATGTATAAACAATTGATATACCCCCACTTGGTTGGGTGGATGAGTCAAATTTTCTATATCCCCACTTGGTTGGGACATGGATGTATGTATGAGTCAATGGTAATAGGAAGGTAATTTTTTGTGCATGTATAGAATCATGTTCTTCTTTTAGAACATCTCTTTACAGACCTTGATTGTGCTCAGGGGGAGCATGGACTCAATCGTGGAAGCTCAATTAGCATAGTTCAACATATCAGATAATTCATCATGCACTTAGGGGGAGCATGATCGTTTTCCCTTGATGTCAAAGGGGGAGAGTGACTTGGTGTGGTTTTTTCCATCAAGTCCAAAGGGGGAGATTTTTGGCATTATGAAATAGGTGTTGTCCTTGATGGCAACTCTCTCAGATGACAGATCACAATACATCAGGTTAACAGCTTAGAGTTACAGATCAAACTTCACAGAACGAAGAAAGAGAGGTATGCGCAAGTTCACCATTTGTTACAGGGAAAAGTGTCTATGTAGAACTGTTAATCCCACTAAGGCTGGTAGCTACCTTAGAAACAAACAAAGTAAAACTACTTTCATTTTCCTTTATGAAAGATAGATGAGAGAAGAATAAAGGAGACCAACCTCTGTCTTGCGCTTGGTTCCTTGCTCGATTCCTCTATCTTTTGATAGTCCTTTGCTACTTTATTTCTCGTATACCCAGCTTCACAGAGTACCTGTAGAATCAAAGCAGCATAACACTATACAAGAACATGGATCTATTATCATAAACAACCTAGGATCAGATGTAAATTGACCATACAAATGCATGAAACATAAATTACACAAGAGTATTGAGGAAAACTTGAATAGCTTTATTGATAATCAAGAAAGAGCCAAGAGAGTTATAACCAGTTGTTCTGACCCAGCATCATCCTCTCAGCATGTAAGCCCTTCTTCACCTCATGAAAAGCTTAGATCACCCAACACTATGATGTTGCCTCAAGAAACCAACAACAATTCCTTACAAGATGCAAAATTCCAGCCTCTGGATCTCTGGGATGAGTGATCCATATATAGATGTCTGTAAGGGAGATGAGTCAGCTTGTGATTTTATTAGTGTCTTCCCTCTGATAGTTCTTGCTTCCACTTGGAGATTGATGATCTCTTACTCAACCCTGGTCGAATTCAGAGAGGCAAGTGTCACAGGAGAAGTTTCTGGAAGATTCCATGCTTCTCCACCTCGCGGATTGACACTGCCATTTGTCCCTTCTCGCCCATCGCACCCCATAGAAGGTATTTTTGAAATGTAATGCACCTACTGTGTGTATTTATGTGAGATGCAATGCACTTTGCCTATGGAGCAGGTGAAATGATCCAGTTTTGACCAGTTCTGAGTAGTTTTTCATGGAGAACTTCTGGGAGAAGCTGTAATCAATTGACCTTGTTCTTTTAGGGGTTGGAACAACACTTTTAGGGACTTAGGAGCCCTTGGTTTATGGAAATTTTGTGCTTGGGGTTGCAGTGCCCAAAAATGTCTATAACAGTTGCCCCCTAAATCATGAGGTCGTTAATCTTTTTGATGTCAGGTGAAATGCTTTATCATGAGGATCTGAAGTTCTTTCAAGCTGGAAGGAGACCTGTAATAAGATACAATACAATACATTATCTTCATAATATTTTCATGATCTAGCTGAGGTGGGCATTGCCATGCTCAGCTTTATAAATTCATTTTCATGTACATAGGACAGACAATCGTCTAAGTGTAGACTAATGATTCTGGTAGAGCCATCATCCCTTAGATTGGATGATTATCTGTGCAGCGATGATGTACATTTGATGTCTTTATTTCCTGAATATATATTGCAGCCCAGATGGATGAAACTAGATCCGGGGTCTTCAATCTCGTTCGATCTTCAATCAAAGTACAAGTCGATCCATGTGAGAGATGTTCTGGAGTCGAACATGGAAAGACATCGCCTGATTACCAACCAATGATGTAAGCTGTTAACAGGCGTGAGAGGAATCACCGATAATGATAATGATCCTCAAGGTACTGCAGTACAATTCATGTGGTGTGAATAAGGGACTTGGTGTCGAACACCATGCAAAATCTTTCAGTCGAAGGCCATTGATGTGAACCTGTCACTGGAAGTGAGAAACTTGCCATTGAGGCATGCAAGCTTCAAAGTACTGAAATGGGTGTTCCTGGATCGAATTCTTGGATAATGAGCTGATGTCAACAAGAAGTGATCTGTCATAGGAGGGCCTTAATGAATCCCACATCAATGACACGAAAGAGAGAAAATGATTTTAATGGAGGTGAAAACGGTCTGGTGATATAAGGTTCATGGTGGCGGTCATGAAAGAATGGAGCGTAAATGTATTGCAGCGGGTGAGACACAGGTGAATTCTCTGAGTGACTTCTCTTGAACATATCGGCGAAACTAACATGATGGATTGGTAGCATTAACCCCAAATGTGGATGGTGTGATGTGACCATGGTGATGTGACCGATGAATGAAACAACCCAACCCGACTTGGATGCGGAGTGAAAGTGTCATGTTGAAGAGCGACTTGCTACCAACAAAGTTTCTTCAAGTTTTCTTCCCAATTTTTCCCCAGTCATTGCTGACCAGTGCCTCTTTATTTTTGTCAAGCTTGAGGAGGATAACATATGCTTTTTCTATAATTTACCCTTCGGGCAAACCCATCGTTATGTTTTAACGAGCCTAGCGATAGTGAAACTCGTTCTTGTCAGCTATGGACAAGTTTGTTGCTATTAGGTTTTAACAAGTTTAATGACAAAGATAACTCGGTCCTTTTCAATTTTAGAGAGTCTGAAAAGGGCGTAAAGGAAACTCCGAAAGTCCTTTTTCGTCATCTAATCCCTTAAGTCCGAAAAAGTATAAAACAATACAGAAGGGATGAATTTTCGATACTTTTAACGAGCCGAACAAAACAAGCGCTCGATCTTTTTGTGTAATAATCCCTCAGGTCCAAAAAGATTAAAATCTAAAGGAGGGATAGCACTTCCGGTCACTTTAACGAGCTGGAGAGGCCAATGGCTCGGCAATCTTTTCAATTTTTATGAGTTAGTTGAAAAGAGCTTAAAGGAGACTCGTCTTTGAGGAACGAGTGATAAATTTGGGTAGCAGCTGATTCCAGGTAAGGTTTGGAATTTCCCAATCACAGCAGTGTTACAAGGATGGCTAGCAGAATCACTCTTCGCAGCTGTTCCTCAAAAGGGGTAAACAATCAAATGGAGGTGAATGATTGGCCAATACGGAGTGGAGGTGATGATGAGAACACGACCAAGGCTTTAAAGGCTGAAGTACTACGTTCACGACGGTTATTTACAGGAAATTGGTTCATTTTTTATTGAGCTTAAACACTAGGGGAAACATTTGCTCCTTGCTTATGTTTATTTTTTAACGAGCATGAAGTCTGTGTTAAAACTGCTCGATATAATGGTCTTTTCTTGACTTTACCATTAATAGCTTTGTTCTTTCAAATATTGTACTGCATGCTCAATTGCTTCATCAAACTAGTTAGAAATGAACAATATATGTTTGAAAAATGAGTTAGGACACTAATATTTTACTCTAATTACGTAAAAGTAATTTAAAAGTGCTTTTACCTCTCATTTTACCATTTCATTTGAACTTTGGCTTGATGGAGCTTTGGAGGTGCTTTCCCCCTTTGATTTTATCACCAGCTGATTGCGGGAGATTCTGTGGACGATTTTCGGCACCGTTTGGACCAGGTAGGAGCTAAACCTGAGCTCTTTCATTTCATCCTTTCCATTTTGCATTCTGAGCCTAATTTCTGGTTTTTCTGAGCCTCTGGGGTTTGAAAAACTCTCCCTGGCTCCATCACACCCATTATGCATCGAAAGGTGCATTGGATGTTAGCCTGTCCACTGGCCAATTGACATGCAACGCACCCAGAACACTACTGTAGGTGCGATGAGCGCAAGGAAGGAAATTTATGCACAGTTTTCGATGGAAATTTTTTCTTGTTTCTCACCAAATCAGGATCTAACTCTTCTCTTGTTTGTTTTCAGAGATTTATTCGAGCAAAATGACCATTACATGGCGAGAACGTGAGCATGAAGAAGATGACATGCTTGCTTTACATGATCTGGTTACAGTAAATGCATTATAGAACTGTGGCCTGTTGAAGTTTTTCCGCATTTCTAGCATGAGACAACAAATCAACTTGCTGCAGTATTTGCTCGATGCTTGGGATCCTACCAGCCAGGTGTTCCAGATTAGGGGAAAATCCATCCCCTTGATTGTAGTGGATATCTATTTTTTGACCGGGTTATCGAGCCAGGGTGCCCCTATCTCTTTATCAGGTTCGGCCCGTGGAGGTGAATCTGTGAGAGATTATGTTCGCAGGTATTGCAGAGAGGGATCTCAGCCGAGTAAAGATGGCAAGATCATCATCCGAGATGTCACTGACAAGTCTTTGAGGACCATTCTGTTCACTTTTGGTAGGATGGCTGGTGGTGCAGCTCTTCATGTGGCCAACCGATCTTATATGCAGTACGCCTTGGAATGTCTCGAACCGAAGGTGTTCAACTGGTGTGACGCAGTACTCCTTGTGATGAAAGAACAGTTGACCAAGGTGAAAAGCAGGAGATTGAGGAACTTTGGATACGGTTCTATTTTGATCGCCTTCGCCTTGGAAAAGATACCACTGATGCAGCCACAGTATATTGAACTTGGTTTACCTCCACCGACTGAACCACGTATGCAGAGATGGGTCGACCATATGTCTAGGTATGCTGGTCAGTCTCAGATTTCCTTTTCTGATACCTTCTTTGGGTGGTTCGATCGTCAGGATATGGTTTATTCCGAGTATCCATACGCTGGTACAGACTTCCGGGGTGACCCGGATTTGGTACTGCCGGCTGGTGAATAGTGGGGTGCCATTGGTAAATTCTTGACCATATTTTTGTTTATCGTTTTACCTTTTATAATGTCCTTGTTCTTTATTCTGTCAAGACTAATCAGAACTCATGTGCTCATGCATATGTTGGTCCCGTTTGGCCAGTAGTATGCCTGAGAGTGCCAGCTGCCACTCCAGCAGGAGAGGTTGTGGGAAGGGCTATCCTTTGCGACCTTGATGTGGCATTACAGGATCAGGTCGAGGGCCTCACTCTCGGTATTCCAGACGTGAGGACTGACGAGCTGCCTTTGAGGTTGCAGCGACATACTACTGGCATGCCAAGTCGATGGACTAGGCTTTTATGCATGATTGCACAGGCAGTGACTTGTTATCACCAGCATCATTAGACTAGGGTGCCCCCTAGCGTTTTGAGTTTTGGTTCATTTGACCAATTTTGTCTTGGTTACAAAACATTATGTGTAAACCATAAACAGTTATATATATATTTTTTATTTTCAGAGTTTTATTTTGGTTAAGTTACATGATCCTGATGCAAATATTGATGAGATGCTTCTTTTTATAAATGTTGCAAATGTCTATCTAACACATAATTTGCCAACGAGTCAGTTAATGTGTTTAAGCTTCTGGAAATATGCTGATATTGAATAAAATCAAATTTCCTTTCGAAAATCTTGACCCTTAGGAACATGCGATAGATAGCTGGATTTCGGATGGAGTAGATACCAGTGAACTGTAGTATGACGAGCTGTTAGTCTAGCCTAACGACCAGTCGGGATATGCCATGTGTGATGGCATCAGAGAGAAATTCTATCAACGCGCTATATTCAGCAATTTTATTCGTTGATCGACCAATACATACCCCTCTGAAACTTACTAACTCGTCGCCTGGATCGAAAATGGCCCAGGCCGCAGAAGATAGGTTCCGCGAACTACGACTTGCTCCGTCGGCATATCCAACAAAAGATTCCAATAGGTTCGACATCTGCGACAAATGTAAAAAGTGGACTTACTTGACCAAAATAAATACTTTAGCGAAAACAAAAATGTAATAAAAGCATATAGGTTACCATACTAAATCATGCATAGTAATGCTTAAGGTACAACCCATTACGAGGTTGTGCCAGTGGAATCCCGTCATAATCCATTAACTCGTAGGCTCCTTTTGCTAACACTCGCTTAACAATATATGGGCCCATCGATAAAGACTTGAATTTACTTGCTCCCAATTTATCGGATTCTTGGTCATAAAGCAAGACCAAGTCACCTTCTGAGAAGACACGGGGTTTGAAATTCTTGTCGAACTACGCCTTGACTCGTTTCTTATGGGCTTCGTTAGCCAAAGCGGCATCACGACGGGTTTCATCCAATTGGATTAGTTCCAAGAAACGAGCCTCCTCTTTTGAAGTTCCGGGGAGAAGGTCGATTGCGAGTTTGAGGGACGAGATTTCACACTGAACTGGTAAGATTGCTTCTAGGCTACACCAGTTGGAAAGGTGTAAACCCGGTCGCATTCCTTACCGATGTTCGGTATGCCCACAAGGCTGAGTACAAGATCAGGTGCCAACTCCTTTTATGGACTTCAATCATCCTTTGCAGCATGCGTTTCAGGACCTTGTTGATTGCTTCAACTTGTCCGTTGGCCTGCGGGTAGTATGGAGTGCAGCTGTCGTGGGACAACCCTAATTTGGCAGCTAATTCGACCATCATGTGATTGCGAAAATGCGATCCATGATCTATGACTATAGCCTGTGGAATGCCGAATCTGGCGACTACATGATTAAAAAAGAAAAGGGCAGCTATTTCACCAATGTTATCTAATGTAGGCATCGCCTCGGCCCATTTGGTAAAATAGTCAACTACGACTATGATATACCCATGGCCCCCAGTCGAGGTGGGTTTACATGTCATTAAATCGATGCCCCATTTGGCAAACGGCCCAACAGCAACTATTGGCTGTAGAGGTGTGGGTGGTCTTCTAGTTTTTCTATGGAAAATTTGACAGGAATGGCAACTTCTGACTGCGGTTATGCAATCTTTTAACATTGTTGGCCAGAAGTATCCTGCTCGTAAATTTTTTTGCAATTGGTGCCCCCCACACGCGCCTGAATGGCAATCATTCAGGACTTTTTCGGCCTCCTCATGGGTGAGGCACCTCCGTAGAACTGTATCGACACCACGACGGTAAAGTGTATCACCGACGATCATGTAGTCTTTTGATTGGTATCGAATACGTTTTTGTTTGGAGCGGGAGGTATTAGGCCTATATTTTTGGGTTTGGAGATAAATGATTATATCTCCATACCATGGATTGCTTGAAGATATCAGAAACAAAGATTCATCCACGATTGTTTCTTCGGATGTTTCATCATTGGATGACGATGGGAGATCGCATAATAATTCTGCAAAAACCAGTGCTTTCTTTGAGTTGGATTTTACAAATTCCAGATCAAACTCTTGTATAATTGCCATACATTTTGAATATTTTCCCCCCAGCAACTATCGCGACAATATATAAGTCATGAGGTTGCAATCTGACAGAATGGTAGTTTTTCGAAAGAGGACATAGTGTCGAAATCTCTGTATCGCTTGAACAGCTGGGAGTGTTAGCTTTTCAACATAACAATATTTGCTTTCTCTATCATTTAAGTTCTTACTTAAATAATATATAGGATGTTCAATCCTGTTGTCTTCCTGAACTAAAACCATTGCGATAGTTGTATCTGCTGCAGCCAGATACAGGTTAAAGCCTTTTTGATAATCAAGAGCGTACATTAATGATGCTTTCATTAGGGATTCTTTTAAAGCATCAAAGGAAGCTTGCCCAACCTGATCCCAGACGAAGGGCACTTCCTTTTTCAATAGACGTGTATAACCTTTAGCAAGTTTGGCGTAATTTGGAATGAACCTCCTCAGAAAGTTTGCTTTCCCTTGGAGTTTCTGAATCTGAAGCAAATTCGAAGGTGGAGGCAAATTTATGATTGCCTGAACCTTACATGGGTCGAGACGAATTCCATCCTTTAAGACTACAAATCCAAGTAAACGACCAGAACTAACACAGAACACACATTTGTGTGGATTGAGTCGTATCTTGTAGTGTCGGCAACGTAGAAATATCGCTCTAAAATGCTGCGGATGATCAGTCTGCTTTCACGAATGAGCTGGAAGTTCATCGATATATGGTTGAACGATGTTTTTGATGTCATGGAAGGCATAATTCATTGCCCTCTAAAATGTTTCCCCTGCGTTCTTTAAACCAAAGGGTAATTTTTGATATGCGAATGTGCCCCACGGACAAATAAATGCAGTCTTTGACTGGTCCTGTGGGCGGATATTTATTTGATTATACCCAGAGAATCCATCCATAAATGAAAAGATTTCACATCCGGTGCACTTAGCAATTATCTGGTCAATGAAGGGTGTAGGGTAGTTGTCTTTCAGACAAGCTTGATTTACATCCCTATATTCGATGCACACTCTAATCATTCCTCGTTTTTTCATAACAGGAACAATGTTCGATACCCAATCGGTTAGAGGAACCGGGTAAATGAAACCAGCATGGAGAAGTTTTCAACTTCTGCCTTAATGGCAGCGGATTTCTTGGGGTGCACCTACCGTAGCCGTTTTCGTACTGGTTTGACATCTGGATACATCTTAATTTCGTGTTCAAGAATACTCGAGTCAATGCCTGGCATTTCATTATATGACCAAGCAAAGACATCTCTGAATTCGCGAAAAAGAGCGTTATATATTTCCAGTTCTGAAGGAGAACAACATTTGCCAACATAAATGTTCTCTACAACATCTCTTTTGGTCGAGATATTTATGGCAATAGTGTCTTCAATATTGGACAAGTTTCGCTCGAAATCCACCGTTTTTACAGTATTCGATAGGAAATCAAAAACTGAGGGATAAAGGTCATTAGGAGTATCTTCTTCACAATCCGGAAGAAGGGAAAATGGTGGTAATCTTCCCATGGTGCCCCTTCAATTACCATTGATTGAACAATTCCTTCGTCGGTGTAATGCATTCACGACCAAGGATCTGAAGGGGTGCCATATTCCTTAGACCTATCTATCCAAATGCTTGATGAGCGTTGATTTGGGTTTGCCTCCCATGCTAGGAACATTGATTGCTACAATATTTCCATTGGGTTTGGAGGCAATACCTACGTATGATCCATGTTTATATCGTTTTCTGAGATCTTTTCAATTGAAGATATCATATTGCAGGTTCCTACCAATATTACTTCCGCCAAATTTATTGGAGGTGGAAGTGCAAAAGTTCCCATTAATATAGGGTCTTTTAGTAGGCCTACTCCGATATTTTGAAGCGAATGGAGGCATCCATGGATCATTGGAATGCTTCCCGTAACTCGATAACCACTAGGGAGGAAAGTTTGTTGATCAATGATTGTAATCCCTCCTTGAAAGGGAAATGCAATCTTCCTAAAATAGGTCGACACAACAGCAGCCATAGCATATATCCATGGTCTTCCCAGTAGGATGTTGTAATCGAGGTTTCCATCGATTACTTCAACATCTATTTCTACTGTTTTCCCCCCCAGTTCAACTTGCAAGTTACTTAGAATACCATATGGGGTATATGTTCGTCCGTTGAATGCTTTTAATGTCATCAAAGATCTCGAGAAGGTTGGAGATCCTAAAGTTTTCCAGCAACTCATCGACATAATACATGTAGATGCCCCCTCATCAATAATTGTTCGATGAATAGTTTTGTTGAGGGCTTTCACTTGAATGAGGAAAGCTAGTTGAGCTGGTAACTGAGGATCGTATCCTTTATGATTAAAAGACACAAGATTGGAATCCTTTGGGTCTATCCCACCAATGGCTGATAATAAACCCTGCTTTTGGGATGGGCAATTTTGCAGTACCTCAAGTGTCGACATAGCGGATGGCGATTGGGCCAAATCTTCCACTATATTATAATGTTTTGCTGCTCTAGCACGAGGATTAAATGTCGACTTGTGTACTTCTCCCTATGGCAATTTTATTGTTAGCTCAGGAATGATGGGCGGTGCAACTTCTGTCGAGGTCGTTGTTGAACTACTAGGTTGATCTTTTTCCTTGTTGTTTGACAGCTGTGGATTCCCGTAATATTTGTTCCTTGTCGATATCAAAGAATCATTTTGCTGTTTGGAAACCGACAACATCAGCACTTGAGACAGGGAACCATTTCCACTTTCAACCAAATTTGTCCCTGGGTTCGGAAACAGATCAGTTAATACTGCCGAGGTTTTTGAATTCTTGAAGAATTTTTTAAGCTCAGCTCTGTGTGGACAATTTGATGTCCAATGATCCTCATCGCATATAAAGCATGGATTTTTTGGTTTCCTATTTCCAGGAGGGCTTGCAGAATATTTTTCATGTGATGATTCCTCCTGTTTCTTCTTCTTCCCTTTGTTTTTCTTCTTGCCTCCTGGTTTCTTGGTTTCTTTGCCTTTATCTGTCGAGACGACATTTACTTCCGAGGCAAGAAGTTCTTCTTTTGCATTTTGACCGGAAATCTTACGGGCCTTTTTAGATGTAGTCTTTGTTGATTTCACATCTGTTGTGCCAATCACGCCATCACCGGCATGAGAGTCATTGTTTGTGTTAGGAGGAGGAGGGACCGAGAATTCCGGTCTGGGAGCATCAGGTATTTTATCGTAGAGCATGCTATACTGAGTGTAAATCAAGTCTAAATATTGCGCACGAGCAATAACTTGCTCTTCGGTGATGACTCCCCCTTTTGCCACATCTTCTGTAATGGAAGGTAACAAAGACTTAATAGACCATTCAGCTAAAAGCTGATCAGGAACATACATTTTTACCATTCTACGATGATGTCACCACTCATGAATATGATCAGATATGTGAGTGGCCATTGTTTGTTTGAAATTGGTAAGAAGTTCTGTTCCCATTTTGTACCTTATCGGTAACTGAAAATGGGTTAAAAAGGTTGTGGCTAGGGTACTGAAGTTGTCAAATGAAGCTCTGGGCAATTCGATATACCATTTGGTTGCCAGACCAGTTAACGTCCTCTGAAAAAGGCGAAGCCTAATCGAATCATCGTTTAGGTTGTTTGATGAACACCATAGATGGAAGGTCATCACATGATTCGATGGATCTTCACCTGGATTTCCATTAAATTTAGGAATATCTTACGGAAGTTTCTGCGGAATCGCTGGCCACCAAGGAGCGTAAGTGATTGGATCGTTTGTTAACCGATTTAGATCCGGTAACTCTAAAGCCGCCACGAAGGGTAACTCTTGATTCAGGTTAGGTGAAGCATACCCAGGATAAGATGGAATCGCCTGAGCAGTTGGTCTTTGCATACCAGCATAATGCATTTGATGTTGGTAACTTTGGTAAGGTTGGTAGGCATAACCATTGTAGAATGGCTGATTTTTACCGTTTTGAATATACGGCTGCCCACTATTTGCAAAGATTTGTTGCTCAGATCCTTGGTATACTTGTTGGAATTGCGGTTGTTGGTATTGCACCAGCCATGGTTGTGAAGCCATGTGTTGTTGCCCAACACTAATTGTTTGACCAAGATGAGGGGTAATTATACCCGTCTGGGCCTATGTCATTCCACCAGTCGGCGATTGTGGTTGAGTCGTAGGGTCTAGAGGTTGTTGCATTACAACCTGAGAAACCAGAGGTTGGCATACAACAGCCAGCGCTTTTACTTGTGACACCGTCACAATAGCTGGCGTAGTTGGTATATTTGACATAGGTAAACATTGTTGCATTGAATATACAACTCTTGGTTGTTGAGGCAGTATCAGCACCCAACTGCTAGATGTAATTCTAGCATAACCTGAATTTTGTTGTGAACTCATGTATGGTTGTCCTGCCAGAGGTGACAATGAAAGGGTATACTGCCCCCCATACAGCGGTAATCCGGTACTCAAAGGAATGGTTTGCCCTTGAGGACCGGACTGCCCAAATTGACATCCTGAAGGATCAATTTGTTGAGACTCAACCTAAGATTTTCTGGATACTATTCCGGATGAACAAACAAGAATGGACCATACTGTCGTAATAGCCCCTGAGTGGGCCCCTTCTAGCAATTGAGAGCTAGTTGGGATAGATGGTATACCGGCGAACATTGTTGGAGTGACATCAGGAAGTTCTGTCGTCGCTGTGTCGGACGACACAGTCCTAGATTTCGACAGTTGTTCAGACATTTCTAGTCTATCCAAAAGATTACCTAGCGATTCTACAGGAACTCCCACTGGCGGTAGACTAATTTCTGATGAAGAAGGATACAGAGTGATCCCGACTCCAAATTGCGATGGAGTACTAGATGGAGGATCCTCCACAATCTCTTCTATAGCAATCAGACCAGGTGGAAGAGGTAGACCGTCAGGTCCGTAAAATATTTCTGGTGCCGAAGAAGGTATGGAATCTGCAACGACAGATGTTTGTGGAATAACACTCTCTGAACCGGTTGTAGATGAAACCGGTTCAGTAACACAAGTGTTTACCTTCAAACTAGGATCAGAGCTACTGTCCCTCAGTGGCTATTGAACTTCTTCTGTAAAGGCAGGGATACTAGAAATGTTTGGAGTAACCGGAGTCTCTGATGTTGTTGGAACACTTGTTTTAACTTTACCAGGAGATTTGGAACCGGTTAAACAAGTTCGCTTTGTCCGTAATAGTTTCGATTCCGGAGACAAAGACGGTTGACTCGTAAGCCTCTGCGAACGACGGGGTTTCAATTGACTTTCTTCCATGATTGCGGATTACTCGATCAACCAAAAATAAAGGGAAAGTATGTTTCTGAATTAGATGTATCTTAGATGCTTTGACACAACTTGTTTTTTCAATTTTTAAGAGTCGAGAAAAAACAAAAGATGACTCTAGTCGCCTTCGATTTTTAATGAGCCTGAAGTGACAAGTGCTCAAATGGACCTTTTTCATTAAGGAGTCTGAAAAGGAACGAAAGGAACTACTCTGGAAATCTAGGCAGAGGGATTACCAAACCAATTGCAAAACTGCAGAATACTTTTTACGGTACGGCAGTCAATCTTCCCAAATGCTGTGTTCAGTGCATTGCAATCGATAGGGCGGAAGACACGGCTTCCTATGGATAAAGGATAAAGCCTATTGTGGTCTCCAAAAATATACTCGATGGTACATGGGAGCACAAGTCTGTACTGGCACTTATCATCTCAAAGTGGAGGAATCACCCAACCAACAGTGAGAACAATAGTTACCAGGCTTTACGACGCCGAAATACATCTCTAACCTAGACTTCTAAATGTTGTGCGTTAGGTTCCAAAGCGTTGTTAGATTCATTAAATTTATTTTATAGCTGATCTTGCTTAAGAAATTTTCCTTTCAGGTTCACCGCGTGATGTAGATGTACAATTCCTAAAATGCAATCTAAGATGATAAACAGTCGTTTTATCTTCTTTGTGCAATGAAAATCCTAGCTACTAAGGAAAGAGAGATAGTATTCTTTCAACAAAGAGAAAAGAGCACACACTATATGTACCGTCCTAAATCAAACCAATCAAACAGTCTAAATGAAAATGCACATGCATGTATTTGTTTTCAGCCTTCTTAATATGTGAAAGATAAAAAGAAAGCTAATGCGCAAATCTGAATTATTTTTCAAAGCGACAATTACTAACAAGTTTCTTTTTCAAAATCAAAATGAAGACAACGATAAAACTTTGCGATTTGGAAATGAAAACTTGCTTTCGACACTTGCGACACTTTCGAATCAAGAAACGACAGTACAATTACATTACTTCTTTGTAAAGGAGAACTGAAAATGACTCAACAAATACATAAAAACATTTACAGTCCTTTGCACAATGGAGGCGGAATAACAGCAAGGAAAGGGGTTTTAAAAAGAGGTGTACTGACTACAGGCAGCAAAACTCTTGAATAGATCTGAAAAGAGTGAACACAGAAACCAAAATTTAGGAACAATGCCTAGTCTGATCAGCACACCTGTAACACAGTGAATTTGAAATGCAACGCACCTACTACACTCGAGAAGTGCGCTGAATTTGAGATTCACAGAACAGACTGTGTGTTGGACCAGGGACGAGACTTTGATTGGGTTCCAGGTCATAGTTTGCAGTTCAGTTCAGGGATTTTGGCCGAGCAAGTGGTAATCAGTAAATCAATCACAAGGGTAGATCTAAGGAGGTTACTACAGCCACCACAAGGGCAATTAGAGAGTTTGTAAATCAATTGTTTAATTCATAAACAAAACCCGGAGATTGACTGAAGCTGCATTTATCAACTTTGCATTTGCATAGCAAATGTAGTTCGAAGGCTACCTGGCTCAACTTCAGGCTCCGTTTGTAAGTTTATAAAGTAAACAAATGTAGATAAACAAACAACCTAGTCGCTCCCCAGCGGAGTCGCCATTTTGTTACAGGGAAAAGTGTCTATGCAGAACTGCTAATCCCACTAAGGCTGGTAGCTACCTTAGAAACAAACAAAGTAAAACTACTTTCATTTTCCTTTATGAAAGATAGATGAGAGAAGAATAAAGGAGACCAACCTCTGTCTTGCGCTTGGTTCCTTGCTCGATTCCTCTCTCTTATGATAGTCCTTTGCTACTTGCTTTCTCGTATACCCAGCTTCACAGAGTACCTGTAGAATCAAAGCAGCATAACACTATACAAGAACATGGATCTATTATCATAATTAATCTAGGATCAGATGTAAATTGACCATACAAATGCATGAAACATAAATTACACAAGGGTATGGAGGAAAGCTTGAATAGCTTTATTGATAATCAAGAAAGAGCCAAGAGAGTTACAACCAGTTGTTCTGACCCAGCATCATCCTTTCAGCAAGTAAGCCCTTCTTCACCTCATGAAAATCTTAGATCACCCAACACTATGATGTTGCCTCAAGAAACCAACAACAATTCCTTACAAGATGCAAAATTCCAGCCTCTGGATCTCTAGGATGAGTGATCCATATATAGATGTCTGTAAGGGAGATGAGTCAGCTTGTGATTTTATTAGTGTCTTCCCTCTAATATTTCTTGCTTCCACTTGGAGATTGATGATCTCTTACTCATCCCTGGTCGAATTCAGAGAGGCAAGTGTCATAGGAGAAGTTTCTGGAAGATTCCATGCTTCTCCACCTCGCGGATTGACACTGACATTTGTCCCTTCTTGCCCATTGCACCCCATAGAAGGGCTTTTTGAAATGCAACGCACCTACTGTGTGTATTTAGGTGAGATGCAATGCACTTTGCCTATGGAGCTGGTGAAATGATCTAGTTTTGACCAGTTCTGAGTAGTTTTTCATGGAGAACTTCTGGGAGAAGCTGTAATCAGTTGACCTTGTTCTTTTAGGTGTTGGAACAACACTTTTAGGGACTTAGGAGCCCTTGGTTTATGGACATTTTATGCTTGGGGTTGCAGTGCCCAAAAATGTCTATAACACCATTGTCCAAGTCGCGTATACACGGGGGTTCACTATATACAAGTCGCGTATATGTACACACGCACTTTCACAAAAGGAAAAGCGTGTATACCTTGGAAAACTAATTTTTGGTCTAAAGTATTTGGTCCATGGTATTTTGATCCATGGTATTGGTCCAAGTTATCAGGTCTGAGGTATTTACCGTAGGTATTCGATCCAAGGTATTGACCCTAAGTGGTTTTGGTCCATGGTATTGAGAAAGGCCTAAAACTATAAAAGGAGGAGAAGGTCATTGGGCCGAGGTACCCAAGATTTGAATATCTAATGAAGAGTGAGATATAGTATGCAGGTTATTGGGTTATGGTGCATTGCTGGATCTAAACCAAGGACGAACCTTAGCAGCTGATGGAGGATAAGATCTAATGATGGATCAGGATCTTAAGGCATAAAGTGAACTATCATTATGTGTTTTTGCTCATGAATATTCTAGATTTGAATACTGATGCATATATTATTTTGTAAATGATATGGTCTGGGTATAACGGAAGTCTAATATAGTTGCAGAATTATAAATTAATATTTGTAGATGTATACACTAGTTGGCTTTGAGGAAAGCGCATATACACACAGGTTCGGCAGAAGAAAGTAGTTTATACCTTATAATCTATGTTTTAGTTGTTGTTGTTTGTTGTTGCAGTGTTCTGGGTTCTGGCTTGGGTTCTGGTGACTGCATTCTGGTGACAGCATTCTAAAAGATCAAATTGATGGGTTCTCAAAATGATTGATTTATTTGGTTGTGGTTGGTTCAATAGGATATTGGTTGATGCAGATTTATTTGATGATTGAATGATGTTGTTGATGGATCCAGTCTGAAAATTTATGAAACGTGGTCCCTGGAAGAAAGAAGGTTGTAGCCTTCTGTAAGCCGGCACCTACGTACTAGTAAACATATGAGCTAGTACAAGAGCTAGGGGGTTGTAGCTCCCTTCTAGTAGAAGATGGAGAATGACAAAAGGTTGTAGCCTTTTGTAGGTAGAAGCCTGCGTACTGGTATAAGGCTACACTAGTACAAAAATTGTAAACAGAATTTTCTTATTATCAAAAGAAGACAGAGATGATTGCAGCAGGCGGTTTTCACCCACATTGGGTTTCCACCTTATATCTTTGTGTTTATGTGTGTTTCTTATGTGTGATGCTTTATTTTTATTTTAACTACATTGTCTAATGAATCACTGATATACTGACTAAAGTTCACTACATGATAATTTGGGTAAATCGAAAGATCTCTCCATATACGCTAGTTTCATTAAGTATAGTTGCATATACATGCTAGTTCACTGAGCTGAAGTAGTGTATACAAATCAGTTTTGAAAATTAAGGTATTTCTCTAATAATATTGATTCATCCCCCCCTATTAGTATTATTTTCAACAGGTCGATTGTATACTTTCGCGAAGGTATTGAAAGCCGGATAGAGATTTTGTCTTACAAGCCCTAGAACGGGACGACCTGCATGAAGGCAGGGATAGAATGAATCAAACGACATCAAAAACATCTCAGGGTGCGGAAACGTGGTTCTAGCATCCCCCCATACTGCTTCAGGTGAGACTTCAATCCATGCTCCACGGGCTGATGCCGAAAGGGCCAATAGTGTACGGATTTGTTTATCTAATTAACATTGAACCTGGGTCAGACCCCCTCAAGCCAACAAACACCAAGTTGAGACAAAGACATCAAGCTGAAATGGTAGGAGGTCAATGATGCATTCTCGAGAACATTTGGGGAAGATATCAAAGACCACAAAGTCTATGTGAACACACACAAGTCTAGGTTGAACTAGATTGCATGCAAGTATCCCGCATTACCATTCGCGGACATGATACATTGGATCGTCTCACACACTGATTTCGAGCCAATGGAATTGATCAATGTAAGAGGAACAGAGATTGCTACTTACAGGGTACAAGACTATCAATAGATGTACCACTTGGCAAAGCTAGTGACCCTTCATCATACCCAGTGGCAATGCCAACTCCAGGGATATCTTGAAGAACTAGGTGCAGGAGCCAACCAAATTCAGGATGAAAACCAGCCAAGATTACAAGATGAAGATACTGTGTAAGGCGTATCAGTACTTGGTGATCTTTGCATGCCACTTGTATGGCCAAGAGAGCACATAGACCTTCCCGCAGAGTTGGGTGATCGCATTGGACCAACTGGCCAATGAAGGCAAAGCATGTAACTAGTCTGACATGTTGTCTCACAGGCTGAAGGAATAGGTAACGGGATCTCGGCAGCCACCCAAGGTTTAGAAATAAGAAATCTACATGCCCGCTTACATCTTGGATGTAATCTATGCCCATCACCAGTTCCCGAGCTTGAAGTGGGCATGGACATTAGCGGAAACCTCTGTGAACAATTATTGTAAATTGTTTTCTAAATGCATCTTCTGTGAAGTCATCACATAGTTGTCATATCATTTCTCACCCCCGTGTACAAGATGATATTTTGGCAGGATCCACCTTGCATTACAAAGTCAATAATAGAGGCACTAATCGACATAGTGGATTGGTATGCCTCATTGTTTGGCACCTTCATACAGATGTACAGTGCGAAGAAGCCTTCGCATGTATTGCCGAAGTTTTCCTTGGACAATCTGGTCATGCAAGAAGTGTCATACCACATCTCAGCAAGACTATCAGCTAGGCTGCATTGGAAGAAGAAGGAACCTTGGCCCACTCTTCTGTTGCAGATCAGGTTGTACGAGATATGAAATCTCAAGAATGTTGATGCCGAGACAAACGAGTTCAAGAAATTTACTTTTGGCACCAGAATCTTCAATTTGTATGACCCACATTTCTTTTTGAAGGATCACTACGTGAGAGTGAAATTTCCATGGATCCATGGGGTGTTTCATTGGGCTGAGGAAGACCCATGTAGATATTTTCATAGCTTCTCTAGGCCTAATGAACTGGTCGGCATTGTTGTGTAATAGTTAGCGAAGCAAAATCTAGGAGACCACCAGCAGCAGTAGCAGAGGTAAACATACCAATACGAACAAATACACCATGGGGAGCAACATTGTTATAGCTCCATTTACCACCCTTGGTATTTGTGATGCTTGGTTTATGGCCTAGGGAAACCCCTCTTCCAAACTTGGTCCAAATATTTTAAAAACAGTGTTTTATTCCCTATACACTACCTTTCCCTGAGATAAAAGCACATACAAGCGGGTTAGTCAATACCCAACCCGCGTATATGTGTTAAAACACTTAAAAAAATTAAATTTCCTTAACTATGGGCAGATTTCATGGGTTTTACCTATTGATTACCTCCTAGTGTCCATGGCCCAACTATTTCCCAACTAAAAAACTACTTGGGAGAAGTATAGATAGACTTCTATGGGAAGGCCTTAAGGAGGAGAGGAGATAGAATTATTATACTGAGATTATCCCTGACTGAGTTTCAAGTATCCCTGTGCTTCAAGCACTTCCCCAAGTTTTAGGAAAACCTTGTTTCCTTGAGTGTTGGTATTTGGTGAGCCCCAGTATTGCAGCAATAATGCTGCAACTCTTGGGGCTTCCTACTTTACTGTTATCAACCCGGTAGTTCGTAACAAACTTGGAAGCGACGATGTTGTAAGCACAAGTACTAGCTCTTACTTTAGGCTGTCACTTGGTCAGCTGGTGCAAGATCACTAGGAGCTCAAACCAACTTCTATGAGTTTCCAGAAGAAGCTTTTAATTGTGATGAAAGAAAGCTAACTCTACAGAGGCTATTCTAGTTGCAAAAAAAGAAGGAAGACTGGAATGTAAAGCAAACCCTAACAAACCCTAATTTACCCACTAACCCTACTTTTACAGGAAAAGAGATGAAAACTGATGAAATGAGTTCTATTAACTACTGAAAAGGTAAATTGAATCTATTTAAGCTACTTCTGAAAGGAAATGAGAAGAAACATCTATTTGTGTTTTTGAGTGTTTTTATGTGAAATTATTATCCTTTGTAATTTATCTGTTTGTGATTGTGCAGAGGTTTGGTGCCAATGGAGGATGGATTTGGTTTTTGCAGAGGTGGAAGGAGGTGTGGAGAGGTCCTAAGAAGCAGCAAGCACCCTTCTGAAGACTTCCCTTGCAATTAGATTTCAAAAAATCACTTACAGGAAATTCTAGAGGAGGCTATAGGGGATCTACAGGAGGATCTATAGGAGGATGTCGAGAGCTATTTTTGAATGTTTTGAAGGTGGAAAAATGGTGAGAAATGGTAACTAAAGGATAGATGAAGGTGTTTAGGTGTTTGGAGCTTGTCAAGGAAGATCAAGAGGGAACATCATGGTTGGATTTGTTCAAATGGAAGGAAGGGAGCTTATGGAGAAAAATGTAGAAATTAGGGCAGATTAGTGAAATGTTGCGAATGACTTGGGAAATCCGTGAGGAGTGAGTTGATGCTGGCTACCTTATAGATGTATGGTGAGCTGAGGTGTCCTACAAGAGATCTTCCCATCTACTTACAAAAACTGATCAAAGAAAGGACTAGCTATACCATGGAAACAGAAATTTCTCTAGCTTGACCTAATTTCTGACCTATAAATAGAAAATGTTGAACAGTAACCCTTGAATAGAAAATCATGTAGAGAGATCTGAAATTATCTAGGCAACTGAATCTGAAGCAACACATTAACCTTTGAATCAAGTCATCACACTAGAAATTCATGGAAGAGCAAAAGTATCAGCAATGGTGTCAAGACCTCAAATCATGATCCCAGGAAGGGAGAAAAGAGATCAAGGTCTATTGTTTTCCTATTTGAATCTTAGCCTATCATTTTATGAACCCGCTTCAACAACTGAAACAAAAAAAGCTATGCAAACCATCAAAATAAACCTATTCTAAACAAGATAAAATGAATCTATGTAACAGAAATTAACTCATGAACTAAAGCAAAAACATATAAGTACAAAGAAGGAGGTGTTGGGTAGCTTGGGTTGGGCCCTAACCCAAGTGTTTTAGCCCTCTAAAAGAGATAAGTACTAGCTCAGGAAATATTTCGTCTTCATTATCAATAACAATAGTCACATTACATGAATTGTTCCCAACAATAAGCTCGAAAATGAGTTGAACAAGAGCTGTAAAAAAGTGCGAAAATTCTACTAATAACTGGCTAAAATTCAACTCAAAAAAATGAGCACCTAAGCCCTACTATTTACACAACTTGAGCCTCCAACAACTCTCCTAAAATCAAGGAGCTCAGCTTCCCAAAACTGCAGATAAACAACAGTCCTTCTTTACTTGCTTGGCTGCCCCTTGGATGCACTCATGTGGTTGCTTGTGCTCAGAGTTTCTGATGGAGAATTCAAGGTAAGGGTTCATAAATGAAGGGGACACCCCCCTACAAATCATTTTCCCTATTTTCCTTGAATATTGGCTGCCAAATGCTCATAAATCTTTTGACTTTGTCCAAAATTGACCAAAAAATCTGCATAAAGCACATATTAGACTTCATGGCATAATGACTAACCCAATTCACTTTATTAGCATAAATATAATAAACAACATGTAATAAACTAATGAGAATGGTGTATTAAGTCAAATTAAGAGGCAAAATGAGCCCATATAATTACCCATTTCTGGGGCTCATCATTACACCCCTACTGAAGGTGTTGCTCGTCCTATGAACAACTAATCCATCTCCTCATCCTTGATTACCTTGATGGCCTCCCTGACATTCCATGCCTCAGATATGAGATCCTCTTCCCTATCATGGATTCCAGGTTTTTCATCTACCTCTTCCCACCACTGTCTTTCTTCTTCTTCCCTTGTGCCTTCTAGTAATCCTAGCAGCAGTGGAGGACTCAGCTTCAGACCAATCCAATGGACCTTCAAACTTTGCATAGAGTGCTTATACAGGGGCACTCTCCTTAGTGCTTCTCTCATTCTATTTTGGGAGTGGTACTCCCTGATCTGTAGGCTATGGGGTAGTGCGTTCCACCTTCTCATACAGGCATGGATGCAATCTTCCCCAAACAATCTTTCCATGTCTTCAAAATGTGCAACAGCCTGAGCTTACTTATTGATGTACTTAGGGGCACTTTGAGGATCAGCGGAAATTTGTTGGTGGGTGCTAATGAGAGCCATAGAGTCTGATGGTTCTGATCTAATCATCAGAGGTTCATTCTATTCTTTCACCATCATTTTCTAGATTTCTGCTGCTCTCTTGTCCTCATGACTCATCCAAGATGCTATGGCCATCAGCTGTAAGTCACCCAACTTTACATTATGGTCCCATAGGTTCATATCAGTAAGGGCCATGTTATGTAGATAAAACTCTGCCAACTTCACCTTGTCCTCTACTAAACTTTGTTCACACAAGTCTATGAATTTCCCATAATTCTAGAAAGGTATGGTGCCTCTCTAGGCCAGGGTCTTGATCTGAAATTGGAGCCACTGAACCTTGAGGTAAACTGCATATGATTTAGCTGGCTGCCTGCACTGTAGTGCCTCCACAGCCTAGCTGGCCATGCAGGCTAATTGGGCTTCTCTTTCCTGTAGCTATCTTCTTAATATTAATATCTCATTTTCTGCCTAGGGCTCCCTTTCTTGCAGTTGTTTCTTTAACCTTTCATTTTCTTCTTCCAACTGAGATCTCCTAATGCCTTCTATATGCCTTACAGTGCTTAATTCTTTGCCTATTTCTCTCAACTTGTTTTCCATGTGCCCAATGTCTTCCACCCCTTTTGATTTTGTGATCTACATCCACCTATGGCTTCTGACCCTTTCATTTTCTACCTCAAAGAAAAGCAGGACTTCCAATTTCTTAGGGATAATTTTTCCTCCTCCAAGGAGGTTGTAATATTAGCCCAAATTAGGCTGGGGTTCAAGTTCTGGTATCTCTATTGTCTTATCTTCCTTCTTGGTCTACTCCTCTGCCTTTTTCTCAAGATTTTCCATCTCTTGTAACTTTGTCAATGTCTCCTGTAGGACTATTTTAAAGTCCTGTAGTTTTATCCTTTCTTTCCAAGTGGAGATCTTAGGACTTCCTCTTTCATAAATGATGGGGGTTTTGGATGGAGATTCCTCGTTTTTGGTAATAGGGGAATCTTCAATGATGATGGACTCCTTTGAAGGTGGCTGAGGCTTCCCCATCTTTATTTTGGTGCTTTTTCGAGCCTTGAAGTACATGAATGGTTGTCTTTTCCTCTTTTCCTTGGCCTTGACTAGAGTAGTAAGTGCAGCAAGAACAACTGTTGCCTCCCTTGCTAGTGTCTCAGGAGACACTTCTTCCTACTTTGCTTCTTTTTCTTCATCTGTTGTCTTTCCTGTTTCTGCTAGTTTTGTTTCTTCTATCCCTATTTTGGTTTGTTCCTCTTCCTCCTTAGTTTCTGCCTTCTCTATGGTAGCCTTTTTCCGTACTGTCTTAGGATTTTTCCTTTCTGTTCCAGGCCTCTTCTTTTTCTCTGTTGCGGTCTTATTCTTCTTTGTTCTTGGTTCCTTCTTCCTTTTTGTTTTAGCCTTATCTTCCTTGGTGTCATGTTTCTCCTTCCTAAAATTGCATTACTCCTTTGTATATGGGAGTATGAAGGTTGTGAAGGAGACAATATCTTAGAACAAAGAGCAGATGAAACTATTTTATTTTTTTTTAACAAACAAGCAGAATTTTCAATGAAATTTCCTCTTTTACAAGCTTGATTTCTCTAAAATTGCATCACTCCTATTCGTAGATGTGAATACCGCTGTGGAGAAGGAGATAATACTTTAGCACAGAGAGCAGATAAAAATACCGTGTTTTTTTTTTTTAAAGAAACAAGCAGATTTTCGATTTCAATTCTCTTTCCTTTTCAACTCAATACTTGCTGGAAATCACATCACCCTTTGTGTATATGAATATGTAGAGTGATTTTACACAGAGCCTGCCTCTTCGAGCTCGAATTTGCCAAAAAAAACCCCAGTTTTTTTCCTCTGCGAGACTGATCACTGGCCCTCATGTAGAAAGGGCTCTTATAGGACCTATTTCTGCTCTTCTAGATCCTGGTAGTTTCCTGTAGAATCTGATAAGCAGAAGGGTTCAGAAAATGGCAAAGAGTAACTATTTTGAGGCTTTGAAGGTAGTAGCTAGCTTGTTGTAGTCGAGAACACGACGATACAAATGAAAGCAAAGATAGTGAGAGTGTTTCAAGGAGGAGTTCTTATGGCTATTTATGGAGACTTCCAATGATGGAGGGTGAGCTATCCAAGTGTACGTTGGCCCCATTCAGACCATTGGTCACCACTATAGTGCTACGATGAAAATTTATGTTGCCTGCCCACAACCACTTCCACCATTCGCATTGGATTCCGCCACTACCTGTTTTGAGATTTTTACAAGTTGACTGGATACACGTGCTGAGTGTACTCTCTGAGTGTTGATTGAACTGGACGATGGTGGCTAGTTACCTGGCCACTGATCTAGTTTAATCTCGACCATCTCATTTGTCCATGAAGATTTTAGATCATATAGATGCAACAGAGGAATGGGTTAGTCACTTACCTGAGATCCAAAAGAGTTTGTTGTGAGGTGATATGGCTCCTTTGAAAACTGCATGCTTGTATTTCCCTTGTTGCATGCTCTCTGCTTTTTGATGTGTGGCTATTTTTCTTGTGCAGGTATCCTCTTGGCTGGATCTAAGCTGCGGGAATCTACTTCAACCTTCAGATTTTCACCCTCATGCTGTTGATGCTAGATTTTAATGGGACAGTGACTTGTTTTGTCCATATCTCTCAAACAGTAGATGGGATTGACCTGAAATTTTCTGAGCATGTTTCCGTCATCATTATGCACCTCCCATAGAAAAATTTTGGTCAATGGATGCACGGATTTCAAGAAAAACTGAAAATGGCTAAAGGTGATGGAGGCCAATTTCTTGGAGGTCGTGCACTTGAATTGGCTGAAATTGCTTGGGCATGTTACCATCACCCATATGCATATCCCCATCAAAGAGGTTTTTAAATGGATGCATGGATATGGAGAAAATGCAAAAATGGCTGAAGGTGATGGAGGCCGATTTCTCAGAAACCGTGCACTGGAATTCACTGAAATTGCTTGGGCATGTTTCCATCATCCCTATACAACTCCCCATGAAACAGTTTTTTAAACGGATGCATGGTTTTCAAGTTAGGGAAAAAAAGAAAAGTTCTGCTCTATGTATTTTTGTATCAGAGCATTCTATAGTTTTTTGGACAATAAGAAAAAATGAGCTTGTGCTGTAATGCAGACTTGGAAATGATGGAAGAGAGGTTTGAAGACTATAGGAGGATTTATAAACCCTTTATGAAGCTTCCCTATTCCCCAAACTGCTTTTAAAATCCATTTCTAGTTCTTTGTAGCTTCTAGAGGAGCCTCCTGTAGAAAACACAGTTTTCAGAAAAGAAGCACAGTGAGGTGGAAAGAAAGTCAAGAACGATGGAGAAAGGTGAAGGAAGGTAGGATAGGTGCTACTATTGGTTTCAGAGCTTTCTTGGAACCTGGTGTTGCTTCCTAAAGTTCTCCTGTAAACCTGCAATACAACTGGAAATTCATTTTTCTTTTTCTATTTCTCTTTTTTTTTTTTAAACAACTAGGGCGCCTCAAGGAGGTTTTCACCCTAATTGCTTGCCTTGGGCACCTCCAAGGGAGGTTTTCACCTAGGGATCTTATTCTTTTTTTTTTTCCCTTCTTTCCAATCCATTGATCACCTCATGGAGGTTTTCAATCAATGAGCCAATCTGAGGCGCCTCCGAGGAGGTTTTCACCTTAGATTTTTTTTCCCTCTTATTTTTCATTTTTTCTTTTTTCTTTCTTTTTCTCTACCCTACCCTACTTTAAAAATGAAATCACTTTCAAGTATAAGAATACTTCCAATGGAGCCATGTGCACATCGAGATGATAGACAAAATGATGTGGAGGCTTGAATTGTATGCTTTGACATGTATCCGGATTTCAGAGACCAAATGATTTGACTTTGAAGGGATCAAGCATAGTTGAGGAAGAGAGTACTGTTGCAACTTAATGACTGTCCAGAACCATATTTGAATATAGTTGTGATGTCTTTGGTCCTTTTTCTAATCTAGATCATTCTTCAAGTCTTCTTCTATTATGACCTTCACATCTTCCTCTTTTTATTGATTTTTCTCTTGAATGCGTGGAGGATTTGATGGTAACCATGAGGGAGCTCTCTCGATCTCTAATTCTGATGTCTTCTCTTCATCAAATGCAGCCCATGGTTCTTTGATCTTCTCTTTTTCATCTTCTTCTGCTGGGTGTGGTCCTTCAATGATATCAATATAATCTCTTTTTTGCAATACTCTTCCTGAGCTATGGTGAATATCATTGAACTCAAGAGGAGTTGTTTGGAAGTGTTGTACCTCAACATTGTAATTGGGTTGAGCTACTCCAATGTGTGAGTTTGGAAATGGTGGTTCTCCACTATACACTTGATGGGCCTATCTGTTGTTCAGGTTCAGGTTCGGCTGGGCGAGCATTTGGGGTTGCCTTAGTGGAGCAGGAGGCAATGGTTGTGGTTGAACAAGTGGTGGAGGCAAAAGATTGGGAGGAGAGTTGTACTGGGGCCTCCACCCCTGATGAGATGCATTCCACTGAGGTTGCAGCTGAGCATAGGGTTGAAATGAATGGGTGGCTGGTTGGGCATGATATGGAGATGTGAAGGACTAAGGAGGAGGTCTGGACTAGGAAGGCTGAGCAAGGGGGCCCTAAGAAGGTATGGATGTGACTTGGTTGGGGTTGTAGTATGCCTGAGATGTCCCTTGCATACCCTGCTGGTATGGTCTAGGTCCATGCGGCCTCTTTTGGTTTATGTAATAAATCTGTTCATCGACTCCTTTGGCCCCTTGGTATACAATTTTAAGTCTAGGCAAGGAAGGGCACTTATCTGTAGAATTATTTCCTTCACAGATTGAACAAACCTCTATAGAGTTCAATGAGCACTCATTCCTAGGATGCCTCGTGGTGCATCTAGGGAAAAAAATTACCAAGGTCCTCTCTACTTCCTTTTGTTTCCTTTTGATATGTAAGGCCTCCATTTTCATGGCAAGAATCTGCAACATCTCACTCTTGAGCTCTTCCAGAATGCTTCCAATTTCACCTTTAATGGATGAATTGGAAGAAAAGGTACTGCTCCCAACATTTTTGTTTTCAGCGATTGGCTCCAGAGGAATGTTTTCTTCTTCTTCTTCCCTATCGGTTCTTCAAATATGTCTCGCTGTTACATAATGGTTTTTCTTGATTGCAACCACCGAATAAGATAGAAGGTTGGCTATGTGAATCAGTGGGGGTGTTGTACAAACATTTTCCTTAACTATTTCCATTCTTACGAGGCATGAAAGGAAATCTTTTTGGTTGGCTTTTGTCTTTTTTTCTGCTTGTACCTGTAAAATTGAAATTGATTGAACAAAAAAATTGCAACTACTGAAATGAACTTGCTGAAATGAAATTGAAGAACTGAAAAGGAAAGCAAATGAAATGCAGAAAGGAAAGCAAGGAAATGACTAATCTACTTTTGCTGAAATGGAAATTGTAAAATTGAAAGGACTAATCTACTTTTGATGAAATGGAAATTACAGAATTGAAATGACTAATCTACTCTTGCTGAAATGGAAATTGCATAATTGAAAGGGCTAATCTACTTTTGCTGAAATGGAAATTACAAAATTGAAAGGAAAGCAAGGAAATGCAGAAATTGAAAGAAACAACTACTCTAGTTTTGCTGAAATGAACTACTTAGTAGAATGTTGCAGTAGAAAAACAGAAGAAAAGCAGTAATCACAAAATACTCTAATGCCATCCTGGCAACGGCGCCAAAAAGTGGTGAGCACTAGTATTGCAGCAATAATGTTGCAACTCCTGGGGCTTACTACTTTACTTTTATCAACCCGATAGTTTGTAACAAACTTGGAAGTGACGGTGATGTATGCACAAGTACTAGCTCTTACTGCAGGCTGTCACTTGGTCAGCTAGCACAAGATCACTAGGAGCTCAAGCCAAATTCTATGAGTTTCCAGAAGAAGTTTTAACTATGATCAAAAAAAGCTAATTCTACAGAGGCTATTCTAGTTGCAGAAAGAGAAGGAAGACTGGAATGTAAAGAAAACCCTAATTTACCCACTAACCCTACTTTTACAGGAAAAGAGATGAAAACTGATGAAATGAGTACCATTGACTACTGAAAAGGTAAATTTCATCTATTTAAGCTACTTCTGAAAGGAAATGAGAAGAAACATCTTTTTGTGTTTTTGAGTGTTTTTATGTGAAATTATTATTCTTTATAATTTATCTGTTTGTGATTGTGCAGAGGTTTGGTGGTGATGGAGGAGAGATTTGGTTTTTGTAGAGGTGGAGGAAGGTGTGGAGAGGTTCTAAGAATCCCCTAGTACCCTTTTGAAGACTTCCCTTGAAATTGGATTTCGAAAAATCACTTAAGGAAATTCTACAGGAGGCTGCTAGGGATCTACAGGAGGATGCCCAGAGCTATTTTTGGAGGTTTTGAACGTGGAAAATGGTGGGAAAGGATAACTGAAGGATAGATGAAGGTGTTGAGGTGTCTAGAGCTTGGCAAGGAAGATCAAGAGGGAACATGATCTTTCGATTTGTTCAAATGGCAAGAGGGAATCTTATGGAGAAAAATGCAGAAGTTAGGGAAGATAGGAGAAATGTTGTGAATGACTTGGGAAATATGTGAGGAGTGAACTGATGCTAGCTGCTTTGTGAATGTATGGTGAGCTGAGGTGTCTTGCAAGAGATCTACCCATCTACTTACAAAAACTGATCAAAGAAAGGACTAGCTATGCCCATCTACTTACAAAAACTGATCAAAGAAAGGACTAGTTATACCATGGAAATAGAAATTTCTCTGGCTTGACCTAATTTCTAACCTACAAATAGAAAATGTTGAACAGTAACCGCTGAACAGAAAAGCATGCAAAAAGATCTATTGTAAAAGAACAGGAAATGATCTAGGCAACTGAATCTGAAGCAACACATTAACCTTTGAATCAAGTCATCACACTAGAAATTGCATGGAAGAGAAAAACTATGTTTTTGGTGGCAGCAATGGTGTCAAGACCTCAAATCATGATCCCGGGAAGGGAGAAAAGATATCAGGGCTTATTGTTTGCCTTTTTGAATCTTAGCCTATCACTATATGAACCTACTTCAGCAACTGAAACAAAATCAGCTATGTAAACCATCAAAAGCAACCTATTCTAAACAAGATAAAATAAATCTATGTAACAAAAATTACCTCATGAACTGAAGAAAAAACATATAAGTACAAAGCAAGATGTGTTGGGTAGCTTGGGTTGGGCCCTAACCCGAGAGCTTCAACCCTATGAAAGAGATCAGTACTGGCTCAGGAAATATTTCATCTTCATTATCAAAAATAATAGTCACATTACATGAACTGTTGCCAACAATAAGCTCGAAAATGAGTTGAACAAGAGCTGCAAAAAAGTGCAAAAATTCTACTAATATCTAGCTAAAATCCAACTCAAAAAAATGAGCACCTAAGACCTGCTATTTATACAACTCGAGCCCCAATAGCTCTCCTAAAATCAAGGATCTTAGCTTCCCAAAACTGCAGATAAACAACAATCCTTCTTTACTTGCTCGGCTGCCCCTTGGATGCACTCATGTGACTGCTTGTGCTCCAAGTTTCTGATGGAGAATTCAAGGTAAGAGTTCATAAATGAAAGGGACACCCCCCTACAAATCCTTTTCCCTATTTTCATTGAATATTGGCTACCAAATGCTCATAAATCCTTCGACTTTGTCCAAAATTGACCAAAAAATATGCATAAAGCACACATCAGACTTCATGGCATAATGGCTAACCCAATCCACTCTATTAGCATAAATATATTCAAAAACATGCAATAAACTAATGATAATGGTGTATTAAGTCAAATTAAGAGGCAAAATGAGCCCATATAATTACCCATTTCTAGTGCTCATCAATATTCTCCCACTTGCTTGAGATATCATGGCATTGGTTATGGAAGGAGGTTGTTGAAGATTGGCACTAGATAGATCTGGAGGACAATTCCACTTGGAGCTGGAAGAAGAAGACTCAGGTGAATTCTCTCTGTGTTAGTTATAGATTCCTACAATAAAAAGAAACGATGTCTTATTCCTAAGATTGACCTTGTTTATGCATCAAATATTGTTGTAATCCATGTATGAATGTCATTTTGATGTATAACAAATCATTTGCTTATATGATATAAATTTTATTTCATTAAAATGCTTTATCTATATGCTTCTATGTATATTTGAATTGGTTGATATGCAGATTCGAAGATCATCGGGAGTTGCAGAGGGTCTGAACCCTGCTGGAACTACCCAAAAGAAGGACATTCGAGTATGGTCACTATCGCATAGTTTTTTTATATAAGCATGTTGCCTAAGTTGTATGCATGTTTATTATTGTAGTTTGCTATTTCTATGTTGGGGTTGCAACCCAAAGCCCTAAGGGTACTTATTCCTGTAATAGAATTGGTGACTCCACTAGGGATAACAATCTTGTTATTCCTAGTTTGGGTTGTTCAGTGTCAATCATGGCTAATTTCTTGGTTTGCTTGCTATGACAATATTGTTTGGTCCAGTAGAATCTTAGACCTTAAGTCTGATCTTTTTGATCTGGCTTTATTTTTTATTTTTCTTGCAAAGTTTTGTATACGCTCTTTCATATATTTACAGTAGCGTACACATGCTTGTTTCTGTGAAGTGAACCCGCATATACGTGAGTTTCCTTTGTCAGAAGCGTGTGTACACACCTCTGTGCTTGAACACAGTCATGTATACCATTTTTTGCATTCTTTTTTCAAATCTCCCTACCCAAAAAGATTTGTTTCTTGGTCTGTTTGGTCTCTAAGTGGTCAATTTCTATCTTTAGAATTTTATCATTCAGTGAGCTTAATGTTTTGAATTCTCTTCCTCTTTGAAAAGTTTTAGCCTAGGTTTTCTTTTAAGTGAGTTTTATGATTTTTGTTTTGGCACACAAGACTTCTTTCTGAGGTTCTTGATTGTTCTAGTCCTCCAGAACAACAGATTGTTTTCAATCTTAGTGTCAAGCTCGATTATTGGTCTACTTTCTTTTCTTTCCGTTATTTCATGGCCTTACACCTTTTCTTGCTTTTTGAAAGTTTCTTTTTGAAAAATTTGAAAGTGTTTCTTTCCTAACTTCTTGGTTACTTTTTCAAAGCTCTTTGATGCCTTTTGGGTCGTTTAGTACAAGTTGAAGCCCTTTTTGTTCAGGTTTTCATTCATTGTTGAATTTGTAACTTGCAAAGTTTCCTTGTGCTCTTCTTTCGATGTTTGAGTTTTAAGTGGAATTTAGAGTGCTTTCAAAAGGTTTTTTTTATTGTTTCTTCAAAAATAAAGATCTAAAAAACATTGTTTTTTTTTTTCTTTTGCAAAGTTTGATTTTGGTTCCTTTTCATTTTTTGAAAGTGAATTGTGATCTTTTGCGATCTGTCCTTCTTGTTTGGAGAGAATTTTTGCATTCAAAATTTATATTATCTTCAATACTTAAGTTGCCTTATTAATGGTTGTAAAAAATTGCTTTCATTTTTATAGTGATTTAGGATCTTGCATCTTCATTACACCTTACATTAGGATATTTTGCATTGCTAAAGCATTAGTAATCTTTTTAGTTTTTGCATGTGTGAAGTGTGCTTTAAGAAAAGAAAAGAAAAAGTTTTTGCTTTATATAAGTTTCGTAGAACCTAAGTAGAAATTTCTTTTCATCGAAGAACAAATGATTGGATTCATATAAGTTAGTTTTTCATTAATTTCTTTTGCATCATACACACATCATTGGTTTCACTCCCATCTATACCCTTGACTTAAAAGAGCAACCATCTAAAATCAAGCGCTAATTAAAATAAACTACAACATTTTTGTATTTTCATCAGAATACACCAATAATTTTAGGTTTATTAGGGCCTTCGATTAGGCGAGAGGAGAGTTAACTCTCCAAGGCCACTCTAAATTGTAAAACATAGAAGTTTGATTAAAGAGCGAAATCTGATAGCATTAGGGAGACCAGGAAAGCTCCGTGACTGGGAGTAAAGCATGAGGGTTAGTGAAGATAAGGATGAGATATACCCCCTCTCTTACTTGTCGGATCCTACCTCACGACTGTTCTGTTGAGCTTCTGATACTAGTTGGCGACCATAGTTTCCTATCCTAGGGATCCACATAGGTGGCTGCAGAGGGGAATCCCATGGCACCTGACGTTGATGTTGTATCACATTCAACAATACTTATCGAGGGTACCCTTGCGAAGCTTGGGTGCTTTCACTGGCAAAGGCTATTGTCTAGAGGTCAGTGTAACTACTTCTAATACCTTCGCTGGTAGGCCTAGGCCGTCAGTATCCCAGACTATCTTCGGAAGGTCCCTTACTTCACATTCTTGTATTTTGGTGTCCTGTCCTCATCACCCGAAGCAAAAATACTTGGAAGTTGTTTGATTGGTTGTATATTTAGGGATTTTGCTCTTTGCTCCTTGTATATAGTTGGCTTTAGGTATTTTTGTCTAGTCACTTTTGGACTTTAGATTCTAAGTGACTAGCCTACCACTTTACCAATCTTGAAAGGCTTTTGATCTTTCTTTCGAAAGTTGTGGAGTTGCCTCCTCAAGGTCAAAGGTTTTGATTGTGCATATATCTTCCTTGAAAAGTCATTTGTACATTCCCATAAGGGAAGGATCTACGAATAAGTTAGATATGGCCAATATTCCCGTGGAAACCAACTAAGGTACCCTCCCAAAAGGGGATCCTTGTGTTTTTCCTTTCTTTGGAAACACTGGTACTCCCTTAATGTCCACTTTCAATATTCTTGGATTGAATGTTGGACTACCAGTTTAGTTGTGGTCCACTCCGAACATTCCAAATGTTCTTGAAGCTTCTCAGATGAATGCTTTATTTCAAGGGAATCACATGGATGTTAATTGTTCATCTTCTTTCAAAGAGAAATCTAGGATTCCTCTTTCTCCTCTTCTTGTAATAAGAGATCTAAAAAGAGGAGAAAGAGGAAGACGAAGAAGAAGAATAATTATATCCATTCATCATCAACCTCTACTAGTCATGTTGAATATGAACCTTCATCCACTGCAAGGCATGTTGGGGGTACAAGTCTAGTCACTGCAAGTCATACTAGAAATTCACCATCAAGCTCTGCAAGTCATGTTGAAAATGAGCCTTCAGGCACTGCAAGTCATACTAGCAAAAAGTTACTGACCTCTGCAAGTCATGTTTGGAACTCTCCACAAACCACTGCTAGTCATGTTGGTGGAATGGATGTTGATAAGAAACTTGGGCATAGAAGTCTTAAACCTAAGTTCCCTTGTAAGATATGCAAGGGAGACCATCATGCTCACTTGTGCCTTGGTATCCTAGAGGTACAAAGGATATGATCCGAGTCTAAAAGTTCTTCTACTCCTGGATCTGATATGGTTTCTCAACAGGCCCATCAACAATTGGTTGATAATGTGGTGGTGCTAGTGCAATCTCTGGCTTATTACACTCCTCTTTTGGTGGGTGAAGTGCCTAACAACAGAGTCTGCTTGATTTCTAGTATAGATTCTTCTGGTATACGGGGCATTCCGATTGTTTTGAGTGTTCCCCCTACAAGTTCTAGGAGTGTCTCCTTAGATTAGGATAATCTTGTTGAGCCTCGTCTTCCTTCTACTGCACCTTTCCAAATAAATGTCAGAGTTAATTCCACAAATGTCTATTGATGTATGGTGGATGAAGGATCCTCTTCAAGTATTATATCCTCTTTGACTTGGAAAGCTTTGGGTTCCCCAAAGTTGTTGACAACTTAGAGTCAGTTTTAGCCTATGATAGAAGACCTGGTGAATCTATGGGTGTTCTTCCTCAATTTCCTATTACTTTAGGTGGGCAAATTGTCTTAATCCATATGATGGTGGTTGATAGCCCTTTAAAATTTAATATGCTACTTGGGTATGGTTAAGTCTATGCTATGAATGTTGTGGTGTCTTCACTCTTTCGAGTGATGCATTTTCCTCATAAAGGGAATATTGTCACTATTAATCAACTTCCATTTGATAATCACCATACTAATTTGAATTTACTATAGAATACCTCTTTGTTTGTTCCAAGTGTTCAAGTAGATTCTACCCTGACACGAGTGAATTATGTGGCATTGAATCCTCAATGTTCAATCACTTCTAAGAAGGATCCTTTGACCTATGTTTCTCCTTCTTGGGACTTGCTCCTGGTAGTTGACAGAGAGATTCTTCCTATAGGGACATGGGACCCCTTAATTCCCTCTTTTGATCATTGTAGTTCTCATGATCTCTCAAAACTTGATTTACCTTCACAAGAGGAACTCTTTGAAGCCATGAGTTTTGACTACCAAAGCAGTCCTTGGCCTGAGCCCTGCAAGGGGTTTGTCCAGAAGAACTATTATGTGTAAACCGCAAGGTTGCGTGGTTCCTAGTAGCATATGGTATATATAAGGTACGCATTTTCAAGTTTTGCATTCTATAACACAAGATTTTTTTTGAAGTTTATATGTAGGATGTATTAAGCTCTTGTCTAGTATTCCTCTTGATGTCTATAGAGCTTGGAAGATTTCTCCTTTGGAAATTTTTGTGTTTGATCTGTTCTGGCAGGTATCGTTCACTCACTGACATATGGGTTAGGGAAAACCATTTTTTCCATTACATATTGCATACTAGCCTCCATTCAACGATGCATTAGCCATAGGGTAGACCCCATCATATTTTGGTTAGAAAACCATGTTCACTCGCTGATTTTTAAATCTTGATGCGATGGTAGAGCCATCCTTTACACGGGCATCTTAGTTAGAACCTCACTGACATTGGTTGCCCATATTCTTATACTGAGTAGGCTCGGGAGTCCTCTTTAGTCCCGCCATGACTTGTGCGTTGAAGACACGTTCTCCTTACTTCTACATGTATTTTTGGCCTTATACCCTAGAGGCTCCTTTGTGTTGAGTTGTACTGCTGGACTACATTTTGACTATTTTCACCTTTTGGCCTTGAGCCAGCTTCACATGGACTCATGTTTAAGCCACTTATTTGACCATGTTTTATGAAAAATCAACCATGCAATCACTTAGCTTCTGCAACTTGACACATCCTTTGACCCATGGAAGGAACATCCCTTTGAGTGTCCTTGACTAGCTTTGCCTCCCTGCATTGAGCATAGGATTGTTCCCATCCCAGGAACTAGATCATCTATTTCTCTGACACTCATTCTTTCCACTGTACTATAGCATTCTTTTATTCTTTTTCTAGTTTAAAGAAAAAGACAAAAGAATTATATATTCCAAAAAGAGCGGGAACAAGACAACATTTCCATATATTGTTGGCAGCTAGAGTAAGTCGTGCCGCCCTTGAACAAAGCACTCAAAATAAAGTCTCTCCTCCATTTTGGGTGGGATTTAGTTTGACTTAAGTATGCCTTAACCTTATCGAGTCAGTTCTCCTCCGATTGGTTATCTCTTCCAAACAAATGGAGAGTTCGCTCGTGCCTCCTGCATGACGAACGTTTCAAAGTTATCATATGTTTCCATATAGTCATCATTGAATCGTGCTTTTGTTTGAGGGAAGTAAGCCTAAGTCGGCCTCTCTGCAGTGTCTCTTGACCTATCTTTTAGTCGGCCATCCCTGGTTGTCAGTATCACGTTTCTCATCACATCGGTTGTATTGGTCCTTTGCTCGTGCTGGTTTGAGAAGGTCTCCATTGACTTCTTGCCGGTGGATCTTTTCCTTATCAACGATGACATATTGCTCTAAGGGCAGGTCTAGAGCTGCACCCTTGCCCTATTTTCATTATTGATAGGTCACCTTTTGCTCAGCATCGATCAATATCATGGGACTTTGACTGAGTAGTTTCCCTTGTGTTCGACATCAGTTTTCATTATCACACATTGGGATTCGTGCAGTGCCTTGCTTTCCATTTGACCCTATTGGTGGATTCCTCGCCTCTGTATCAACTTTCATTATTGGTTGGTTTAGAGGGTTTCTATCGTGCGTTAGCTACATCTTGTGTATGCCGGAAACATGCTTTGGTTGGGTTAGTACATCTTTTTGGTTTGATTCCTTCCACATTATTAGCCTACGGGTTACACTCGCGCTAGATTGATGAAGGATGCCTTAATGCCTTCCTTCTAGAGGATATTTTCCTATAGAATACGACTCATTGCTCTGGCAAAAAGATCTAGAGTCCATTTGGCAGTACCTTGGGGTTTGTAGTCATCAGTGGCAGATTCCTTTGCTATTGACAGTGGGAAACCATCATTGTCCCCTAATTGATAGATTCTTCTAGGTGTTCGACTTCAGCTTATTCATTCGCACTTGTTAGATTGTACTAGGTACCTTGACTCTCATTATCATTATCGGTGAGTAGTCTCACATTTTTTAATGGTATACATCAATGACCAGTAATCAAACAATTTCTCACGTGATCGACTTCAGATCATTTATTCCCATTGTGTAGAAATGTACCATGGCAGTTGGTGAAGACCTCGGGTTGCATTAGCATGTTTTGGTTCACTTGTCAGTTGCTCTTGTTACTGCTAGCCGACACCATCCACCCTATATGTTGCAGTCCTTCACAGCAACATCTTATATGCTCGCATCCGAGTTGCGATGTAGTATCATTTTATTCCATTATGTTCATTTGGTACTATTGGGATCAGTTTTTGATGTCAGTGATCAGCTTCATCTTTCAACTTCATTGATCATCTTCTTATAAGTGATATTCAGACATGTACCTTTTCAATCACGATAATATGATCCATTATGTACTTTCATTCCTTTATACTTGTATACTTAGTGGATCCTCTTGTACTTGATATGTAGACATGCTTTACTTTCTTTGAGCATGGGTATGCCCGCCTCAGACAATAGTTTATTTCTGATCTCTTTTTGATGGCTTAGCAGGCTGAATTTTGGTGAATTCCTTCTCAGTCTCGACGGGTTTCCTTTCCATGTACTTAATACATTTTGGCCATCATGTACCCCTTTTGACCTCATATATTAGGGTGCACCTGTTATAGCTCCATTTACCACCCTTGGTATTTGTGATGCTTGGTTTATGGCCTTGGGCAACCCTTCCTTCCAGAATTGGTCCAAATATTTTAAAAACAATGTTTTATTCCCTGTATGCTACTTTTCCCTGAGATTAAAGCATGTACACACAGGTTAGTCAATACCCAACCCAAGTATATGTGTTAAAAAACTTCAAAAAATTAAATTTCCTTAATTATGGGTGGATTTCATGGGTTTTACCTATTGATTAGCTCCTAATTCCCATGACCCAACTGTTTCCCAACTAAAAAACTGATTGGGAGAAGTATAAATAGACTTCTAAGGGAAGAACTTAAGGAGGAGAGGAGATAGAATTATTATACTGAGATTATCCTTTATTGAGTCTGAAGTATCCCTATGCTTCAAGCACTTCCCCAAGTTTCAGGAAACCCTTGTTTCCTTGATTGTTGATATTCTCCCACTTGCTTGAGATATCATGGTATTGATTATGGAAGGAGGCGATTGAAGAATGGGATTGGATGGATCTGGAGAACGGTTCCACTTGGAGCCAAAAGAAGAAAACTCAGGTGAATTCTCTCCTTATTAGTTATAGCTTTCTACAATAAAAAGAAACGTTGTCTTGTTCCTGAGATTAACTTTGTTTATGCATCAGATACTGTTGTAATTCATATATGAATGTCATTTTGATGTATAACTAATCATTTGCTTATATGATATAAAGTTTATTTCATTAAAATGCTTTATCTATATGATGTTATGTATGTTCGAATTGGTTGATTTGTAGATTCGAAGATCATCAAGAGTTGCAGAGGGTTGAACCCTGCTGGAACTAACCAAATGAAGGACATCCAGGTATGGTCGCTATTGCATAGTTTGTTTATACAAACATGTTGCCTGAGTTGTATGCATGTTTCTTACTATATTTTGCTCTTTCTCTATTGGGGTTACAACCCAAAGCCCTAGGGTACTTATTCTTGTAACAAACATGCAAAAATTGATGAAACTGTGCCCATACAAGTAGTAGACTCATTCGAACAGTTTGTGCAAAGAAGACAGGGTGAACAATAACATGAGTAGGACTTTGCTCAAGAGATTGAACGAGCACTTGAGTAGATTGATACACAGCATTTTTTTTACTATCCCTGTACTCCCTGTTCCACAATCCTGGAGGACCTCTATAGTGACCCTCATGTGTTTTCCCATCATGAAGAAACTCGCATTATGTCCCTCTTCATGAGTAGAGCATTTCCCTTTTGCATCATTTCCCAAGAATCTCCCTTTTACCCCAGTTTAAAAGCTCGGTGCTAATGACCATTTCATCCCCCACGCTGATTTGTAGAGTTTAGCACTGTGACTAGCACTACTAAGCCTTGTCTCAGTCATGTCGATCCTCTTTTGGCAAGTTTTTTAAGTATGTAGTCGAATCTTCTGGGTCTAGAAGCTTCGTAACAGAAGTCCAATAAATAGTTGGGTTGGATGGAGCCGAGGAAGCCAGTTTGAGTTCCTTTCCCCTATTAGGATGGAACAAACCCAAGAGATAAGGCCTCTCTAATGATAAGAGGAACCATCTCCCCTCCATCAAAGCTATATAAACCCCTCCTTTCCCAGCCAAACTAGTTTTTCGGAGGTAGTTTTTCAGTCTTAGTACTTTTGGAGCTTCAATAATCAGCAAGACATCTATAGCTTATAACTCTCTAGTTCATTTTTGAGGGAGAATAGTGTGTTTGGTTTGGTTTGAGACTAAATGGAAGAGGCCTTAAAACTTCCATTGTTGGGGTTGTCCATGAGATGCTAGTAGAAGTGTGGGAACTCGAATATGTCAGAAGAGACCAGCAACGTTAAGGCATTAGTTGTAATCTCTTTCTGAATTTATATGAATACAACTATTGATAGATTTCCTACATTAAAGTGTTATCTTACATTTGATGGCTTAATGTTCCTTGACCTGTTAAGTAGGCTGAATGCAATTTTTATGCTATCACGTTTGTTGTTGTTGTTTTTTTTCTCATTTCAGGTATTCAAAGGAAGGAAACGAAAAGTAGATGGAGTAAGGAAGCAAGATCATCACCAAGTGGAATAGCGTTCTAAGAGGTAGGCCCTCTTATTTTATTCTAGATTAAGGAAGTTTTCCATAGATTTTTTGTTTGTGGCTAGAACCACTCTCTCAGACTAGAAGAATTGTTTGTGTATGTACTAAGAATTTACCTGCATCACAAATTGGCAACTCAACTAGGGGGCCAATCCTTCTCTTTTATTGATTGTCATTTTATGGTTTTGTGTGAACTTTTCTAGTATCACAATTTCCCTTTAGTTTCCTCTTCTTTGTCTGGTTTACTACTCTGAGTCTGAAATTTACAGTGGAAAATCTAGTTTTGGATTTTGAATATTTATTTTTCTTGAAACCCTCGATCAACATTCTTTCTGGCTAAATAGTGGCCCTGATCAGACCTATCAGCACTAGTTGTATTCTGGCCAGTTGTGCGGATCAGTTCTTGTTGTTAGTTAGGTAGTCGTGCTGGTTCTTGTAGGTGAAGATCAGGGTTTCTCTTGGATCATAACCAGTGTGTCTTGCCCTCTTAATTTCTAGCTCTTAGCTCATTTTGCCTGTGTTCTCCCTGACTCGAAAGTTTCATTGGCTTCATTTGTGTGCTTGTTTGGTGTACCTTCTTTTACTTTATTTTTTGAGTCCTTTGATGGTTTGTGGCCCTAGGACATCTAGGTCATCATCCATTCAGCTATTTGTGTGCTCAACAAGTCAAGTTGTTGGTTAGTTGCTCCATGCATTTTCGTTTTTTAGTCCTTCTATTGCTTTGATTTCAATTAAGCAAGTTTGAAAAGTTTTGTTTTTTCTTCTCTTGATTAAGCATCTCTTTTAGGGCATAGATTACATTGCTCGTCTTGTTCTTTATTGAATTTTTATATCATTGGTTTGGAAGGAATTCTCTTTTCGTGATTTCCACTTGATTGATGTTGATTGTTTTGAAAAAATTTCATTGAAGTGTTTGTGAAAGATTCATGTTATCGTTCCATTCAAAACTACATAATTCTAGTTTTTTGAATCAATATGTTACATTAGCTAGCATCATTGAAGACTAGAGTCGCATCATCATTTGTATTTGAAAAGAAATGAATTCTCTTTACTTTTAAAAGGACTAGTTGAAGTGCATTCGATAGGAAGATTCAGTGCATTTTGGAGATTTTTTAGTGAAAGATTTTATTGTTTGATTGTTTCATTGATTGTGTGTTCTCTATCTCTCAATTAGTGTTAACTTTCATCGAAGACAAAGATTTCCTTTCTCATATAACTACATGTAGGAGTTTTTTCAGTTCACAACAGTAGGGCCTTGTAATTGAAACCTGATTCAAGATCAACCATTAAAATCTATTGAATTAACCTAAGGAAGCATTGAAACTTAACGCTTACATTTAGAGGTCTAGGCTAGAGACGTGCTCTAGCATCTTTAAACTTAGCAGCTTTCATTCGCTTCAACATTAGACAGTGCTATTACGAACTTGTGTTCCCCATACCATTGCGTATATAAAGCGAGGCCCCACTAGGTTTGTAATCCTTTATATGTAGGAAGCCAAGTCTGTCGCCTAATAAATATGATACACTAAACATAGCATTCGGAGAGATTGCATGCTTTTACTTTTTGGTTCACCGAGAGGTATTCTAAAGTTCACGATTACCTGGTAATCCTTTTTCTTAGATTATCCTGAGCAGTCATTTTGGTATTCTTGAATCTTTAAATTCAAAATATCACCAAGAACTTGTCCTTTCGAGCTCGTTAGCTTCGAAATCGACTAGAGTCACCTTTTACCCTTTTCTCGACTCTTAAAACATGAAAAGGAAAAGTTTTGTTTCAGTGTTCTAAAATTAACTTCTCACAAAATATTCCTAGTTAAAGTTATATTCCTTAGTAATTCTTTAGGGTCGATTCCAATGGAAACATTTCCAGAATATACCAGTCAAGGATTCCCCTCGGATGGGAATCTTGGTCCTTTTCCTTCTTTTGGAAGTGCTAGTGCACCTTATATGGCGATGTTTTGCCTTCCTGGGTTAACCATTGGATTACCTATCTGGTTATTTTTTACCGCGGTGGTCCCGAGTGTCCCAACTCTTGCCCAACCATCTCCTTCATTTGAACCACATTCACTTTGATTCTAAGTTTGACCTCTCACCTTCTTCCCCTATTTCTTCACCTTCCTCTTCTACTTCACCTAGTGAAAGTTTGAAATCCAGTAACCAGGAGGCTAAGAAGAATAATAATCCAGATAAGAGAGAGGCCAACGATGGAGCAATTACTCCAAAATTCACCTCCCATAGAAAAACCTTTCGATCATCCATGGAAGGTCAAATTCCCTTGCAGGTTGTGTAAGGGTGACCATCTCCTTTGAGACTGTCTTGGAATTCCTAGAGTCTTAGAGGTATGGTCTTAAAATCTAGTTCAACCTGTTGGGTTGTGTTATATTCTTTCCATGACTAGCCCACATAGCTAACCTGAGGGTTAGAAGGGGGGTGTAGCCCCCCCTTCGTTGCGTTGATTGCGTAGCGGGGGGAGTCATAGGGGGTTTAAGGGGTGCAAGTAACCCCACTCTATGGGGTTTGGGATAGCACCCCAGAAAATTTTGGTTTTGGACCCTATGTTAGGTTGGGCGGACCTACCTATGGTTTTGTGCATGATTTCCGCACATGGTTTTGGACACGATGGTTTTTGGTCCATGGTTTTGGAAGCGATGGTTTTCGGTCCATGCTATTGGATGCTTCGGCATGTATAAATATGTATTGTAAAATTGAAAGGAACATAATGAAAAATCAAGCTGGTAGTCCCAGTTTTGGGATCTAGGGGAAATCTCTGTGTGTATGTGTTTTATGTGTTGTGCTCTTGCATTGTTTATTTTATGTGTTTTATAATTCGTCTGCATGTAATTTTTGTACAAAGTTAAAACCTACATTTGGTATCAAAGTTGTTTTGCCTTCAAAGGGACACCTTTGTTGCTGAGGGGTTTCGCTCGGGCCTGTGGTAGACCCTGTTCAGTGGGGGATCTACGAGATCAATTCTTGTGGTGAAAGAAGATGGCGAGTAGTGGAAAGATAGAGATCGAGAAATTTAATGGTCAGAGTTTTGAGTTGTGGAAACTCAAGATGGAGGATTTGTTGGTGGATAAAGATTAGTGGATCACAGTGGATCTGGGTACTAAACCAACGGGATTGTCTAATGAATAATGGAAGAAGTTGGATCAGAAGGCAAAGAGCACAATATGATTGTGTGTCTTAGATTTAGTATTACTGAATGTATCAGGGGAAGCTATGACGAAGGCTTTGTGGGACAAGTTTGGGACTTTGTACCAATCTAAGTGTCTGGTGAATAAATTGCTCCTATGGAAAAAGCTATATAACCTGAGGATGAAAGATGGAGACTCGGTGACAGAGCATCTGAATGCATTTAATACTATGGTAAGTCAATTAGCATCTGTTCATATTAAAATTTCAAATGAAGATAAGTGCATCATTTTTTTATGTTCTCTACCAGATTCGTGGGATAGTCTAGTTATTGCAATAGGTAGCAATGCAAATGCCTTGTATTTTGATGAAATAGTCTCATCCTTGCTGACGGAGGAGATGAGACAGAAAAATATGGAGAGCCAAAATGGTGATGCCTTGTCTATAAGAGGACGGTCCCAGAACAAAAATAAAAAATAAAAAAAAAATTAGTCACCAAGTGGGAGATCTAAATCTCCAGGAAAACCTGTAAAGGTGGTGTGCTGGAAATGCAGAAAGGAAGGGCACTACAAAAGGGACTATAAATATAATGCTCCTGATAAAGGAAAGGGGTCTGATGATGCTCCTTCTCCAGAGGCAAAAACCACCTCAAATGAAGGTGGGGATGTGTACTTGGCTTCTTCCGTACACATGTAAATCATGAGGCATGGTTGATTGACTCAAGTGCATCCTTTCACTTCACTCCCCATAGAGAGTGGTTCTGCGAGTATGAGAAATGCGATCATGGTGATGTCTTCTTAGGGGATAGTAGGAAGGCTAGAATCATTGGTCCTGGAAAAGTAAAGTTGAAGTTGCAAGGTGGAAGGGTTAGAACACTTCCGGGTGTTCTGCATATTCCTGCATTGGCCAAAAATCTGATTTCTGTAAGCAAGTTGGATGATGCAGGTGTAAAAATAGTGTTCGAGAAGGATACCCCAAGATGGTTTGGGGAGTAGTGGTATTGATGAGGGGAGTTTGGATTGGAACTCTATACAAGCTGCAAGGTAGCACGATTGTTGATGGGTGCAACAGTTCTACAGTTCCTGAAAGTGGAGCAGAAAATCTAGTGGTCTCTAGAGAGAAGACCATGTTGTGGCATCAAAGGCTTGGGCATATTGGAGAGAAGGCCCTGAATATTTCATGGTAAAGGTATGGTAGAAGGTATGAGTAATAACTCTTTGGATTTTGATTTCTGTGAAAATTGTGTATATGGGAAGCAGAATCAGATGACTTTCCCCTCTAGTCCAGTAAGAGGGCAAAATAGATATTAGAGCTTGTGCACAGTGATGTGTGGACCTGTGAATGTTCCATCACTGGGTAAGTCTGTGTACTATGTATCATTTATAGATGACTTCTCAAGGAATACATGGATATATTTCCTTAAAAGGAAATCTGAAGTCTTTGACAAGTTTAAAGAATTTAAGGCTCTGGTGGAAAACCAAAAATAGAAGAAGATAAAGATGTCGAGGATAAATAATAGTGGAGAGCTTTTCAGTAAGGAATTTGAAGAATTTTGTAAAAAGTGTGGTATAGTACAGCAGAAGACTACTCTATATACACCTCAGCAAAATGGAGTTGCAGAAAGAATGAACAAGACGTTGATATAAAGGGAAAGAAGCATGCCCATTGGTGTCGGGTTAGGATAGGAATTCTGGGCAGAGGCGATGGAGACAGCATGTCACCTGGTCAAAAGATCACCTTCATCAGCATTGGAGGATAAGATTCCACAAGAGGTATGGACTGGTAAGGAACCCTCTCTTTCAAATCTGTGGGTATTTGGATGTGATGCATATGTACATGTTCCAAAGGAGAAACGAACCAAGTTGGATAGTAAATCTGAAAAGTGCATCTTTATTGGGTATAAGGATGGTTTAAACGGTTATAAGCTTTGGAACCCAGTAACAAGGAAGGTTGTGTACATCCAAGATGTGGTGTTCATAGAGGTAGAAGATGTTATTAAACATGAAGTCCAACCAAAGGAACCTGAGAAGATAGAGTTTGATCTTGAGGAAGAATCAAACTCTACAACAGAGGAGGAATTAGAAGATGAAGAGCCACAAAATCCGGGTGTGAGAAGATCAGTTCGAGAAAGCAGGTAGCCAGAAAGGTATAGTCCATCTCCTTTCTGTTAAAATTTTTCTTTATCTATCACTAATGACGATCCCAAAACTGTGAAGGAAGTAGTAGATTCAGAGGATGGAAAACTTTGGAAAGAGGCCATGGTTGATGAAATGGCATCTTTACACAAAAATGAGGCTTGGGATCTGGTGGATTTTCCGGCTAGAAGGAAACCCATTGGTAGCAAATGGGTGTTCAAGAAGAAGACAAATGCAGAAGGAAAGGTTGAGAAATACAAAGCTCGGTTGGTAGAAAAAGGTTATTCCCAGGTGCAGGGAATTGATTTTCTTAATATTTTTTTCTCTTGTTGTGAAGGTAACTTCTATTAGATTACTTTTATCTGTTGCTACTGCTTTTGATTTTGAGGTAGAATAGGTGGATGTGAAGAAAACATTTCTTCACGGGGATCTAGAAGAGGAAATCTACATGAAGAAATTTGAAAGCTTTGCGGTGAAGGGTAAGAAGAACCGGAATGCAAGTTAAAGAAGTCTTTGTATGGGCTAAAATAGTCACCAAGGATGTGGTATCAGAAATTTGATACGTTTATATGGGGACTTGGCTTCACCAGAAGCAAAGAAGATCATTGTATGTATTTTGAATTAATTTGTGACCATGTTATTTATTTGGTCTTATATGTGGATGATATGTTGCTGGTTGGAAATGACAAAGAAATTATCCAAGATTTTGTTGTGGGGGAAAGTATCCAACTCGGAATGACCCTAACCCACTCTAAGGGTGACAGTTCCTTAGCAACAGCTGAAAGTAAAGCTATCTAAAGTTTCTTCTTTATGACATGCAAGAGATAAAAGGAAGAGATCCACTTACTGATGTCTTGCGCAAATGGTCGATCCAATCTCCTTTGATTGCCGCTTGCTCCCAGCTCCAAGTCTTTTCACGGGCCCAGCTACACGAGATCCTGCAAACAAGACAAAGAAAGGAAACTGCAAGAAGCATGCATGCATAACTGATTCAAGGATTAGCATAAATCAAATACGCAAGTAAGACAATACATCATTGAAACACATGCGAATAGAAGAACCTCAAATGCTTTATTAATATATGGAAGTAAGGTTCAGGCGGTGATACAACCATGAGAGGTCCAATCCAGCATCACCTTCCCGACGGAGAGAAATCTCTTCTTCACCTCCCTCAAGCAATCACCCAATGCTCACAACTGTAAACCAACAGCAATTCTTTGCACTAAATTCCCGCCCTCCAGATCCCATGCGATGAGATCCTTATATAGAGTTTTGGAGTGAAGATAAGTCGGCTTGATGTGTGACTTGTTGTCCTCTTCAACTCCAGTTGTTCTTCAGTCCTTCACTCAGAGTTTCTTCCTTCCACTTGGAGTTTTAGAAGCTCTTAACTCATCATTGGGCGAATCTTATGATCAAGTGCCTCTTTGGAAGCTTCCTGGGCACTGGCACTTTGAGAAAAAGATTCCTCCACATGTCCAAGTACGCCCAGCATAGGTAGCCTTTGTCCTAATCGCTATGCAACGGAGGTAGCCTTTGTTGTACCTGCTATGCAGCGCAGATGCTTAGTGGAGCAGCTGCTTTGATCCAAAATTGACCTGTTTTTGAGTGTTTTTCAGTGGAGAACTGATTTGCAGTGCTGTGGTTTGCTGACCTTGTTCCTCTAAGGGTAAGAACAACATGTTTATGGACTTTGGATCCCTTAGATTATTGACATTTCATGCTCCATGCTGTAAGGCACAAAAATTTCTATAACAGTTTCCCCCTAAAGTATGAGGTCGTTTATCGGGTGAAATGCTTTATTAGGAGGATCCGAAGTTCATTCAATCGCCGGGAGGTGACCTGTAACAAAATACAATACAATACATTATCTTTTCATACTTTCTTTTCATGATCTAGCTGATGCGGGCATTTCCCATGATCAGCTTTATAAATACATTTGCCGTACATAAAGAGACGATCGTCTGATAAGAGACGGATAATTCTCTGCTTTTAATTATCATCCTTTTAGTAGGATGCTCATCTGCTGCACATGTCTATGTTTTTATCTCCTGAATATATATCGCAGCCCGGATGGATGAAACTAGATCCGGGGTCTTCAAACTTGTCCTATCTTCACTCTAGTACAAGTCGATCCATGTGAGAATTTCTTGAAGTTGAACATGGAAAGACATCGCTTGATTACCAGTCAATAATGTAAACTGTTAACAAGCGCGAGAGGAATCACCGATAATGATGATGACCCTCAAGGTACTGCAGCACAATTCACGTGGCATGAATATAGGATCTGACGTCGAACACCACGCAAAGTCTCCCGGTCGAAGGTCATTAATGTATACCTATCGCCGGAAGTGAGAAACTTGCCATTGAGGCATGCAAGCTTCAAAGTACTGAGGGGGTGTTCCTAGATCAACTTCTTGGATAATGAGCTGATGTCGACAAGAAGTGATCCGTCAAAGGAGGGCCTTAATGAATCCCACAACAGTGACACGGAACGGAGCTAGTGATGATGGTGAAAACGATCTGAGAAATATGATTCGGGGTGGCGGTCATGGAAGGATGAAAGATGATGTATGGTAGTGGATGGGACCCGGTTGACACTTTCTGAATGACATCTCTTGAACATATAACGACACTGATGTGATGGATCGGTAGCATTACCCCATGTATGGATGGTATGGTGAGACCATGGTGAAGGGACCGGTGAATGATAATAACCCAACCTGATATTTACGGAGGCAAAAGTGTCATGTTCAAGAGCGACTTGCTACCATTAAGCTTTGAGGTTCTTCCCAATTTTTCCCCAGTCATTTCTGACCAGTACCTCTTTATTTTTGTCAAGCTTGAGGAGGATAACATATGCTTGATCTATAACCTGCCCTTCGGGCAAGCCCATCGCTATGTTTTAACGAGCCTAGCGATAGGGAAACTCGTTCTTGTCTAAAGACAAGTTTGTCGCTATCTAATATTTTTAACGAGCCCAGCGACAACGACAACTCGGTCCTTTTCATTTTTAGAGAGTCTGAAAAGGGTACATAAAGTGGACTCGAGGGGTCCTTTTTCATCATCTAATCCCTTAAGTCCGAAAAAGTATAAAACAATACAGAAGGGATGAATGTTCGATATCTTTATCGATCCGAACTAGACAAGCGCTCGATCTTTTTGTGCACTAATCCCTCAGGTCCAAAAAGATTAAAATCTAGAGGAGGGATAGCTCTTCCGGTCCTTTTAACGAGCTGGAAGGCCAAAACTCGGCAAACTTTTCATTTTTTACGAGTCGGTGAAAAGAGCTCAAAGAAGACTCGTCTTTTGAGGAACGAGTGATAAACAGGGGTAGCAGCAGATTCCAGGTACAGGTTGGAATTTTCCAATCATGGCAGTGTTACAAGGATGGCTAAGTGGGATCACTCTTCGCAGCTGCTCCTCAAAACAGGTAAACAATCAAGTGGATGTGAATGATCGGCCAAATGAATAGTGGAGGTGATGGTGCACAAACACGACCAAGGCTTTTATGGCTGATGATTTTACGGTCTCAAATGGTTATTTACCGGTTCATTTTTTTTTTTTAATGAGCTTGAACTCTGGGGGAAGCTTGCTCACATGCTTTCGTTTATTTTTTAACGAGCATGAATTTCCGCATTAAAACTGCTCGGATCTTGCGTTTATTTTTTAACGAGCATGAACTTTGCCAAAACTGCTCGTTTTTTACCAGTCATAAAGTAGGAAGGTCTCGTGTGAGATAGCTATTTTTTATGGAGCTTTATCTCACGAAGCTATGCTCCATATCCTCTCTTTGTGCAAGCTGGGTCCTGACTTATCTACGGGTTAGCGGGGTTAGTCCTACCTAAAACTAAAAAGCCGCCCGTGCTTGCATTCCAAGAGGTTTGCATGCCCCCAGGTGTAAGTCTAATTTCAAGGTTGCCCCTACTTTTCCGTCAAAACATTTGTTTTTAACGGGTGAGGCTTACCTCTTTCAGGTTATCCAAAGATTGTTCCGTTAACTTTTTAACAGGACTTTCCTTGGCGGCGTCTACCGAAGTAGACGAAGGTGAGTGGCGCTGCCTTAAACACATAACTTTGACAAAAGAATCTTTTTCCAGAACAACCCCACTTCCATCAACACCTTCTTCTTCACGGGGCCTTGGCACTTTGCCGGCTCTTCCTTTCAAAGAAGAAGAAGAAGGAGGGGACGGGGGTACGGACTAGTCATATTCTCCCGCGGAAATTCTACTTTACACCCAAGGTTTTTTCTGCCTCCAAAGCAGACCAGGATGCATGCCCCCTGGGCTCCTGCGTTCCTTTCCCGAATCACTCGCATTCATCAGGAAGAAGAACCGGGGGAAGAGACCTTTCTTGATCGAAAAGACCATTGAGGATAGGTATGTGACCATTTGCGATGCGTGATCCCGGAAATGAAAGTTGTTCTACGAGCTTGACCATTCTTCCTTCGTGTGGAAAACACATTATTCGAAAGAGTGAGGAGACTATTGCTTCCATGCAATATATGTAGTCTCGTCCAAGGAGTAGGTTATAATCCAAGGGTCCTTGGACGACCATCAAATTCATCTTGACGGCCTTCCCTTTAAAGGTAATAGGCACATTAGATAGAATCCCTAATGGTCGACTGGTTCCTTTGTCAAAACCCGAGAGATGCCTTGTCTCGGGCAAAAGCGTCGGGCAACCCAGTGCTTTCCAAGCAATAGAGGACAGGATACTCACAGATGCCCCTTCATCAATGATAGTTCCAGCCATCACCATTTTGTATATTTGGACTATAATTCTAAATGGTATGCTGGCTGGTAACCGGGGTCTGCCTAGTTGGTTCCAATCAAAGGACACAACTAGGTTGCTTGGTGGTGGGACCGAATATACGGCCAGATATGATCCTGACGATGCTCCTTCCTGCGATAAAGGAGTGGGCGCTTTGCCCAGATGCTCATCAGAATCGGAGTTGACGAAAAGAATATGGACGGTGTCATCCTTATTCTCTTCAGCGGGGGTGTCAACTGAAGATGAATCCTCAATGACTGTGGTGTTTGAAGATGAAACTTCTGAAGGGAGAACCGGGTCAACTGCCGTTTCGACCTTTGGACTTTCGTCTGGTCCGGATTCAGTAGGTTCACTTTCAGTGACTGACACTTCAGCTGGCCCTCTGAGCAAGACAGCTGTATTTTTGACCAACGAAGGACCTGGCGCGAGTTTTTGATATCCAGGAGGAAGTAGCACCGGTGCCACCGGTTGATCTTCCAAAACTCTCTTTGCCTCGTCTAAAAAGGGACAACGGCGAAGGGTGTGATCACCTTCACACAGTTCGCAGGAGAATCTCATCCCTCTTCGTCGTCTGCGACCTTCACTTTCGTTGGTCGACGGTAAGCATTCAACCTGGTCGTCAGAGGTTGACGCTTCCGAATCGTGCAAACGAGGGGACCAGTCCCTTAGTATCCGTGGAATACTGGGACAATCACGGTGGAGGTGGTCTCCTCTACATATGACACATGGCGATTTGGGCCCGGTCCGTGCTGTGTGTGGGTTTTCGTTAGATGCCTTTTGCTTGCCCCCAGGCGCCTTTGGCTCCTTCTGCTTCTTTTCTTTCTTCTTCTTTTCCTTCTTCTTTTCCATGAGAGCTCCGCTTATGGCGGCTTGACCTTTCGAAGAAGAAGGACCGGAGGAAGGCTCATAAGAAGTGGAAGGCTGGAGAGTAGCTCTAGACTGGTCTAACTGTTGACTCGACTGTTCAGGAACCGTGGTGGTCTGAACTACAGCGGTTGAGAATAGCCAAATTGGCAGGCCAATTGTCAGTCCTGGAAGCGACAATGTGGCCATGTGGGGCGCACCAATTTCTCCCCAAGAGGAGAAAGGGCTAGGGGTCCCATGCTGTGGAATCCCTTGGTTGGTGTGTTCCATGTTCTCAACCTTAAGATCAACGTAGGAATAAGGGGTGATTATGTTCCGTTTAGAATGAATTTTATATGACGACGCTTTTTAAGACACAACTTGCTTTTTCACTTTTTAAGAGTCAAGAAAAAGCTAAAGATGACTCTAGTCTCCTTCGATGTATTAACGAGCCCGAAGTGACAAATGCTCAGATGGACTTTTTCAGTTATAGAGTTTGAAAAAGGCCAAAAGAAACTACTCTGGAGTTCTAGGCAAGGGTGTGCCAAACCTTTCGCGAAACCACAGAATACGTTTTACGGTACGAGTGGTCGATCTTCGTGAATGCTATGTTCACTGCATCGCGATCAGTAGGGCGGCCGACACGGCTTCCTATGGATAAAGGCTTTGTTCCTATAGGGGTCCCCCAATATACGCGACGGTACGCGGGGGCACAAGTCCGTATTAGTGCTATCGTCCCTCAGGAGGAATCACCCACCTTCGTAGAGATCGACGGTCACTATGTTTAACGATGCCGGTTCACGTCTCTACCTAGACCTCTACTATGTTTCGTTATGTTTCAAAGCGTTGTTAGATAAATTCAGTTCTTTTTAGGTTGATCTTTCTTAGCAGTTTGCCTTTATGGATCACCACGTGATGTATGAGACAACTCCTAAATGCAGTCTAAGAATGATAAGCAAGCTTTTTCAATTCTTTCAACTTATGAAAACCTTAACTACTGAAGGAAAAGAAAGACATCATCTTTTCAAACAGATCATAGAGCACACACTGATGCACTTTTCCTAAATCGACATGCAAACTGTCAACATGCACATGCACAATGCAAGTATTTCTTTTCTTCTTCCTTAATGTTGATGTATTACAAAAAGAAAGCTGTTGTATAATTTCGAATTCAATTTCAAGTGAAAGAAAACAAGTTTTTGTCCAATAATCAAAAGAACACCTTAAGATTCACTCATTTCAACACAAGAAATACTGAAATTCGAACCATATAACGAAAGCAAATGCTCAAGCAGCTATGAACAGCAATAAACTAGCTCTTAGAATCACAACAACACTTTCTCATAGGTCTAGATCCAAGAGGTCATAGCAAGACTAGTTCACTTTCGCTATGGGAAACTGTGAATGACAGCAAGAAATACAATAAGAACAATCACGGTTTCTTCATACAACTGAGGCGGAATGAAGGCAAAGAGAAGTGGTTTCAGCTGGGTATACAGGTTGACAATAGGCTACAAAAACAATACTGAAAACTGGGCAACAGACAGTGGAGAATCCAAGTTTCACAAGGCAAAACTGGATCAGCGCAGGTGCTGCACTGTGAATCTGAGATGCAGCGCAGGTAGCCCCTTCGAGACCTGCGTTGCAGTGCAGGTAGCCTTTGTGGAAGCTGCACTGATGAGACAAGTCACGTCTCTCTCAGATTTCGGGTCACAGTTTGCTCAAAAATCAATGGTTTTTGGCCAAATCAGAGGCTATCAGTCAAGTATACACCAGAGGATGATTAAAGGGAGATGAACACTATCACAAAGAGCTAAAAAGAGTCCTTGTGGATCAGCTCTTCAGATCATAAACATGCCCAGCACTGGGCTAGAGTAGCTGCCCTCTACTTTGCATTCGAAGGACTCGAATGCAGTTCGATTCGGTACTCCCTTTGTTTAAGAAATGAATAGCAATAAACACAAGCTACCAACAAGACACGATCCCCAGTGGAGTCGCCAGTCTGTTGTGGGGGAAAGTATCCAACTCGGAATGACCCTAACCCACTCTAAGGGTGACAGTTCCTTAGCAACAGCTGAAAGTAAAGCTATCTAAAGTTTCTTCTTTATGACATGCAAGAGATAAAAGGAAGAGATCCACTTACCGATGTCTTGCGCAAATGGTCGATCCAATCTCCTTTGATTGCCGCTTGCTCCCAGCTCCAAGTCTTTTCAAGGGCCCAGCTACACGAGATCCTGCAAATAAGACAAAGAAAGGAAACTGCAAGAAGCATGCATGCATAACTGATTCAAGGATTAGCATAAATCAAATACACAAGTAAGACAATACATCATTGAAACACATGCGAATAGAAGAACCTCAAATGCTTTATTAATATATGGAAGTAAGGTTCAGGCGATGATACAACCATGAGAGGTCCAATCCAGCATCACCTTCCCGACGGAGAGAAATCTCTTCTTCACCTCCCTCAAGCAATCACCCAATGCTCACAATTGTAAACCAACAACAATTCTTTGCACTAAATTCCCGCCCTCCAGATCCCATGGGATGAGATCCTTATATAGAGTTTTGGAGTGAAGATAAGTCAGCTTGATGTGTGACTTGTTGTCCTCTTCAACTCCAGTTGTTCTTCAGTCCTTCACTCAGAGTTTCTGCCTTCCACTTGGAGTTTTAGAAGCTCTTAACTCATCATTGGGCGAATCTTATGATCAAGTGCCTCTTTGGAAGCTTCCTGGGCACTGGCACTTTGAGAAAAAGATTCCTCCACATGTCCAAGTACGCCCAGCGTAGGTAGCCTTTGTCCTACTCGCTATGCAATGCAGGTAGCCTTTGTTGTACCTGCTATGCAGCGCAGATGCCTAGTGGAGCAGCTGCTTTGATCCAAAATTGACCTGTTTTTGAGTGTTTTTCAGTGGAGAACTGATTTGCAGTGCTGTGTTTTGCTGACCTTGTTCCTCTAAGGGTAAGAACAACATGTTTAGGGACTTTGGATCCCTTAGATTATTGACATTTCATGCTCCATGCTGTAAGGCACAAAAATGTCTATAACAGATTTAAAGACCCATTTGTCCTCCAAATTCGACATGAAAAATCTTGGTGCTGCAAACTATATTTTGGGCATGGAAATTAAAAGAGATCGGACAAAGAGGAAGGTCTAGTTAAACCAGAGGAAGTATGTCGAGACAATATTGCGGAGGTTTAGTATGTAGGATAATAAACCGGTGAAGGTTCCTATTCCGGTAGGTTTAGAGTTATTTGTTGAACAGTGTCCCAAGACACAAGAAGAGGAAGAGGACATGTCTTGTGTTCCATATGCAAGTGCAGTCGGGAGCCCGGTGTATGCGATGGTTTGTATTAGACCAGACATTGCACATGCAGTGGGAGTATTGAGCAGGTTTATGTCAAAACCAAGGAAGGAGCACTAGACAACAGTGAAGCGGGTTTTTAGGTATTTGCGTGGCACTAGTGATTATGGTTTGTGCTACCAAGGAAGACCAGGATTGGACAGAGTGTTGGATATTCGTGGCCTTTTTGATGCAGACTGGGTTGGAGATCTGGATCAGAGAAGATCTACAAGTGGGTATGTGTCTAACCTATTTGGAGGTGCAGTTAGTTGGATGAGTAAGAAACAATCTATAGTGGCACTATCAACTACAGATGTAGAATACATGCCAGCCACTCATGCAAGCAAGGAAGTAGTTTGGTTGCAGAGATTGTGTTCAACTATGGGGTTAGTAGAGGGAGATATAAGGATAGACTTTGATAGCCAAAGTACAATTTTCTTGGTAAAGAACCCTGCATATCATTCAAATACAAAGCACATTGATGTTCAGTATCACTTTGTGAGGGATATGATAGAAGACAAAAAGGTGTTGCTAGTAAAGGTGGACACTTTGAAGAATACTGTAAATGCATTGACAAAATTGGTGAGCTCTGGGAAGTTCTCTTGGTGTAGAGAAACAATGGGAATTGCAAGGCTGGATAAATGACTAAGCTCTCTTGTGAGCCCCTGTGGAAAGAAAACAAAAAGTGGGAGAATGTCGGGTTGTGTTATATTCTTTCCACGACTAGCCCACGTAGTTAACCGGGGGGTTAGAAGGGGGGTGGAGGCCCCCCCTTCGTTGCGCTGATTACATAGAGGGGGGAGTCACAGGGGGTTTGAGGGGTGCAGGCAACCCCACTCTATGGGATCTGGGGTAGCGCCATGCAAAATTTTGGTTTTGGACCCTATGTTAGGTTGGGCGGACCTACCTATGGTTTTGTACATGATTTTCGTACATGGTTTTGGACGCGATGGTTTTTGGTCCATGGTTTTGGACGCGATGGTTTTCGGTCCATAGTATTGGATGCTTCAAAATGTATAAATATGTATTGTAACATTGAAAGGAACATAATGAAAAATCAAGCTATTAGTCCAGATTTTGGTATCCAGGGGAAAATCTCTGTGTGTATGCGTTTTATGTGTTGTGCTCTCGCATTGTTTATTTTATGTGTTTTAGAATTTGTATGTAGGTAATTTTTGTACGGGCTTAAAACCTACACAACCATCCCCATCGACGTCTGGAGATCATGTCAATGCTACACCCTTGGCAAAAAATGTAATCAATGAAAAAATAAATTCCCCTGTAGGTTATGTGAAGGAGATTTTCTTCTGACCCTCTCCTAGTTGGTAAAGAGATTGACTTGCATTCATCTCTTACTCATCCTTCTCTTCCTGAGCATGACTCTCTTGTGTCTGTTCCTGACCAACCATTGGTCGAAAAGAGTGTCGACTTGGCCCCGCCTTCAATTGTTCACTCTGTTCCCGAAGAAAGTGATGATCATACTGCTCATTTTCTTCTCATTTCCTCAAATTCTCATGAATCGAATAGTGACCCTCCTGTACCAGTTGTTCAGGAGAGTCCTTCTCCTTCTCCTGTCAGGCATGGGGGAAATCATATGATACCCCCACCAAGTATTTTTGTCATCTCTTTTTATTGGAGTCAATTTAATACTTTCCACCTCCCATCTTATGTGCCTTTCCATAACAAAGTACAAGCCTATAGTATGGTAGTACATGGAACTATATTAGAGGAAGGCACATCTATTAGCATCATGTCTTCTACTACTTGGCAAGCTTTGCGCTCCCCACAGCTTGGGCCTATGACTTAGAATTTTTTGGCTTTCAACAAAGGAACTAGTCAACCCTTGGAGGTTCTTCCAAAGTTCCCTATTAATTTGGGAGGAAAAATCATCTATATAGATGTGATGGTACTCCAAGGTCCCTTATATTTCAACATTCTCCTTGGAAACAACTATGTTTATGTCATGGGAGCTCTTTTTTCTTCACTTTTCCACGTGGTTTGTTTTCGGCATGGAGGGAGAATTGTGACTATTGATCAACTCTTGTTCATTGGTCACCAAGCACCTCCTTTGCAACCATCATCCCCTATCAGCTCTTGTTTGCAAGAAGAAAATTCCCCGCCACAGGTCAATTATGTGGCTACCCATTCCTTCTCTGCATCTATTGATGATCACACATATGGTATTGTACATCATGTACTCAGGGCATTGGAACCCAATTTGTCTTTGGTACCAAATGACATGTGTTCCTCCCAAAGCATGGTTCTTCCATCTAGTGAAGACCTCTTGGGAGCCATGTTCTCTTATGGGTCATGAATAGACATCGTGAGGATAGTTCCTAGTCTTGTGTCAACCTTGTTAAAAGATGAAATAAGGAGTTATGAGGATGGTTCCTTGTCTTGTGACAACTTCATTAAAAGATGAATCAAGGAGTGCGAACATAGTTCCTTTCCTTGTGACAACCTCCTTAAAAAATGAAACAAGGATCTTGAGGATAGTTCTTTTACTGTGCCAACCTCATTAAAAAACAAAGCACCTCCCTTTTCCAAATCGAGTCTTTGATTAAGATCTCGTAAAATCCCATTCGAAGATTTCCTCGATCTTGAAAGATAACCTTCATTCCATTCACCTTGTTGAATGAAATGAAGCTTGGGGGCATGTACCTCGAATTGAGTCATTATGCCGGGGGTATGAAAACTTATCTCAAGCATAGTTTTTCGTTTCAAGCTTGTGTAAAAATGAAACTAAATCCAAGCAGAGTTCTCCATGGTTCAAGCTTGTGTAAAAATGAACCCATGCCCAATTTACATCTCATGATTGTCATTTTAATCAACTAACTTTTGCTAGATGAGCCTTGGTTTTTTTATTCCATCGCCACCATCTCTTTGGCTAATCATATGCTTTCACTTGGTTGTTTTTTCCTTTCCTGAGGAACCACAGCAATGAGTGGCTTTATTATCTAGCCTCTTGACCATTACATGTTTTGAATGGTTCCTCCATTGCCGAAACCAGTTGCTACCCTTTATACCACTCATTCCTCCAAGATGAGTCACCTTTAAGGTCTTTTCTGACTTGTAAAATATGAAAATATTTCCTAGTATTTTTTTCCCTTTTTTGACTCGTTAAAGAGAAGAAAAATGGGGGATCTACTTTCAACTCTTTTCTGACTCTTAAAACATGAAAATATTACCAATCTCTTGTTGTTTTTGAACTCGTTAAAGGTTGCGAAACATCTTTTACCCAGTATATGTTTACCCCCTTTTCAGGTTGGGATAAACTATTTACAAAAAAGGTACTCCTTGACTGAAATGGTCAAGCGGTTCTCCCAAGTATTATTTTCTACCTTTTCAAGCTCAAGAGACATAAATGTACGAAAAAGGACCTTTTGGAGTTTTCTTTTTCTGTGTATTTTTTAAACTATCTAAATATGAAAAAGATACCGAGTTACCCCTTTGTCGGACTTGTTATAATATTAAACTACATAGGACTTGTCATTATGATGAGGTTGAGTTACTCCTTCCTAGGGCTCATAAAACTTACTAGGATGGATTCATCCGAAGGATGGAATTATATTACAAGCATATGCTATCCTCGTCAAGATTGTGTAAAAATAACTAGGGTACTCGCCAGAAATGGTGAGGGAAAATTGGAAGTATTTCACCAGTTGTATTCACTTGAGGCAGCTTGTCGCTCTTGAACATTGACACCCATCTGTTGTTCGTGTTGGGTTTTGTGACATCCTCACTCTATCACTTTCCTCCCTAGGTTTCGAGTTATCCATTTTAAACCTCTCATATGATCTCTGCCACGTCACCATGACCTTTAATCCTATGATGTCAAATGTTGCCAAACTCCGGAGTCATGTCATCCACATGTTCAAGAGAAGTCTTACTACTTGTACATTGTCTGATCATCTTGGATTACTCTCATTCATTGTGTTCCTGTTTCATGTCGATGATGAAGGATTCATTATGACCTTCCCTAGGCATATCACTTCATGTCGACTTCAGTGCATTATCTAGGAAGTTGATCTAGAAACTCCTTTTCAGTACCTTAGAGCTTGCATGCCTCAATGGCAAGTTCTTCGCACTCGACAACAAGTTCTCATTGTTGCCCTCTGATTGAATGATTTCACAGATGTTCAACTTCAATTCCTTATTCACACCTCGTGAATTGTGCTACTGGTACCTTGACATCCATTGTCATTATTGGTGGTTTCTCTCACACTTGTTAACGGTTCACATCATTGACTGGTAAGAAAGCATCTTTATAACATGTTCGACTTCAACACATTTATTGACATGTTAGAATTTGTACTTTGATCGGGTCATGTTTGAGCGCAAGACCCTGGGCTTATATTACAAAAGTCCAGGTTGTGAAGAGTAATGAGTCATTCATGCTTATATACATGATTCTTTCAATGGATGGTTGTGCCCATGTTGTGGATCTATTTCATATGATCCCTCCAGTCGAATGGCTGTGTCCATGCTAAGGATCCATGCACATGATATTTTTCTTGATGGATAGCTGTGCCTATACCATGGATTCATGTATTGTTGTATGCCACTCATGTTTAATAGGCATAACTATCAGATTTCAGATATGTACATGTATGCTTGCTTACATGTTTTCTGACGACGGACTCTGGTACCCCACATCTACTTGTAAAGAATTTCACCCCTCAATCTAGTTCGTCCTTCACGCTTTAGGGGGCATTTGTTACATAGCATTTTGTCACTGTCCCTGTACTCCCCGTTCCACGATCCCGGAGGACCTCTACAGTGACCCTCATGTGTTTTCCCATCATGAAGAAACTCCCATTATGTCCCTCTTCATGAGCATAACATTTCCATTTTGCATCATTTCCGAGGAATCTTCCTTTTACCCCAGTTTACAAGACCGACGATAATGACCAGTTAATCCCCTATGCTGATCTGCAAAGTTTAACACTGGGACTAGTGCTACTTGGCTTTATCTCAGTCGCGTTGATCCTCTTTTGGCAAGTTTTTTAAATATGGAGTCGAAGCTTCCAGGTCTAGAAGCTTTGTAACGGAATTCTGGTAAATGGTTGGGCTGGATGGAGCCGAGGAAGTTAATTTGGGTTCCTTTACCCTATTAGGATGGAACAAAACCAAGAGATAAGGACTCTCCCATGATAAGAGGAACCATCTCCCCTCCATCAAAGATATATAAGCCCCTCCTTTCCCAAGTTCAACTAGTTTTTTGGAGGTAGTTTTTCACTCTTAGTATTTTTGAAGCTGAATAATCATCAAGACATCTATAGCTTGTAACTCTCTAGTTCATGTTTGAGGGAGAATAGTGTGTTTGGTTTGGTTTGAGACTAAAGGGAAGAGGCCTTAAAACTTCCATTGTTGGGGCAATCCATGAGATGCTAGAAGTGTGGGAACTTGAATATGTTAGAGGAGACTAGTAACATCAAGGCATTGGTTGTAATCTCTTTCTAAATTTATATGAATACAAATAATGATTCATTTCCTACATTGAAGTGTTATCTTACATTTGATGGCTTAATGTTCATTGACCTATTAAGTAGGCTGAATGCAATTTGTATCCTATCACATTTGTTGTTGTTGTTTGTTTTCTCATTTTAGGTATTCGAGGGAAGGAAACGAAAAGTAGTTGGAGTAAGGAAGCAGGATCATCACCAAGCATAATAGTGTTCTAAGAGGTAGGCCCTCTTATTTAATTCTATCTTAAGTAAGTTTTCCATAGATTATTTTTTTGCGGCTAGACCCACTCTCTCGGGCTAGAGGAATTGTTTATGTCCACATTGAGAATTTACCTTCACCACACAAATGAATACAGAAATGGAGCAACCAAACTTAGAGCAAGACATCGACAATGCCTTACCACCAAGAGTTCGATCCATTAGCTTCACTAGATATGGAAGCAGAGAAGATCTGAAGGAACTAAGGAGACACTGATATCCTTGGAGACAATCTGGAAGGAGGGATGCACAACATATCATTCGACGAGTCGCAACATATATTTGTGCAATCACGCAGAGTGTCTACTCTAGATGTCCACACATCTCATGCACATTTTGAGGAACAAGTGTTCATATATGATGTGTGCAAGCATCCAGTAGCATTGGTCACTGCTACCATAGCATATGTCGAAGCCACCAGCTCGAGTGTTCGCTTCTTGATAGCAAAGAATGAGCAAATGGCCAAGGAGTTACAGACGGCCAAGCAGGGAGGAGAACTGGTTACAACATCCACTCGAGCAAAGTTGAAGAAGGCAATACTGGATGAAGTATCATCCCTTGAGACAGTCATGCGGGCATTGTATTCTAGATTTGGTACCATGCATAAGGAATTTGTCCATCGCAACAGTTGGCAGCAGCGATGTTCTAGGAGAGCATGTATCTTGTAAAAAATTTATATTGTTGTCAACCACATTTTCATGAATGATGAGATACAAGGGAGCGGCATTACACATGCCCAAATGATGAAGCCCAGGGACATTGATTTAAAGGCACGAATCCAGAGTTAGATCTAGAACTATGAAGAACACCCGCAGCTCATCACTAGTTTGTAGGCTTCCCATAAACGGGTGTTTAGAAGCATGGATATTGTTGTGCAAGCACATGTGATCCCATCTATTGGGAAACTCACTAAGGACAAGTATGACTGGATCTAGACTCGTACTTTGACTAGTTGATGCACATAACCACCAGCGTAGACTTGGCGATCAGTGCAAACACTATGAATCAGTATGTCGTTGGTCTACCACACTCAAAACAATGATGCGCATGTTATCAAATGAGTTGGACAGAGGAGCCAAAGCAGTGTACCCAGATGCAACAGAGGCAAGAGTTCATTTCCATAAATATGTCACCACAAAGTACAGGGACACCATCACGGAATTCCAACCTTGGCATCAGTTCGCCACCGTCGACCATTATGAGGTTTTTGAAGAGTTGGTCTTCCCACAGTTGTTCAATTCATAGTGATGTCTTTCACAGCTTACTCAAGCCTATTTTGTCTCACATGGGTACATGTGCAGATTGTATGTAACGTCTTGTCAAGTGGAACTTCAAGTGTCGATAGCTGAATGTAACAGTCATAGAGTAGTTGAAGAGTCATGAGGGTATATGAACAGTCACAAATGGGAATTTCAAGGGTCATCCTGCCCTTTTCTATATATGTAGTACCTCATAACTCATTGTAGAGGCTTTTGATTAGCCAAGCTTCAAATAGGAGTATCTTAGAGAAATCTTGGAGAGTATTGCAATGAGCCTTGGCTTCTCCACAGTTTAGAGCTAGTACATCTCTTTGGAGGAGCAGGTGGCAGTGACTGTAGCGTTTCGCTACCAAGACTATTGGTTGTTCATGGTTGTACTGTATGATTGGAACTTTCACTTTTAATATAACAGAGCCCGCTCGTTCCATGCATATGTTGTTATTGTATTTCAGTTATCTTGGTTACTCTAATGATATATGTATCTGTTTGCTTATGCATGCATGTATGGACTCTTTTTGTATAAGTATGTATGAATCTTACTAATATGTGTTGTTGGTTTAACCATCAATTTGGATTGTTAGATTACTTGCTTTCCAGTTTGTGATGCATCTTCACTCGTGTGTTCCCTTCCAAGTCGCGTGCTTTCATAGGTTTCCAAGGGGCGCACTCACCCCACTTTTTGTGTGTTAGAACTGTTCATGCACCTTCCTTGGCTTGCTGCGCATGTCACACCCTTTCTACCAACAAGGACATCCTGCTTGCCTCTGTGGTCAAGGCGATACCGTACGACCCAATGCTAGGACTCCTACACCAAATGATATGAGGTCTAGTTGGGACTTCTTAGTCACGAGATCCCCTGACATGTTGGCAGGTCTAGTACTATCAATAGGACTTAATAGTTTTTTAGAAATCAAAGGTAGATCTATTATGGTGGAAAGTATAGTAGAGTTTGATGGAAGATTGAGTCTTATGTTCCATAGATCTATTGATTATTCCATGTGTTTTGATTGCCTTGTATGTTGAGTATTGTGTTATATTATGTATGTAGAGTTCATATGCTTCTATATAGTGTGTACATTGTTGTTTTTACTAGTCGGGTTGAGTTGAATGAGTTGATAGAATGTTGTTGTTAGGGGCTATGTGTGTTATTTATTTTGTATGGTTAAGTAGAGTGAGTTTACTACCTATTTTTTAATGCATTTGAGAGGTTGTTGTTGTATCTGGAGCATGGGCTAATGTTGGTATATTGGTTAGAGTGAATGTAATTATGTATTGTTTGAACATATGTGTATTTTCATGGCTACGAGTACGTTCCTGGTAGAATATTGTTAGGAGTATGTATGTTGGGGGTTTGAAGAGTATGTTTCTGAGTTGTTTGTATGCAGTGATGATTGTTTGAGTTAGATATTATATAGCATAGAGATGTTTGTATTAAATTGATGTCCGGTGAAGTATGTGGGAAGTGAATATATGTACGATATTAATATGATTTAATGGAGATGATATGATGTCACTGAGATGTTGGGTGAACAAAGATATTTTTCACATTATCATTATTATATGCATGTTGCTACTAGCATCTTGGGGTTTGAGAAAAAAATTTGTTATTGTTGTCTATGTCACAGTATGGTGTTATGGTTTTGCACTATTGATATATTGCACATATGTTGTTGAGTTTATTGTATGAAATGGAGAGAGTTGTTGGGTGTGGAGCCTAATTATCTTCTTGATTCAGAGGTCTCAACTGCGTTGGACCCCAGTTCCTAAATGGGGCAACAATGTCGCCCGTATGATAACTATCAGGGGGGTACAGGGGGGGCGATGACTACTTTTAAAGAGCCACCTCCTCCCTCCCCCCCCCCCCCCTCGGTGGGGGTTTAGAGGAAGCACTCCCGAAGGTAAAAATAGATCAAAATATTCCTTGTAAAATATTGTAATTTTGTAGTCAATCTAGTTCATTCATTAGGTGGATGATCTAATGGTAGAAGTTATGTTATTTTAGGGTTTTTTCCCTAGAAGGCTACCTTCGGTTTATATCAGAAAATTTATTGCGTTTGTGTATTATTATTCTGAGCGAGAGAGAGATAAAGAGGAAATTGTGTGAGAGTGAAGAATAAATTATAGTGGATCTATTTGAAGTTGTATCTCTTCATTTTGTTAGATATGTAGGTTTTAACCCCATATAGAAATTACTTGCATACGAATTCTAAAACACAGAAAATAAACAATGCGAGAGTATAACACATAAAACACATATACACAGAGATTTTTCCCCTGGATCCCAAAACTGGGACTACCAGCTTGATTTTTCATTATGTTCCTTTCAATGTTACAATACATATTTATACATGCCAAAGCATCCAATACCATGGACTGAAAACCATAGCGTCCAAAAGCGATGGACCGAAAACCATCGCATCCAAAACCATGTGCGACAATGATGCACAAAACCATAGGTAGGTCCGCCCAACCTAATATAGGGTCCAAAAACAAAATTTTCTGGGGTGCTGCCTTGAACCCCATAGAGGGGGTTACCTTCATCCCTCAAACCCCTTGTGACCCCCCGCTATGAAATCACCGCAATGAAGGGGGGGCTCCGGCCCCCCTCTAACCCCCCGGTTAATTATGTAGGCTAGTTATGCAAAGAATATAACAAAACCCAACATTCTCCAACCTGTTGTTTTCTTTTCACAGGGGCCCACAAGAGAGCTTCATCATTTATCCAACCCTACAATGCCCATTGTTTCTCTACACCAAGAGAACTTATCAGAGCTCACAGATTTTGTCAATGCATCTATAGTATTCTTCAAAGTGTCCACCTTTACCAGCAACACCTTTTTGTCTTCTATCATATCCCTCACAAAGTGATATTGAACATCAATGTGTTTTGTCTTTGAATGATATGCAGGGTTCCTTTCCAAGAAAATTGCACTTTGGCTGTCATAGTGTATCCTTATAGCTCCCTGTACTAAACCCATAGTTGAACACAAGCTCTACAGCCAAACTGCTTCCTTGCTTGCATGATTGGCTACCATGTATTCTGACTCTGTAATTAGCACTACAGATTGTTTCTTACTCATCCAACTGACTGCACCTCCAAATAGGTTAAACACATACCCACTTGTAGATCTTCTCTGATCCAGATCTCCAGCCCAGTCTGCATCAACAAAGCCACAAATATCCAACACTCTGTCCAATCTTGGTCTTCCTTGATAGCACAAACCATAATCACTAGTGCCACGCAAATACATGAAAACTCGCTTCACTGCTGCCGAGTGCTCCTTCCCTAGTTTTGACATAAACCTGCTTAATACTCCCACTACATGGTGCAATGTTTGGTCTAGTACAGACCATTACATACATCAAGCTACCAACTGCACTTGCATATGGAACACAGGACATGTCCTCTTCCTCTTCTTGTGTCTTGGGACACTGTTCAGCAGATAACTTTACATCTGCAGGAATAGGAACCTTCACCGTTTACTATCCTGCATATTAAACCTTTGTAGTATTGTCTCGACACACTTCCTCTGGTTTAACCAGAGCTTCCACTTTGCCTGATGTCTTTTAATTTCCATGCCAAAAATATTGTTTGCAACACCAAGATATTTCATGTCAAATTTGGAGGACAATTGGGTCTTCAAATCCTAGATAATTTCTTTCTCATTTCCAACCAGCAACATATCATCCACTTACAACACCAAATAAATTACACGATCACCAATTAATTTAAAATACACACAGTGATATTTTTTGCTTATGGTGAAGCCAAGTCCCCATATAAATGTATCAAATTTCTGATACCACATCCTTGGTGACTATTTTAACCCATACAAAGACTTCTTTGACTTGCATACCAGTTCTTTCTTACCCTTCACTGCAAACCGTTCAGGTTGCTTCATGTATATTTCCTCTTCCAGATCCTCGTGAAGAAATGTTGTCCTCACATACAGCTGTTCTACGTCAAAATCAAAATCAGAAGCAATAGATAAAAGTAATCTAACAGACGTTACTTTGGCAACATGGGAAAAAATATCACCAAAATGAATTCCCAACACCTGGGAATAACCTTTTGCTACCAACTGAGCTTTGTATTTCTCCACCTTTCCTTCTACATTTGTCTTCTTCTTGAACACCCATTTGCTGCCAATGGGTTTCCTTCCAGCCGGCAACTCCACCAGATCTCAAGCCTCATTTGTATGCAACGATGCCATCTCCTCAACCATGGCCCCTTTCCAAAGTTTTCCATCCTCTGAATCTATTGCTTCCTTCATAGTTCTGGGATCATCATCAGTAATAGATAAAGAAAAATTTGAACAGAAAGTAGATGGACTATACCTTTCTGGCTACCTTCTTTCTCGAACTGATCTTCTCACACCTGGAGTTTGTGGCTCTTCATCTTCTGATTCCTCCTCTATTGTAGAGTCTAATTCTTCATCCTTAAGCTCAAACTCTATCTTCTAGGGTTATTTTGGTTGAAATTCATGTTTAATAACATCTTTTACCTCTATGAACACCACATCTCAGTCGTACACAACCTTCCTTGTTGTTGTGTTCCAAAGCTTATAACCCTTTAAACCATCCTTATACCCAATAAAGATGCACTTTTCAGATTTACTATCCAACTTGGTTTGTTTCTCCTTTGGAACATGTACATATGCATTGGTGGGCCCCAGTATTGTAGCAATAATGTTGCAACTCCTGGAACTCACTTCTTTAATTTTATCAACCCGGTAGTTCGTAACAAACTTGGAAGCGACGGTGCTGTATTCACAAGTACTAGCTCTTGTCGCGGCTGTCACTTGATCAGCTGGCACAAGTCCGCTAGGAGCTTAATCCAACTTCTATGAGCTCTTAGAAGAAGCTTTTTAACTGATGGATGAAAGCTAACTCAAAGGGGGCTAATCTACTTGCAGAAACAAACTGAAAGCGGAAAGGAAATGCAAACCCTAGTTTTACCGACTAACCCTACTAGTGCAAGAAAAATGATGAAAGCTACCAAAAGGAATGCCATTGACTCTTAGAAAGGTAAGATTCATGTGACTAAGCTACTTCTAAAGTGAAATCTAAAAAGAAACATCTTTTTGTATTTTTGAGTAAGTTGGCAGAATTATTGTGCATGTGCTTTAACTGTTTTTGAATGTGCAGAGGTGCATTGGTGAAATGAAATGCTTGCATGAGGTTGGGAAGGTTAGAAGAGCGCCTAAGGGGTCCCTAACACCCTTCCAGGGAGTTTCACAGAGTTTGTCTATCAAGAAACTTCATTCGTGAGCTTCTAGAGGAAGTCTGCAAGGGTTCTACAGGATGTTCTGGAATTTCTACAGGATGTCTGTAATTTTCTATAGGTTGTTCAGAAATGGGATTTTGGAGGATGGATGGAAGAAGAAAGATGAAGGAGTGGGTATGGAGGTGAGATAGGGGTGTGAGGAGGTCCAGGACTTTGGGAATGGAGCTGAGGAGTGGCAAGGATGGTTGGATTTGTTCAAGGAGGAGTGGAGCAATGTTGCACGAAAATATGGGAATTAGGGCAAAGTGAGCAAATGGAAAACGTGAAGCAAGAATCCAATGTAGAGGATGGATTAGGTGGGATTGATGGAGTATGGGCAGATGGAGAAGTATTATAGGTGCTCTGCAAGTTGTTTTTCAAACGAAACAAACAAGGACTTGGAACATCAAATACCTAGTTACGTTAGCCTATTCTGACCTAGATAATAGTAAAGAGAATGAACAGAATTTTATTTGCAATGAAACCATGTGAAATAACTTATGCAACGAAGCAATCAATAATCTGAACATGTAACCAACTTCTGCAAATAAGAATCGAACACTAATGATTGCATGGTGAAGTAAAGACAATGTTTTTGTTGGCAGCAAGGTCATCTTTGTCCCAGCTCATGATCCCACTGAGGGAGAGGCAAGATCAGAGGTCCTTGGTGGCCTTTTTCTGAAAATATTCTCTGTTATTAACCTATCAAATCAACTTAAAACATGAGAAACTATTTCTATCAACAAAAATGAACTAAATAACCAAATCAAATTGTAACCTACTAGCAGAAATTAATTAAATACAGCAGAAAAGCATATGACAGTACATTGAGGAGGCCCTAGCACTTGGGTTGGGCCCAACCCCAAGAGCTACAGGCTCCTGAAAGAAGCTCAGATCTGAAGCAGAATAAAACTGATCTCCATTATTCAGAAAATAACCATATCACAGCAATGTTTATAGCAAAGGCTCCACAAATGAGCAGAGCAGCACTAGAGTGCTAACCTATTGCCTAAAAGAATGACTAAAACATGACTAAAAATCGAACTACAAACTAGCTAACTTCTGCCTACCAAAGTGACTAACTGAAATGAGGCCCTAAGCCTTCTTATTTATACAAATTGAGGACCCCAACAACCCTCCTAAACTTTAGGAACTTGGCTGCCAAAACTTGTAGTTAACAGCACCTTTACTAGCCCTTGCTCAGCTGCCCTTGTGATAATCGATTTGGTGGCCTTTGAACTCCGAGCTGATGGTGGAGAATTTGAGGTAAGGGCCCATAAATGAAGGGGACACCTTCCTACAAATCCTCTCCCTTGTTCATCCACAAATTTGGCTGCCAAGTGCTCATTAAAACCTTTGATTTTGTCTCAAAATTGACTAAAAATCTGCACAAAGCACCCATTAGACTTGTTGGCATAATGACTAACCCAATTCACTCTATTAGCATAAATATAATCAAAAACATGCAATAAACTAATGAGAATGGTGGATTAAGTCGAATTAGGAGGTTGAATGAGCCCATATAATTATCCATTTTTGGGGCTCATCATCACCCCCCTACTGAAAGTGTTGCTCATCCTCTGAGCAACTAATCTATCTCTCCATCTTTGATGGCCCTCGTGGCCTCCCCGTCATGCCAAGCTTCTGAAGTGATGTCTTCTTCTCGGTCATGAAAACATGCTTTTCTCTCTGCTTCTTCCCACTACCTGTGCTCCTTTTCTTGTAGCAGTTCTGTTAGTGCCTCAACCTCAGCCTGCAGCTTGTCCTCTCTTTGTTATTCATCAGATGTTTCCTTGTCTTTCCTTCTTATTGTGATTGTTTGGCTGCCTTTTCCTCCAATTGCTCGGTCTCTCTTAGCTTAGCCCGAGTTTCCTGTAGAGCAGTCTCAGCATCCTGTAGAGAGGTCTTTGTGTCCAGCAACTGAATTCTCTCTCTCCAAGTGAAGGTTTTTGGCTTCCTCATTTTGTTTAGTTGTGGCATCCTCAATAGTAATTGGCTCTTTTGACTGTGGTTTGGGTCTGCTAGCTTTTATCCACGTGCTCCATCTTTCCTTAAAATACATAGAAGGCTCCCTTTTTCACTTCCCTTTTTGTTTTGGAGATGTGCTTAAGGTGGCTAGCACATCTGCTGCCTCCCTGGCTAGAATCTCAGACAATTTTTCCTTTTGTTGCCCTATCTCCATGCTTCCTGTAGAAAGTCCTATGTCGACTGTTTTCTGGCTTCCTGTAGAAACTGTTTTCTAGCTTCCTGTAGAAATTGCCTTCACTATTTTGGTCTGCTTGGCTAGGGGTGTCTTCCCTTTTAATTTTAGTGTGGTTGCCTTGGTTGTGTCCTTACTTGTTTGGACTTTTTTAGTCCTCTCTACCCTGCTCTGCAATCTCTTCTCCCTAGGTGTTTGTGCCATTGTTTCTCCCACAGCTTTAGGCTTTGCAACCTGGCCTTTCCCTCATTTCTTTTCTTGTTATCTCTATGGCGGTCTGTCCTATGTTTCTTTTCCACTGGCTTTCTCTTTTGCCTCAATGCATTCCCTTTCTTCACTGCTGGATGAAGTGAGTTCCTCGGCCAGAATTCGAATATCATCATCCTTGGACATATTGCAAAAAATCTCCCAGGAGAGAGGGACAATGTAGGTATGGAGGGCATCTTCCACTAGAAGCTTGATAAGCCCATGATGTGTTAGCTGATCTGGTGTCCCTTCTTTCAATTTTGTGCCACTCAATTAATGATTGTAGGAGGAAATAAGGAATGCTTAACTTTTGTTCTGGAGGTAAATCTATCCCATGTCTGAGTTTGCTTAGCAACCGGAAGTGATAGCCGTAAACAATACTGAACCACCCCTCACAGGTAATGTATTTCATGATCTGAAAGCTGACTTCACTCTAAAAAGGATGTAGGCTAGCTCTCCGGACCCCATTCTTGTCTTCTACAAACTGTTCCTCTGGTAGGAAGAATTCTTTCTTGGCTTTTTGGCCCAATGCCCTCTCCTCTTTGCTCCAGGGTATCCCCAATGGCAGATCAATAACTCGACTAATGAGTTGTGGGGTAAGCTTTAGGGTCAACCCTCTGAAATTCACAGTGGCCAGTGTCTTTGATTTAGGCTACAGGGACATTAAGAACTCTTCTGTTACCTCATCGTCATGACCAGGAATTCTATCACAAAAGGTCATCCAATTGGCACGGGTGAATAGGTTCACCACCTCGGGAGTTTCACGTAATTTTCTAGAATCCGAGGGTTCCTTTCTGATAAACCCTCCTGGCATGGTGAGAGTGCTATGTTCTAGTTTGTGCTCTGATCAGAAAGGGGAATTCTGTTTATGGTTTCCTCCCTTGAACTTGAAGACAGTATCCCTCAGGTGTTTATGTTTTAACCTTGCACCAGTTCCCTGGTTTTTAAAAAACTCGACTGTCCGTGTATAGAAGGAAGACTTTGGTTTCCCTAGACAGAGTGCAGAGCTCAATTTCCACCCCCCAGCATACATAGAACCATGTAAAATTCACATTTTTTTTTTTACACAGGTCAGCCTTGACAGTGTTTTAACTTTTCTACAGGAGGAATTTTCTTCAGGAACCATGGAGAAAAACTTGGACGCAAAACCAATGAAGAAATTTCATGCAACCACAAGTAAACTGCTATTTTGACACACAGGCAGACTTGTCTCTAACCTTACAATTCAAAATAGCTGAATTCATCATGTTTTCGACATATACCATGCATTGGAAGGGTGTCTTCGAGCCTACCTCTCTTCGAAACTCCAATTTCGACGCAGAAAGTCCAGGTTTCTCTACTCCGGGAGGCTGTGCCGTACTTCCTGTAGAACCTCTTCCTATAGAAGGCCGATAAGCAGGAGGGTTTTAAAAAAATGGCCAAGAAAGCTTGGTTTGCTGCTATAGAGGTGGTATGGAGCTTGTTGCAGCTGCAAGGACGATGATAAACTGGAAACAACAATGGTGAGAGTTCGATTGGCTGTTTTATGGATATTTTCGTTGATGGAGGGTGAGCTGGCCACTGCACGTTGGCCCCATGCAGACTATTGGTCCCCACTGTAGTGTTTAACTATTTTTTCTCTGCCTATAATCACGTTCATCAATTACGCTGAAGTTTAAACGGTCACCACTACCTGTTTCCAGATTTCCTCCTGAGATGGCTGAGCACACGTGTCATATTCACCCACCAAGCGCTGTTTGAACTGGATGAGGGTGGCCAGTTAGCTGGCCACCGATTTTTTTAATCACAACCATCTCATTGCTCACGCATTTTTCAAATTACACTCATGCAATCAAAGGAACGAGTTTAGTCACGTACCTGGAAGCCGAATGTGGTTGTCGTGAGGTGTTGTGGCCTTTCATTTGCTGCATGCATTTTTTTCTGTGGTTGCATGATGGCTTGGTTGCTGATTGATGGTTGTTTTCCTTGTACATTTGTCCTCTAGCCAGATCTAAGCTGCAGGGATTCGTTTCCACATTCAGACTTGCACCCTCAAGCTACTGATGTTGAATTTTTACAAGCCAGCAACTTATTTTCTCCATTTCTCTTGAACAAAAGACCAGATCGATATGAAACTTTTTGAGCACATTCCTATCATCATTATGCACCTCCCATAGCAAAATTGCGATCAATGGATGTACAGATTTCAAGAAAAACAGAAAATGGTTGAAGATTACAGAGGTCAATTTCTCGGAAACCATGAATCAAAATCGGCTGAAACTGCTTGGGTAGGTTACTATCACCCATATGCATCTCCCCATGAAACAGGTTTTGAAACGGATGCACGGATATGGAGAAAATGCAAAAATGGCTGACGGTGATGGAGGCTGATTTCTTGGAAACCATGCATCGAAATTGGCTGAAATTTCTCAGGAATGTTTCCATCATCCTTATACAACTCCCTATAAAACAGTTTTGTAAATGGATGCACGGTTTTCACGCGAGGGAAAAAAACAAATTTCAGCACTATGTATTTTTGCTTCCAAGCATTTTGCAGTTTTTTGCATGGTAAGAAAAAATGAGCTTGGGCTATGATACAGGCATGGAATTTATGGGAGAGAGGTTTGAGGATTGTAGGAGGACTTATGAACTCATGAGGAGGCTATCATGTTCGCCAAACTGCCTTTTTGAAATCCGTTTCTAGCTTCCTGTAGAAATCCTGTAATTTCTACAGGAACTTCCTGTAGAACACGCAGCTTTTAGGAAAGTAGCATAATGAGATGTAAAAAAGGATGGAGAAGGGTGAGGGATGGAAACATGGATGCTTGCAGGCCTCATGGACATATTCCTAGCCTTCTGGTCCTCTTCAGAGATCAATTTTGGCTTGTTTGTAGGCTTCCTGTAGAAGACACAGAACTTCCTGTAGAAGACACAGAACCTCCTATAGAAGGCACAGAACTTCCTCTGTCTTTGTTTTAAGTGATCCTCCTAACCTGCAATGTCCTTGCGGCAACCTGCAATTATTCAATAGAAATTAGGTTTATTTTTCTTTTTCTTTTTCTCTTTTTTTTTGAAAACAATTAGAGCGCCTCATGGAAGTTTTCACACTAATTGCCTGCCCTAGGTGCCTCCAAGGGAGGTTTTCACCCAGGGATATTATTCTCTTTTTATTTTCTTCTTTTTCGAACCCATTGACCACCTCATGGAGGTTTTCAATCAATGAGCCAATCTGAGGCGCCTACGAGGAGGTTTTCACCTCAGATTTTTATTTTTATTTTCATTTTCATTTTTTCCTTTTTTCCTTTTTTCTTTTTTTATACCCTACCCTACTTGAAAAACAAAATCATTTTCAAGTATAAGAATACTTCCAATGAAGCCATGTGCACATCGATGTTAGAGACAAAAGGATGTGGAGGCTTGAAATTCATTCTTTGACAGTTATCCTGATTTCAGAGACCAAATGATTTGACTTTGAAGGGATCAAAAACAGCTGAGGAAGAGAGTACTGCTGCAATTTAGTGACCGTCTGAAACCATATCTCAATATAGCTTTGATATCCTTAGTCCTTTTTCTGATTTGGATCATTCTCCATATCTTCTTCTATCATGACCTTCACATCTTCCTCTTTTTGCTGAGTTTTCTCTTACATGGTGGATTTGATGGTAACCATGAGAGAACTCTCTCGATCTCTAATTCTGATGTCTTCTCTTCATCAAGTGCAGCCCATGGTTCTTTGATCTCCTCTTTTGAATCTTCTTTTGCTGGATGTGGTCCTTCAATGTTTTCAATATAATCTCTTTTTTGCAATACCCTTCCTTAGCTATGGTGAATATCATTGAGCTTAAGAGGAGTCATGTGGACATGTTGTGCCTCAGCTTTGCAATTGGGTTGAGCTACTCTAATGGGCAGGTTTGGAAATGGTGGTACGGGTAGTTGAGTGGGGGCGTATATTTGAGATAGATGAGGATGGGGTTGTGGTTGGGCAGGTGGTGGAGGCAAATGAGCAGGAGGAGAGTTGTACTGGGGCCTCCACCCCTGATGAGGGGCATTCCACTGAGGTTGTGGTGGGGCATAAGAGTGAAACGAATGAGCAACTAGAGGAGCATGGTATTGAGGAGGATATGACCAAGGAGGGGTGTGGAACAGGAAGGATGAGCAGGGGGACCACAAGAAGGCATGTAAGTGGCTTGATAAGGGTTATAATAGGTCTGGGATGTCTCTTGCATTCCCTGCTGGTAAGGTATGGGTCCATGTGGCCTCCTTTGGTTCATATAATAGAGTGGTTCAGTGGCTCCTTTTTCCCTCTGATATGCAGCTTTGATTCTAGATAAGGAAGGGCACTGATTCATAGGATGGTCCTTTTCACAAACAAAACACACTTCTATGGAGTGCAATGGACATTCATTCCTAGGATGCTTTCTAGTGCACCTAGGACAAAAGATGGCCAAAGCCCTCTTGGCTTCCTCTTGCTTCTTTTGGATCTACAAGGTATCCAATTGCATGGCAAGAAACTGCCTCACATCGCTCTTGAAATCTTCCATCTGATTTGCAAATTCGTTTTTGGATAAGGTACTGCTCCAAACATTTCTGCTTGTAGCCATTTGCTCCAGAGGAATGTTTCCTTCTTCTTCTCCCCTAGAGGTTCTTCAAATATATCTTGCTGGCCACCTAGGGGTTCTTCTTAATCACAGCCATCGAAGAAGAGAGAAGGTTGGTTGTGTGAAGTAGTGGGGGGTGCTGTGCAAACATTTTTCTGACTTATCTCTACACCTACAAGGCATGAAAGGAAATCTTTTTGGTTGATTTTTTCCTTTTTTGTGCTTGGTACAAAACTAAATTAGATTGAACTGAAACTAACTATCTTGCTGAAATGAAAATGCAGAATTGAAATGAAAGCAGGAAAGGACTAATCTATTTTGCTCATATGAAATTGTAGGAATGAAATGCTAGGCTACACTTGTGGAATTGAAATGCTAATCTATGCTTGCAGAATTGAATTGCGGAATTGAAATGCTAATCTACACTTGCAAAAATGAACTAATTAGCAGAAGGTTGTAGTGGAAAATAGAAGAAAAGCAGCAATCACCAATACTCTGACGCTTCCCCGGCAACGGCACCAAAAATATGGTGGGCCCCAGTATTGCAGCAATAATGCTACAACTCCTGGAACTCCCTTCTTTAATTTTATCAACCCGGTAGTTCGTAACAAACTTGGAAGCGACGATGCTATATGCACAAGTACTAGCTCTTGCTGCAGCTGTCACCTGATCAGCTGGCACAAGTCTGCTAGGAGCTTAAGCCAACTTCTATGAGCTCTTAGAAGAATCTTTTTAACTGATGGATGAAAGCTAACTCCAAGGGGGCTAATCTACTTGCAGAAACAAACTGAAAGCGGAAAGGAAATGCAAACCCTAGCAAACCCTAGTTTTACCGACTAACCATACTAGTGCAAGAAAAATAATGAAAGCTACGAAAAGGAATGCCATTGACTCTTAGAAAGGTAAAATGCATGTGACTAAGCTACTTCTGAATTGAAATCTAAAAAGAAACATATTTTTGTATTTTTGAGTAAGTTGGCAGAATTATTGTGCATGTGCTTTAATTGTTTTTGAATGTGCAGAGGTGGATTGGCAAAAGGAAATGCTTGCGAGAGGTCGAGAAGGTTAGAAGAGGGCCTAAGGGGTCCCTAACACCCTTCTAGAGAGTTTCACAGAGTTTGGCTATCAAGAAGCCTCATTCATGAGCTTCTACAGGAAGTCTGCAGGGGTTCTACAGGACGTTGTAGAATTTCTACAGGATGTCTGTAATTTTCTACAGGTTGTTCAGAAATGGGATTTTGGAGGATGGATGGAGGAAAAAAGATGAAGGAGTGGGTATGGAGGTGAGATAGGGGTGTGAGGAGGTCCAGGACTTTGGGAGTGGAGCTGAGGAGTGGCAAGGATGGTTGGATTTGTTCAGCACGAAAATATGGGAATTAGGGCAAAGTGAGCAAATGGAAAACGTGCAGAAAGAATCCAAAGTAGAGGATGGAGCGGGTGGGATTGATGGAGTATGGGCATATGGAGAAGTATTACAGGTGCTCTGCAAGTTGTTTTTCAAACGGAACAAGCGAGGACTTGGAACATCAAAGACCTAGTTATGTGTAGCCTATTCTGACCTAGATAATAGTAAAGAGAATGAACAGAAGTTTATTTGCAATGAAACCATGTGAAATAACTTATGCAATGAAGCAATCAAGAATTTGAACATGTAACAAACTTCTGCAAATAAGAACCGAACACTAATGATTGCATGGTGAAGCAAAGCAGTGCTTTTTTTGGCAACAAGGTCACCTTTGTCCTAGCTCATGATCTCACTGGGGGAGAGGCGAGATCAGAGGTCCTTGTTGGCCTTTTTCTAAAGATCTTCTTTGTTATTAACCTATCAAATCAACTTAAAACATGACCAACTATTTCTATCAACAAAAATGAACTAAATAACCAAATCTGATTGTAACCTACTAGCAGAAATAAATTAAAGACAGCAAAAAAACATATGACAGTACATTGAGGAGGCCCTGGCACTTGGGTTGGGCCCAACCCCAAGAGCTACAGGCTCCTAAAAGAAGCTCAGATCTAAAGCAGAATAAAACTGATCTCCATTATTCAGATAATAACCATATCATAGCAATGTTTACAGCAAAGGCTCCACAAATGAGCAAAAACAGAGAAGCACTAGAGTGCTAACCTACTACCTAAAAGAATGACTAAAACATGACTAAAAATCAAACTACAAACTAGCTAAATTCTGCCTACCAAAGTGACTAACTAAAATAAGGCCCTAAGCCTTCTTATTTATACAAATTGAGGACCCCAACAACCCTCCTAAACTTTAGGAACTCGGCTACCAAAACTTGTAGTTAATAACACCTTTACTAGCCCTTGCTCGGCTGCCCTTCTGATAATCGATTTGGTGACCTTTGAACTCCGAGCTGATGGTGGAGAATTCAAGGTAAGGGCCCATAAATGAAGGGGACACCTTCCTACAAATCCTCTCCCTTGTTCTTCCACGAATTTGGTTGCCAAGTGCTCATTAAAACCTTTGATTTTGTCTCAAAATTGACTAAAAATCTGCACAAAGCACCCATTAGACTTGTTGGCATAATGACTAACCCAATTCACTCTATTAGCATAAATATAATCAAAAACATGCAATAAACTAATGAGAATGGTGGATTAAGTCGAATTAGGAGGTTGAATGAGCCCATATAATTATCCATTTTTGGGGCTCATCACGCATCACATCCAAATACCCTCAAATGTGAAAGAGAGGCTTTCTTACCAGTCCATACCTCTTGTGGAGTCTTATCCTCCAACACTGATGAAGGTGATCTGTTGACCAGGTAACATGTTGTCTCCACTGCCTATGCCCAGAATTCTTGTCCTAACCCAGCACCACTGAGCATGCTTCTTGCCCTTTCCATCAACATCTTGTTCATTCTTTCTGCAACTCCATTTTGATCACATGTGTATGGAGTAGTCTTCTGCCATGCTATACCACACTTCTTACATAATTCTTCAAATTCCTTACTGCAAATCTCTCCACCGTCATTTTTCCTCAACACCTTTATCTTCTTCTCTGTTTGGTTTTCCACCAGAGCCTTAAATTCTTTAAACCTATCAAAGACTTTAGATTTGTTCTTAAGGAAATATATCCATGTATTCCTTGAGAAGTCATTTATAAATGATACATAGTACACAGATTTACCCAGTGATGGAACCTTCACAGGTCCAAACACATCACTGTGCACAAGTTCTAATATTTGTTTCACTCTCTTACCACCAGAGGGGAAACTCACCCTATTATGCTTCCCATATACATAATTTTCACAGAAATCAAAATCCAGATAGTTATTACTCATACCGTCTACCATACATTTACCATGAAGTATTCGAAGGCCCTTCTCTCCAATATGTCCAAGCCTTTGATGCCACAACATGGTCTTCTTTCCAGAGACCACTAGATTTTCTTCTCCACTTTCAGGAACCACAGAGTTGTTGCACCCATCAACAACAGTTCTACCTTGCAGCTTGTACAGAGTTCCAATACGAACTCCGTGCATCAATACCAGTGCTCCCCCAACCATCTTGCAGGTATCCTTCTCGAACACTTTTTTTACACCTACATCATCTAGCTTGCTTACAGAAATCAGATTTCTTGCCAATGCAAGAATATGCAGAACACCAAGAAGTGTTCTAACCCTTCCACCTTGCAACTTCAACTTTAATTTTCTGCGACCAACGATTCTAGCCTTCCTATCATCCCCTAAGAAGACATCACCACCATCATATTTCTCATACTTGCAGAACCACTCTCTATGGGGAGTGAAGTGAAAGGATGCACCTGAGTCAATCGACCATGCCTAAGGATCTACATGTGTACCTGAAGAAGCCAAGTACACATCCCCTCCTTCATCTGAGGTGGTTTTCACCTTTGCAGAAGGAACAACATCATATCCCTTTCCTTTATCAGGAGTTTTAGATTTACAGTCCCTTTTGTAGTGCCCTTCCTTTCTGCATTTCTAGCACAACATCTTTACAAGTTTTCCTGGAGATTTAGATCTCCCTCTAGACTTAGATCTCCCACTCAATGACTTATTTTTATTTCTGTTCTGGGACCGCCCTCTTACAAAATAGGCATCACCATTCTGGCTCTCCATATTTTTTCGTCTCATCTCATTTGTCAGCAAGGATGAGACTATTTCATCAAACTATAAGGCAATTGTATTGCTACTTATTGCAATAACCACACTATCTGACGAATCTGGTAGAGAACACAACAAACTGATGCACTTATCTTCATCTGAAATTTTAATATCAACAGATAATAACCGACTTACCATGTTATTAAATGCATTCAGATGCTTTGTCACCATCTCCATCTTTCTTCCTCAGGTTATACAACTTTTTCCGTGGGAACAACTTATTCACCAGAGACTTAGATTGGTACAAAGTCCCTAACTTGTCCCACAAATCCTTCACCTTAGCTTCCCCTGATACATTCAGCAATACTGAATCTGAGACATACAATTGTATTGTGCTCTTTGCCTTCCAATCCAACTTCTTCCATTCTTCATCGCACACTCTCGTTGATTTACTACCCAGATCTATCACGATCCATTGATCTTTATGCACCAACAAATCCTCCATCTTGAGTTTCCACAACTCAAAAGTTTGACCATTAAATTTCTCGTTCTCTATCTTTCCACTGCTCTCAATCTTCTTTCACCACTAGAATGGATCTCGCAAATATCCCACTGAACAAGGTCTACCACAGGCCCAAGCGAAACCCCTCAACAACAAAGGCGTCCCCTTGAAGCCCAAACAACTCTAATACCAAATGTAGGTTTTAACCCCGTACAGAAATTACCTACATACGAATTATAAAACACAGAAAATAAACAATGCGAGAGCATAACACATAAAACACATATACACAGAGATTTTTCCCCTGGATCCCAAAATCGGGACTATCAGCTTGATTTTTCATTATGTTCCTTTCAATGTTACAATACATATTTATACATGTCGAAGCATTCAATACCATGGACCGCAAACCATTGCGTCCAAAAACTAAAGACCGAAAACCATGTGCAAAAATCATGCACAAAACCATAGGTAGGTCCGCCCAACCTAATATAAGGTCCAAAAACAAAATTTTTTGGGTCGCTGCCCTGAACCCCATAGAGGGGGGTTACCTGCACCCCTTAAACCCTCTGTGACCCCCCCGCTACGCAATCGGCGCAACGAAGAGGGGGCTCTGCCCCCACTCTAACCCCCCAGCTAACTACGTGGGCTAGTCGTGGAAAGAATATAACACAACACAACAAGATAATATAAAAGAAAGAACTAGTTGTTTCTCTGTGGATGTAGCCCAAATTGGGTGAACCATGTATATATGTATCTCTATTGTTTTATGCATTTTTGTATTTGTGTTTATGCAATATTTTGTGTATTTCATTACTTCGTTAATTAATTTTTAATGACTGGTATAAGAATTGAAGGTATATTTTGCTAATGAATTCACAAGAAAGAAGGGTTCCTAGTTGGAGTGGGAACAATGGTGGAAAATGGTAGGTTTAGAGTCGAGAAATTTAACGACCAAAATTACTCGCTGTGGAATATGAAAATGGAAGATTACCTGTATCAGAAGTATTTGTACCTACCATTGAGTGGAAAATCAAAGAAGCCAACATGTATGACAAATGAAGAATGGTATCTTCTCAACAAAAAGGCACTAGGAACAATACGGTTATGTCTGGAAGCATCAGTGGCATTCAACATTTCAAAGGAAATGACAAAAAGAGGTTTAATGATGGAATTGAACAAGCTATAATAAAAACCCTTGGCCTCAAATAAGGTATTTCTTATGAAGCGTCTATTTAATATGAATATTTTAGAAGGTGGATCTATTGTTGATCATTTAAATGAATTTAACACAATTACTAGTTAGTTAAGTTTTGTAGGGGTAAATTTTGATGATGAAGTTAGGTCTCTACTATTTATGTTCACATTGCTATAAAGCTAGAATGGCTTAGTTATGGCTATTAGTAACTCTGTCTCTGGATATGGTACTTTATAGTTTGATGATGCTATTGGTGCCATCCTTAGTGAGGAAATGCAACAGAAACGCTCCAGTGAGACATTAAGTAATGCTTTGACTGCAGAAACTACAGGAAGAAAAATGGAAATAGGAAGGATCCTAGGAAATCACAGTAAGTCAAGAAAAGTCAGATCCAAATCCAAATCAGGGATAGTGTGCTAGAAATGCGGGAAGAAGGGACACCTCAAGAAAGACTACAAATATCATAAGGGAAAATAAGGAGATGGACAACAAGAGAACAATCATGAAGCGAATGTGACATGTTATGTGTTGCAATATGCTTTTATTCTTTCATTAGAGTATGTTATTGATTCTTGGGTGGTAGATTTAGGGGCTTCATTCCATGCCACACTTCATAGGAAACATTTTCATAGCTATGTTCAAGGAGATTTTAGACAATGTCATCTAGGTGATGATAAACCCTATAAAATCATTGGAATGGGTAAGGTTTTATAAAGAAAAATAATGGAAACTAATGGCTATTGAAGGAGGTAAGGCATGTTCCATATTTGAAGAAAAATATAATTTCAATGGGGCAGTTAGGTGGTGAAGGTTGTGTAACTACATTCATAGAAAAAACCTAGAAGGTCACTAAAGGGGCCTTGGTAATACCAAAAGGAGAAAAGGTTGGTACTTTTTATTTATATGATGGTATTTATAAAAAAATTAATGCATTAACCTCCATAGGAGTAGATACGACATTGTGGCATTATAGGTTCAGGCACATGAGTGAGAAGGGAATGCAGATTCTTCACTTAAGAATTTTTTTGTCACGTTTGAAGCATGTTGATTTTGATTTTTTTGAAAATTATGTTTATGGAAAGTAAAAGAGAGTTAGATTTATCAAAGTTAGGAGAGAAAAGAAGAGTGAAAAATTAGATCTTGTGCATATATATTTTTGGGTACTTGCACAGGTATCATCTCTTGGTATCTATCTCTATTATGTTACTTTTATTGATGATGCAACTAGGAAAACCTAGATTTATTGCATTTGAAATAAATCTAATGTATTTGATACTTTCAAGAAATGGAAAGCTTTGGTTGAGAATGAGACAAAAAATAAATTGGAGTGTCTCAAATCAGACAATGGAGGTGAATACTACAGCAAAGGATTTTATAACTACTATTTAGAGCATGGAATTCACTGAGAGAAGGCGGTTCCATGAACACCACACGAAAATGGTGTCAGAAATGATGAACAAGACAATCATGGATTGTGCAAGGTGCATGAGATTGCATGCAGGATTGCCCTTACAATTTTGGGTAAATGTTGTAGATACTATTGTTTATATAATAAAAAAAGGGCTTACAAGTTCCTTGGATGGTGGTATTCCATAGGAGGCATGGACAAGTAAAAAGGTAAACTACTTATTTTTAAATACTTTCACTTGTGAAGCCTTTGTCCATATTAATAAAGAAAATAGAACAAAGGTTGATGCAAAATAAAAATAAAAATGTACCTTTATTAAAGATGGTGTTAATAATTTTGGTTATTACTTATTTAACTATGAAAATGACAAAATAATTAGGTACAGAGATTTCATATTCAATGAAAAGGTATTTTATAAATAGTAAATGAGGAAAAGAAACAGAAAAAGGAAAACAAAGAATACATAGTGCTTGATGAAATCACAGAAAAAGCAAAGGTGCCTGAAAATTATAATGATCAGCAGTCTCAACAACAACAAAAAACCACAATAGCAATAGGCACCTCAAACACTTGAAAGTAGTGTTAGAATATCTACCAAGATAACTAGACCCTCTGAACAATACTCTCCTTCATTATAGTATGTATTGTTGACTGATTTTGGTGAAATGGAAAGATATGAAGAAACAATGCAAGTATAAACTAAGAAGACATGGGAGAAATCCATGGAAGAAGAGATGGACTCCTTGTTTCATAACTAAACTTGGGACTTAGTCAAGTTGCGTGTTGGTAAAACAACATTGAAAAGTAAATGGGTTTACAGGTTGAAGGAAGAAGATGGAGGAAAACAGAGGTATAAGGCTAGACTTGTGGTGAAGGTGTTTGCACAAGAGAAAGGTATATACTTTGATGAAATGTTTTCCCTTGTTGTTAAAATGACTACAATTAGAACTATTTTAATTCTATGGGTAGCAAAATATTTTTATCTTGAGAAGTTAGATGTAAGACAAACTTTCTCCCTGAGGATTTGGAGGAATAAATATATATGCAGCAGCCACAAGAGTATGAGGTCAACAGGAAGGAGAAATTAGTTTTAAATTTGAGGAAGAGCTTGTATGACCTAAAACAGGCTCCAAGGAAGTGGCATCTAAAATTTGACAGGTTTATGTTTGAACAAGGTTATACTATATGTCACTCTAACCATTGTGTTTATCTTAAAAAGTAAAATGATGGCAGTTATATTATATTGCTATTGTATGTAGATGACATGTTTGTTATAGGGTTTAACACATAAGAAATAAATGTTTTGAAAAGGAAATTGGAAAATTAATTTACAATGAATGATTTGGGTGCTGCAAAACAAATCCTTGGTTTTAGAATAACTAGAGATAGTAAAAATCACAAATTAACATTGTCTTAGAGTAAGTACATAGAAAAGGTGTTCAAAAGATTTAATATATGGAATTTAAAACCAAATAGTACAGCTTTCTCTAGCCATTTCAAACTAAGTAAGGAGATGTGCCCTAAGACCCAAGAAGAGATAGATTCTATGTGTAAAGTTTCATATGCATCAGCAGTTGGAAGCTTAATGTATGTAATGGTATGCACAAGGACTAATATTGCACATGCAGTGGAAGTTGTAAGAAGTTATATGAACAATGCAAAAAAAGAGCATTGGATGGAAGTGAAGTGGATTCTTAGGCATTTGACAAGTACCACAAAGCAAGAATTATTCTTTGGTGGTTCAAGCATTGCTCTACAAGGACATGTTAATGTAGATATGGCAAGTGATATAGGTAATAGGAGGAGCACCACAGGGTATGTGTGCACTATAGGTGGAAAAACTGTCAGTTGGGTTTCAAAATTGCAAAGAATTGTTGCACTTTCAACAACAGAAGCATAATGTGTTGTTGCTACAGAGGCTAGTAATTTAATGATTTGGTTACTAATGTTTATGGATGAATTGGGCAAGAAGCAAGAGATGGAAAGGTTATACAGTCATATCCAGAGTGCCTTTCATCTTTCAAATAACTTAGCTTTACATTCTAATTCTAAACATATATATCTCAAGTACCATTTCATACGGTCAGTGTTGGAAGATGGATAGTTGAAGCTAGAAAAGATACACACTAGCCCAAATCTTACAAATATGTTAACAAAAGTTGTAACCAAGGAGAAACTGTAATTCTTCTTAGTTTCGATTGGTCTTCAAGTATGATTGTGAAGATGAGAAAAATTCAGGTCAAAGTGGATTCATTGTCCAACAAGTGAAGAAATGATGGAGTTTATATAATCAGTCTCAAAGTGGGATATTATTGAGTGTGGAGCATGATTATCTTCTTGATTTAGATGTCTCAGCCATGTTGGACCCCAATTCCTAAATGGGGTGGCAATGCTTCCCATAAGATACTTTTCAGGGGGGTCTATGGGGATGATGACTACTTTTAATGAGCCCCCTCGAAGCTAAAAATAGATGAAAATTTACCTTGTAAAATATTGTAATTTCATAGTCAATCTGGGTCATTCATTAGGTAGATGATTTGACGGTAGAAAATATTTTAATTTAGGGTTATTTTCCCTAGAAGGAAACCCTCAATTTCTATGAGGGAATTGTATTGTGGTTTTTTATTATTATTTTGAGAGAGAGAGAGAGAGAGAGGATTTTGTGTGAGAGTGAAGAAGAAATTATAGTGGATCTGTTGTAGGTTGTATCTCTTCATTTTCGTGGATAATAAGGAAGCACTAGTTGTTTCTTCGTGGACGTATCCCAAATTGATTGCACCACATATATTTGTGCCTCTCCTTTTTCATGCATCTTTGTATTTTTGTTTCAACAATATTTTATGTATTTCATTGCTCTGTTAATTAATTTCTAATGACAGAGATGTTGATGACGAACTAAGGTTTTGTTAGAGTATGTCATTAGGTTTTAGTAGCTTCATAAAATGTTTGTTGAGTTGATGTATTATTTGAAGTGTGGAGAGAGAGTTGTGTTGCAGATGGTTTGAGATAGTTTGATTATGTTAATGTATTGTCAAAGTTGAGTTTAAGGTTATAAGTGAGTCCAATATGAAAATGGACAAACTAAGACATAGTGTTTTGATAAAGAAAACAATGGGTCCAGTTTGAAAATTGTGAAACGTGACCTACAAGTGTTTGTATTGTTGCATGTTGATTGTAGTTTGAAAATGAATAAAAAGTGGTCCACAAGAGTATGAGGGTTAGAGCCTTCAATGTAAAAGTGATATCTTTCTAGCAAAGGGTATCTTGCATAGTCAGGGAATGTTGGCTTCATTTTAGTGGTGGTGAGAGAAACTTTTGAAGGTGATGACCTTCAGCAGGTTGGGGCCTACAGCGAGTGGTGGCCTACATAATTGAGGAAGTGGTGGCTTCCATATATGATTGGTTCCTCTCATGCATTTCAATTTGGATCTTACACATTGGTGGTGGCCAGTGTTTTAGGTACAACAAATAATTTCTTAATAAGAAGATGAAGACGACAAATAATTATAGGATAGTTGTTCTCCTCAAAGGGTTTACACCAGAATCTCAATGCCCTCATGTGTTTATGTTGTTGGAAAATTGACATTGTTAGGATGAAAGGTGGCATATAGTGTTTTGACATTGATCTCAACTTATATAGAATTGATTTTAACTAGGTTAGGATGGCAGATGCATAATGTGATTGGCATTGAAGTGGTGCTTTGCCTATTCACTTGGAGTTGGAGCCTTGGCCAGATCCAAAGCGGTAGTTATAGCTTTGAAGGAATGTCTTCCTTAGGATATCAGTTTGGATGCTCTTGGAAATGACACATTTAGATAGTTATTAGAAAGATATTTCCAACGATATGTTGAAGTCTGAAAAAGGCTTATGGTCAATCAAAATTAGTAGGCCAAAAGTCAAATTTTGGTGTTTTTGGTCATGGGCCTCACAGTTTAGTCAACGTACAGATGGAAATATGAATTTTAGGTGGACCAATTAGAAGCTTAGTAAGTATAGTGCATGTGTCCTACACATTACATGCAACACCAAAAATTTCCAAAGTTGGTGCAAGAGTTAATTTCCAATGACAAGATCATCAAGATGCATTCGCACATGGGCTTGGATGAGTTGAAGGAATAAACCAATAGAAAAAGCTCAAGGAGGATGGCATGGTTCCACCAAGGAAACATCACCTTGGCTGTTTGACCCTAGCAGTTAACAATAGATTCGTAAGTGTTTTGTTCTAGGGAGATGGCATTTGGGAGATGGAAATATTCCCATTTATTGCAGTGAAAAAACTTCCCATCCTGACCTTATAATTTTTATGAAGAAAATCATTAAAAACTAAAGGCTTAGACCCCTTCCTCTATATGATGACATGGACATGTGACAACATGGATCAATGATGGGAGGAAAAAATGGAACAATCCCATTGGCATACCCATATGACATGGAGTCACGGTGGCATGATGATAACAATGGTCTAAAGGCTCGAGATGACATTAGCATCCTAAAATTATAGGTGACATGGAAATCAAGGACATTGACATGTGGCATGCATATTTGGCACTTTTAGGTGGCCATGTTGGCTAACAATGTGTGACAAATGGACTAACCAGAAAATGACATGTGGCAATCGGCACACATGTGGTAGCAAGCGCACATGTGGCTGATAGTTGGCACAGATGTGATATGGGTTTGATGTAACCGCGCCCCGATGTTTTTGGAAGGAGGTGCTTCTAAGGTTTTGAAGGAGCACTATAAGAAATGCTTGGGTAAACGAGACTAGAAAATTTCCCAGCAACTCACAGTAAAAGGTTTTGTCCCGGGAGGATTAGGAGATGAAGTTGGCATGAAATCACCCTTGCGCTAACACCACCCCAACAATTTTTAAAAGAATTAGAAATAAAAAGGTCGAGGAGACAGGAGTGGGAAACATAAATATTCTAGTCAATTAACATTCTTGCTATAAAGGGAAATTAATATTGAATTTCTATAAGCTAAGTGTTATATTCCTTGGGATTATTATAAAGTCCTTCGAGCTTCAAAATAAGCATTTGATCATAGCCCTTCAAGCATTTGAATCCAAAACTTAAGGTGTATAAGTTTTGTCAACAATGTGAAGTCCAGTGCTCAAGTTGTATTTTGCGTGGTCATTGCACTTGGTCGCATGGAGAAAAGGTGTCAAAGAGTTGAAGGCATGGAATCCTATTGATAGCATGAAATTAAGTGCCTAATCTATTCGTTCAAAGGTCACAACACTTGGTCACTCAAGCAAAGCAGTTAAGTCTAATAGTGATATTCAAACTATAGTCAAGGAGCATGGGCACAATGTTTTTCATGTTGGTGTATAATTTTATTGAAGTTGGTAGGGTTTGATGACTTTAGTTATGGATATTCACATTGAAACAAATTCCATAACATGGGGATACATTCCTGAGCATAGTGTTTGTACAACAATGCAGTTATAGGCAAGAGGTGTTGTACCAAAGAATTTAAGAATTTTGATGGCATGCTGCAAATTATTCTCCTAAATTCTTGTGTGCCTTACAAAGCAGAAATGGAATGTTGAAAATGGCAACAAGAAATGCTAAAAATAGAAGTGCTAAAAATAGCACTGCTATAAATAGTAGTTCGGGTACCAGTGTTGGACATAGCAGCAAGGAATGAAAAATGGAAGTGCTATAAATAGCATTGCTAAAAATAGTAGTTTGGGATAGATTCCTATTTTAGTTAGTCCCTGAACTAAAATAGTGAAGTAAAATTCGAATTTGATCTTAGCCATTGTTTGTAAATTAATTAATTAATTCACCATGAGTTAATTAGTTGTAGAAAATCAAACACGAAGTCTATGTGGGGACATGCAACAGTTTCTCCATTGAGGAATTTATCCGTCAGCTAAAGAGATAAAGATGAGTTGTAATATTGATTTGTAATTAGTTGGCTTAGTTAACTGAGTCAAGTCGAATTAGATTAGTTCAAATAGTTTGTGGAATTAATTGTGAGTTTAGTTAGTTAATGCATGCATGCATGTAACTGTTGCACTTCAAATAACTGAATATTCTCTCATAAATAACTCATACATGTCAGTTCAGTCAAAGACCCAGTTGAGATTAGAGGAGGGACAGTGTACTATCAGTTGGATGATTTTTTCCTATAAAGGAATCTCATCCATGTATAGGGATTCATATCCTTCAGGTTTGTGCAGTTATTTCTGAGCCAAGTGAGCTGTGTGAGGAGGGAATTCACACAAGTGGAAGCACTAGACCCTAGGAAAAACTACGCAAGGAAATAGGAGGCTTGGAGGGCAGAGGAGAAGGTTGTGAGAGCCTTTGACTGTCTATAAGTAGTATTGTTTGATTGCAAAGAAAGCATGATAGCTTGAGTGCTGATTCTTTTTGTAACTTGAACAAGATTTCCACTTGTATGATAATACATAGATTGGGGTTTTAGGCTGAGGCTTTCCCTGGGTTATTTCTTCTGTGTTATGTGTGATTGATTTCTCATTCTCAGTTACATGTGTTCTCTTGATCTTGCTCAATTCGATTAAGCTTCGCGAAGTGTGGTAGAAGTAGATCTTGTATTTTGCTTTAGTCAATTGCATTATCTGTTGATCTACAATGGGAATTTCTACATGGTATCGTAGCAAAGGAGATCAAAGGAGAAGAACAGTATACAAGAAGGGATAAGTTCAAAGTTTGTGGTTCCTAAATATAGAAATCGAGTTCTTATCACATCTCAATTTCACCAATGGTGTTCAACGGTTTAAGACTCGAGTATGCCCTTGATGGCAGCTCGAATTATATAGCCTGGAAGGATCGCATGGAAGTAGTATTAGAGGATAACGGTCTAAATGACTTCATTGATCAAGAAGTCCCCAAGTCGACTGATGCTACTCAATCGGCGGAATGGAAGAAATGTGTGGCTAGAGCAAGGAGAGTCCTTCTGGAGGGAGTTCGAGACCACATTGTCTCGAGTCCCCATGGAAGGAGACACCGTTTTTGATGTGGAAAACATTGAAAGATCTATATAAGAAAAGCAACGATCAGAGAAGCTAGCGCTGAAAGACAAGATTCATAAGATCAAGTGTGAAAAGGGCGACACGGTCTCTACATATCTGAACAAGCTCACCACCTGCAGGGATGAGCTTGGAAGTGTAGGGATCATGACTGCTAATGATGACATTGTGAGTCTTGCACTCCTCAGTCTTCTTAAGAGTTGACATAGCTACCAAGACTCAGTAAACGGAAGAGATATAATGCCATATTGGGAATGACTTTGGTCAGATCTGATGCAGGACGAGATACGGAGAAGCACCAAAGATGGATCTTCTTCATCCAAGGAAGATGAAGAAAATTGCACCTTAGCAAGTAAGGCAAAGAAAGGGAAGGAGAAGGATTCTCATCCCAAATCTAGTTCTTTCCATAGAGAGAAGAAGTTTGACAAATCGAAAATGTGATGCTTTCGTTGTTATAAAGTGGGCCATTTCGCTAAAAATTATCCATTGAGGAAATCCAAGAAGGAATTCCTGGAAGGATCAAAAGGTGAGGCACTGGCCTCACAATTCGAGTTGGATTTCACACTTTTTGCATTCATGGTTTCATCCATGGTGGGAAATGGTTGGTTTCTTGCCAGTGGAGCTTCTTTCAACATGACCGGCGACAAGAGTTTGTTCAGTACCTTGGAGGAGAAATATCTCCAGATACTCGTAGCGATGGGTAATGATGAAAAGTATAGTGTCTCAGGTGTAGGCACGGTTTTTTTCAGAGGGAGCATGTAGCTCGCATTACCTTGACCGATGTCAAGTATGTACCAGGACTGAAGAAAAATTTGGTGTCAATCGCCATGCTGGAAGACAAGGGCTATGATGTAGTCTTTAGTAAGGGAAAGCTTTTCCTTCAACACATCACCATGAGACAGGTGAAGCAGATTGGTTCACGAGTCAAGAACATGTATGCTCTTGAGGTTCAAGATGCATGCAAAGCCTTGAGGAGGAGGGCAACTGATGGAGACTTTGTGGTTGAGAGGGAGAGTACATTACCTCTCAGCATGCAGCACAAGAAGAAGTCTCAGACAATTGTGGCAATTGGTGAAGCAGCCTCAGGAGGTTATGGAGCAGCCACGACTAGAGAAGCCGAGAGGAGACCAAGTGGAGGCATACACTCATGCAAAGACCTCTGGTAAGGGGAAATTTTGAGCCAAGTGGGCAGAGGGATCACATGAATCCATACCTCCAAGTAGGAGGTGGGGGGATGTGGAGTGACAATACCAAGAAGGCTGGAATAGGGGCAGGATCATTGAGGTATCCAACCTCTTTGATTAAACCTTGCTACGAGAGCCCCAATGAGGAGTAGCAGGATTGGCTGAGTGGGTAGAGACAGATGCATATGGAGTGGAAGGGAGAGCTACAATGCGGGAATCCCAAGATAGTGCAGAGCTAGCAGGTTGCAACAATGCAAGAGGCATAGGAGTGTTGCACCAGTGCATGATGGCACATAGAGGTGTGCAATGGTGTGAGATGCATGGAGTGTTGCAGTAGCTTAGAGGTCAGAGAGGGAGCACTTGTCAGTGGCAATCGGAGCTTCAGCATCAGAGTATGTTTCTAGCCCAATAGAGAGGTCAGTTGGGAGTTTTTTTTTGTTTCTAGAGTTGCTAGAGCAACCACACTTGGGATAAGTGTTGCATGCAGAGCATTCCAAAGGTTCGGGATCAAGATCGAGTTGAATGCCTTTCTTGTTGAGAGGGAGTGTTGAAACTGGCAACAAGAAATGCTAAAATAGAAGTGCTAAAAATAGCACTGCTATAAATAGCAATTTGGGTACTAGTGTTGAACATAGCAGTAAGGAATGAAAAATAGAAGTTCGATAAATAGAATTGCTAAAAATAGCAAATCGAGATAGATTCCTATTTTAGTTAGTCCCTGAACTAAAATAGTGAAGTAAAATTTGATTTGATCTTAGCAGTTGTTTGTAAATTAATTAATTAATTAATTCATCATGAGTTAATTAGTTGTAGAAAATCAAACATGAAGTCTGTGTGGGGACATGCAAAAGTTTCTCCATTGATTGAGGAATTTATCCATCAGTTAAAGAGATAAGGATGAGTTGTAATATTGAGTTGCAATTAGTTGGCTCAGTTAACTGAGTCAAGTCCAGTTAGATTAGTTCAAACAATTTGTGAAATTAATTGTGAGTTCATTTAGTTAATGCATCCATGCATGTAACTGCTGCACTTCAAATAATTGAATGTTCTCTTATAAATAACTCATGCATGTCAGTTCAGTCAGAGACCCAGTTGAGATTAGAGGAGGGATAGTGCACTATCAGTTGGATGAATTTTTCTTATAAAGGAATCTCATCCATGCAAAATGATTCATCTCCTTCAGGTTTGTGCAGTTATTTCTGAGCCAAGTGAGCTCTATGAGGTGGGAATTCACACAAGTGGAAGCACCGGACCCTGGGAAAAGTTGCGCACGGAAATGGGAGGCTTGGAGGGTAGAGGAGAAGGCTGTGAGAGCCTTTGACTATGTATGAGTAGTATTATTTGATTGCAGAGAGAGAAGGATAACTTGAGAGCTGATTATTTTTGTAACTTGAACAAGACTTCCACTTGTATGATAATATAGAGATTGGGGTTTTAGGCTGAGGCTTTCCCTAGGTTATTTCTTCTGTGTTATGTGTGATTTATTTCTCATTCTTAGTTATATGTGTTCTCTTGATCTTGTTCAATTCGATTAAGCTTCTGCAAAGTGTTGTAGAAGTAGATCTTATATTTTTATTTAGTCTATTGCATAATTTGTTGATCTACAGTGGGAATTTCTACATGGAAACCTTCCATGTGCCTGTCAGCTGACCAAATTCTTCCCATACTCAGGTTTTCGATGCAGATTATGTCTCTGCCCAACAAGTAATATTGGGTTTATGTGACTGAACAACAACTTTGTCCCAAGTAGAACAAGCCATATTGAAGTACGCTCTCTTGGAAAGTGAAGCACGAAAGTAACAACATTGATCCTTGTGTTACAAATTAACAAAACATAGGATTGGAGAGTGATACTATGGGTGATTAAAGCAGAGTGTTGAGGGTAGTAGGCCTTTGTGGAAAGCTCTATGTGAGAAAATGTTTCTAAGATAGGTTGAGAGTTGAGATGCAGAGTATATGAAGGTCGAGAGTTGAGTTTGTGCTACTGGAGAGTGGTAAGAGTGGACAGAACAAGCACATAGAAGAGGGTTTTCTGGGCTACATATGTGTGAAGGTCGTTGAAGAGAATATAGGGCCAAAGGTTGGCAAATGCAAAGTTAAACACTGGGACAAGTGAGATCCAATAACAGTGAGTAGTAGTTCCTATTGGATTATGGGTTGGAGCCTACAGAATAGGAAGTCGGTACTTCTATCTTAGTGGATGTCTAGAGAAGAGCTTGGAGGTCAGTGCTTCCTTGGGTGCTTGCATAAATTGAGGAAATTTATACTTCATGGAAAATTAATCAAGCTCCTGTAGAAGAGGGAGTCATTGCTTCCTGCTAGTGGGTGCTAGAAAAATAATCTAAGAGAGTTAGTGCTTCCTTGGAGAGGTTTCTCATCAATATATTGATGTAGGTAGAGTAGGAGCTCATATTTTTACATCATAATACAAACAAATCTTTTGTGTTTTTCCTCCAAAAAGGGTTTCCACATTAACCATTTGTGTCTGATGTGTATGTTTCTCATGGTATGTGTTCATGTGTTTGTTTATGTTGCCAATACATGTTTTTGTTGGTGGTGACTCACATGATTGATTGTCAAAGTTAATGAAAGTATAAATTGGCATTAAAATAAAAATTAGCCTTAATATTGATTCAAATCCCCCTCTCAGTATTAATATTGTTTCCAACAACAATTATCAAAGTGGGTTCCTTCAGGAATGCCTTAACTACTTGAATGTATATCAAAATAAAACATGGTTAATCAAGTTTGGATTACACCAGAAGAAGTACCATTTTTTAATGGATCAGATTATGTGGTCTGGCTTGGTTAGAATGAAAGCATATTTAATGGATTTAGATGTTGATGTATGGTGCTCCATAGTGAATGGAGAAAAGAAAGGGCTTAATGAAGAAGCTAAGAAGATTATCATCAAAGGGCTATCAAAGCCAGATGTTGATAATGTGAAACATTGTGAGACAGAAAAAGAAATGATGGACAAAATGCAATGTTTTTATTAAGGCAATAGCCATGAGGCTCAAGAGAAAGTTGAAGAACCTTGCTACTTCTTGGGTGTGTGTTATATTCTTTCCACCACTAGCCCCATGCATGAATTTGGGGGGTTAGAGGGGGCACAGGCAGCGTATCCTTCATTGCGTCAGGTGTAGCGAGGAGTTGACAGGGAGGCAACAACCCCCCTTGTTAGGGGATTTGAGGGGGCGGTAGCCCCCCTCTATGGGGTCTGGGCAGGGCCCTAGGAATTTTTTTGATCCTATATTCGGTGGGCGAACCTACTTATGGTTTTGTGCATGGGTTTTGCACATGGTTTTGGACATGATGGTTTTCTGCCCATGGTATCTTATAGATATGGTCAAGGGAACTATGGTTATGTTCTAATCTAGGGCTAATGGATTGGTGTTTATGGACTCTTCGACAATTATATATATATATATATATATATATATATATATATATATATATATGTATTGTAACATTTAAAGGAATATAATGAAAAAATATTGTGGTAGTCCCGGTTTTGGGATCTAGGGGAAAAATTTTGTGTATATATGTTTAATGTTTTATGCTCTTGCCATTGATTATTTTCTATTTTTTGTAAAAATTCGTTTGCGGGTAATTTATCTACAGGATTAAAACCTACAGTACTCAATTATTGAACCAGAGCTTGTAAATGATGATGTTGGAGATAAGAATAAGAAAAGAAGGTGGAAGAAGTGTTGGACACCTAACCTGCCAATGTTTAAGGTGTGGGAGTTGAATGGTCAAAGAGAGTCCAAGAGACGTTGGAATATGAATACAATGGTCACAGCAATGTATTATAAATGTACACCTATGTTAATCAGAAATAAAATTCATTATTTATCATTCATATTGCCACGATTCCATGTGCATCTAACATGGTATCAGAGCAAGAAAATATATGTACTGCTGCAATCTGAGTTTTTCCATTTGGTCAGCTTGACAGATCTTCCATTTCTACTTTAGCATTTCCTATTTCAGCTACCAATCACACCCATCCTTTCTATCTACCAAACGCACATGCATCCTGTCATATCTATTTCTGCGTTGAATTACATTTACGTTGAAATTTTATATGCTCATTATTAAGTGTCGGTGGTTGATTTTCCGCATCCCTGGAATTTATTCAGATAGACACTTAAAAGACTCCCGATATGGAATTTATGCACTGAAGTAGTTAGTTAAGTTGAACCTCGTGCGTTGATCTTAGTATTTTGTATTTAATATATATGCTCGCACCTGCATTGAAAATCCTATTTATATAGATGTGTCGATTTTTTGATATAGTAGAGTTTATGCCATTCCATATACGTTTTCATTGGTTTCCTACCCAGAATTTCACTGTACCAATAATTTTAACCTTAACGCTCCACTCCTAGTGACTAAAACTCTAACACTCCTAATACTATGCATGGAACATTACTTCTTCCAGTGACTCTGAGCGCTCTGTCATTCTGCAATTGCCTTACCATTTCTCTCACAATGCTTTTTAATGAGCATTTCTCCTTCCATTGACATACTTCCAATTTTCTGCAATAAGAAAACACCCAACCCACATGCGGTCTCTACGATAACTGTTAGTGTTCGACCTTGAATTTTCCATCGTTATGGATTATTCAGTTGATTCCATAATGTCGATTGAATGAGAGCATATACTTTTGTTGTGCTCTACAGATTTAATGAAAATGTGAAATCTCCACATACAAAAGCCGAAACGGACATTTTTGAAGAGCGTGAAATTTGTTTTGAAAACAAAAAGAAATAATTCTAGACTTGCATGGTTCACTGCATCGCAGATTATCCGTGTGTAAAAGGCATAGGACAAAATTGCATGGTGTCTCTGTGAAAATTTCTCGACATTAATTCAGAGATGCACAGTCTATGAACACCAAAAAAAAAATAAAAACTGATGGAGGTGGATCTATGTAAGGAAACATTTAAGGTTGAAAATGAGATCATCTTTTCAATGTTTTGAACTTCATTGATGGGATGTGGTCATAGTTTTGAAGCCAGATATTGTTAATGTTTACCAACAAGCTCTCACGTTGGTGTCAAAACAATTTCCATAGGGCACATCCAATTATTGTTACAACAATGTCAATGATAGTTGCTCCCTTTGCTTCAATGACTACCTGCTCGTGATAAAATCTACATACTTGGGAAACAAACATCGCGGCCTTGTTAAGGCTCAATTTTCAGAGACAACAAACGTAAAGTGTTGTGTGGGAGTCCTTACATACACACCTTCAGAACAATCGTGTTGGATGCCTAAGAGAATTTGTGCAAGGATGATACCCTGAGCATTGGCTGTATTGCCAGTATTACCTTGAAAATATAGACCAATAATAATCACACTTATGAAGACGAGAAATAAAACAAGAGTATTGTTTAAGAGGTAATCGTTATTTTTATTGTAGTCTCCATCGTTTTTATTTTCTGGAAGCTCGATCCATTGATCCCTCGATGCATGCTTGTGATCCAAGCTCTTCGAGCATTTAATTTGTCTTCCGTAAGATTTGATTTCCAGAGAAAGTGGGAAACAATGCATGTATCCAAGATGTCTCGTGAATCTATATTTTAAATTATGGTGGTTAGGGTCGATGTTCAATTTTCCGTTCAATTATTTAGTTTTCATTGCTGGTCAAGGAGAAAATAAGTCACTTTTAAAGTGATAATTTATTAGTCGAAGGATTTGCATGTCACGGGAAGCTGTTGGAAAAAACAAAAATGTAAATGTAAATGAGTTTCATTAATGGTTCATAGCAGTTATTTTAGTGTAGAGAACTATGCTTCACGTGGATATATTCATGAGCTATGTTGGAGTTGTGTTGTAAGTGAGTTGATATTTGACCTTTAAAAAAAAAAAAAATTGCTCATCAATTTTGAAGAAAATAAATATATTTTGAAGTTCTGGACATGTACTTTAAAGTTTCAAAATTTTAACCTAGAGAACTTTCTTTCTATATTAATCTTTTTGTGGGAAGCTCTCACTCATAAATAAGTTTTTATTTAGAAAAAATGGCTCCAATCAGTGAAGTGTTGAGTTCTTGAAAACTCTGATACATACCATTGATCATGCTATAGTGAAAATCAGCAAGAACACTCTCTATGATATTAAAATATGTTTGAAAAATGCACAAGAGAAAATTTATTTTTTGCAGAGTCTGAGCTTCAGCAAGATGAGTTACAATAGAAAATGAATCCTTCTGAACTCTTTTTTTGTTCATAACAATTCCCCATTTGACTTTGAAATAGGATCCCATCAGTAGCCAGTTGGTCATCAAGTCATTAAAGTTGAGATTGATTCAGATGCAATACCCATCTCAAGAGCAGAATTGCATGCAAAAGCAGAAATTCAACGTGCGCTTCCCAAGTCCATCATCAGACCTTGGGAAGAGCTTGTCCATAATAAGCATAGAACTAGTCTTGGATATGACAAGGATGTTTCCTTTCATATTCTAGATTACTCTAAGCCCATTCAGTTCCATAGTGCTAGTTTTATTCATGAGAGTTCACCTTCAGATGTTCCAGATCCTACTCCTCTTACACAGCATCCACAATATATTTTTAAATGCCAACATTGTGACAGAGTTGGCCATATCAAATATCATTGTTTTGATCTTCATCCATGTGAGCATTGTCATAAAACCACTCATTATTCAAATAGATACTTCAAAAACAAGCCTCCTGCAAGAAAAAGATTCATCTTGGATAGTTCGCTTCTTGGTAATGGGCTTTAACAACCAAGAAGATATTTCATTAATATGTCAAAACTTGTTCTAGGGTAGTGAATAGTCTTGCATTTGAGTTTTCTCCATCATCTCACCTTTTATCTGACAGGGGGGAAGTGATGGTCATATACAAGTTTCAAAGCCACATCAAGCGAGCCTGAGCCACAAACCACCATACTAGATTTAGAGTTATATCCAAAGACAGAGATGCCCCTGAGCATGCCTTTGGTTTGTGGTAAGCCCTCAGCCATCTATGCAGGATTGATACCTCCCTTTTCAGGTTGAGATTTTCCCTCTTCAAATAATTGGGGACACTTCCTCTAGCAGAAGACTTCAACTTCTTACCAGTTTTGGAAGAGTTACAGGAATTCCATTAAGCATTCCAGAGTTGGTGGTCATCCTTAAACCATCACAGGTGAGATCTCCATTTTCAGGTTGAGGTTCTCCCTTTTTTACGCAGGTTGCAGACCTCCCTTTTCTAGGTTGAAGGTCTCCCTCTTCACAGCATTAGGATCACTTCCTCTGGCAGAAGACTTCAGCTTCTTTCCATATTTGGAAGAGTTATGGTAACTACAATAAGAGTTCTATTATTGGTGGTCATCCTTAAACCACCACCTTATGCCAACATTTCAAAGAGCACATTCATCCTAGTGTTTCCATACATTTTGGCACATTTTTTATTATAGCTCTCTTCTTGGACTCCTACTTACCCCTTCGAATTAATGGGGGGGAATGTTGGACACCTAATCCGCCAAGGGTTAAGGTGTGGGAGTTGAACGGCCAAAGGGAGTCCAAGAGATGTTGGAATATGAATCCAATAGTCACACCAACGTATTATAAATGTACACCTATGTTAATAAGAAATGCAATTCATTGTTTTATCATTCATATCTCTTAACATTCCATGTGCGTCTAACAAGAATAAGAAAGCATCTTAGAAAGACAATATTGAGAGGGATAAAAACCCTTCTTCCAATATGAAATTTGTTGCTCATCATTCCTGAGATGATGGTGAAGAATCAAAAGAGAGATCGGGATATTTAGAAGGTAAGCTATAGTTATGTGATAAATGTAAAGAGATAGGTCATTTAGACACTAGATGTGCATATCCCTTTTCTAAAGAAAAATATAGTCATACATCTAGTAGTGGCATGATGAGGAAAATGGTCCAAAGGATTCGGATGATGTTAGCATGACATCAACAACCTAAAATTTGGGGTAACGTGGAACTCAAGGACAGTGACACATGGCATGCAGATTTGGCACTTTAAGGTGGCCAAGTGGGTCACAAATGGGTGATATGTGGACCAAATAGGAAGTTACATGTAGTAGTGGGCACATGGGTGGCAAAAAGTTGTCATAAATGTGTCGTGGGTGTGACATCAGCCGGCCTTGAAGTTTTTGAAAGGAAGTGACCTTAAGGCTTTTGAAGGAGCACAATAAGAAATTCCTAGGGAGATGGGACCAGGGAATGGAAATTTTCCCAACAACTAATGGAAAAATTTTCTTTCCCATGATATTTATGAGATGACAATGCCATGACATCACCTTGACAGTAAACTCACCCTGATAGTTTTTGAAAGAGTTCAAAATAAAAAGGTTGGGGAGACGAGATTGGGGGATCAAAATACTATAGTTAGATAATGTTCTATCAAGCATTAAAGGCACACCTATGGCTAGTATTGTCCTATTCTCATGTGTTATATGACTGGTGCTATAACGGGAAATTAACATTGAAGTGTTAAGCACTTTAGGCCTTGCACCTATTATAAAGTGCTTCGAGCTTCAATATAAACACTTAGTATTAGCCCCTTAAGCATACGAAACCAAAACTCTAGGGGAAGAATCTCAATCAACAATGTCAATTCCAATTCTCTAGTTGTATTTTCCGTGATCATCCCACCTAGTCACATAGAGATAGGTTGTCAAAGAGTTGAAGGCTTGGGAGACTATTGAGGGCTTGAAATTAAGTTCCTTTGTTATTCGTTCAAAGGTCATGGCACTTGGTCAGTCATGCATAGGAGTTTAGTCTAATGGAAATATTGAAGTTATAGTTAAGGAGCATGGGCACAACACTATTCAAATTGATATACAATTTTAATGGATTTGGTAGGCGTCAATGAATTTAGTTATGGATATTCACATTGAAACAAATTCCACAACATGGGGAGTCATTCCTAGTCACAATGTTTATATAGTAGTGCAGTTAAAGGTAGGAAGTTCCATACCAAAAAATTTAACAATTCTGATGGCATGCTACAGATCATTCTCCTCGAATCTTGTGGGCCTTACAAAGTAGCGATGGATACCATGCCTATGCCTATTGGTTGAGTAAATTCTTCCCATACTCACGTTATCAATGCAAACCATTTTTGTGCCCAACAAGATATGTTGGAATTATGTGACTGAATAGAAGCTTTGACCCAAGTAGAACAAGCTATACTAAAGTACGGTCTTGGACATAGTGAAGCATAAAAATTCCAGCATCGATCCTTATGTTACTGAGGAACAAAACACAAGAATGGGGAGTGAGAATATGGCAGATAAAAACAGAGTGTTGAGAGAAGTAGAGCTATGTGGAAATCTATTTGTGAGAAATTTCTTCAAAGAGAGGAAAAGAGATGATATGCAGAGTGTATGAAGCCAAAGAGCTAAATGTGTGCTACTAGAAAGTGGCTAGAGTGGGCATAATGAGCATAGAGAAAAGGGTTGTTTGAGAAGTGTATGTGTGAGGGTTGTTGAAGAGAAAAAATGGAACAAAGTTAGCAAATGCGAAGCTAAAACTAGGTCGAGTGGGAGCCAATAACAATGATTACTAATTGTTATTGGATTGTGGGTTGCAGCCTACAAAACATGCAGTTGGTGCTTTTATCTTAGTGGATTTCTAAAGAAGAGCTTGGAGATAAGTGCCTCCTACAAGTGGGTGCTTGCACAAATCCATGAATTTGGTATTTCATGGTAAGTTGATTAGGTGTCTGCAAAAGAAGGAGTTGGTGCTTTCTACTAGTGGATACTAACAAAAATCTAAGGGAGTTGTTTCTTCCAGTGAGTGGTGGCTCACAAATAGATTGAGGTAAATAGATTAGGAGCTCATATTTTTACATAATAATGCAAACAAATCTTTGGTGGTATTTCTCCCGAAAGGGTTTCCACATTAAACCTTTGTGTCTCATGTGTATGTTTCTCGTGGTATTTGTTCATGTATTGGTTTGTGTTACTGCTACATTTTTTTTTTTATGACAACATGAATGATTTTTGAGGTTAAATGAAAGTATAAATTGGAATTAAAATAAAAATTATCCTTGATACCGATTCATCACCCCTAATATTAATATTGTTTCCAACATAAATGTTGATCTCTTGTCATATGCCTTCTAGTTCTCATGGTTCATGGTTGATAATTTATGTGCCTATATATATATATATATATATCTATATATATATATATATATATATATATATATATATATATATATATATATATATATATATATATATAATTTATTATATAAATGTTGCCAATCATTGTATGGTCAAACAACTCGTGATTTAGTGATTGGTAAAGAAAAGTGTAATAGGTTTTAACTGGTAACTAATTAAGTGAAATACTTATTCACCCCCCCCCCCTCAGTATTTCTAATAGTAGGTATTTTTCTAATGTTAAATTTTCTTGGTAGAAACTATGGTAGACCTTTCTAGATTTGGTTGGGTGTTTTAGAACCTCTTCTTGTGTCTTTTTCTTGAGTTTGGTTTCTTTGTGCACCATAACTAAGTCAATTTCCAATCTTTGGGCATTTCCTTTGTGTATAGACATTGGAGGGTGCATCCTAGTGTCCCTACCAATATCATACAATCCTAAACTTCTATTTATTTTGTTGCTCTGATTGCGTCTTATTTTCTTTATTATACTAAGAAAATTTGCATTTCAGGAACATGTTAAGGTATGCATTTGAGTGTTTACTTAAAAGGTATCATTGGAGTGTTTGATTTTGTTGAATTTTATCACAATTTGAATTTTTTGGTGTGATGAATATTTTTCTTAAGCGTGTGAGGTTTCTTTTTGTACCAAATTGAAATAGAAAGGATCTCTTCCTTTTCGTTAGAAGAGTTTTCACTGAATACTAAAAGTTGCATATTTGTATTCATTCTTTGCATTTCTTTTGGACCAATAAGAGTATTTATAAACATAATGCAAGGTTCATTCCATGCCCTTGTGTGTAATCTACAATCATAAAAAGAAGTGCTAATTTAATATTTATTAGACATATTGTGTTTGTAGTAAACCAACACTAGCTGGATCTAGGACCTTGGTGTAGCTTGGAGAGTAAACTCTCCAGGCCATTGAGACTAAAACTAATAATAACTAAAGAGAGTTAAAACCATTAGCGGAAATCTCCTCTCACATAGGAATTAAGCACAAGGTTGCATGACAGAAGGTGGGGTGATATCCCTTCTCCACTTTTTTGAATCTAAGCTAGAATACTATATGTATGAAGATCTTAAGAAACATAGTCCTCGATGGAAAATCACTTTTGAATTTTTTTTATTTTTTTTCCATACCCAGATATGTGGCCCTTGTTATGCTTCTATACCAATAGGTGTCATATTTCATGATTGACTTGATGAGCTGTGAATATGTTCATACCTTTCCTTGTTGCAAAGGTTTTCCATATTGTTAAAAAATAAAAAAAAATTAAAAAATGTAAAGAGGGTATACCCTAAAAGAAAAATCAAACGGTGAAAAGAATGAAATGGTAAAAAAATTGAAAGAAAATGAACCCCACCAAAAGAAAAACCAAGGAAAGTGTGCAAGTCTAAATGCCACTACTTTTTACTCTTATGTAATAAACAATTTGTGTACAACTTGTGATTCATGCCACAATTGATGAATAGTCAAACAGTTTAAACTTGACTAGTTCATATTTTCAATTTTATGTTTTAGAGATAGAGAATAAAATCTGACCAAACTGTTTAATCTTGGTAGATAAGTAGATAGGTAGAGTGAATAAAAGGAGCTCAATAGTTTAATCCGAGGCCTTGGATGTAATAAGATTAGACTTAGATATATTTCTATACGTAAAAGAAAAAGTTTATTAAGGGTTTGCCAGTCCAAGTGCACCCTAATAAAGAAGAAAAAATGTCAGACTAAAGTAGGTAGGGTAGGTAGATGATGTTGCAAAAATACTTGTGATGGATAATGTCTCTAAATGTGTTAATTTTCACTTTTATCACAAGTGTAAGGCAGACATTACTCTTGATGCAATTCAAGCAAGAAAAGGTCAAATAATTAACTTCCCTTCTCATTTTTCCCTAAATATTTCACTAATTCCCCTAAGTATTAAGGTATTTGAAAATTAGAGGGGCTCAGAGCATTTCTCTGACTTCTGGAGGGATCAGACCCTCAGCCCAATAATTTAAAAAACCTAAAGTATTTAAAATCATCATCCATTCACTTTCATAATTCTTTTCCTTAGTAAAATCCTATTTTACGTAGGAAAAATACACAATATTACATAAAATCCCCTTTTCACTTAAGCCTAAGTTAAATATACACTCTAAATGTTTTACTTGGTGCTTTATTACATTTTCATATTAATTTCTAACACATATTTTATAACTCCTGATGAACTTTCACCCTTTCCCGTATTACTAAAATATATATAAATCCTGAAATATTAATATCCTGGCCCATTGGTTAATTATAACCCTAAGTAAGTTTTGAACTGGATTTAACTAGTTAACCCGTAACTAGTTAATAACCCTGACCTCCCGCTGCATTAACAAGGAATTAATTAACCCCCAAGGTTAATTAAGAACCTCCCCGCCCATTCACAATCACCCCGATATGATTAATTAACTTGTTAATTATATTGGGCCCACTGCAGTTAAAACTCTGCCATATCACTAGCCCATCCACCGTCTGATCCCCTCCCCATCATCTGACGGTTGTTATTAATATCACGCCCCCCTTGGTGACCGCGCGTTAACGCGCAATCACCAGGCGGTTTTCCTCCCGTATCTCCACCACGTGTCATGTAATCAGTGGGATCACTGTCTCCTGGCCAAATACCACCCGATCCCAAAAGCGGTGTGATCACATATCGCTTACCACCCTCCACATACGACAAAGTGTCATGTCTTGCTTACGTCATCCCTCGAATAAAAATAAACCCCCGCCAACCGTGATTTTGTGAATAAAACCGACGAAATGTCGTTTTCATTGTTTCATATGACAAACTGTGTTCCCATGAAAAGTAACGTCCAATTCAACCGGTGAAGCTTTTCAACTGCCACCTAGTCAAAAAATTTGCAGCGACGCCATCCAGAACCTATTATCCCTCCTGCTATTGCACTGTTCACTCCCCCAATACAGGTATTTACCCATTTCCACCGAAACCCTGCAAGTTTTGGTTTTACACTGAATATTCCACAAAAAAAGACCAATTTCACTATAAATTCAGTCCTTTTTTCACTATATAGGTTCCCAAAACTTGTTGTTTTAAATATTTTTCACAGAAACCCCAAATTCCATTTGTGAATCCACAACAACCAAAGATGGAAACCCTTATAGCTCTGAATGTCGTACCCATGAACACTCCTCACAAAGATTTAGAATATCTACCTTTGGCCGATAAAGATTTTCAGATAAAAGACTTATCCAGTAATGAAAACCACCTTAAGATCTTTTGCCAGGCCAGAGATAGTTATCTGAATGGCTCTAACATCTTAGGACTGTGGGAATCCAACCTTCCCATGTACTTCCTCCCTTCAGTCCATGTTTTCCTAGATATAATTCATCATTGTTGTGCCAATTATGACCCTAACCAAAGAGTAGTCATGTCCCCAAGTTAAACAATCATTTTTCCCGTAACTGCTCAGTCCATCAATGATGCAATTCCACTCCAGTCAAGCTCTCACACCCATTTTTATGGGATACTTACTTGAGAAATCTTCCCAATTGTTTCAATCAAAACTGACTGGCATCTGTTAGATGTTCATGGACCCTAAACATCAGCCTAAAAGCCCACCTCCTTATCTGCAGACTTTCTCTACAGATACAGGAAAACGTATTGTTGATATGATATCCTCAATCATGGGATTCAACTCCAGAGAGTATGTTGATGATGTAACCATAGTGTTGTTGTCAATTTTTACTCCTGGACAGCCCCCTACTGTTAAATATGATTATGCCTCCTATATTGCCAATAAAATTCATGATCAATTCCTAAGATTGGACAATGAAGGAGTCTTTTAATACACCACTTTCATCTATCATCTTATGTTGTATTATCAGTCAGACAACTTCCCTTTCCATGTCAAAAAACTTGAAACCAGAGGCAATCCAAGGTCTGTCATCTTTTGGAGTCCCATCTTCCATAATTCCATTGAGACCCCTTACACCTATAATGAGTTCATTGACCTATTTGTCTATCTAACAACCACTTTATTGACAGGAGTTTCCCTTCCTAGGATCAATGGTGATATGAAGAAAATCCTCCAGCTCTCCAAGCAGTACAGGATAGGTGACTGGTACCTATATAAGAATCATACAGAAATCATGATTTATGGGTGTGAACTCTACCCTTTTAAGCTACCAAAGTATGTTCCAATGAGGCTCTTTGCATTGGAATATTTCAGGAAAATGATAAATGCAAACCTAATCCATTTTTGTAATGCCAAGAAGAAACCTCATCTTAGAATCAAGAACCAGCTAGGCCCTTTTGTCTACAACACTAGGGAAGCCTGGAAAGAAGCAGAAAAAATTTTAGAAGAGCATTTTAAGTTACAAAAGAGTTTTGGGTGGAAACCATATGACCCTAACAGCTTTATATGTGATAGAAGAATGAAGAACAGGTTGTCCCCATATATCCACCATAGGATTCCAGAAATTAAACAATATGCAAATATAGATGAATGGAGGGAAGGAACCCTAGTAGAGCATGATAGTGAACAGGCCAATTTTGAGAAAGTTATGAGAAATCTTGAGAAAACACTTGACCTGGATTCTTTTGGACAGGTACCATTTAAATTATCTCAAATATCAGGAGTTGGTGCATCTACTGTTGGAACCTCTCAGCAACCTTCACAGGAAACAAGTACACCAGTCACAGGAACATTAAAGGCAAGGAATTAGAGACCAACTTTCAACACACTGAACATCCTACAATTTCTAAGCAGCCTGAAACTTCCAGAGAACACGCTCAAATATAGACTCCTTCCACTCAGATCAATATGGGAGAGCCTCCAATTCGTTAAACTCCTCTAAATGAGGAAAGAAACAAAAAGAGAGACAGGGAAACAACTACCCCTGCCAGTGAACCATCAGGACAGCCTAGAACGAAGAGACAAAGACTAAATCCCCTATCAGAAGAGGAATTTATAGAAGAAATTACAGATAGTCAGAGGGAAGAAAGAGTGGAAAGTTAGCAAACTTTCCCAACAAGAGGAACATCCACTAGCTCTCAGAGGTAGGAGCTAGAAAAGCAACAAAGTGCAAAGATATCTTCTTTTAGGCCACCAGGGATTGTTGCCTCAGATATTAAGAAAACATTCACATAAATAAAAGCCAAGAACGATCCATTGAGGCTGCATGTTTATAACCAATATTTGAAGATGGCTCCCACAAATCAACAAAGATTGATGTAAGCCTACAACATCAAAGAAGGCAAGATGATAATGAGCTATTTTAAGCCAAAGATGCATCAGCCTAAATCAATAGAGATTATCTTAGAACAAATTTTGAAGTTATGGCCAAGGATATTCATCCTTTGGATTAGATTGAGTTACATAAACAAACTGGAGAAATGATTTACTCAACCTTGACTGGTAAGGCAATGATGGCCCACAGGTTGCAAAATTCTTTGGATAATACTACTACTCAACTACACTTGGAGAAGGCCTCCTCTCAAGCCAAAGATAATAGAATAGAATCCTTAGAAAAAATAATTATTGGATTGGGCAATGATCCCAAAGATGCAAAGGCTACAGAAGCCTTGATCAAAAAGAAATATGAAGATATTGTTGCCCTAAGGAAGCAACTAAAACTTCCACCTTCAAGGCATCCACAGACTGATGAGGTTATAAAGCAAAAATCAGAAGAAGAGCTGATGGATTTACTCTTAAAGCTCAATGAATGACTAAATGATACTGAATAGGCACTTGAAAAAGAATTGAAGGACAAGCAGGGAGAGTCGACCTCTCAACCTCCTAATGTAATACCAGTAGTATCAATAGCAGTCCCATCAACTCTTGGAGCAGCATTGGCACCAAATATTCCAGCAGTCACACCAGAGGCAGTTACAGGTACAGAAACAACAGGAACAGCAAGAGGAACACAGGGTAGCACTACTAATTTGAGCACAAAAGAGCTAATAAAATCAGTGCAGGACTTGAAACTACAAGTTTCAGAACTAAATAAGGTAAAGTAGCAATATGCCAAAATGGAACAAAGCTATGATCTCTCAAAGATAAATGTTGCAGAAAAGACAAGAGAGATTAAAGTGTTAGAAAACAAAGTGAAATAATTGGAGAAAGATATTACTTTTGACAAGCCTCTGTTAGAAATCAAGAAAATTCTTTGGGCCAACATCACTAAATCCATAAATGATGTTTGGCCATCCATCCAAGTAATTTTTGAGTAGATTGATCTTGTGAAGGCAGCCCAAAAAGAAGTCTAAAGAACAAAAGCAGAATTAGGAAAAATTCCTGAGGAAGCCAACAAGTTCATATATTTTTTGAATACTAGAAATAAAGAACAGTTGGAAGAATTAGGCATTAACAACAAAACGGAAACCATTTTGGAAATCAAAACGGTATTAACCAAGAAAAATTTGATGCAAAATATAGAAAGAAGATGTCATGACATGCAGGCAGACATTAATGCTTTTATGGAGAAGTTTGATATTTTGCAGGGTAAAGGGCTACCCAGTCCTTTAGTGATTAATGACAGAGTAATGAGGCATAAAGATTATGTGGAGAAATTGAATAAGTATGCAGGCAACCAAGCAGGTTCATCAACAAGTGCATCAGGAACAAAAGCATTGCCTACAGGTAGAATTCTCTATGACAGCCTAGAGAACTTATTCTATGTCGAGCACGAACTGAAGCATTTGTTCCCAATTCAGCCTACATTTTTCAGGTATATAGAAACAGATGAAACCCTTAGAAAGATTCAAAAAACCAGAATACCACAGCCAAAATGGTGGGAAGAAATGCTTGAAATTTTGTAATTTATTCTAGGTAAAAGGTAAATTTTGATTTTTATTACAATCAATGAAGGTAAAGAGGATGAAAAAGATCAACAGGTAAAGAGTATCAGATGCAGGTAAAGTGTATCGGTAGGAAGATCAAAACAGAGCAGCGAGCACATAATTACACAAAGGACAGCAAGAGGCCAAATCATAGGGCCTAACTCCAACACATTCTCGAGAATAGGAACAGCAAACCATTCGGTTGCCTTATCTATCATCTACGAGGTCTTCTGTCACTATTTTCATGAAAGATATGATTAGTCATCCCAGTTTATATCTCACTTTGTTATGAGATATTTCATTGTAAATTTTTTTGTATAAATACTCCCTCAATTGGAGTATTGAGGGTGGATTCTTAGACATTGTTGTAATATTGACTATTTTGGAATAAAGTGTTGTTGGACCAACTTTTGTATGACTTGCTGGATAAAGAATTGATGCAAAGGACTTTCCACAAATTTCTTGAATCAAACACCAGACCAATAAGTCCTCTATACCTTGTGTTTTAAAGTTTTCTTTCTTTCTTATATCATCTATGTTTCATATCTAAATGATAAACGAAAAAGAGTAATTCAGAATATGTTTGAGTGCACTCTGTTTTCAATCGTTATTATTCTCTGTGTTTTCTTCTGAACTAGAATAAACAGTGAAATCTTAATTGCTCCTATTTTCTAGTTTGTTCATTTTTATTATTTAGTAAAGAATACTTAACTGCTCTTTATTAGTAATCATTCAAGTTCCCTCTTTAAATAGGTTGAAGGATTCTTAACTGCTCTTCACCCAATTTGAGTCCATTCCATCTATCCCAAGTCTTTATTTTCTCCCTATTTGACCATCTTGCCCTGTGAAACCATCATTCGTTAAGAAACCAAATCCAGCTAAGCCATCTTCTTTGACTCCATTAGCCCAATGGCCTAAACTACTCAGTCCTACCCCTCTGCTATTGAATCTCACCACCCAAATTCAAACAAAACTCCTAAACTTCACAACTAGCCTAATATCTTTCAAAACCAAGCTAAATCATAAAGGGAGAGCCCTCTCTGGATACAGATTGGCTAGATTCTATTTCTAAAAGTTGGTTTGTGGTTACCTCGGACCCCTTTCCTCTTCCCAACAACTTCAAGGAAAATCTGAGTGATAACGGCCCTAATCTATGATATTTCCGCCAATCATTTGACTATGAAGTAGTAGCCTAGGTGGTAATTCTCAAGACATCACATAAGTGATTGTGGGTGTGAAGTGACTATAGTACCTAAGATATACATTATAACACTATATCAGTACCGCTAGAGGTTGCTTCATTTTCATGTGGATAGTTGGATCGAGAAAGGAAATTAGAGGGAGGTTAGTGTAATTGTTTATCACACCTTCACTATCTAATTCATGAGGACTTGAGCTCCACTAGGTATAGTCTTTGGAAGGCCCCTTTTATCCTTTGGTTTACCTATTGATAACCTAGTTTTACTAGGGGTGTATTATATGGTTATCATTTCCTAGTTGGCCATAGGTTATTTTGTTTATTTTTGGTTAAATTTCATTTCTCACTATGGAAACTAAGCTCTTCACTAGTCATGAAAAAATGAGGTCACACTCTTGAGGGGTAAGAATCACCATCAACTTAACAGAAGAAATCCATGATCTATGGTACTCTTCCCATAGACTCTAGAAGACATTTGGAAGACTTGAGGGGCTATGATAGTCTTGAGATCAAAATGGTAGACGAATACGCACAACATAATTTTAACCCTTGCTTGATTGAACCTTTCAACTTCATACTCATTAGGGGATGGAATACACCTAATAGTGAGCCTTTCTCCTTGCTTAGCAACTATCACACAATGGAAGGTGTAAGTGGTTCATCTAGTATGTGGAACCTATTCCATCTTCACCTAGTACATCAAGATGGATATCTTGACTTCTTCCTTGGCATCTATTAGTCGAATAAATGATTCTACCACTACAACTAGTAGATTTGGATTCTCTATATGGGGCATTCTAGTAGTCACATATTTTTGTTCTATGAGTGTAACTAGTGTCAACATGCCTATTTTGTTAGTGTGAATTCCTACTTCTAGATTCATATCTAGTGGGGGTAAAAGACTTGATTTAACATCAAAGGCCATTATTAGGCTGCCAAACCAAAGGAAGTAATGTTTATAAGGAATAATTGAAGTAAAATCCCAAATTAGGGAACTTACAAGGGTGGTTGTGCCTTGTAGGTTTTGTAGGAAGTGACTAAAGAAAATAATCATGCCTTGCAAGCTTAGTAACTTGCCATTGATCACTTTGTTTATAAATGGGGGTGTTTGAACACACAATAAAATTGGGAAATTACTCTAATATAAGACAAATGTGAGATGAGTTAAGATGTTAACCACTCAAAAGGACAAATGCAAAGACAAATCACTAAAAATGACAATGAAAACAAGAAAGATCAGTGATTTTTTTAAATATATAAGGAAGAAGCTATAGATCCTTCTTTATGGAGTCATCAACTCCATTATGAAGAAAATATCTCTTGAATATAAGTAAGCACTCCATCAGGTTTTCCTATAACCTAAAACAGATTATACGATATACCACCTAATGATTTACCACCTCATTAAAGGAAATTTCAGCCTAAAAGTTCCCATGAAATTTTCTTGTAATTTCCATGTCATGATATGTAAAACAATCAATATCCTTCAAATTTAAACAGAAGTAAATGTAACTATTTTGGAGAGAAAAGAAATATTTTTTTTTAATTGTATTTTTGGCTTATCTCCTTATAGGTGTACTCAAATTTCAATTATAGACACTCATTGGATGCATAATTAAATTCTGCATCTAACAAGTACATATTATGCATACTTTTGAGAAGCCCCACATTGACAAAAATTGAGGATACATTAAAACAACGTGTAGAACATGTTTTTTTAATGAATGTCAATTTTTATGAATGTGGGTCTTCTCAGAAGTATGCAAAATGGGTACTCATTGGATGTGGAATTTAATTTTACATCCAATGAGTATATACTTGAAATTTCAGTAAACCTATAAGGAGATAAGCCAAAATAAAATTAAAAAAATTAGCTTTCTTCTTTTCCCTCCAAAATTCATAACTTTTATTTTGTTATTTTAACTATTATTTTATTATTTTTCCTTTGGAGGCCACTTTTAGGCTAAAATTTCCTCTAATATACCTAAGAAAATTGATCATTTTTCCATGCCTATCAAAATGGATTAAAAATACATACCTTAACTTTATAGGTCATCTAGTCTAATTTAGTTGATATATCTCTAGAGATACAAGCTCCAACTCCTATTACTTCCATATAAGAAACTAAAACACATCAATCTTAAACAAATTTTGGATAAATAGGAACATCAATAATCCCTAGTTATAATATGGTTTACTCAAGAACATTTATATAAAACTCTAAACCCATCATGTGAGTAAACAGGAAACCATTTAGATCTATATTCTAAATAAGAGAATATTACAAAAATCATTATAGCTTGAGTCTTGGTTGAGGCTCCTCTTGGCTCCTTGCGCCAACTATTCCATGGCCCTTATATAAACTAGAGAAATCTAATCTCTAAAGGCTAAAAAGTATTTAATCAATCTAGTAACATCAAATTGCATATGATTCTTGATACTCCTTCCCTTGGAATGCCATATTTTTATATAATGATAGAAGGGGTTCATGGATGTTTATAGGCCTCTAGAATTAGGAATTCCAAGTATAATGTGAGTTCCCAAGCATATGTGAGGAAACAACTCATCTAAGATGAATCTCCTTGGAAAATGGCATATCTAGAAGAACCTAGGTATTGTTGTGCCATGTTAGTGATGTAGGGCTTGATCAATCACTACATACTAGTTTTGAAAGGCACAATTGTTTACACGTCTCCAATGGTACAAGGTATGAGCACCCTCTCAAAGATGATAATCCAAGGGTTAGAATATGATGTTTCAACAAGTCTTTATGAGATTATTCTAGTAGATCCTTCGTAAATATTAGGGATGGAAAATAGAAATGTAACAATAGTTTATAAGCTAATATCATGAAGTTTTGACCTCAAAAATAGTCAATTAGGGCTTCAAATGGGATTTTAAGGGTTTTGGACCCAAATCACTAAAGTGGGGCCTAATCATAAAATGGGCCATATAACTGAATAGATTTTTCACCTAGAAAGTACCAATATTAATGGAAAATTATATAATGATTCATTCCAAACCGGTTAGTATGCATTTTCTTAATGTGAATTAGTGATATCCTTATGTTAGTACACCTATGATCTAGATTGGATCATCATATTATTTTTCACGTATCTCAAAAATTTTTGGGTGGAAAAAATGGAGAAATTTGCCTTCAAGGCAGTGGTAGGTCCCAAATTGGAAAATTTGGGCCCAAAAACCTTATGGAACCATTTTAGGGAATAAAATCACTTTTTCTAGTTTTTCCAATTGATAGATTGTACAAAATACCTTGATATCGATGTACACACTGAGACATTTCGAACGGTCTAAATATCACCTCAATCAGAGCTCATATGTGAAAGTTATGCCTCTTGTGATTTGACCTACCTAATTGACCACTATCGTATGGGTGGATGCCATGTCAACCCCTATTAATAATATATGTGGGGCTAGCCACATGAGAACTTTCAAGAATAGTATACAAGATCCAAAACCTTATCATAATTGAGAGTTGAGGAAGTAAAAAACCTACCCCTAGGTGTCTAGTAGGTTATGTTAAATATTTGACTACTTTGAAGAAAATGGGTTCAATCATTTTTCATTGTATTTGTTTCATAGTGGAGTAAAACATCGAGGAGAGGTATTTTTAAAGCATAGTAAAGGCGGAGGATGATTTTTTAGCATTAATTCAAGGTAGAGTGTAAAATGTAACTCCATAGAAGTGTTTATTCCCTTGTATGTGCATTTTTTTTATTTGAAGTAAAGAAATAGGAAGATAGGACTCATCATCTAGCTAATTTTTTCCTGTATTGGGTTTCCCAAGATAAATAATTTTTTGATTTGTTGGATGGTATTTTTATGTGCCTATCCTTTCAATTTCTCATTTCAATGATTTCATAAGTTCGAACAAGGCTAGTAATTACTAAACCTAGAATTTAAGGAATAAATATACACAATCTAATCTAAGATTTCATAATATTATAAGATTTTTTTGTGGTGAGCTATTCTAGTGGAATATCCATGACAGATTACATATCAACCTCTGTGACAATATATGGTACATTGGTTAAAAAAATTAATTATTTTTTTAAATACATAATTTATTTCAAAATATTTAAACATATTATGGTGTGCTAGGTATAACAATGTACTAATATTTTTCAGGAGAAAAAAACAAAAAAAATTATATTGGATATAAAATGGTTACACGTACATCATTCATTTTTGGACAGATTTCAATCATGTAGCCTCAAAATACATATTAGCACCATATCAATACTTGTATTTGATCTGAATGGAAAGTGGCATCTACCCATGGTATTCATTCACCCATGGTATTTATCCACCCATGGTATTCATCCACCCATGGAATCTACCCATGGTATTGTAAGTGGCATCCACCCATAGTATTCATCCAACCATGGTATTTATCCACCCATGATATTCATCCACCCATGTTATTTATCCACCCATGGTATTGTAAGTGGTATTAGATTCGGGTTATGGCTCCATGGGAATGAAGGTTTGAAGAATATTTTAGTTTCAAAGTTTTGAAGCAATCTTCAGAAAATTTCATACAAGTGCTACAACCTTCACAAATAATATTAGAAGGTTTAAAATAGCTTATTGTTTGTTATCTCAAATGGGATTCTTAAGGAATTTGATTTGGTTTCCCAGTTTGAGAGATATGAGAAATTGAAGTTACACATGTCTCGAATGTTGCGCAGTCGCATGTACCATGAGTTTCTAAAAATAATTTTCTCACTCCATAGCTCATAAAATGTCAATTTTCTTAATCAATGGAAATATCTCTTCAATACCTCAAATGGGTCTTTGACGTAATTTGATTTCATCATCTGTAGCAAAAGTTATTAGCAAATTTGTAGAAATAGGTCTATAAAGCGAAAGAAGCCTTTACAACATCACATTGGATAGGAGAATCTACAACACCCATGGCCACTTTTGTTACAATTCTGAAACACATTTATAGTTCAAGTACATCTATGGTGTGGTTTGGTTCAATACCCCACCTAGAATCCATCAGTTTTTATATCTGGAGCAACATTCAAAGCGGGTTCCCTTTGGAGACCTGCCCTCCCACGCCGCTTTAGTAGGCACCTTCTTCACAATCATCAGTTTTAGCATAGCAGCATCTAGATTGGGTTATTTGGAGATTTTCCCTCCCACCCTAGGCTATGTAGGCACCTAGTAGTTCATCAACATTCAGCATCACGATTATCAATAAACCACACAAAATCCTTGTCCTCGAAGTCCATTTGCTAGGATTCCCAATGTTAGTATCAAAGTTTGTCGCAAGCATTATAAGGTATCTCTATCATCAGATCTTCATTTGTCATCGTTATGGGTCATCCACAAACCCACACTTCTTCGAAGTCCATTTTCTTGGTTTCACACTGTCAGTATCATAGTTGGTGACAAGAATTACATGGTATCTCTATCCTTGGATCTTCATTCATCACAGTTGTTAGAGCCTAGATCGACCTCAGGTTGAAGAGAGGCAATCCTAGGATAACCACAAACCACACTTAACTTGGTAGCTAGCCCTACTAGGTCAGGAGAGGGCTCTCTCCTTTTCAATCTCAGTAAAGATGACTACAATTACAGCTTTAGATGATTGAATTGAAATTAGATTTTAGGTTAGGTATAGTAGCTCAACGGTTTTTGGTTGATTTTGATGATTGGCTGCTGGATCAAATGGAGTAGGCAGCTTGGGTCCAGGAAATCAAGTCAGATTTACAGACATGTTTTGTGGGGCGAGATAGATAAGTGTTTATGCACTAGTAATCAAGTGAGATGGTTGATTTAATACTGTTGAGGGGCTGAGGAGTGCATGCAGAGATCATGAATCCTCTTCAAACTACTAAAAACATTAAGAACTAAATGCATTCCCAAGGCAAAGCACTATTATCAATGTATTTTGCCTATTTCTCTTGATTCATTTAGTTAAGAAGAATGGAAAAGGTTATGAAACATATAATGCATAAGAATAACTTATTACAAAAGAAGAAACAATACAAAAACATAGTATCACAAGAATCCCACAAAAATAGCTACAAAACCTGGTTTTATTCCTTGCCAAACTGCTATAGAGACATACAATAGAGCTCAGAGCTTCCACAAGAGTCCAACCTTTACAAATGACTAAGAAAGTACATAATATAGGCACCAAAAAACTCATGCTAGCCATTAGGGGTCGAATCCATGAGAAGAGGGGTGGTTTCAACCATATCTAAACTAAGAACAAGAATATAGGCAGTGGAACAACTTGCCTCTAAAACCAAGGAAACTAATTCATTTACCCCCAAACCACCTCAAACTAATGTATCTACCCTCTAGGGTCATTTTACAATTACATTTACATCCCATAGCATCAACTAAATTCATATATTTACCTAAAAAGTGCACAAAATTCAAATTACAAAAAATCTAGGCGAAATTTTGATTTTTGAGCAAAACTAGCAAAATTCATCCTATCGCAACGCTTTTTCCAATCCAGTTTTGGAGACCTTCCCGATGTCCAAATTGGGTGCAAGATATCTCGTTGGAGAGCTTTTCTAGTCTATTTTTTGTAACAACCTGAATTTATGGACTTGGATGTAATTTTCCCCCTCAAAAATGGAATCTCCGAAGATTGTTTCCTGTGTGTCAAAAAAGTGGCAGAGAGGTCATTTTTTGATGGTTTTTTGGCCTTTAGGTGACCAAGATCTACTCCAAAATTGATGAAACTTTTTGGGTTTGCTTGTATTTTCATGATGAATCCAAAAATTCAAACCAATCTTTCAAACGATACTCCAGTCAAAAGCGCAATTCCATTGGCGCTACGCACCTATTGGGTTTTCCTGCTTTTCTAATTTCAAAACTTGAAAATGACAAAGAATTCTCAAAATTTCCCCAAATTTGGTACAGAGCACCCTCAAGCACTGCTATGATGAGCTAAGGAGGTATCAGCAAGAATTTCTAATTTGTTTTTCTCCTTTTGGCTTCTCAAAATTTTCCTCGACCTTGCCTTTAACTTTCTCATTCTTATATTGCATATCTTGTTCTGGATTAAATAGTGATAAGCCATGTGGTGAAGCATTTTATTCTCTTTATCAACCTTCTCAAGCAGCTTCTCAAGGTGAATGTTCACCTTCTCTAACCAAGTTCCTCGGTCATTCTCAATTTCTTGCTCAATGGAGGTCATCTTGCCGTTTGCTTTCTTTGCCTCTTGCCTTTCTTCCCTAATCATTTGAAATTCCATAATAGCTTGTTTATCAGTTAATTGCTTATTTTACTACTCAAGGTATTTTATTATGCACTTTTCTCTTTCTAAATTGACTGATAGGGCTTGAATGTCAACCTATTTTTCCTTGATGATCAAATCCTTGACACTCCTTGGGTTTTGAGCATCCAAGTCCATGACATTCTCCTCCTGAGCCACCTCATGGTCCATCAGGACAAAATATCTCTCTCTTGCCCCTCACTAAGATTAGCCTCATGCACCCTTTTGGTTATCTTCCAACCTTTGTGAGGTCTCCTCTGCTGCAAGTTTAGTTCCCTAGAACTGTCACTGAGGGTCTCTTCCCCAATCTCATAATCTCTTTCCAATGTCTTATTTGACTGTATATGCTTGTGGGCAAAGAAAGATAATGTAGGTGAATGATAAGTATGAAGAGATTTTCAAAAGAAATGGAATGAGTGAGAGGAAATAGGGACATGAGTGAGATTTGATAGAGTATAGGGTTTGAGGGAATAGGGTATGAAGGGGATGACTATGGTTTTGAGAATTGAGGGTGTAGGGTTAGGGTATAGGGTTATGTATGTAAGTAGGGTTTTAGGGAAGTGTATATGAGTGAATGGGAATGGGAATAGGAAGTGTGTGTAGGGGTTAAGGTTTTAAAGCACAACCACCAATTATGAAAAGAAAGCTATGTAAACAGTGAATTTTATGAATAAACTTTGCTTTAACATCAGCTAGGGTTTAACCTTTTCACAAATTAGCTCTAAGCACAAAAAGTCTTATGGCAAGAACAGTAGCAACACTTACATGTAGGAGAAGAAATATTTGCAAATTGGAGGAGATTTAAGTGATTTTGGGTTTATTTGAGGGTTTCCAGCACTGATTGGCAATTTCCAATAGATGTGCAATGCACTCCAACAGGTGCATAGCGCACAATGAATGTGCAGCGCCTATGTTAATTAACACTGGCAGACATCATCCAATGCGCAGCACTAAATGAATGAGTAGCGCCAGGCAATTGGTGTGCAACGCCTCTGTTTTTCTCCAACAACACCTCAACTCGCTTCTTTTTGTCCAATGACACCTTAAAGTTGCCTTTCGATCTCTCCTTAGCACTTTAGATTTCACAATGAGGTGATATGAAAGATGAAATGATTTTTATACTTTTTCAAGCCCTTTGACATTTCATTAAACATAACCCACTTTCTATTGTTTGTTTGCTCCCCTAGAATACTCTACTTTAATTGATTTTTGACTTTTTGCATATCCAGAGGTGGAATGATGCTATTTTCTTTGACTTTTTTGCAGTGGTAGGGATTAACCAAGTTGGCAAGTGACCAGGAGTAGCATGTGAATAGTGTTACATATAGAAACCATAAAATTACATTTAATTACATGAAGTGAAATGATATAATACAAATGCTCTGCTCGTTCAACTCAAAACTAGTTTTGAGTTTAAAGAGCTTTATTAATCTTACAAACCAAGAAATTATGATTTTTGAATAACCTTCTCATGTGCCTGCTGACATTTATTTTTCATGTGAATGACCATGGAGAAAAACCCTAAGACCTAATGAGACTGAAACCCTATGACCTAAGACCTATTTAAACATGAACCATTGACCTAAAAAGTATGAACAGAGATCAGCAGATATATGTCATGAGGGAAAAAAACTTAATTGAACCCTACCATCAGTTGATCCATGACCTAATGGAATGCAACTCATCATAATTGGACACCTAGTATGAAATGAAAAAAAATAATTTTGATCACTGATGGCAGTGTGAAGACACTGATGCTAAAATTGGCTCCAATGGGGATGGTAGCTCCTTGGAGGTGCCAAGAACACCCTAGACCTAGTAGCCTTATCCATTGGGCATGGACTCAAAAACTCAAACTTAAATTACATGATTGAAACTTGATGACTCAAAGACACAAACTGACTTGAAACTGACTCAATACTAAAACACAACTAACAAACTGGAAAATATGCTCAAAATGGAGCTTATTTAGTAAAACCTACTCTAACTTTTCATTTATCACCTGATCAAGTGAAATGAAACAACCAATGCAACTAGCTAAGTATTCTAACTGTCATTTGAATTCTTCGCAAGTGCTTGCTTATGAACAACAAGATAGAACTACTGAAAGGCAACTCCCATGAAAACTTGTAAACAGATCCAAACTTTCCCAAATTGAATAACATGGATTCTCTATCCGCCTCCAAAAATACTGCATAAATATCTTGAAATTCATGTGCACTAGGACTTAGCTCATCCAATGGATTACTTTGCTTCTCTTCATACCATGAATGCAAACTTTCATCTGAGCTTTGTGACGAGACTCCTGCTGATAATGACAAAGAAACTGGCTGTCAAATCAAGTTTGTATCAATACTTTTTTCAAGCTCAAAGTTAGTCAATGGAGAAGGACTTTGACTACACATATCATCCAACATATCAGCTATTGGATCATGAAAAGCTTGAAAAAACTGTTGCAGCCCATTTTCTATTGGTTCTAATGACATTGCATGATTTTCTACAGGCTTCTCATTGAAGATATACTATGGAAATTTCCCTTCAAAAACTGAAATGATTCAAAACAAAATGGTATGGAATCATCTTGCATCATTTGATCATATTTTCCATCTTCCAAGTCTTCATCTGCAACCTGAAATTCAATGGCATTCCGGGGCTGCAAATCTAGATATTACAAGTCTTAAACAAGGATTTCATTGCCCTCTAGATGGTCAAGATCGAAACTTATCGATGGTTGATTTCTGATAGCATGAAAGTTGTCTCTAATGATCTGAAACGAAGCAAAACAAAAAGGAAAATATCCTTCACTTGCTTCAAAATTTGTTGCACTTTCCTCCTCACTTCCATAGTTGATATGCATCGGTTGATCACTATATTCGAGCTGCTGAAAGTGAGCTTCCTCCTTCCACAAACCAGCTGTTGATTTGTCTGCAAGACTAGCTTCTGCTTGGAGAACATAATCATCATCATACTGATCAAACATAGGGAAATCATCAGTATAAAACACATCATCAAGCATAAATGTTAGGTCAACAACTCTCTCTTCTCCAAGATGATCTATAAAACAATCACTATCAGATCTATGACAACTAGGATAAGAAAGAAAATGTTTTGGATCAGCCACTTTTTTTTCTTCAATCAGTAAACCATGGTCTTGAACATCATACTCATTCCTTGTGGTGTTCTTTAGCATCATCTCTTCCACTTCACCTACCAAAATTTCAAGCTTTACCTCTAAAGATGTCGATTCCTCTGGATCTATGTTCTTCATCTCTTCTTCCTTCAACATTGCCCTTCTGATCAGCAAATTAACCTCTACATCTACTGCATTGTTCTGCATTTCTTCAAGTGTTGAAAGGTTCCTTTCTCTCAGTTGAAACTCCACTTTTGGATCAAAGGTTTCCGGATAGTGCAAGAGGGCAGATCCAGGAGGAGGTATTATAGTAATTGGCATCAAACAATAAACTTGGTTAAATCTGACAGAAAATTGTTGTGCTGTCTCCCCTGGCAGTGTTTTCAACTGGTTATATTCTTCTAGAATCAAGAAAAGGTTTTGTCTGACCACCCACTTGTCGAGGAACACTTTGACAAACTACTACAAATCTGATATGCTCACATTAGGTAGTGTTTTGAACCAACTCTTAAATTTTCCTTACAAAGAAAGAGCAAAAAGCCTAATACTAACATCTTCTTCATCAACTTTTAAAAAGTCAAGAAAAGACTCAAAATTCAGTACAAGTCTCTCAGCAATGATGTTGTCGCATTCACCATCAAATCTTGGTAGATATAGGTCATTATTTTTAGGGAAAGCATGGGATATAAGAGGTAAAATTAGAGGTTTGTATCAATCTAGAATTTTACAAGGTGTAGGAGTATATACAGAAGGTATAGAATCAATATTAGTCTCTTTAGGCTCGTCAGCTTGAAGATGGTCATCATAAGATTCAGAAGAAGTGTCTTGATCAAGATTAAAAGCATGCGAATATTTGGTATTCACAATCTTCAAAGGGAAAGAATAAAATGCAGGGCTAGGATCTTCTCTCAAATACAATATACTTTGTAGAGCCTTCTTGACATTCTCAGGAAAAGAGAAGAAATAATTTATAACAAAGAACATAATGTCTTGGATGAAATTCCAACTTGAATACCTGATCTTTCCATATTGTCCTTTCATGTTTCTGTTGATCAGGTTCATCCTCTAGTGGAGTCCTTCGATCTGATCTCGAAACTTATTTGGAATCGCCAAGTGAATGATTTCAGCCTTCTGATGTCTGATCGTTGTCCACCATGAACGATCAGATCTAAACTTGATGCATTTTGCTGAGGAACATAAAACTACGTTCCCTAGTATGGTAGCCACTATGTTAGATCCTAGATCGACCTTAGGCTGAGGGGAGGCAATCCTAGGATAACCACAAACCATGCTTAACTTGGTAGCTAGCCCTACCAGGTCAGGATAGGGCTCTCTCCTTGTCAATCTCAGTAAAGATTACTGCAATTACAGCTTGAGATGACTGAATTGAAATTAGATTTTAGGCTAGGTCTAGTAGCTCAAGATATTTTGGTTGATTTTGATGATTGGTTGCTGGATCAAATGGAGCAGGCAGCTTGGGTTCGGGAAATCAAATCAGATTTACAGACCTGTTCTGTGGGGCGAGATAGATAATTGTTTATGCACTAGTAATCAAGTGAGATGGTTGATTTAAGACTGCTAAGGGGATGAGGAGGGCATGCAGAGATCATGAATCCTCTTCAAACTACTAAAAACATTAAGAACTAAATGCATTCCCAAGGCAAAGCACTGTTATCAATGTATTTTGCCTATTTCTCTTGATTCATTTAGTTAAGAAGAATGGAAAAGGTTTTGAAACATATAACACATAATAATAACTTATTACAAAAGAAGAAACAATACAAAAGCACAGTATCACAAGAATCCCACAAAAATAACTGCACAACCTAGTTTTATTCCTTGCCAAACAACTGTAGAGATATACAATAGAGCTCAGAGCTTCCACAAGAGTCCAACCTTTACAAATGACTAAGAAAGTACATAATATAGACACCAAACAACTCATGCTAACCATCAAGGGTCGAATCCATGAGAAGAGGGGTGGTTTCAACCATATCTAAACTAAGAACAGGAATATAGGCAGTGGAATAGCTTGCCTCTAAAACCAAGGAAACTGATTCATTTACCCCCAAACCACCTCAAACTGATGTATCTACCCTCTAGAGTCACTTTACGATTACATTTACATCCCATAGCATCAATTACATTCATATATTTACCTAGAAAGTGCCCAAAATTCAAATTACAAAAAATCTAGGCGAAATTTTGATTTTTGAGCAAAACTCGCAAAATTCATCCTATGCGCAACGCCACTGATCCTATGCGCAGCGCTTTTTCCAAGCCAGTTTTGGGGACCCTCCCGGTGTCCAAATTGGGTACAGGATAGCTTGTTGGAAATCTTGTCGAGTTTACTTTCCAGAACAACTTGAATTTCTAGATTTGGATGTTAATTTCCCCATAAAAATTTGAATCTCCCAAGACTACTTCCTGTGTGTCAAAAAAGTGGTAGAGAGGTCATTTTTTTTATTGTTTTTTGGCCTTTAGGTGACCAAGATCTGCTCCAAAAATGATGAAAATTTTTGGGTTTCCTTTTTTTTCATGTTGAATGCAAAAACTCAAACCAAACTTTCAAAAGATGCTCCAATCAAAAGCACAGCGCCATTGGTGTTGTGCACCTATTGGGTTTTCTTGTTTTTCTAATTTCAAAATTTGAAAATGACAAAAAATTCTCAAAATTGCCCCAAATTTGGTGTAGAGCACCCTCAAGCATTGCTATGATGAGCTAAGGAGGCATCAGTAATAATTTCTAAAAAAAAAAATTATCCTTTTGGCTTCTCAAAATTTTCCTCAGCCTTGCCTTTAACTTTCTCATTCTTATATTGTATATCTTGTTTCGGGTTAAATAGTGATAAGCCATGTGGTGAAGCATTTTATTCTCTTTATCGGCCTTCTCAAGCAGCTTCTCAAGGTGAATAGTCACCCTCTCTAACCAATTTTCTCGGTCATTCTCAATTTCTTGCTCAATGGAGGTCATCTTGCCCTTTGCTTTCTTTGCCTCCTGCCTTTCTTCCCTAATCATTTGCAATTCCATAATAGCTTGTTTATCAGTTAATTGTTTATTTTCCTGCTCAAGGTATTTTATTATCCACTTTTCTCTTTTTAAATTGACTGATAGGGCTTGAGTGTCAGCCTCTTTTTCCTTGATGATCAAATCCTTGACACTTCTTGGATTTTGAGCATCCAAGTCCATGAAATTCTCCTCTTGAGCCACCTCATGGTTCACCAGGACAAAATCTCTCTCTTTCCCTCACTAAGATCATCCTCATGCACCTTTTTGGTTATCTATCCTCCTTTGTGAGGTCTCCTTTGCTGCAAGTTTAGTTCCCTAGAACTGTCACTGAGGGTCTCTTCCCCAATCTCATAATCTTTGTACATTGTCTTATTTGACTGTATATGCTTGTGGGGAAAGAAGGATAATATAGGTGAATGATGAGTATGAAGAGATTTTCAAAATAAAGGGAATGAGTGAGAGGAAATAGGGATATGGGTGAGATTTGATAGAGTGTAGGGTTTGAGGGAATAGGGTATGAAGGGAATGACTAGGGTTTTGAGAATTGAGGGTATAGGGTTAGGGTATAGGGTTATGTATGTAAGTAGGGTTTTAGGGAAGTGTATATGAGTGAATGGGAATGGGAATAGGAAGTGTGTGTATGGGTTAAGGTTTTAAAGCACAACCACCAATTATGAAAAGACAACTATGTAAACAGTGAATTTTTTGAATAAACTTTGCTTTAACATCAGCTTTTAACCTTTTCACAAATTAGCTCTAAGCACAAAAATTCTTATGGTAAGAACAGTAGCAACACTTACATGTAGGAGAAGAAATATTTGCAAATTGGAGGAGATTTAAGTGATTTTGGGTTTATTTGAGGGTGTTATCACAAAATCAGGTACTGAAGGCTGCCAATCAGCAAGATTCTGTGTAACTATTTCAAACCAGGCTTTAGACTAAGGCTTAGCCTCCTTAGTCAGAGAGGGCTCTCTCACAGACTATGAATATTGACTAATGACAAGGAAAGATGGCTAACTCTTAAAACACATGAAAAATAAGCTGGCTGGACAAATATCAAAGTGTTTCCCATTGGGCTTATGGAGTCTCACACATATCAGCAAACAAAAACACTATCCTTTCATAGAAATCAGGGCACTTTACATCTAATGTTCAAACATAACTTACATAAAACACAGTTTTCCAAGGCATACAGGAAGTCATAGCATGACACATGAGTTCTGAGTGATTATGCAGTAACAAAACTGTAAAAGAACACTAAAAAGAATAAACCATCATACATTCGAACCATTAGATCTATTGTGAATCCTGAGAAGAAACAATAGACATTTGTATTACTGAAATCTGCTATACATAAACCAAAATAGTCTTGTCTTTTATCAAACATCCAACCCCAATTACATCCAAGTCTGATCTATATATAGGAATACATTCTTAACCACCTTGAGCTTCCTCCTCCAGCATGAGGGGAGCTCGAAGGTTGCTATTAACTACTCCTATCTTCTGTTTAACTAACTCATTAAATACATAAGTACTGAACTGTAATTACAAAGAGTCCTAATTTAATCAAAACTCAAAATCTGTCCTCCTCGTAGCATGATTCCTTCTTGATTCTTGACATCTGTCTTCTTTCTGTTTTGGCCGAGATATCTTGGAGGAGAATGCAATGAACAAGCTGGCTTTGGATACTGGCTGCGTAGATGGTTCATTAATCCTCAAGATAAGTCCCCTGTTTTCCCGGTCCTTGTCTCCCATCATTCTTCACAAATTAAGTAACATGTTCCCAGCTCTTTAATTCCTTAAAGATTACGAGCATCACCATATTCCCCAATGTGCTGGAAGCCTTGTTGACTTAACAGGTGTATAAACCAAAATCTCCGTATGCATTCCCTATCAGAACCCTAATAATCGGTAATAAAGTACCTTTATCAAGGTTTAACTAAAGACAAAAATATTTCACCTTTTCCAAAAGGCACACTTGTCATTCTCTGCATAGCTAGAATAGTCTTATGTGGTCTCCCTTATGTTCCTTAGGCATTTTCTTCAAAAATTTGCTGATCCCATCATTAAACTCTTTGTTTTCATCATAAAACAGCACCTACAGCAGTTTCGTAGCGCGCTACGAAACTGCTGTTTTTGCTAAAACAGAGTATATTTGCACTAAGGCGTCTTTTGCTTGAACTTATGACTCTTCAGACTTCTTCTACAGGTGTCAAAGACTTATATGACTTCAAAATAATGGAGCTTAAACAAAATTGACCAAAACTAAGAATATCACATTTTTCTTCAAATCAGTGAGCTAGTTGACCTAGCTGTATCTTCAAATTTGCAACCTCCTTCTTTAAGGCTTTATTTTCAGCTCTCAGGCTCATGTTCATCTTTCTGATGAGTTTAGCTTGCTTGAGGGCTGGAACCGTCCATGTATACACATCAGCCACTGAATCTACCTGACCCACTAGGTTTTTGCTACCTTTTAACACAGCTCTTCGGTAGTTGGCATATCTAACTGCAAGCTCCTTAGTAACATTCTTCACCTGGGCAACTTCATCTTTTGCTGCTCCCGCTTGGTTCTTTATGGATATAACATTTCCTCCTTGGGTAATAATAACCTTTCTGTTCTTGTCTTTATGCTTGACTGCCTCCACTGTTTTGGTCAATACTTCAATTACCTCCGTTCTGGGCATCTTTACAGCTTTCTCTTCTTTATGCACTTTCTCAGCTTCTCTAACTTGTTTCCTTGTAACTGGCCTTCGTGGTTTAAACATAAACTCCTCACTAGGTTCATCAAACCTAAGTCTTTTCGAAGCTTTTGACTTCTTAGTGCTCTCAGGTGATGATTGAGTTAAATCAATATGCATGGGTTCAAGATGCACCGGTTCTTCCTGCTCAAATTCAATGGCATCAAGCAAATCACTTAAGCTGGCCTTTGAAATTGGACTTTCATCTACAGCTACTGATTTACCCTTCTCTTTGCTTAATTGACTCCTTGTTTTAACTCTTGATACTCTTTCAGACCCACTTGATCCAGGTACATCTTTCTTGTGCTTAACCTTTTCCTTTGATGATGGCTGAGATGGCTCTTTAATAACCACGGGCTTTACTGGCTTGTTCATCTGAGATTTGGTTTTCTTTTTATCCCTAGCCTCCTTTCTAAGCTCAGCTATTGTAGGTTCTTCCATTGATTCTTCTCTTTCTCTAACCGGCTGTGGGGTGAGGCCTGTCCTACTCTGGAAACCAGCCATATAGATGAAAGAATTCCAATCCCTACCAATTTTTTGAAGAGCATCCAGCACTAACAGTTTGACTAGACCATGGTGAAATAAGGATGTCTCACAGTCATCCTTCCTTAATTGAACTTTATCACACATCTTGCTGAGACTACGAAACAGGTAAAATGGAATATCTATAGATGCTTTACCCGTAAAATGCAGCAACAACTTAAAATGATAGGAATAGACTTTGTTATATCTGCCCTCACAGGTTAAATACTTTTGAATACAGGTAAGAAGCATAGCATAGTGTTCTTTAACATAACTTCTAGGCACAGCCTTGGTTAGATCTTCATTCACATAGGCTTCTTTCAAGAATTCCTTGCAGGGGTTCATATCAAATTTGAAGTTTTTAAACCACTCCTGCCCTCCTCTCGGAATCTCAGTTACATTAGCAATAGCCTCTGGAGATACTTGGAATTCTAACATAGACACCTTAGAACTTAAACCTGTAAAGTTCAAGGCAAACTCTTTTGTTACCTGAGTGTGGCCACCCTTCAGTTTTTCACAGAAACTCCAGCAACCAGCATCTTTGAAAGCCTTTCTTACACCTTCATCCCTCAATGCAAGATCCAATCCTTCAGGCTCTGCCCTCTGACACCTTCCAGACCGATGCTCCTTCTTCTCCATTACGCTTTGAAATCTTTCGCACAGAGAAACACCACCAGCCTCAACTCAAATGGCAAATTCAAATTTTAGAACGCAGTTTCACTTGCAACAGGCTCTCTTGAAGAAGAAACTCGGGCACATTTTCAATTCAAATAACTTATCATACAAGCTGACCACTTTATGCCTTATTGACAAACATTATAACACGACCATGCATGACAAAACCGTTTGAATGATTTTAATTTGCGTGACTATGAACCTACTGGTGGAATGATGGCTCATAAGTGTTTAGAAGGTACGCCAACTGACAATAACTGGACGGACACAATGACTCATCCCCAGACATGACATTTTAAGAATCTGCGCTGCAAAATCCCTGAATCCGCGATTTCGTAGCGCAGATAGTTATAAATTAGCAGAATGCACTGCGAAATGGCTGGATACTGACACGCTGCGAAAAGGCTAAAACATCATTGCGCTGCAAAATCAACCAATAAAACTGCGCTGCGAAAATGCGAAAAGGACCAGTGACGTATACAAGATAAGACATGTCTTATTCAATCATGATGAAGGATGACTAACGGTTTTTGAAAATGATTCACATCAATATCATTTAGAAACATGACGCCTAAGTAATAAACATAAGACAACAACCATTTGACACCCATTTTTGACAATGAAATTTTGGACAAAATTTATGTACATGTGACTGCAGTTCTAGGTGATAACAGAGGGTTTCCAACACTGATAGGTAGTTTCCAATAGATGTGCAACGCACTCCAACAGGTGCGCATCACACAACGAATGTGCAGTGCCTATGTTAATTAACACTGGCAGACAGCATCCAATGTGCAGCACCAAATGAATGCGCAGTGCCAGGCAATAGGTGCACAGCGCCTCTGTTTTTCTCCAACAGCACCTCAACTCGCTTCTTTTTGTCCAATGACACCTTAAAATCACCTTTTGATCTCTCCTTAAAACTTTAGATTTCACAATGAGGTGATATGAAAGATGAAATGATTTTTATACTTTCTCAAGCCCTTTGACTTTTCATTAACGTAACCCACTTTCTAATGTTTGTTTTCTCCCCTGGAATACTCTGTGTTAACTGATTTTTGACTTTTTGCATGTCCAGAGGTGGAATGATGCTCTTTTCTTTGACTTTTTTGCAGTGGCAAGAATTGACCAAGTTGGAAAGTGACCAGGAGCAACATGTGAATAGTGTTACATATAGAAACCATAAAATTACATTGAATTACATGAAGTGAAATGATAAAATAGAAATGCTCTGCTCTTTCAACTCAAAACTAGTTTTGAGTTTAAAGAGCTTTATTAAGCTTACAAACCAAGAAATTATGATTTTTGAATAACCTCCCCATGTGCCTGCTAACATTTATTTTTCATGTGAATGACCATGGAGAAAAACCCTAAGACCTAATGAGACTAAAACCCTATGACGTAAGACCTATTTAAACATGAACCGTTGACCTGAAAAGTATGAACAGAGGTCAGCAGATATATGTCATGAGGGAAAAAAACTAAATTGAACCCTACCATCAATTGATCCATGACCTAATGGAATGCAACTCATCAGAATGGGACACCTAGTATGAAATGCAAGAAAGTAATTTTGATCACTGATGGTAGTGTGAAGGCACTGACACTAACAACAGTTATTAGTTAACCACACAAAACCCTTCTCTTCAGTGGCTCTTCATATTAAACAAAGGCTTCTCAGGAGGGAACTTCATGCAATGGGGATCATTGTTTCTTCAGGAGGGAGGAATGATATTAATGGAAATTGGAATCTACCCATGATATTCCTTCACCCATGATATTTATCCACCCATGGTATTCATTTATCCATGGTATTCATCTACCCATGGTATTTATCCACCCATTGTATTCTTCCACCCATGGAATCTACCCATGGTATTGTAAGTGGCATCCACCCATGGTATTCATCCACCCATGGTATTTTAACTAAAATATACTATAAGTAACAATTCATATTTTGTAAAAGGACAGATTGTTCACCACAATGTAGCTTTTACAATTGTTCTCTATTTTAATACAAAGTTCATTAGTGGTTTTGCTTACTGTGTGTTCTCCTCTTTTCTTCTGGCATTTCAATTTCCTTTTTTAGATCTTTGGGACTCCCCCTAAGATCTAGATCAGGATTAGAAGATCACTACTGAGTATGGAAACTATCTGAAAAAACAATTTAATCGATCCACTAACAACAAAAACTCCTAATATGGAAATATGGATGACTTGTAATACAGGAAGATCAAAAACATTAGTGGTTTACCATTGAGGACTAAAGGGTATCATGTAATAAACATAAATAATAATAAATGTTCCTTACATAAGAGTGAAAATTGTGGCACATCAAGGTAATTTAAGCATGGAGGGGAATGTCCCCTACTCCCAAGCATTTTTCTACTCTAAAACTATGGTAATGAATGGTGCCCAATAGTAGAGAGAGTTTGCCTTTGTATAGTTTGTTTGCCTTTGTGTTTTAGTGGTGCCTAATATGAACGAAACAAATCTTCTCAAAGAATTGTGAGAGTGTACTGATGTGATCTAGCCAGTACAAGAATTATGTAGGGTTGAAACCATTTATGTGATTGGCATGATGGATGATGAATTTCAAATAACTAAATATAGATATGGAGGGGATAGATAACCACCTTGCACTATAGAGAAGACCCCAAAGGGCCAATATTTATACTTTGGTGTTGGTATTAGGGCCTGCATTCCATTGAAAGAGATAAAGAAGACAAGGGGGAAGTTGTAACAACCTTGGTTAAAAATCCATGTAATAAAGTTAATAAAGAAAAAATAATAACCATGGTAATGGGACATGTATTCCAAGATTAATGTTGGGAAAAAAACATACCAATGTGGATCACTTGTGATTAACTAATGACTATGGAAATTGGCAAAGGAAATTGCAAATGCTTTGGAAAGGCATGAGACATTTATTGGCATTTTATTTATAAAAATGATGGAAAATAGGAGAAAAGGGAGGTGAAAGGTCACAAGTTGCATGTGAGGAGGAAAATGAAGGAAAAATAATGGAAAATGAAGAAAATATAGAACTCATCAATAAGAAGGCTTTTGAGGATCGGTTTGTAGCTTGTTCTCAGTGCAATTTTGGAGCTCCCATTTTCTACTCTCTCTCTCTCATACTCTTGGACACTTATACTTTTCTATGAGCACTCTTGGAGGAGTTTGGAATACATGGGATTTGGAGCAAGAAGGAAAAGGAAGAACATGAAAGCATAAGAGGACATTGGGATTAGTAGCTACAGTGGGTTTTACTCGTAGGTATTGAGTTACATGTATGATTTCCTTGCTAGTTTTAGCATGCATGGCACATGCATGTGGTTTCTTATTTATGATATGTCGTTGGCATGGAGGATTGCCTAGATTGATAGTACTTTTTCCTAGCCTTTCCATTTCCTGGATAGCCATGGTTTTATGGGTTTATCTTTGTTTTCTAGTTGGTTCTCATGTTTCTTATTGTTGTGGGTTAAGTTACTAGTTCCTGGAGCCTTGGTTGGACAAACACTTTAGAAGTCCTATAACAGCATGGGTTGAGTTACTAGTCCTGGAAGCCTTAGTTGGACAAGCGATCTAGAATCCATGGTGGGTTGAGTTACTAGTCCTGGAAACCCTAGTTGGACAAACACTTTGGAGCCTGGAAGAAACTCTGGGTTGATTTACTAGTGCAGGAAACCTTGGTTGGAACAAATGCTCTAAAGCCCTTGACAGCTTGGGTGGAGACCAATCTGGGGATGGTTAGTTATGTCCAACCATAAGTTGGAATCACTGATTGAGGGTTGAGGTGGTTTCGCCTCTCAAAGCCCTAGGTTGGTTTCGTTTAATTTGTTTCATGAGATCCCACATTCATGCTTGTAATATGGCGCAGGAGTGATTGGATGAAAAAGAGATTTGGTTTAGCCTAATATATGGTTGGGTGGTACGTGGAAGTCCCTAACTCGGTAGGATTTGTATATGTTAATAGGAGCTCCTTTTCCTTTGGTATTTTAACTCGGTAAGATTTGTATATGTTAATAGGAGCTCCTTTTCCTTTGGTATTTTATGAGTAAGTGTGCTCTCCATTATGTGTCTTTGGTTGTTTTCTCATTGATATATCTTTGGTTATTTGCTGGTTATAAACATGTTTTATGAAAGTTATGATGTATGACTCTCATCATGTTTTGGTTAGTATATCAAATGTTAATGAATGAATGACCTAATAGATAAAAATGTAGCTATTGTGAGGAGAAGTTAGTCCTCTTTGATGGTTCTCAGATAAGTATGACATCCTTATGCTCAGATCTATTGTTGTGACTTGTAAATTACCTGTCTATGATATGTTTAACGAAATGCCTATCATGGCTTGTAGGGGTCAGATCAAGTCCTTGCTCAAGTGTTTGCATTATTAAACTTGTTTCATTGTTATTTATCATTTCCAGAAGTTTCATGAAGTTCTGCGGAGTGGCCTGAGTCTTGGCCCTGAAAAGGTGGCATAGAATATGGGGTTGTTGGCGCTGAACTGCCTAAAAAAGGCCACATTTGCATGGATTCCTTGTTATGGGAGCGACTGGATGGTCCTGGCCACATGCATGCCTTGTCATGGGAGCGACTAAGGCTCTAGGTCAGTGAAAAAGAAAGTTCTCTCAGGGGTTGGACACTTGAGGGGGTTGGTTGGCTCTTGAAGGTTATGTAGCTTCTAAGGAAGGTTAGTTTGGTATTGTCATGTCAATTCTAATTCCTTAACTATACATGGGGAGTTGAATCATATCATTATAAATTTTTGTCACATGTTTACCTCTGTGGACCAATTATTTTGAGTAAATGTGGGAGGAGGGTGTTACAGAGTGGTATTAGAGCACGATTTCATTCTCCTTGGGTGATGTCTAGTTTATTTTTTCATTGGATGAATGTGTTTTCATGTGTACATTTTAGTTTCATATGTGTCCTTATGTGTGTGGTCTATGTGCCCGTTGTGTATGCATGGTGGTGGTCATGGTTTTCATTGTGATGTCATGTAGAAGTCGATGGTGTTGTTGTCGGAATGTGTTCTTCATGAATGCATGTCAATGTTTATATGTATTGTGTATGCATGCATGTTGTACATATGTTCTTATGCATGCATTGTGTCTAGTTGGTGTGTAGTTATGGCATCATGCATGGTAACTGGATGATGTCTATATATTGTGATGATTATGATTATACATGTATTACACTACTATGGTTCATATTGCAGATGGGATATCCACGCCTGAACTAAACTGAGGTATGTTGATTTTTTTATGATTGGGTTTAGCTGACATGATATACTTTGCAGGAAGAGAAGATCAAATATTACTAGCAAGATGGAAGGCTAAATCTCATGAGATCCTCCCTATAGATCATATGAGCAACATGGTGAGGGATATTCTCCTGACATAACAGACACTTTGAGAAGTTTGAAGGAAGAAATAAGGTGTTGGAAAAAAGATAATGACCTAATCATTTAATCACAAGAGAAACAAGCAGAAGACAATGAATTGATTCTTTAGAGCTTGTCAGACTTTCATAGACAAGGACCTCTTAGAATCAACCATGGATAGGAGGATAGGACTAATGGTTCATATGGAAGTAGGTCTCATGGTGGGAACAGGTTGGATTGAGTTGACATGGTTAGAAATGGAAGATTATTAGACACACCTGATATACAAGGCATTGAGCATGGGCTTTACTCTAGCTCTAGTTCAGATAGGCATCATGGTCATCATCGCTATCATCCTTATAGGAGGAGTGACAGGGGATATTTTTCAGATGAGTTCAAGAAAGAAAAGCCACCTGCATTTGATGGGGAAATGAAGAAGTCATGGTATGAAAAATCTTGGTTGCTTGGGATGAATAAGTTCTTCATATTACATGATTACTCAAAGAACATGAAAGCCATAATAGTGACTTTCAGTTCTAAAGGTAAATCAGACATTTGGTGAGAAGATGTGAAGAATGTTAGGGGCATTCAGGAAGAGGAGTTGACTTGCAGTGATTTCGAGGGACTTTTACAGGAAGAAGTATCTATCGAAGAGATACTACGATGAGATGGAAAAATAATTATATAATTTGAAGATGGGATCCATGACAGATGAGGAGCACACTAGCATATTCTTGGAGTTATCAAGGTATGTGCCTTACCTTAATGAGGAGAAGGAAAATATTTAGAGATTCATTAGTGGTTTTTCCGTATCATTCAAGAATAGGATTGATTTCAATGAGCCTAGGTCATTGGAGGAATCCATCAAAAAGCTAAAGCATTGTTATGAGCAATCAAAGTGCAGATCTGAAACGAAGCAGGATTGGAAAGGTAATGAGAAGAATAAAGGAAAATGGGATAAGAAGCAAACAAGACCTCTGAACATGGGTAACAAATAGATTGCAACGCCACCTAAGAAGTTCAATGTATTTGATAGAGGACAAGGATATTGGTCTGAGGAGCAGAACAAGGGTGATGGTAGGAAGCCCTTGTGGTGTTGGACTTGTGGAGGAGAGCATCTCAAAAGAGATGATCCATAGCATCAGGGTGGTAGTCTGAAGATATACAGTTATAAGGAGGAACAAATAGTAGGGGATGTTGGACAAAGTATTCCTCATATTTATGCAGCAGTGGATAACAGGTAGGCATATCACCAGGCATCTATTATCGAGATGGATGATAAGATTTTTGATCAAGTTGTTTCTATTTTGATTGACCCATGATCTAATTATAGTTATGTTAATCCTAACTTGGTGGAAAAGTGTTGTTTAAATAAATAAGTGCATGCAGAATATTGGTTAGTGTAGTTGGCTACAAGTACAAAGAAGAGAATCATCATTGGGTAAGATCTTGTGCATTCGAGTTGAATGGTATCCCTACCTCAACACATTTGAATGTACTACCGTTTGGATCATATAGTATTCTTTTAGGTATGGACTGGTTGTATCTTCATAGGAACAAAGTGGATTATTATGAAAAATCCATTACATAATTGGATAATAATGGAGAACAAAGAATTTTGCAAGGTAAGAAGAAGCTACATCACTTAGAATGGTGACAACTATGTAGGAAAAGCACATTTACAGGAAAGGGTGTGTGTCATTTGTAGTTCATATTTCCAATGACAAAGGTAAGGAAGTTGAGGATGTAGATGTTTTGAAGTGGAATCCGGTTTTATAGAAGTTTCAAGATGCATTCTCAGCAAATATTTTAGAGTTTTCGCCTTATAGGGAAGTGGACTTTTCTACTGAGTTGGCACCAAGGACAACACCAGCATCAAAGGCATCATACAAGATGAGCACACCAGAGTTAGTGGAATTGAATTTGTAGTGAAGGAAATTCTTAACAAGGGATACACTAGGCCAAGTGTATCACCTTGGGGTGCACCTATGTTGTTTGTGAAGAAGAAGGATGGTACTCCCAGGTTTTGCATTGATTACAGGTAGTTGAACAAAGTGACGATCAAGAAAAGTTATCCATTGTTGAGGATTGATGTCTTGTTTGATCAGTTGAAGGGGGCAACATTGTTCTCAAAGATTAGCCTCATATCATGATACCATCAGGTACGCATTAAGCAAGAGGAAATCTACAAGATTGCTTTCTGGACCATGGATGGGCATTATGAGTTTGGTGTAGTTCCATGTGGTTTGAATAATGCTCCAACTAATTTTATGTTCTTGACGAATATTGTATTGTGTTCTTTTTTGGACAAGTTTGTTATTGTATTCATTGATGATATATTGGTATATTTTAAGAATAAGGAAGAACATGTTGAACATTTGGCAGTTGTGTCGAGATTTCCGAAAGAGCATCAATTGTATGCTAATCTTAGTAAATGAAATTTCTTTCAGACAAAGGTACATTACTTAGGACATGTGGTTTCCAAGGAAGGCATAGTAGTGGATCCAGAAAAGATAAGGGTCGTCACAGAGTGGACAACTCCTAGGAATGTAGATGAGGTAAGATCATTCATGGCATTAGAAAGTTATTGCAGGAGGTTCATCAGGAATTTCTCATAGATTTCTTATCCTATTACATCGTTGCAAAGGAAAGGTAAGAAATTTGAATGGATAAAGGAATGTGAAGCCAGTTTTGAACAGTTGAAGCAGTTGTTGACAAATTCTCTAGTTCTAAATATTACAAATCCAGGCAAAGAGTTTGTGCTATGTACATGTTAGCTCAATTTATTGTGTAAATCAAGACATGTATTTTACTATCAATCCAGGTTGGTAATCTTAGAAGAAAACCAAAATTTGTGGAATTTTGCATAAAAACTAATGTAGGAAGTAGTTATGAAAAAAGAAGTGCATATTACAAATACAAATCATTCTAAGAATGGAAATACATATTATAAATTACTTCTCGGAACTTAAGCAAAACTATCTAAATCTATTCCATAAAAGCATACATTATTAGTCAATGAAATTAGGCTATTTAGAAAAACAAGGAAGAGGTTCTCTCAAAGAGACCTGGTTGTCCTCCCTCAACAATTCTATAATAACATTGTCAATATCTAAGTAAGCATGAAATAATGTAATGAAAACGTAAAAACTTAATCTCAAAAAACTTAAAATAAGTGAATCTTGTTCAGTCTTAGTTTTAGCTCACGGAGAATAAGCTCCCTCAAGGAGACCCATTTGTCCTTCCACATTCAAGATAATCACTAAAATAAGAAATATTCAATTAACACATTTCATAAAATAAATTCATATTAATGATATCTACAATTATTTACAAAAAAATGAATATTACGAACATGGAAAATCAAACTAGCATATGGAAAATATAAACATGATACAACAAAGTGTACTTAGCTTGGATGGGAACCCTCCAACCTTGTTGGTACACTTCTAAAATACTCATCAACAGAAACTCATTCACTCTAGAAAACAAATAATTCATGAAGAAAAAGTTTTTTCAATCATCTCCAAAATAATAAGTTTGTCTACATACTCAAACTATGAATGCCTCTCTTTAAATAGGCAAAATGATAACCAAATAAGCTAAAAATTCAAACAAAATCATTAATTTTATCCCACTTCATCATGTCAAAGCCATCCATTAGTTACAATAAATATGGAGAAATTCCAAAAAATCCTAAAACTGCCCCTTTTTAATAGGGATTTTTGGGTCACAGGTCAGGTTTGACCAGCTTTGATCAGGCTTGTATTTTCTCATTTTGACCGAGCCAATAACTATTCATCCATCGTTGGTTCCTAAGCTTTCCAAATATGTATTCATCTTGAGCCCATGTGTCCTGCATATATCACTTTAACGGAGCTATTACAGGAATTTCCAGTTCTGTCCAAAAATGCTCTTAAAACCAAATTTTTGCAAAAATATCTAAAAATTGAAAAACATAATTTATTTACCTGAATATGCATAATAAGGTCAAAATAAGGCATATATGGATGATATAAGGTGGAATATGATGGAATTTAAGTGGATTTTTAATAAGAAAAATTGATCAAAATCGAGGACCAACATCTCCCCCTTGCTGATCTCCAAGCATGTCCTCATGCTTGCTTTCTTCTCTTTGATCTTTTGAGTGCTGATGTACCTACTGTCCCTGATCCTGAAGCCTCTTGCTGTGCTACCTATAGAAGAAAATCAATACCTTCACATGTCCCTTCTTTGTAGATAGTAGCCATCACCTTCTGTCTCTCATACTTGTATTTCCATGTGTTCTTTTCATTGAGCCACCTATAAGCTTGTTTAGAAATCAAAATGTTATTTGTTTCAAGCTTATTAATTTTCTTGTTCAGATTTTCATTTTCTTTCATGAGATTTTTGTTTTTTTGTTTATACATCTTATTTTCTTTCTTCAAATGCCTTTCCAAAAAAATTTTGACTTCCAACTCCCTTGTTACCTCTTCTATCTTATTAAAGTGTTCTTCTTGTTGTAGCTATTTTTCTTCTCTTACAGTTTCCTTGGAAAATGAATGTGATGATGTATCTCCTATCCATGCATGCTCAAAGTAAGAGTCCTTTTCCAAAGGCTCTTCTTGAATTTCCCTTTCCATCCTTTGCAATATCTCATTAACTTCCTTTGATACTGTTGGAGGTTCAACAATTTCTACCTCTTGGTCTTTTTCTTTCTCACCTGGCTCTTCTTGGGTTTTCTTCCTAGGCCTTCTAGGAACAGATATGAAAGATATTTCTTTTTCAACCATGCCACTATCCTATTTCTTTTTGGATCGGGTCCTAGGATACATAGGAGAGTTCATTATGCTTCTAGTAACATGCATTTGTTCAAATTTCTCTTCTGTTGTTTGCTCTTCAATATGATGTTGAACCAAGAATTCTCTCCAAATCAATCCCTTGCTTCTCACCTGATGTTCTACAAGTATTTTAATCAACCCCTGATGATAAACATGTGCTTCTTTCACTTCAATTTTATTTTTAACACTCTCTATCATTTTAATCAATCTTTTCGAGAAGAAATAGGGTAGATTAATCTTGGATTCTCCCTTTATGTGTTGCAGTAGCCTAATGTGGTAGAGATAAACTAGGCTATGCCTACTGTCACAAGTGAAGTATCTTTGAAGGATTAAAACTAGTTCAGACCAAGGTTCCCTGAACCAATCCCTTTGAATTCCTTTTGATCTATCAAAAGATCCTTTTCTCTGCTTTTCTAAAAATAATGTCCATCCTTTCTCTTTGAAGTGTAAGCCTTTATGGTATTCTTCTCCTGTTAAGGGAAGATCTAGAGCTTGGGAAAGGAATTCTGGGTTTAGTGTATGGAGAGGTCATCCACTTTTGGTTGTCCTGTTCATAATGATTTATGAATTCTTGGTTAATATTCTTATATTGCCCGTTAAATTTTTGAAGAAATCCTATCAATCCTTCCTGACAGAGTCTTTGTATGCTTTCCTTCCCTCAATTCTCTATCTTGAATTCATTTGGCTCAGTTCTAGTTACCATATGTTCTATGTCAATTAATGTACCAATTAACATCCTCATCATAAACAAAATTACATATATAGATATATCTTTGCTTTCTTATTCATGCAATTTTGATTTATGGATCATGGAAAATAGGCTTACCTGATCTCTGAAGTTCCTTGAAAAAAAAAATGATTCCCTTGCTTGAATCTTTCTCAATTTACTCTGTTCTGCTACAAAAAGGAGTCCACTATTTTTTTAAAAATTGTTCACTGTGTAAAAAGATGTCCAAAATATTGTAACAATGTCTCACTGCTTCTAAACTCCATGCTCCAATCTTTATTTTCCAAAGTTTTATTATGAAATTACCCTCTCTGATTTTAAAATATTTCACTATGCATATGAGAATGGAACAAATTTTCTCACTATATATATGAAAATAGAGAAAAAAATGCTCATTATGTGTAGGAAAAAATTTCTCTATGTGTATATGAAATCTCACTCACTGTATATATGAAAATTTCCCTGTATATATGAAAATTTTGCTCACTGTGTGTAGGAAAATTTTCACTGTGTATATAAAAATGAGACTCTGTTTTTCATATGCAACCATATATGAAGAAATTTGTATCTCGAGCTCAATTACCTAATTTGGAAGAAAACTTGTAGATATATTTGAGTTAATGACTTGTGTTCCTATGTTTAACAATTCCATTTTGATTAGAACTCTTCTCCAACATCTCTGAGGATTTTCGCATTACATAGATGGCAACGTTGGTGTTAATGGTGGCAAGATTTTGATTTCATAACTGAAGTTTGACTCCTTATAACATGACACATTTCAATCACTAACTTGAGCTTATCTATTCCTAAAATCCGTTCAACTACTAATAAAAATCCAGAAATGATTTCTTACCTTGTTTCTCTGCGAAATTCTGGGAGTTTGTTGGTAAACTCGGTCAACTTGGAAAATAGGAGATCTTGGCTTTAATTCTCTCGTTAAAGCCGATACATTCCTTCCTTATTTCTCCACAAACTTCTCTAACCTCTTCGCCTATTTCTTATGCAGCTTCTTCTCTGTTCAAGCTTCTCTATTCTACAGAACCCTCTCTTCAATTTTTACGTTTTTCTTCCTTATTTCCTCCTTCTTCGAGGGTGTTATACGCATGCATATGGGTGCACAACATTATCCTGTTCTTTCTAAGCTTAAATCTAGTTGTGATGGTGGAAGAAATGCTTAACACGGAGCTCAGTTTGTGTTGGAATGGTGAATGAAGGCAATAGCATTACATAGAGTTTTTTTTAATGTGTTTTGATCGTTTTACCACTCCAACTCATCCTTCAACCTATGTACCTATGGTTACTCATATGTCTATATTTTGACTGCATTCCTGTACCTTCACGTACGCTCTGCATTCATGGCTTTAAATGCCTATCTTATCACCATAATGTTTACATCGCTACACTACCCATGTTTTGTGAAGTTCATCGTTTGTTCATGACTGCATTCATTTCGTTGCATGCCCACTTTTGTTTGTATATGCAATGATACATATGTCTTCATCTTTCGTTTATGATTTCATTCATTTTGTTGCATGCCCACTTTTTTTGTATATGTAATGATACATATGCCTTCGTCCTTCATTCATGATTTCATTCATTTCATTGCATGCCCACTTTTGTTTATATATGCAATAATACATATGTCTTTTAATCCTCTCTGCTTTTGTATATTGCATATATACTTTTGCATTTTGATTTTCATACATTAGTCTTTGTCATTTTTTATATGCTCATTTCTTAATTTGTTTTTGAAATGACCATAGGATAGGTCATTTTAAAATCAAATTTCTTATAATGACACTAACTCTTTGTGGTATTGTAGGCAAACAAAAAATATTATGGCAAGAATATTAAGTCCTCAATCTTTGATCAAAATACTTATAAGATGATGTACATGGAATTATTGTAGGAAACTTATATGGGTTAATGTAGGATTATGAAATGTTTAAAGTAGAATGTATGGTAGAGTAATTGATGAGGGTAGGATGTAGTTAATGGATTGTAGGTAGGATAAATATAGGACGATGTAGGTAGGATAACTGTAGAATGTAATAGGATGCATATCCAAGTTAAAATTAGTTCTATCCATTCGAGAAAAAAAATTAAAAAAAAGAGTTTTAATAATACACTTGTTTTTACTTACAGTACTTCTTCTTTCACATAATATCTCAACATTCATTGAATGATGATAATTCTTCAAAGATAAATGTTGTTGGAATGTAGACACTTGTATCTGCTTTTATAATCCCTTAAATATTGTTTCATGTTTTTGCATATGATATTGATTCAAGTCCCTTCTAATGAATTTTCATGTTGTTCAGGTCCCTTGTGCAACTATCTTTTGAATAATGTTTTATGTCCCTTCTGCAATGTTCTTTCAGGTCCTTCCGACGTCATTTTGATGCAGGTTCCTTCTATATATTTTAATGATGATAGGTCCCTTCTGATGTTGGTTGATGATGTTTTATTTCAGGTCCCTTCTGATAAACAACTACTTGATATCAAACCATAGCATGGTTTGTTGATTTATTGTGAATCTTCCCCCCTTGCTTATCTTCAGACTTGTCCTCAAGTCTGTTAAGTTTTGGAGAGTGATCCTATAAAAACACAAATGGAAATAAAAACATGAAAAATAATTCATATTGGCCAAACATGTTGGTTTTCTGATATGAATTTGAGTTTGTGTTGTGCCAATTTCCTGGGTTTTCACAACCAAACTCTTTTAGTATTTTTTAACTTCTTCTTTTTTTTTTTTTTTTGGAGCTAGGGAAAGCATAAGGCTATGCTTTTCCAATACTTCCATTTCATTTTCCTCTTAAACTGTTTTCAAAAAGTCTTCTCTATTTATAGGCTTATGATAAACTTTTAATCTATGGCCATTAACTAGAAAATAATTTGTTGCTTCATCTATTGTCTTTATCCTTACTGCTCCATTGTCAAAGATTTTTTCTATCTCATATGGCCTTAGCCAATGGGTAGTAATTTTTTCCTTGAAATCTTTGAACTTGGACTCAAAAAGTAGTGCCCAGTCTCCTATATGAAATATTTTGTTTTTAATGAATTTATCATGCCATTTTTTCCTTTGTTGTTGAACTAGAGATGTATGCTCCATAGCTTGTTTTCTGATCTCATCTAGTTCATTGAGTTGCATCATCCTCTGTTTTTGTGCTTCTCTTAGGTCTAGTCCCATTTCTTTTGCAATTTTATATGTAGGAATCTCAAATTCAATTGGAAACAAGACTTATTTTCCATAAACAAGTTGATAGGGGCTAAATCTAGCAGTGTTTTTCCATGTTATCCTCTAAGCCCATAATGCGTCATTCAACTTCTCTGACCAGTCTTTTCTATGAATGTTCACTTTCTTTGTCATAATGTTCTCAAGTATCTTGTTTTTTGATGCAACTTGTCCATTTGCCTGTGGGTGGTGTTAGTGTCAGTCTTTTCATACTTCCATCAGGGATCAAAAATCTGCTCTTTTGCATTTTCATAGTAGGAGTCCCATACTGTAAATTTTTCATCACTCCATGAGGTCATGATATATGGATCCGCTGATGGTTGTTCTATCTTCAGTTCCTCCCTCATAGACTATACTTCCTGATCTTCAATCTGTAGTCCATTTCATTAGGTCATAGGGTTTGGTTTCATTAGGTTTTAGGGTTCCACCAAAGTCAAAATCTGATGTTAAAATAACAATAATGGTCAACAAAGACATGAGGATGATAAATAATTCAAGCATGATAGCTTGGAAGTCATAAGTTTACTGAAAATATTACTTTTTAAAGCTTAATGTAATTTTCACCTTAAAACATGTTTTGAGGTGAAAATAGAGTATTTTGATTTTATTTATATTTCTTATGTAATTTTAAGTTTCTATATGTAATAATGGTTCCCAACTGCTTCTAAGTATCTGTTCCTACTGCCTAACAAAGAAGCACTGCAAAAAATTAGTCAACATGACCAGTGATCCACCTGCAAAGACAAAATGAGAAAAGGCATTAAAAAACAGAGTTTTGAAAAAGACAAGGAACATTTGAAAGTGGGTTTTTCTAAAGTGAAAAATCAAACTTGTACTCATATATAAACCCTCACATTCCATTTTCTAAGTCATTATGCTCATCTTGCAAGCAAAGAAGTCCAAAGGTAAGAGCAAAAGGTGAAATTCAAGTGAGTTTGGGCAGAAGAAAATAAGTGTTGCACGTAGGGAGTAAGGCGTTGCGCTTCTGGAGAAAATAGGTAGGTGCTGTGCATAGGGGACGAGATGTTGCACATAGGGGACGAGGCGCTGCTCATAGAGTAGTGTGCTACGTGTCTAGCAAATTTCAGCAGTTCAAAATAACAAAGGCGCTGCATGTAGGACTAGGCACTGCCCGTCTAGGCGAAGGCACTACGCATTGAGCAACAAGCCTCTAAATCAGCCATAATACCAAAAAATCACCAAATTCTCTGCTCTCTTCCTCTTTACAAGTAAGCTACTCTTCTATACTTCATCTTTAGCTTGCGCATGAAAGTCATAAAATTTTTCTTCATGATTAAAATCAAACCCTAGTTTCCTCTACAAAACCCTAACTACTTTGTTTCCCATCACCCATCACTAGAACTACAAACCCTCATCACATCACTACTTGTCCCCTCATTATATCCCTCATCCAAAAAATGCTTTCCCTCACTCTCAAAATTCATATTTTACCCATGATTGTCTCAATCTACCCTAAACACATCCGTACAATCTAAAGACTCCCACTCATTCCCTTCATCCCTTTCTAAAGGTGTGCAACCAAACAATCTTGTAAACATGGATAGAGAAGATCATGAATATGAAGAGGAAAACACAGCTAGCGAAAGTTTAGCAGATAGAGCTAGGAAGCACAAAAAAACCTCATAAGGGAGGCAAGATCACAAGAGAAGAGCCAACAAACCTTAAGGAATTGCAGGCTTCTCAGTTGGCTCTTTCATGTTTTAGATATCAGGGATGCTATGAGTTTTCTGAACAAGTGGAGAGAGTACAATATCACCCAAAGCTCACCAAACTCTTTGTGGCTCATCTTCAAAACAACAAAGTGACTCTTGATGGGGTAACTTTCACAGTTTCACCATCCATCATTTTAGATGCCTCCAGGATTCCTAATGTTGGTGAGAAGTGGTATAAGGCCCAGGATCTTGATGAAAATTATTATGAGCCTTATATTAAACCTCAGTACATAAATTAGGTGAAGAGGTTCTTTCCTTTCAAATTTCTTGAGAACAAGTATGTCCCCTTGATGAGAATCATCATCAAATATTTCACTTGTGAGGGCAAATTTTCCAGGTTGTAGACTTACCACATCAGGATCCTCATGCATTTTACAAGGGTGAAGATGTTAAACCTCCCATACTCTTGTTTAGAAACATTGAGAAAATGGCTTACCTTGTGTAGAAGAAGTCATACCCTCAGCAGATGAGCAGCATCTATCACTACTCCTTGATCAAAACTATTGTTCTTCATCATCTCAGTCTCCTCAACATCCCTTGGGAGACATTTATTGCTCATGACATGTTTAGGGGTCCCCATATTCCTTCATCAGTGTTTCATGAAACAGGTGGGCCTTCTAGTCATGTGGAAGTGGGGAAATAGATCAAGGAGACAAGAACTACTGAGGTGCCATTTTACTTGACATATCAGAGAAGCACAAGGAGATTGTTTGTAGCTACAAGGAAAGTGTTCTCTCCATGGGATGTGGAAGGGACCTTGCCTTCTTCATCAGTCCATAGGCAAATGGTAACTCCACAGGATGTGGAAGGGGCTTTACCTTCTTCATCGACGCAACAGGTACAGGTACAACAGCTACACAAAGGGAAGGAAAAGGTGCAAGAGGAGTACCTTGATGATGAGGAGGAAAGAGACTTTGATCTAGCAGAACATGATGAGTTTGAGTAGCCTAACATTGAGACCATTAATTTAGAAGCTCAGGAGAGGGAAACCATAAAGGACATCATCATACAAGAAATGGAAGCTCAAGTGAAAGCTTTGGCGGACAATTTGGAGAGGGCCAAATTTGTCATCACATATTTGGAGCAAGAAAACAAGCAATTGAGTGACAAAAAAGTCCTCATGGAGCTAGAAATGCTCAAGATGAAACGACAAAGTGGTAAAGAGGCACAAGTCAGTTTGACCTCTACTGAGCAGGAGATTGAAAATGATAGGGATACTTGGCTTGAGGGAGTCAACCTACACCTAGAGTAGTTGTTAAAGAAGGCCAACAAGGACAACCAGATGCTTAGACACATGGCTTATCACTACAGGACCCACAATAAGACTTGCAACTTAAGAATCAAGAAGATGAAAGCCAGGTTAAGGCGGACCTTGAATGGCAAGAAAGAGGAGGATAGACTTAGAATTTTGGCCGAGGCCTCCTTGGCCAATCAAAGCACATGATGGTAGTGCTTCGCACAAATTTTGGGAAATTTTTAAGGAAATTTTGTCATTTTGTAAATTTTGAAATTCAATACATAGAAAAACTGTCGAGAAGCATAGCGCTGGTCCTAGGGGCATCCAATGGAGGAATGGCTTACATTTTTGGATTCAGGGTAGTGAGGACATGCACCCTAGAAATTTTCAGAATTTTTGGAGCAAAATTAGTCCACCAAAAGGTCCTAAACCACTCCAAAATTGACCTTTCTGCCACTTTTTGGACACATAGACGCTGCCTTGGGAGAATACATTTTTTAGGAATCAAATGAGCTCCAAATGAAGAAATTCTAGGTGTTCCAAAAAATATACTTGAAGACATTTCCAATGAGCTATCATGGGCTCAATTCAAATAATGGGAAGGCCTCCAAAAGTATCCTGAAAGTGGCGCTACGCGTTGAGCCAGTGGCACTGCGCGTAGAGCAAATTTTGCTCAGTATGCCTATCTTGCCAGTTTTCGACTATGATCAAGATTTCTCTCTCATGGTGGATGATTTAATATTGTAATTGATTTCCTGGCTTGTAAATATGATGGTTAAACAGTTTTAGATGGTAGATTCATTAAATTAAACGTTGTTTTGAGGGAAATGAATCAGTTTCCCCTCTTTTAGAGGCAAGTTGTTAGGTAACCTGGAATTCAGTTCCTTGTTTAGATTTTGTTAAAACAACTCCTCTTCTCATGGATTAGACCCTTGATGGCTAGTATGAGTGGTTGTGATGTCTATATCATGTATTTTCTTAGTCATTTGTAGAGGTTGGACTCACTTGGATGCTCAGAGCTTGATTGTACATCACCATAAGCAGTTTGGCAAGGAGATTAATCAAATTTGCAGCTATTTTTATGGGATCCCTATGGTATGGAGTTTTATTGTAGTTTCTTCTTCTGTGATTATTTGTTTACATGTTTTATGTATGCCATCATCCATTTCATTGCTTCTTATTGAATGTTATCAAGTTTGATAGGTAGAATCCATTGTAACAGTGCTCTACCTTGGGAAATCATTCAATATTTCATGTTTTCTACTGTTTGAGAAGGATCCATGATTGTTGCATGCCCTCCTCAGCTCCTCATCAGTCTTAAACATCTCACACCATTAAGCCTAAAGTGCTAAAGCCTATGCCTACCTTGCCCCATAGAACACCCTGCATTTCTGACTTAATTTCCCAGACCTAAACTGCCCAGCTCCATCTGATCCAGCAAAACATCAAAAAAACCCGATCAAAATTCCCATGCTACTATACCTAGCCTAAATTCCTTACCTTATCCAGTCATCTCGACTGATATTATCAAGTAGAGAGCCCTCTCCCGGCCTTGTAGGGCTAGCTACAAGGTTAAGCTTGGTTTTTGGTTACCGTGGAAGTTTCCTCCCTTCAGCCTGAGGTAAATCTAGGTGATAACATAGTGGTGACCATACTGGGGAACGAGAGACAAATCACCCCAATAGTAAATTTCATTTAAATTCTTGAACTTCGAATGATGAGTTTTAGAATTTCTAGGCTGAAATAGGAAAGTTGTAAAGAAATATAGAAAAATTTCAAAAGTTGAGCATACTGGCTTTGAGAAGGTACACTATATCCAATCCAGATCCAAATCCACTATGCATTTTCGATAATCATCACAAGATTGGGAAGAAACATTGGAAATCTATAGAGAAATTCAGTGCTACTGAAGAAAAATTGACTGAACAATCAAGTGAAGTTTCTATTCCTCGCTTCTACTCACTCCCGAATAGGTTAGATACTCTACAGGATCTTGAATTTGATATAAATTTTAAGCAAAGTTTGATTCGAAGTAAGTCTTTGAGTTGGCTTGATCATATAGTTTTTGACTCTTCAATATCTCTTGAAAACCCTACTAAATATTTGTTTACCCAAAGTAATTCAGGATCACAGATTATCCATGCTCTTGATCAGTTACAAAATCTTGTTTCAAGCATAGATAATTGGGTGAAATACAAGCCATCCTTTGATTTTCGAAGTACCTCTTTTACATCTACTGCAACTCAAATAATCTCCTATCCATTGCTTTCATCTTTGCAGATTGTTAATCCTCCTATTGTTACTGCTCCATTGAATACATCAAGTACCACAAATCTTGCTTTAAATCCACCTCCCCCACCTCGAGTCATGGCTGCACAGTATGTGCCCCTTGTTTTACCTCAGAATATTAACAATATGCTCGCTGATTACCAAAGTAAAATACCTCTTTTCGACGCCACTCAAAGTATTATAGCGCAGCAACATGTTGATAGAATGAATGACTTCTTTGACCTTCATGAGGTAGAGGTAGAAAATGTGACTATGGCATTGTTTCTCCAAAGCTTTGGAGGTGAAGTTCGAAAATGGTTCACAACTTTACCAACAGCCTCTATCAAGACTTTGCCGGTTCTGCATAGACAATTCCTAGACTGGTGGGAGGTAAAGAAGAACCCACTCCAAATTTTGTCTGAGTATGAAAATATTAAACGGAATGCTGGTGAAAGTGTGCAAGATTACTGTGTGAGGTTTAATGCAGTATATAATGCTATTCCCGCTAACATTAAACCACCAAAGGGTTTAGCCTTGCTCAAGTTTCCAGATAGTTTCGATTCTGATATGGCATATCAGTTACGAGAAAGAGATCCCACCACACTTGAAGATATGCAAAAGAACGTTGTAAGTGTAGAAGCAAATCTGCTGGCCAAAAGAGCAAGGATGATATATGAAAAGAGAGCGACCATAAAAGAGGAAGCATCTTCTTCAGATGCTAAGATGGATACTTTGATCGGAATAGTGGAGAAGATGGTTGACCGGCTGACCATTACAGATAAATCTGAACCACAACTCAGGAACCCAAATTTTAGAGGATAGCAGCAGCCCCAATTTCGGATCAAGCAGAGGGAACAAAAGGCACCAGACCAACCAGCACAACAACAACAGATCAGAACTCCTTTGTAGCATAATTATGTTCAGGGAATGGAAACAGATGATGATGATGATGATTTGGTAGTTGAAGCAAACCATTTCTTCACTGCCTATGGTATCCCCATTTTTCTGATGGAAGATGGAGAATATGCAGACGCTCCAAACACCCAAAGGGATGAATATTACATACTAGAAAATGATGCAGTTTTGGAGGTTGAGTTTGATGATTATCAGCGAGGTTATATGAACGCTTTGACAACACAGCAAAAGTAGTATTCTTTGAGGAGTAGAGATGTGCCAATCAATCCCATTCAGAAAAGAAAAGAGCTGCAACCAAAGAATGACTCCTCAAACATTCAAAAGAAAGGGAAAGAGCATGCTAATCCGACTTCCAGCAAAGTACCATCAACAAATAACATTGCAAATGAGAACAATAATCAACAAAGTGCAGCAAAAGAGCAAGTAGAGAAGAAGGACCTCCCCATCAAAGAGGTAGAAAAAATTTCATCCTTTAATTTAGAAAATGAAATTGCTAAATTAAAGTGTCCATTCCCTTGACTAAGCTGGTAAAGAATAGAAATTATAAACACCATGTGTCCAAAATTTTGCAAATAGACCCTTTGTCAAATATGGTAAATGTCGAAGATGATCATCCTGAACTCATTTTTGGTCCCGCCATAGAAGGTCAGTCTGAAGATAGTGAAATCCCTCCCTTTTATCTAAGTCTTATATTACATGAGTACATTCTCCATAATGCCATGTTTGATTCCAGAGCTTCTCATAATTTTATGCCTAAAGACATTATGGAGAAGTTGGGCCTTGATATTACCCGCAAATACCATGACTTTTAATCTTTTGACTCAGGTAGAGTTCGTTGCATTGGTCTTATCAAATATTTGGTAGTGTCTTTAGATCAAATCCCAACCAAAAATGTTTTGATGGATGTGGTTGTTGCTGATATTCCACCGCAATTCAGTATGCTCTTGTCCAGATCATGGGGTGCTAATCTTAAGGGCACTTTACAACTTGAATTCTCTTATACTACTATTCTTGTTTTCGGCCAATTGAGAAATTTATATAGGGAGAAGAAAATGAAGTACATGATATCTAGCAAAGAGAAGCCACTCAATCATCCAATAAATGTTGTACATACTGATTTAGAATCATTTGTTTTGTACTCTAATAGCGGATTAAATGATGTAAATATTCAGATTGTAGAAGTAGATAGTGTACCAGAAATTTCAGAGAATTTTAGGGAAGTCCTTAATCAGAAAAAATAAAAAATAGCAAGTTCTTCTGAGCAGTCCACATACCAGCAGCAAAAGGTCAGTGAAGAGCAGAAAAATGAAGTGATCAGTCAAGGTAAGGTAGAGAAGGAAGCAGAATTTCAGCATTTAGAAGATGAAGCAGGCCTTTGGAGCATGGATTTTGATGGTGTTGTGGGTAAGGATGGTGACGATATAGGAATTTGGATTCGTAGCCCACCAAAGTCCCAAGTAATGTTAGAGTATGTTCTTACAAGTTGGCTTTTGATTGCTCTAACAATGAAGCAGAGTATGAAGTTTTGATTATAGGTCCTAAAATTTTGAAGAAATTGAATGCAAAAAGGATTTCTGTCTATGGTGATTCAGAGCTCATCAACAAACAGGTAAAGGGAGAATATCAAGCAAAGCACCCACGGATTAGGGCCTATAGAAATGCAGTCTTAGATATTTTGAGAATGTTTCCTGAATATACCTTGATAGTAGTACCCCGAACTCAAAACATTATTGCAGATTCACTCACCACTACTACAAGAAATTTGAAGATCCCAATGAATTCCAGCAACAAGTTTGAAATTCATGTCAAACACCAGCCTGCAGTTCCGGATAATTTAAGGTATTGGCAAGTGTTTTGGGATGATAACGAAATCAATACCTTTTTGCAGAATGAAGGAAAATTCAAGGATGCTTCCATAGGTGATGATTATGATACCGATGAACAAGAGATTGAGGTGAACTAGATGGAGGTATTGCAGCTGAAATATAACATTATTCCTAGAGGTCTCATAACTTTAGAGGAAATTTTCGATCAGGATGATGTGGCTAGAAAACCAAGCTTGGTCCCTACTGAAAAAGGAGTTGAAGATCTCAATCTCGGAACAGCTGACAAGCCCAAGCTTGTAAAGTTATCAAAAGCATTGTCTCCTGAGGTAAAGGCCTAGTATGTTGAATGAATTTCTTAATTTTCTGATGTGTTTGCATGGGATATTCAGATTTGAAGGTGTATGACAAAGATATAATTCAGCATACTATTCCTATCAAGCTAGATCATAAGCCTTTTAGACAGAAGTTGAGAACGATCAATCCAAAGTTGCTTCCATCCATTGAAAAAGAGGTAAACAAATTGTTCAAAGTTGGCATCATTGTTCCGATCAGATTTTCTGATTGGATTTTGAATTTAGTCCCAGTACGTAAGAAGACTGGAGAAATAAGATTATGCATAGATTTATGGAACCTCAACAAAGTATCCTTAAAGGATAACTATCCACTTCTAAAGATGGATCATATTCTACAAAGAGTAGTTGGAGCATCACAGATGTCACTACTCAATGGTTACTCGGTCTATAATCAGATCTTGGCACATGAAAGAGACCAAGACAAAACTACTTTCACAACACCTTGACAAACTTTTCAATATGCTAAAATGCTATTCGGATTGTAGAATGCTGGAGCCACCTTTCAGCGAGCGATGGACATCGCTTTTGCTAATGAAAAGGATTTTTTTTAGTTGTTTATTTAGATGATTTGATGGTATTTTCTAGTTCTAATGATGAACACTTGCACCACTTGAGGATTGTCTTTCAGAGATGTAGAAAGTTTGGGATTTCTCTCAACCCAAAGAAAAGCCTTTTTGCCATGGACGAGGGCAAGCTCCTTGGTCATATCATTTCTAAAGACGGTATCCATATTGATCCTTCAAGAGTGGAGGCAATTTAGCATATAGATTTTCCGTGCAACAAAAAGGAGATTTAGGCATTCAATGGTAAGATGAATTTCTTACGGAGATTTATACCCAACTTGGTGGAACATTTTCGAGAAATGACTAATATGTTGAAGAAGGATAACATTGTAAAATGGACCGAGGATGCCATGAAGTCATTCAATTTGGTAAAGTTTGCTTTGACCATAGCCCCAGTCTTGATTAGTCCTAATTACACTCAAGATTTCATTATATTTTCATTTGCATCCGAGCACACCATGGTTGTAGTATTGATACAAAAGCGGGTTTAGATTGAGTAGCCCATTGCTTTTTTCAGTAGGACTATTCGAGATGCTATCTTGCGGTATAATATCATTGAAAAAAAAGCATTGGCTCTTATAAAAGTATTCAAGGATTTTAAAGTGTACATTCTGCATTCACATACCATAGCATATGTTCCTAATGTAGCAGTAAAGGATATTTTGATGCAAATTGATCCGTAGGGAAGAAGAGGTAAGTGGATAGCAGCAATGTTGGAATATGATTTGGAGATTAAACCCACAAAGCTGATCAAGGGACAAGGCTTAGAAAAATTGACGGTAGAATCAAAACTGCATGCTCTAGACATAAAACTTATTGCAGCAATGTCGGAAGATGAGGATGATGGCTCACTCATTCCAGTTTCATAAATGTTTCTTCAATCACCATGGTATTCAGACATAGTTTATGTTATTCAGCATCTTTCGCCACCTCCAAGAATGTCTAGAAGCAAAGGTAGATCACTAAAACTCAAATCTGCAAAATTCTGCATTCTAAATAATGCTCTTTATTGGAAAGATCTGGGAGGTGTTCTACTTAACTATTTGGTTGAAGACGAAGCTTAGCAGGTGATGCATGATTTTCATAAAGGTGATTGTGGTGGTCATTTGTTTTGGAAAACAACATCTAACAAAGTGTTAAGACCAGGATACTATTGTCCAACTTTATTTTTAGATTTGTATAAAACAGTGATGAGCTGCCATGAGTGCCAAGTTTTTCAAGGAAAAAGGAAGCTGCTTCCTCTTCCTTTGAAACCAATTGAAGTAAATGCACCCTTCTAGAAGTGGGGACTTGATTTTATAGGGGAAATCCATCCTAAATCATCAGCACAGCATCAATGGATCTTGATAGCTGCCGATTATTTCACCAAGTGGATTGAGGCCATTCTGACAAGGCAGGCCACGGATATAGTAATTATTTAATTTTTAGAAGCTAATATCTTTTCTCATTTTGGTTGCCCTCATAAGATCATAATAGATAATGTAGCAGCATTTAAGTCGAGGAAGATGGTGGAGTTCTACAATAAGTACAATAGTACATTGGGTCATTCCACGGCATACTACCTACATGGCAACGGGTTGGCAGAGTCATCAAATAAGTCCTTAGTGAATATAATCAAGAAAATGTTGGAGGCAAATAAGAATAATTTTCATCGAAAGCTCATTAATGCGTTGTGGGCCAACAGAGTGAGCAGCAAGAAATCCATAGGTATCTACCATTTGAATTGGTTTATGGCACTGATACAGTATTTCCTACGTCACTTGCAGTCCCGGTCATGAGATTACTAGAGGAAGTTGGCAGTGAAGGGAATGATATTCAGCGAAGGATTATTCAAATGATCCACCTTCTTCAAACAAGGGAAGAAGTTTCTCAACACACTTTCCGGTTGCAATAAAAGATAAAGAAGATCTATGACTGCAAAACCAAAGCAGAAAAATTTCAGCTAGAGGATGTAGTGCTGCAGTGGGATGCACGAAATGAGGACAAAGGAAAGCATGGTAAGTTTGATAATCTATAGAAAGGGCCATATAATATTTCAGCATACAGAGGACAAGAATTTTTTTTGCTTAAGGAGACGGATGGTCAGGATTGTCCAGGAGGGCCAGTGAATGGTAGGCTGCTGAAGCACTACTACTTTTGAGGTGGTTCTCTGAAATTATGTCACTTTCATTGTACATGCCATTTTCATTTTCCTTGCAAGATTCCAAGTACACAGTCATTGAAGCTTGGGGCCCAAAGTGAAGGTTATAAAGCTTGAATGGTATGTGTAGAGTTTGGTTGTTTTGATTTGGTTTATAGTTAAAGTTTGGAGTCATGAGTCAGTCTCAGTTTGCATTGGGTCAGCTTTTAGTCTTCGAAGTTGTTGACCGTATTGCCCAATGGATAATGCTACTAGGTATACGGTGTTCTTGGCACCTCCAAGGAGCTACGATCCCCATTGGAGCCAATGTTAGTGTCAGTCTTTTCATACTTCCATCAAGGATCAAAAATCTGCTCTTTTGCATTTTCATAGTAGGAGTCCCATACTGTAAATTTTTCATCACTCCATTAGGTCATGAATATGGATCCACTGATGGTTGTTCTCTCTTCAATTCCTCCCTCATAGACTATACTTGTTGATCTTCAATTTGCAATCCATTTCATTAAGTCATAGGATTTGGTTTCATTAGGTTTTAAGGTTCCACCAAAGTCGAAATCTGATGTTAAAATAACAATAATGGTTAGCAAAGACATGAGGATGCTAAATAATTCAAGCATGGTAGCTTGGAAGTCATAAGTTTACTGAAAATGTTAATTTTTAAAGCTTAATGTAATTTTCACCTCAAAACATGTTTTGAGGTGAAAACAGAGTATTTTGATTTTATTTATATTTCTTATGTAATTTTAAGTTTCTATATGTAATAATGGTTCCCAACTGCTTCTAAGTATCTGTTCCTACTTCCTAACAAAGAAGCACTACAAAAAATCAAGTCAGCATGACCATTGATCCACCTGCAAAGACAAATGAGAAAAGGCATTAAAAAATAGAGTTTTGAAAAGGACAAGGAACATTTGAAAAGTGGGTTTTTCTAAAGTGAAAAATCAAATTTGTACTCATATATAAACCCTCACATTCCATTTTCTAAGTCATTATGCTCATCTTGCAAGCAAAGAAGTCCAAAGGTAAGAGGAAAAGGTGAAATTCAAGTGGGTTTGGGCAGAAGAAAATAAGCGTTGCGCGTAGGGAGTAAGGCGTTGCACTTATGGAGAAAATAGGTAGGTTTTGCGCATAGGAGACAAGGCGCTGCACGTAGAGCAGTGTGCTATGCGTCTATCAAATTTCAGCAGTTCAAAATAACAAAGTCATTGCGCGTAGGACTAGGTGTTGCGCGTCTAGGCGAAGGCGTTGCGCGTTGAGCAGCAAGCCTCTAAATCATCCATAATACCAAAAAATCACCAAATTCTTTGCTCTCTTCCTATTTACCAGTAAGTTACTCTTCTCCACTTCATCTTTAGCTTGCACATGAAAGTCATAAACATTTTTCTTCATGATTAAAATCAAACCCTACTTTCCTCTACAAAACCCTAATTTCTTTGTTTCCCATCACCCATCACTAGAACTAGAAACCCTCATCACATCACTACTTGTCCCCTCATCCATATCCCCTCATTATATCCCTCATCCTAAAAACCCTTTCCCTCACTCTCAGAATTCATATTTTACCCATGATTGTCTAAATCTACCCTAAACACATCCCTACAATCCTAAAGAATCCCAGTCATTCCCTTCATCCCTTTCTAAATGTGTGCAACCAAACAATATTTTAAAAATGGACAGAGAAGATCATGAATATGAAGAGGAAAACACAGCTAGTGACAGTTCAGCAGATAGAGCCAGGCAGCACAAAAAACCTCATAAGGGAGGCAAGATCACAAGAGAAGAGCCAACAAACCTCAAGGAATTGCAGGCTTCTCAGTTGGCCGTTTCATGTTTTAGATATCAAGGATGCTATGAGTTTTGTGAACAAGTGGAGAGAGTACAATATCACCCAGAGCTCACCAAACTCTTTGTGGCTCATCTTCAAAACAACAAAGTGACTCTTGCTGGGGTAACTTTCACAATTTCATCATCCATCATTTTAGATGCCACCAGGATTTCTAATGTTGGTGACAAGTGGTATAAGGCCCAGGATCTTGATGAACATTATTATGAGCCTTACATCAAACCTCAGTACGAAAATCAAATGAAGAGGCTCTTTCCTTTCAAATTTCTTGAGAACAAGTATGTCCCTTTGATGAGAATCATCATCAAATATTTCACTTGTGAGCGCAGATTTTCCAACTTGTACACCTACCACATCAGGAAACTCATGCATTTTACAAGGGTGAAGATGTTAAACCTCCCATACTTTTTGTTCAGAAACATTGAGAAAATGGCTTACCTTGTGCAAAAGAAGCCATACCCTCAGCAGATGAGCAGCATATATCACTACTCCTTGATCAAAATTATTGTTCTTCATCATCTCAGTCTCCTCAAAATCCCTTGAACGATGTAAACTTTGAAATGGGAACCCATATCGTTACCCGTTTTGTAGAGATAGCAAAAAAGTGACCCGATTTTGAAAATGGGTTATGCAGAACACACGTGTTTTTTAAAGCTTAGTTTTCGGCACTATAAATTTTTTTATGTACATTGTGTTTTATAATGGTAATGTTTTTTATGTTGATTTAAAAATGTGGTAATTCTACACTAGGGCCTTTTTTAAAAGACATTTTTCTTTAATTTTTTTAATTTTCTAATGTATGAAATGTAAATAATTATTTTGTAAATTAAATAATTTTTGAAGTGGTATTTTTCTTCATATTTTCTTGCTTTTATTTTTATTTTCATTTTTTTGTAGTGAGGTTTTTATTGTTTCGCATATTTAAAGAAGAAGGTCGATATTTTGAATTTTCAATATTTTACATATTTATACATCATTAATTAATTTTTCAATCCACAAGAAATAATTGTTTCTAAAAAACAATATTTTTTACCAATGGACATAAAAATAGCCATTTTTAACATAAATATAATTAAAAAACTACACGTTTTGATCATTTTTTGCTGCAATTGACATGCGAAAATCACAATTTTTATACGAAAATTTTAACTAAAAATAGTTAAACAATAGTTTTTTTTATGAATTTCATGTCAAAAAATAATAATAATCTTTTTTTTTTCAAAAAATAATTCTTAACTTAAAAATTAATTCCAAAATCACATATTACAAATATTGAATGCATAATAACCTTAATTGAGTGTATATTCTTCTCATAAAATGTCAAAGTCAAAACATTGCAAGTATAACTACTTAAAAGTTACAAAAAAATGAGCTTGATTTCCAAGCATAACTAAAATTCAATCAACAATGTCACGTAATCCAAACTCTTCGTCTTATAGAGTTTCATCATTGTCTTCTTCCACAATATTTTCTGCTTCTATTTGCTCATTTTCGTCTTCTAATGGATCTTTTATGTCTGCGAATCTCCCAATGTATGTCTTTCCAAACATCCCATGTAATGGTGGTTGAGGTTCCTTTGCCTTTTTTGCCACATGTGATTCACTAAAGTCTCCTTTCTTCAACCCAATTTCTTGCATTGCATCTGGAAGAAATTGAAGAGCATTAATTCTTTGCTGAATGAAATTGCATTGTAATGGATCTTTTTCAATTGCAATGCAATTTCTTCCTTTTTGAAGGCAGCATGCTAGTGTTGTACCAAATTATCAAGCACAAAATAAATAATGAAGTAAATTAGTACAATGACATATTAATTAAAAAAATAACATATTGAAATTCAATTCTATATAATAAAAATTACCTGACCCAGAAAATAAATCCAGAACCCAATCTCCTTCATTTGAACATATGTCTATAAGATAGTTAATTAATAATTGTGGTTTTTGATAAATGTTAACTATCTCTCCTTTTTCTTCTTTGTCTTCATATGTTAGTTTTCTCACAACAGCATCATAAGTCAGTATTTGGCTATGACTCTTTCCGTCCACCTGATTAAAAATCATAGACATATAGTTGTCATCTTTTGCCCCACTATCAATATGAATGAACTCACAATCATTTATAAATACTTGATCGTCATGATTATGAAGATTTGACTTTTGCCTGTAACATGAAATAGTAAAAGTTCAATCAACTTGTACATAAATGAATTTTTCAACATTAATCAAATATACATTTTAAACGTCTTACCATGTAAGTTACATCCTTGAATTTGTTTTCCCTTTGAAGTTTGACAATATCATTGCCAATTGTATGTCTGAATGAAATGTCACAAATCTCCATAATGGTGATGATGTGACTTCTACAAATCCCGCAACCACTTTACTAAGAACCTGATAAGTATAAGGGTCACTATCATAGTCAGTATTTGGAATATTGAAACCATGGGGAATATCTGCAATAACTAGGGCATACTCCCATTTAGGTATGAGTTTAGCAATGTCTTCACGATCACCTTGTATTACTTGATATTGAATAGTTTCTAGCCCATTCCAAATGAAATGTGTAAGAGTTGGATCAAGTTCAACATTCTTAGCACGTTGCTTCCTCAATCTTTCGGTCTTTATTTTTTCAATAAAGGTTTTGAAGCTAGTTGGCACTCCATTATCATCCTTCTTCATCTTTTATAAAATAAAAAAATATATGTGTAAGTTATAAATTAAAAATAGTACACAGATGAATAAAAATGAATGTGTAAATCAAGATACCTTTTTAAATGCAAGATAAAAATCTTTTAATGTTGACGTAGAACTTGAATCTGGATAGTTTCATACAACATCATCCCAACTATTATCATTCAACAATCTAACCATTTGTTCTTAAATTTTCATGTAAACTTTGTGACTGCATAGATAAAGTAACAAAAATTCAATATAATGATATGTATAACAAATACTACCAAGAACAACATGTTTTATTTAAAAGAAAATTATAATCTAGAAATAAATAAAAATAATTCAACAAACTTACTTTTGAAATTCCTCAGACATTTCCTCCAATGATAATTCCCCTAACTTCACACGAGATAATATTGTTTTGACAATTTTTTCATCTTTCACTCCCTGCATTGCTCTCCAAGGTGTGATAGTCATATATTCTGGAAGCTACTTCAATTCAAGACCTAATTTACTGCTGCCACATATCAATGGTTTAGACTTTTTGAGCTTCTGGTTTTTAATGCCAATGTTTTCCCATATGCTAAAAATCTCATCAATCAACTTCCAAACATCTCCACTTCTAAATGCCAATTGGAAAATATTATCAACACCTCTGAATATATCACTAGGAAGGTGGCGTTTTCCAACTTTTGAATTGGGTTTCTCTTCAATTTGATAGCCTATTTCCATACAACATTCCCTTCAAAAATCTGCAGTAACATTAATCCTATCCCCACCACATTTTTCTTAAAATTCACTATGAATAAATCGAACCCTTTGGATGAAAGTCATACACATCCTATATTCATTATCTAAATTATGATCCCATGCCACTAACTTTGCTTCTGTATCCGGTAAACCAGAATAAATGATACATTTCATTGTTTCAAAATGTGGGTTATTGGAATATTCCTCCATCAATTGTCTTTGAGATTCTACAGAATGGTTCCCCCCAAGCACACAATAATTGTATTCAAAACATTTTGACTTATCAAATGCTTCTTTGTTGGGAACTTGAACTGGATCAACAAGAAGCACATAATTAACCACATGAGCATATGGATTATACCTCATCAATGTCTTCAAGTTGTGAACATGCAGATGATGTGGCTTTCTGACTTGATATTGACATTGTCCTTCACTTTCCTTATAGGTTTTTCTGACATTAAGCTGAAATGTACGACCACCATGAATTAAGTTTTTCTTTGTCAAATTTTGTCGAATGAAATTTTCTTTGTTTTGATAATTCCATCCTCTAAATCAACTCCTGGTGTAATGATTTCTCTGCTTTCTTTTGAAGTTTCACTAGGTTCTTGACTACTGGTAATGACTACTTCAAAATCTTCAACTTTACTTTTCTTCGTCATAACATTCTCAACAGATTTATTCTTGGGCATTGTTACTTTTGGTATTTTATGACTCTTCTTAGTTCCAATATCATCTTTAGTAACGACAACAGATGCTTCACTGTCAGTTTCAACTTCAACGCCCTCAAAAGTAACTTGTCTACCCTTGTTAGATTTATCAGCTAGAGGCCTTTTTTTTCTGATCCTTTGGATGTAGTTTTTTAGCATCATCAATTACTACATTTTGCTTATTTTCCATATCTTCTTCTGACACTGAGTAAAAATTGCTGACAACTTTTATGATATCATGCTCTATGAAATGAATACCTTCCAACCTAATTGAACAACTTTCAACAAAATTCTGCCAAACAAAATATCATATGTCAATAAAAACAAAATTAAAAAAATATAGCGAGACACTTTCAAGAAAGCAAAATATAAATATAAATTACAATACTTACGATGTTTTGTTTCATCTCATTTACAATTTGTTTACACAACTTTGTAGATACCTCTCTCGTGTCATATAATGAATATGTTAGTCGATATTTAACCCTTTCATGTGACTTGGGAACTTTTGTAAGTATGTAAACAACTTTAGTGTCCGGTACCGAACACATATCTATGACTCTTCCCATCAGCTCAAAAATTCCATTTTCATTTGGTATATCAAGATATAGATATATGTTCACATTTTGGCTTTGTTTTTCTTTCACAAACCAGACCCTTGATGGGAATTTCATCTCTTTTGAATTCTTCCAGTCTGAAATCATCTTCTTATCATTTGAGGCACTTGAAAAATTTGTAGCCATGAGCTCAGGTGGAGTTCGTTCAGCAATGTTTTTTGAAGATGCACCTTTAAGTGTCTTTGGTCCAAACATATTCACAGAAATCTTCTTTGATGCCATTTTCCTAAAAAATAGAAACACATAAATCAGTAAATAATGAAAACATATTAACTTAAATCCACAACGAAAATATATCATAAATTTTTAATTTGTATAATCAGATAATTGAAATTAAAAAAATATTAACACTAAGAAATGGCAGAAGCCCATTCACACCACCCCATCCATCTGCGGAGTGGCGGGCGATTTCCCCACCCCCTACCCCCCACGCCCCCCCTACCCCTTTTCCCCCTCAATCGACCCACACCACGCCACGCCACCCCACCCCGCAATCAGATGGCCATCCAACTCCACCCTTACCCCCCTTCCACACTGTTGTGGGGAAAAATGCCTATGCAGGACGATCCTATACACCTAAGGTGTGACAGTGCCTTAGCAACAAACAGATACAACTATTCTGGTTCCTTCCTTTATGGAATGTGAAAGAGGGGAGATCGATAGACTTACCGTTGTCTTCCGTTTGTCCCTCGATCTAGATCCTCTTCTCTTTGGGTGTTCACAACTACTTGCCTCCTCGCTTGCTCAAGAGAACAGCTACTTGATTCCCACAAGATCACAAGAGAAAAGCTACCTGTGACAAGAGAACAGCTACTTGCGACAAGAGAAGAACACAACACAAAGGCAAATATTCATATTCACAAATGATTCAGGATTAGAAGTAAATCAAATACACTAATGCAATCATACAAATACACCAGTATATAGGAGAAAACCAAGATAGCTTTATTGATTGATAACAAGGTTCAGGAAGAGATACAACCCAGAGGGCTCCAATCCAGCATCTCCTTCCCGGCAGAATGGAATTCCTTCTTCAGCTCCCTTCAAAGCATTAAGCACCCAATGATTCCAGTCTCAAACCAACAGCAATTCTTTGCAATAACAAAATTCCAGCCTCTAGATCTCATGGAGGAGAGATCTATATATAGTTATTTTGGAGAGAGGATGAGTCAGCTTGAGATCTGACTAGTGTCCTCTCCCTCTCTCAGTTCTTGAGTCCACTTGGAGGTTCTTGCTTCCACTTGGAGATTTGGAACCTCTTACTCATCACCAGTCGAATTCCCTGAGGCAAGTGTCATTTTGGAAGCTTCCTGGCTTCTGACACCTTGAGGAATGAGTCTGCCACATGTCCAAACTCGCTCAGCGCAGGTAGCTAGTGTTGGAGTTGACATTCAACGTAGGTAGACAGTGGAGCCACTGACATTCAGTGCAGATGGTCAATGGAGCAGTTGACATGATCCTGAATTGACTTGTTTTTGAGCAGTTTCAGTTGGAGGACTTCTGTGAATTGTTGTGGTTTGTTAGCCTTGTTCCTCTAGGGGTAGGAACAACATGTTTAGGGACTTGGGATCCCTTAGATTATGGACATTTCATGCTCAATGCTGTAAGGCACAAAAATTTCTATAACAGTTGCCCCCTAAAGTATGAGGCCGTTTATCGGGCGAAATGCTTTATCAGGGGGATCCGAAGTTCATCCAATGCTGGGAGGAGACCTGTAATAAGATACAATACAATACATTATGATTCATACTGATTTCATGATCTAGCTGAGGCGGGCATTCCCATGCTCAACTTTATAAATTCATTTTGTACATAGAACAGACGATCGTCTGATGGTAGACTGATAATTTTGGCGAAATTATCATCCTTTGAGTAGGATGATCATCTGCTGCAATGATGTACATGTCAAAATGTCTTTATCTTTCCTGAATATATATCGCAGCCCGGATGGATGAAACTAGATCCGGGGTCTTCAAAACTCATTCGATCTTCACTCTAAGTACAAGTCGATCCATGTGAGAATTGTGCTGAAGTCGAACATGGAAAGACATCACTTGATTACCGGTCAATGAGGTAAACCGTTAACAAGCGCGAGAGGAATCACCGATAATGATAATGACCCTCAAGGTACTGCAGTACAATTCACGTGGTGTGAATAAAGGACTTGGCGTCGAACACCACGCAAAATCTTTCGGTCGAAGGTCATTGATGTATACCTGTCGCCGGAAGTGAGAAACTTGCCATTGAGGCATGCAAGCTTCAAAGTACTGAAGGGGTTGTTCCTAGATCAACTTCTTGGGTAATGAGCTGATGTCGATAAGAAGCGATCCGTCACAGGAGGGCCTTAATGAATCCCACATCAGTGACACGGAATGGAGCTAATGATTTTAATGGAGGTGAAAACGATCTGTGACATATGATTCAGGGTGGCGGTCATGAATGGATGAAGGATAATGTATGGCAGTGGATGGGACCCGGTTGAATCTTTCTGAACGACTTCTCTTGAACATATGGCGACACTGATGCGATGGATCAGTAGCATTACCCCAAATATGGATGGTATGACGAGACCATGGTGATGTGACCGATGAATGAAAGAACCCAACCCGATTGTGGTACGGAGGAAAAGTGTCATGTTCAAGAGCGACTTGCTACCATCAAAGTTTTCCTGATTTTCTCCCAATTTTTCCCCAGTCATTGCTGACCAGTACCTCTTTATTTTTTTCAAGCTTGAGGAGGATAACATATGCTTGTTCTATAACCTGCCCTTCGGGCAAGCCCATCGCTATGTTTTAACGAGCCTAGCAATAGTGAAACTCGTTCTCGTCTAAAGACAAGTTTGTCGCTATTTAGTGATTTTAACGAGTCTAACGACAAGGATAACTCGGTCCTTTTCATTTTTAGAGAGTCTGAAAAGGTACATAAAGTTAACTCCAAAATTCCTTTTTCGTCATCTAATCCCTTAAGTCCGAAAAAGTATAAAACAATACAGAAGGGATGAATTTTCGATAGTTTTAACGATCCGAACAAAACAAGCGCTCGATCTTTTTGTGCAATAATCCCTCAGGTCCAAAAAGATTAAAATCTAGAGGAGGGATAGCTCTTCCGGTCGCTTTAACAAGATTGAAGGCCAAAACTCGGCAATCTTTTCATATTTTACGAGTCAGTTGAAAAGAGCTTAAAGAAGACTCGTCTTTTGAGGAAAGAGTGATGAACAGGGTTAGCAGTTGATTCCAGGTACAGGTGGGAATTTTCCAATCACGGCAGTGTCACAAGGATGGCTAGGTGAAATCACTCTTCGCAGCTGTTCCTCAAAATGGGTAAACAATCATATGGAGGTGAACGATCGGCCAAATGAAAAGTGGAGGTGATGGTGCAAACACGACCAAGGCTTTTATGGCAGATAAGGTTACATACATAACGGTTATTTACCGGAATAGGTTCATTTTTTAATGAGCTTGAATGCGCCAAAACACTGCTCATTGCTTATGTTTATTTTTTAACGAGCATGAACTATGTGCTAAAACTGCTCGGATCTTGCGTTTATTTTTTAACGAGCATGAACTTTATGCTAAAACTGCTCATAAATTATATGGTCAAATTTTGATTTTTACCATGACTAGCTTTTCCCTTTTCAAAGATAGTACTGTATCATCAATTGCTGCATAAAACTAGTTAGAAATTAATAACATTTGCATGGAAATGAGAATATAACCCTAATATTTCGCTTTAAACTACGTAAAAAGAAATTAAAAAGTGTTTTTACCTCTCATTTTACCATTTCATTTGAACTTGGTTTGTTGGAGCTTTGGAGGTGCCTCTTCCCCCTTGATTTTCACCAGCTAATTTTGGGAGATTCTGTGGATGATTCTCGGCGCCGTCTGGACCAGGTAGGAGCTAAACCTTAGCTCTTTCTTTTCATGGTTTCATTTTTCCATTCTGTGCCTGTTTCCCTGTCTTTCTGAGCACCTGGGGTTTTGCCAGGGCGCCCTGTCATCAACGCAGGTGGTCCACTCGAAACCTGCGTTGAATGTCAAGCTGCCTTAAGGCAGCTTGACCTTCAACGCAGGTGGGACACTGTCTACCTGCGTTGGGCTTAGAAAACTGATTTTGTGGCACAGTTTTTGATGAAATTTTGCCAGTTTCTCATCAAATCCAGGAACTTACTCTTTCTCTTGTTTGTTTTGCAGGGATCTTTGAGCAAAATGTCCCTTACATGGCGAGAACGAGAACATGAAGAAGAAGATATGATTGCTCTCCATGACCCTGTCACGGTGAACGTGCTGCGGAACTGTGGCCTGCTGAAGTTTTTCCGTATCTCTAGCATGAGAGCACAGATCTCTTTACTGCAGTATATGCTTGATGCTTGGGATCCCATCAACCAAGTATTCCAAATTAGGGGAAAATCCATACCCTTGACCATCGTAGACATTTACTTCTTGACTGGGTTGTCAAGGCGGGGTGCTCCCATTTCTTTGTCAGGTTCGGCCCGGGGGAATGACTCCGTGAGAGATTATGTCCGCCAGTATTGCAGGGAAGGTTCCCAGCCAAGCAGAGACGGCAAGGTTGTTATCCGTGAGATTACTGACAGGTCTCTCTGGTCCATTGTGTATACTATTGGTAGGATGGCCGGTAGCGCATCTCTACATGTCGCTAACAGATCTTATGTGTAGCACGCCTTGGAGTGTCTCCAACCGAAAGTATTCAATTGGTGTGATGCAATACTTGTTCAGATGAAAAGTCAATTGACCAAGGTAAAGGACGGGAAGCTGAAGAACTTTGGATTTGGTTCTATTTTGACTACCTTTGCCTTGGAGAAAATACCACTGATGCAGCCTCAGTATATTGCACTCGACTTGCCTTCTCCTACCGAGCCACGCATGCAGAGATGGGTTGACCACATGTCTAGGCATGCTGGTCAATCTCAGATTACTTTCACTGATACCTTCTTCAGGTGGTTCGAGCGCCAGGAGATGGTCTATTCCGAGTACCCATATGTTGGCATGGATTTCCGAGGTGATCCGGATTTGGTGTTACCGGATGGCGAATAGTGGGGCGCTATTGGTAAAATCACTACAACAAAACCAGCGATTTGCGCAAGATTTTAGTGCATTTTTTTTGTAATTGTGATGAGCAACCTGGCGCTAAATCTGGCTCTATTGTACAATTTTTAAAGCGTCCTTTTTTGCACCTGATTTTGCATCCTTTTTCACGCTAGATTTTGCATCATTTTTTACACCAAACTATGCATCATTTTTTGCGTCAAATTTTGAACCAAGATTTGCATCTTATTTTATGACAGGTTTTGCTTCTAGTTTTGTGTCATTTTTTGCATCTATTTTTCATTCTCTTTTGCTTCCTATTTTGTGTCATTCTTTGCTTCCATTTTTGCACCATCATTTGCATCAAGTTTACACTGTATTTTGAATCCAATTTAACGTCTTTTTATGCATCCATTTTGTGTCAGTTTTTGCATCTAGTCTTACGCCAGGTTTTGTATCTAGTCTTACACTAGTTTTTGCTTCTATTTTTGCACCAGCTTTGGTGCCTATCTTTGCACCATGTGTTGAATTTGATTTAGCACCAAATTTTGCATCCATTTTTGTGCCCATTTTTGCATCTTTTTTTGGACCATTTTTTACATCCACATTTACGTTTGATTTGTCTCCATTTTTCCCATCTCATTTTGCACCATATTTTGCGTCATTTGTTTCATCCAATTTTGCATCATTTTTAACACCATCTCTTGCATCTAATGTTACATCATTTTGAGCATCCAAATTTTCATTTATATTTGCATCTTATGTTGAGTCATGTGTTGTGTCCACCTTTGCATCTTATTTTGTGTCTAATGGTACATTCAATTTAGAGCCATTTTTTACGTCTACTTTTGTATTTGTTTTTGCACCAAGTTTTGCATCCAATTTTAAGCTATTTTATGCCCCTTTTTGCACCATTTTTTTGTGTCTACTTGTGTCCAATGTTGCACCATTATTTACACTGACTTTTTCATCCAATTTTGCATTTTTTTGGTGTCTAGTTTTACATCATTTTCACCATCCAAATTTGCATCTTTTTTTGCCTCATTTTGTGTCCACATTTGCATATAATTTTGTGACTGAGTTTGAGCCTAAATTTGCATGTGATTAGGAATCATTTTTTACATCCAATATGGCATCCTTGGTTTCACCTTTTTTCAGCCCCATTTTGCATCTTGTTTTATGTCTTTTCTTACATCTTTTTTTTTTCCTTTTTTGCCCCAAGTTTGCATCCCAAATTTACACCATTATTTGCATCATCATTAGGCATATTAATTTGTAACGTTTTTGCTTCTTTTTAACGCTCAACTTTGCATCTTATTTTACATCTAGTTGTTGTCTTTTTTTGCATCTAATTTGGTGCCCATTTATGTGTCCTTGTTTTTGCCCAATTTGATATCCTTTTGTATGCCATGTTTTGTTCCCTTCTTTGTGTCAACTATTGCACAATTTTTCACTTCTAATTTAAAACACTTTGTATGTCAATTGTTTGCATTTTGTATTAATTCCTAGTTTAACATCCAATTTTACTTTCAATTTTACATCCATGGTTACATCCGCATTTGACTTCTTATATAGAGTATATTTTTCTTTACATATATGACCCCCTTTATAGATTCATAGTGAAATATATGATAGTTTCTAAATATCATTAAAGCAGATATCACAATTCAAAATCATTTGTAAAGAAATTTAAGAGAAATTGACAACATCCATCCAAAAAAATAACAATGTGTCATTAACAATTTTCAAAACATGTATAAAATAGCAACATAATACTAATAAAATCAGTATTATTTTTAATCAAAACAAGTAAAATTCAAATATGATTAACAAATCAAAATATTTCATGAATATCGTTATTCTACGATAAATTAACAACATACATAAATCAAACTCATCGTATGATTACAAAATCAAAATGTCTCATTGATATAGGGTAAATTCACAACACCCATCTAAACATAACAATGTCATTCTACACAATAATTTCTTCATAAAAAACAATGCATGTGCATGCCTAGCTACCACCACCAAGATCATCCTCATGATCATCTTGACCATCCTAATTACTCTGATCCACATCATCACCAACACCGCAACTATCATCATCATCTCCTCCTTCACCACCATCATCCTCATCCTCATCCTCATCATCTCCTGGTATATGTTGAACATAATTTGGATCATCGTCTTGGCAATCATTACCTATAGCATTCTGATAAAAAAAATCAATATTACATGTTAGTATTAATTACATAACACAACGCATGTTTTTGTTATACAATGTTAACCATAAAATGAAAAAACCTTGTTACATAATCATCATCTCCTGAAATATGTGTGCACTAATGAAAAAACATTGAGTTTCATTTTTCATAATCACAAACAATGAAAAACGAATCACACGTAACTAGCATCATTTTGGAAATTTTATATTTATTAAAAATCTTTAACATGTTTTCCTCCCATATCTCATAAAAAGGTGTGAAATTTTTTATATACTCTCCAATAAGCACTACAACAAAACCAGCGATTTGGAGGTTTTACACTAAGTTTTTCAACATCGAGCTTACTAGGGCTTGCACCAGCGGGGTTATTAGTAAGAATCTCATGAGGTTTGCATAGCCATGAATATTAGAATCAAAATAGTAGGATTTGCACTAAAAAACAGTTCATAGAGCTTTCCTACTGGGGAGAAAATCACAAGTTCAACTTCTGCAGTGCAGAGCACCGAGAGCTCATAAGCTTTCTTCAGTAATCCACCTACGTTTGGAAAATGTAGCCTGCCTGCTAGCGATGTTCTCAATCCTCTTCCTCTGCATATTTCCCCTCACTATTCTTGTATGTCCTCTTTCGTTTTTCCCTCCAAACAAACCCTCTCAAATTGAGAAAGCAGAACAACTCACTCGATGAGAATCCGAATCCAATTATCGCTTCTAACAATAACCCAATACGATACCAGAAGTGATTACACAAAACCTCATTGACTCTTCATTTGTTTGGAAAAGAGCCAAGCATATACTTCTGACGAGGGTTTCCATCTCAAGTCTGGCTCGCAGGACGTCGCTTAGTCAATTGCGAGAAAAGTTTTCCACCTGCCTGTCACATACGGTTTGTCACACTATATATTAAAATAAGGTTGATCATACTAACAATAAGGTTGTATAGTTTAAAAGGAGGGCTCTCCTGACTGCATTTGGTTGGTTTATAGAAAAGATTGCTGGAATGTGTAATGTGAATGCTCTGCTAACTGTTTTTTAAGCATTTGGAAGTATTAAAACCCCCTAGGATAATTAATGTAAGACCGGTTAATTAATGTGTAAAGATGGCTATTGTCCTTGGGCTACCTTAGCTGTTCGTGTTTAGTGATCTGTGGTATTATGACTCCTCAATTCACTATTAAACCATGAGAACCATGCCCAGGCAGACTAGTGTGACATTGTGGATGAGAACCAAAACTAGACTCCTATAACCTCCTTTTTCATCCTTTAAATTGCAGAATTAACTGACTGTTCTAGTAATCGTTCTTGAGCACCTGAAGATGTGCACCCTAAATAATAAGAATAATACCCTGTAACATATGAATAGTCCATCCTGTGCATGTAGGATATGCACATGAGGTCCAATAAAATCACTAACCAGAATACCAAGTGTTATTAAAGCCTCTACAGGTTGATATATATGAATGTTACAGTGTGCAGGAGTATGATTCAATTCCATACGAAAATACAAAACATCTGATAGGATTTCCTTATACCTCATAGGCAAACAACCATTGTCCCTTCTATAGATGAGCAGAATAAGTGCTTGGTTCTCTACACTAAATAAAGACAAAGTATAGTACTTATTGCTAACAAAATAGGATTTAAATCGCGGTTCAAATGCTTGACATTCAGCTGGTCACAGAATTGTAGAGTGCATAATCATAAGTGATGTTGCGAGCCTCATTGCTCAAAGTCTAAGGGTCTTGCGAGCCATAATCACAGCCATGTATGGCATATCTTGTGATTATGGCATTTTATGAGGTCAATTCTTGTGAAGACATTTCAGTTTATAATAAATTTTGAACCTCAACAGAGTTTTGGCAAGACCTGGCTGAGCTAGGACATCAACAACACAGCTGATATGAATGACATAATCTAGCCTCAAGAGGGAGCCTCTTTTGTTTCATTACTCTAACAATCTATGAAGTGGTGGAAAGCATAACAACTTCCCCTTGAATATGACACCTAAACTGAGTACAAATCCTAAATGATGCAGCCCTTGGTGCATGTCTCTCAAAGTATCGATATTTCAAATGTTGAAAGCTCTTGTGCCCATTTGATATGCATTCGATTGCAGTTCCCCTGAAGAAAGAATCTTATAAAGGTGAGGCCATGGCCAATATGTTAGCCATATCCATTGGAGTTGCCATTGCTTGACAACTTTAGTGTGATCAGTCCCACCATGATTCACATGGGCTTCTACTCAACACTGGTTGTTGCTATTGTAAGAGTCTTCAAGCTCGTTGAACCCATAGTATTGATAAGTGTATTCTTTGGGCCTCTGGTTTTCAAATTCTGCCTATGTTTTCCTCTCAGTATCATTATTTCAAATGCTTAAAGCTCTAATTCCCATTGCTGTGTATTTGATTGTGGTTTCCCTGAAGAAAGAAGCTTATAAAGGTAAGCCCGAGGCCAATATGTTGGCCATATCCATTGGAGTTACTATTTCAGCTTATGGGGAGGCCAAGATGAATGCATGGGAGGTGATTCTCCAGTTAAGTGCAGTTGCATGTGAGACTACCCAATTGGTTCTCATACAAATTCCACGAACATCAAAAGGGATTAAGTTGAATCCCATCACATCTTTGTTGCTCCTTGTTGCCTTGTTTTTCTCAGCACCCCCTGGGCCTTAGTAGAATACCCATTTCTGATAATCAGGGTCTCTTCCTTTGATTTGGATTACATGACATTTTTGCTTGTGCCTTGGCTCTTAATCTTGCAGTGTTTCTTCTGATAGGAAAGACTTCAGCCTTGACTATGAATGTTGCTGGTCTTGTCAAGGACTGGCTGCTCATAACATAATCTTTGTCTGTAATAAATGAAAAGGTTACAGTCATAAACTTGAGTGGGTGTGGACTGGCTTTTCTGGCTGTCTGTTACTATAATCATTTGAAACTTCAAGCTCTCAAGTCCAATGACAACCAACCAAAGTACCTCAGCAGTGCAGCTGATGCCAATGATGAAGGAGAAGGTTTGATAATGACGAGTGGGAGATTCTCAATCAGAGATTCAGAACCAGTAGAGAAAAATCAAACTCAAGCTTCAGGATTAGGTATTTAGATCATTAATATTGTCTTGTGCTAGAGATTATTGTTCTTGGATTGGCTCCTCTATGCCCAGATCTATTTGCAGGGAACAGGCCAGTCATTCACAGTGAAGAAGATAATGACAAGATTAGTGTATAATGATGGACAGGATGGTGCCATGGTGCCAACCTAAATCTCAAGTAAGGAGACATCTGTTCATCAATTTGTCAAGAAGCATGGCCTACAATTCAATTGCTCTAAGCCTATCACTTCTTCCACCTGTCAAATAAATTGTTTCCTGTTTGTTTAGTTGACTATGGTTCTAATAAATATACTATTGTTTGATGTAAAAAGACAAAAAAAAAACAAAAAATATGGAAAGTTGTGACCCCATTTTCTAACTACAAATTGAAATCGGATTACCATAGTGACCACCTCTGCTTATTGGAATCAAAAAGGGGGTGGGTTATGCACAATCCTCCGTATCATTTGCTATTACCAGAGATAATTAAAGCCACCCTAAATTCAAGTCTTAACTATGCTGATAGGGTGTTTGGGGAGGGGGATCCCTTACCAACCCACTATAATCTGCACAAAAGCATCCTAAGAACATATGCAAAATCAACCCTTCAATGAAATGATCCAAGAATATAGGTACTCAAACATTGATTTTATCAAAGAAAAATACAAGACAGAAAGAAAAGATCATAACAAGGATTAGAAGAGTCTAAGAACAGTGCTCACTGTCTACAGAGCCAAGACGAATGCAGAAGAGTTCTTCCTTCAGTTCCCCATCTGAGAAATCAGTTGCATGCCAGACCCAAGTTTTATCACTACCTGCGTGCTCCTGAAGTGACATTGGGGAATGAACTTCAAGGCAAAAAAAAAAAAAAACAATATAATCCAGATAATAAGGATCAACACAAATTCTCGGCACAGAAAGCCTCTTAAAACTTGGACGTAAGATAAGCTATTACAATCTCAGGGGGGAAATTACACAAAAAAAAACAAACAAACAAATTTACATACTTAAATGGTTTGCACATATTTTCAATGTCTTGGATTGCCTCATGACCAGCCGAACCTTTGTAGTATCCTTGTGCTTAAGAAACTTTACTGTTCCTACACCACGCTCCTTCCATTGATTCCCATCCTTGTCAAACCTGTACAGCTTCGCCTTCCTGCAGGGTCAAGCATATAAAAAAGAATGGGAATATTAATAAACAATGAAACTGCATTAGGATCATTTTAAGAGCCCATGGCATCTAAGAACAGGATCCTCTACTGCCCGTGTAAGAACAGGATCCTCCTGAGTTCCAGCCATCCCAATACCAGATAGTGCACATATAATATCTTTTTTGTAAAGACCCACTTTATTTTTAATTAATGTGTAAAGATGGCTATTGTCCTTGGGCTACCTTAGCTATTCGTGTTTAGTGATCTGTGGTATTATGACTCCTCAAGTCACTATTAAACCATGAGAACCATGCCCAGGCAGACTAGTGTGACATTGTGGATGAGAACCAAAACTAGACTCCTATAACCTCCTTTTTCATCCTTTAAATTGCAGAATTAACTGACTGTTCTAGTAATCGTTCTTGAGCACCTGAAGATGTGCACCCTAAATAATAAGAATAATACCCTGTAACATATGAATAGTCCATCCTGTGCATGTAGGATATGCACATGAGGTCCAATAAAATCACTAACCAGAATACCAGGTGTTATTAAAGCCTCTACAGGTTGATATATATGAATGTCACAGTGTGCAAGAGTATGATTCAATTCCATACGAAAATACAAAACATCTGATTGGATTTCCTTATACCTCATAGGCAAACAACCATTGTCCCTTCTATAGATGAGCATAATAAGTGCTTGGTTCTCTACACTAAATAAAGACAAAGTATAGTACTTATTGCTGACAAAATAGGATTTAAATCGCGGTTCAATTGCAACAGTACAAAATTCAGTATGTTTTCACTATTCGGCAACAGTACAAAATTCAGTATGTTTTCACTGCAATGCAGATACAGAACAGTTCACTTACCTTATAATGTCTTTGATACCCATCAACATATAAGCCCCAAAAAAATAGAGCAAAAACCTCAAAAAAATAAAAATAACAGTAAGAAAACACTTAAAAATAAACTACATTGCAAAATTTTCAAAGAATAAATTGCTTTTTCTGGTTTTAGTGTGTTGTGAGGATGAAATTCTTCTAAAATATGGAACAAAACGCTTATTTTCATACTGAGAAATATAGATTTCCATATTGGAACCATGCTGCATTTCTTTATTAGGTATTTTCCATACTGAGTTGTATTTGAATACATATTCGGATTCAAATTTTGCTACTATGGTTTATAGCCATTCCTAGTTACACGTATGCTGAAATCAGGGAGGTCAAGGTAATCAGATAAATTGTCACGACAATTATGAACAAGAGGAAACCTTCTTTGAAATTCTTGAACCTCCAATAATCAGAAAAATTGTCACAACAATTATGAACAAGAGGCAACCTTCCTTAAAATTCTTGAACCCCCTACCCTTGCCTGGATTTGCTCACGGTGCCAATCAGTCCTCATGTACATGTACATCAAAATATTTATTATATAATTAACTATAAATTTGTTAACATTAAAAGGACAAATAGATCCTCTGTTCATGTAGAGATGCTCACTGACGACCATGTTGACAATGGCGATGAGAGGGAGAAACTGCCGTGATATCCAATCTTCAATATGCATATTTTAGATAATAAAGACTGACCTACTAAGTTAACCAAGTAGCCGTTATACAAAGTACACATAAATGAAGCTCAAAGCTAAGAGATTTTTTTTCTCACTTTCTTTGCTTCCCACACAAACTATTACTCGATTTCCATTTTTCTTATTAGATTCCAAAATTTAATGAAATTATCTGGTTGGGAGCATTGTTGCAGTGCATGGCTTTTGTCCACTATCTACACTACAAATTTTGAAATGACAACAAAAAATCCATTAAGACCGGAATCTCCCCACAACAGTGAAAGCAGAGTTCATTATTCAAGAACAAAGTAAAGCGAACCAAATACTCTAAGAGCAGGACATGCATGAGTCCTCCAGACCCAGATCCACAAGATTGATTGCATCATTTTTTCAACTGGATGAAGCATCGATGACCCGGTAGATGCACCAGTCATGAGCAAAAATAACAGACGATCAGTGATTCAGAAGCACCCTTACCAAGCACAGTTGAGATCATCCAGATAATCCACAAGGCCATCTAGGTATGCTATCTTACAAAAGCTATAATTCTCAGCTTATATCTTGTAGACACTAGACAGACACCCATCACCAGGGTTCTCCCTTCCACACGTAACCCGTCAAACTTTGCAGTCCGATGAGCTTCAATAAAGTTTGCCAGGATAGAATCCAGCCTGGTTTATGGCCCTGCATACCTCTCCTTTGACGCTTAGATAAATTAGGACTTATTTATTTTCTAGGCTTCTGCTATTAGTCTCATCTTCATTGTATCAGGTTTATCTGTTATTATAACCCTTGAAAGTCTGATAAGGAAATCCAAGAGATGCTTCTCCATATTTGTGAATGGCATTCTTCGTAAAACTGTTGACATAGACTAGTGCACCTAAATCTGGGGGATTTAAACTGGTTACCTACTAACACGTAACCAGAACCAGCCAGATGCTCGTCTTCATTGTATCAGGTTTATCTGTTATTATAACCCTTGAAAATCTGATAAGGAAATCCAAGAGATGCTTCTCCATATTTGTGAATGGCATTCTTCGTAAAACTGTTGACATAGACTAGTGCACCTAAATCTGGGGGATTTAAACTGGTTACCTACTAACACGTAACTAGAACCAGCCAGATGCTCAACAACATTGGCTACAAACAATTGAGATAATCACCCCTTTGTTATTTTATCATTTGTCATTCTGTATCATCTGAAATCCTATTTGTAGTCTCTCCTTTTCAGCGAATACCTTTAAGAACTCCAGCATCAATATATAGTTTTAGTCCCATTAACCTAATGTCCTTTCATCATTTGTGGACATTTATATAATTTATTTCTTTATTCCGAAATTCTTCTTAAAATTATTATTTCCATTTCTTTATGAACCTTCTGCTGTCGAGCAATTGGTGTTATTTTGAGCAAAATAATTTGTAAACGATGTTTCTTGGTTAGTGAAAAGCCCGCCAAAAGTACCTCTACGCCAAGTAGATCCCTGGAAAGTGTCTATCTCTCAATGTTAGTGACATCTCAACGCATTCACCCATTCGGGAGCTTTCGTAGGCAGTCAGCGTCGTATGTAGAGCATCTAGCTCGGCGGGCCTCACAGTTTGTGAGGAAGAGTAAGCAGATCGCAGAGTATTTGCTTATTTCACTCCTTTCGGAAAACCTATAAATTTTTTAAAGTAACTGCTACTTACGAATCATAAGTTTTTTAAAATAAATTCTACTTAGTTTCAGATTTTTAGATTTTTAAGGGGTTTTACCGACCCAGAAATAGAGATTCAATAAATGGAAGAGAAGCTTACTGATGGTGACATCGCCGTCGGGGCTCTGGAGCATCTTGTCCATTCCCTTGGGGCCGAGTGAGGTGCGGAGGATTCTCGCAACGGACCTGGCGGCCGCAATGTTGGCCTTATGAGCATCTAAGCCTCTGATTCGGGTCTTCTGCTCCTGCTCCTTTATTATGATAAATGGCCTCCCGTACTCATCAAATGCCAGCGCCATCCCTGCAAACAGTAACAGATTGCAGCACAGAGATTAAAACCTAAACATACAAGAGTGGCTGCTAAAAACACACTGGATTTTGAACCAGAAACCTGAAATGCGTGTACTCCTCTCTGTGTGGAAGACTGAATGTGCAGGTGGAAATCCATTGAAGTTAAAAATGGAACATACCTTGGCGCCGTCAATGGACTGAAGAACCGATCGTGGGGTTCGAGTGTCTGCTACTGGTGAAACCCTAATTCGCAAATCTCTGCAATCTCGTTTTTGCTCCCGCCCTGCGAAAAGCGAACAGATCCTCCTTCTTGTTCTAGAACGTAAACGAAGTTTGGGTTGGGAGGGGTTTTGTAAAGAAAAGTAAAGCTTTACCTTTTTTCAAAAATGCTAATTTCATAGTGAAAAACAGTAAATACATTTTTTTATTTTCACATCACTAGTTAAGTAGCTATATAATGCTTTTGGTTCTTGGTTAGGTTGGAAAATATTTATAATAATATAATTTTATGGTTGTTGTTTAAGTTTATTAGGTGTAATTTTTTTTAATTTCAATTTAATAATTTTTAAATGGAAAAATATGATTTTAATTTGGTTGTATTGAAAATATTTATATGTTTTTACATATAAGGTGGGTGCAAACAAAGGAGAATATATAGTAAGTCTATTTAATAGTTAATAACAAGTGTTAATTTCTTAAAATTATATGATAAATTTGAAAGGAGTAGGGTATGTATCTTTTTTCGGGTGAAATATATTAAAATTATTGTGTGAATGGGGTTGTAAGACCCTATATTTTCATCCTGGGAAAATATAGTCCTCTCTTAGCCACTTGCATAGTTTAGATTGTCATAAGCAAAGTAGGTACATTGTCTTAAGATGTAAACATTTCATTTTAAGCAGTGTCATAATGTGGTTTCAGCGAAGCATTAAAAGATGGAATGAGCATGCACATTTGGGATGCTAGTGTTATATTTAGCTTGAGGCATGATTGCATGTCTAAGAAGACTCTAACAAGGGTTGCAGAGGAGAGGTTGGGGGATTGTAGTCTCACTTAGAAGTGTATACAAGCAAGTTAAGCCCTATGAGAAGTTGTGAAACAAAATTAAGGGATTTGACAAGTTGCACGAAGGTAACTTAGTAGTGGTACTAAGTGAGCAATCCTTGATTCAACTTGATACTCTCTCCTTGGCACTACCACTTTGTAAGATGGAGAAGAAATGTAAAATAGATGTGCAACCCACTAAAGAAGTTGAAGGTTGTTGTAATGTATATCGGTGGTTATGTCATGATGTGAAAGGAAGTGTTGGAACTTGGAAGGTGACCATTAGAGTAGATTTACCATGGAGTGCAAGGAGGTGCAAGGATCTGATAAGGAGGGAACTACACAAATCTAACAAGTAGGCCATATCGGGTTAGGATATTACTATTTTGGGACATCCAAAGTTGAAGGTGCATTTTATGGAGGTGCAGTCGAAGTGCTTGGGTGCGTGCCACAGCGTAAGGGTATCTAGGACTTTTAGTGTGTGTTAGTGGTGTTAGTGCATTGTGTTTGATCAACACTAGCTAGAATGTGTTCCATGAAGGAAAAAATCCCACAAATTTGGGATGACTTAACCATTTGGCAATTAAGGTGTGTTATGTCCTAGTTTTGAGGAGACAATTAGAACCATCTTAGAGTGTGATGGGTTGTGCCATGGACTTAGGTCCACTTATATGGGTTGAGGTGTAAAGGTACCGTGTGAGTTGAGGAAAATGATTACAATGCTTACCTATATAAAGTGTTTATGATATAAGATTAATAAGTTTTTGTTGGAGAATGGAAGAGGAGGATAAGAAAAGAGAGGCATTAAGGTTTGTTGTAAATCAATCAAAAGGAACGAACTTGTTAATCTTATTAGCAAGATTGTTCAAGTTGTCTCTTCAATAGGAGTGAATTTTGGCTAGGACTAGGGAGTTAAGCATTGATTGGGTACTCTGGAAATCCAAGACCTAACATATCCAAGCTAGTCCATTAAATAGATTCATCTTGGGCAAGGGTTGTTAAGGCTAAGGTGCAAATATCCCCTCTGCTCAAACTATTTAACATGCAAAGTTGGATCTGATTCTTCAACTTGTCCTGACGATGAACCACACTGGTTGGTTCGAAACGCCTAAACAAATGATATATCTTGTGATTTACGCTGGAAAAATTTCTCGTAAACTACACATTAAGAAAGTTTGTGCACTCCTATATGGATAAACATGCTTATTATCTTTCATGAGTTTCATCAAATATTTAACATATTATTCATCAACTTTATTTAGATATTCATCATCTCCAATTAACAAATATACATTAAGCAAGTTCATGCACTCTTATATCGATAACATGCTTATTATTTTTCATGAGTTTCATTAAAGATTTAACATATTATTCATCAACTTTCGATTTGGCGAGGATGAATTCTAGTATATTACCAAGTGTGTTTTTTTCAATTGTAGTTCTTACTTTCATGATTAATTTGGTTGTAATTTTTACTTCCACGATTAATTTAGTCTAAGTTCTCTAGGTAGTCATTAATGATCTATTCAGTGCTATGTGGGGGTTTTACTTTTCAACAAATATGAAGTATCTATGTTACATTGGGACCTAGTGACCTTGTTGAAAAACCCTAGCAAACATCTTTGAAACCATTTACTAGCACTAGTTGAACTTGAGATATCTCAAAAACTAAAAGGAACAAATAAGGGTTGCTTTGCCAATCCACTCATAACCTAATCCACTTTGGTGTACTTATATTCTCAAAGTGAATCAAATACCAAGAATGATCTATGTCTACTAAAACCTATAATCACAGTGTTTCCCTAATAGCAACTAAAAACTTCTATACCCAGTTGTTGAACCTTTGCAACCAATTATAAACCTTCAACAAGAAGTAGTTTTCTAACGAGAATTATTGCCATATCTTCCTTGGTTTTACGAGGAAAAAGAAATAAAATTTCATTTGTTATCAAAGGTAAACCAAATTCATTATTTGCATACTTCCAAACCTAGGGTTTCGTATCCAAAGTAGATCCTAACCACATCAATGAAACAAACTTTGTTTTTATGTATCATCCAAACATTATGTACAATTACAGACTCACCTCTAATCCATTGTTTATAAAAATGTTGAATATTTTCATACATGATATACTGAACAGTTGGACAATGCAAATAGTTGTCATCGCTATTCTTCCATTTATATGCTTTTTGCAACTTATTTGAAAGAGCAATTTTGTCCCAACAATTAGACTTGTAGCATAAAGAACATGGTTAATACATATGATTAGACCAAAAACTAGTTACTACCAAAATTCAACCAAAAAAAATATTACTGCATAAAAATAGAATTAAAAACAAAAAATATAAAAACAAAAATTTCCCAAATTAAAAATAAATAAATGATAAACTTTTTTTTACCAAAATTTAGTGATTTTTTTGGTGCTAATACTAACATCACCATTACAACAAGATATTTTTCTAGTGCTAATACTGCCATTACAACAAGATATAAGAGGGATATAATGCAAAAAGTTTAATAATAATATGTATGTAGAAGATGGTCTTCAGACTGGTGAATTCATGATAATCAATGGGACTACAGTCAAAATAATTGGATGTTATTTACTTTTTTACATAGATTGTCAAAATAATTGCATAAATCGGTTTTTTTTAACCAAAATTTAACAAAAACTTTGCTAGTGCTAACATTAGAACCACCATTACAACAAGATATCTTTCTAGTGTTGACAACACCATTATAGTAAGATACCTCAAGAGAGACAGAAAAATTAAAAAGTATGATAGTAATACGTATCCAGAAGATGGTATTGAAACTAGTAATTGTTCACGAATCCATAAGATTGTAAGGTCATTCTCATTATCATAATCATTGTCATCATCATCACCATCATCCTTGTCATTGTTATTGCCATCATTACATTATCATCATAATCACCATTCATGCCATCATCATCATCATTATGGACATTGTTTGCAATTGTTCATAATTGTAGATGTTGTAAGAAATATCATCAACCCAAAAAATGTGATCAGTGCTAGAAAAGGGTTATTTAGGACACATTGATATACGTAAGAGAAATAACAACTCTATTTTTGACAGATGATCGATGATGATCATCATCACTACCATTATCATCGTCATTGTCATTTTTATCATCCCCATCATCATCATTAATGTAATTTCTATCGACATTGTTGTAATCATGCATCATCATCATTCATGCCATTATTGTTTTTGATGATGACCTAGATGAAAATGATGATCATGACACCAAAGATAATGCTTATGATTATGACAATGACAACATCTAAAATTGGGAAGATTCTCCAACGTCATTAGCATCGTCATCATCATAATCATTGCCATCATCATCATTGTCATTGTAACCACTATCATCTTTATCATCATAATCACAATTCATGTCATCTCCATCATCTTCATTTTCATCATTGTCAATATTATTGACATTGTCATCAATTGTTCATAATTGTCAATGCCATAAGGAATATCATCAATGCAGAAAATATGATGAGTGTTGGAAAAGGGATGCAAAAGTGAACATATAAATGGGGGCAACAATAGAAGTAAAATTGGATGAAAAGTTGATACAACATAAGTAGATGCACAACAACATGAAAAACCTGACACAAAAGTGGATGCAAAAGTAGATGCAGTTGTCAATGCAAACTTGGATGCAAACATGAAGGAAAAAGTGGAAGCAAACATGGGTCCAATGGTAGGTGTAAAACTTGGCACAAATTGTGGTGAAACAAATGTGGATGCAACAACGGAAAAAAAAGTATATGCAAAAATGGATGAAACAAAAGTGGATGCAATAGGGGATGCAAGCGTGGAAGCAAATGTGGTTGCAATGGTAGGCGCAAGATATGGTGCAACAAAAGTGGATGTAACAATAGACAAAAAATATGCAAAATAAGATGCAAAAATGGATGTAAAAGTGGAAGCAAGCATTGATGCAACAGGCAAAACAAAATTGGATGCAAAAAATGGATATAATGTAAGTAGATACAAAACGAGATGCAAAACCCAATGCATAAACCTGACATAAAAGTGGATGCAAAAATAGATGCAATATTTGATGCAAAAGAGGATGTGAACATGGATGCAAAATTGGAAGCAAACGTGGATACAACGGTGAGTGCAAAACATGGTGCAAATTGTGGCATAACAAAAGTGGATGTAATGATAGATGCAAAAAAAGAATCAAAGTATGATGCAAATGAAGATGTAAAAAGGGATGCAAAAAGTGAAATTTAAAATGGGTGCAACAGTGGATGCAAAATTGTGTGCAAAAGTGGATGCAATAGAAGTCGATGCAAAAGTAGATGCAAAACGAGACACAAAACCCGATGCAAATCCCGGTCCAAAATTGGATACAAAAAGGGATGCAAAAATAGATGTAGTAGTTGATGAAAACCTAGACGCAAATGAGGATGCAAACGTGGATGCAAAATTATAATCAAAAGTGGGTGCAAAAGGAGGTGCCAAACTAAGCGCTAATTGTGGCACAAAAATATTAGATGCAATAGTGGGTACAATAATAGATGCAAAAGAGGATGTAAATATGGATGCCAAACAAGAGGGCAAAGTGGATGCAACAAAAGTAGATGCAAAATTTTATGCAAAACTAGACACAAAACACGATGTAAAACTTGGCGCAAAAGGGATGCACAAATGGATGAAAAAATGGATGCAAAAAATGATTTAAAAAAGGATGCAAAAAAGGATGCGAAAGTCGATGCAAAAGTTGATGCAAGTGTAGGTGCAAAAAGTGGATGCAAATGAGGATGCAAAACTATGTCAAACAAAATTAGGTGCCAAACTTGATGCAAAACCTGGAACAAAACCTGGTGTAAAGGATGACACGAAACTTGGCATAAAATTTGGTGCAAAACGTGGTGCAAAACCTATTGCAATACCTGGTGCTAAACTTGGTGTAAGATTTGGTGCAAAACTTGATGCAAATTTTGTGTCAAGTTTTGCACCATATTTGATAAATGGATGCAAATAGCACCAAAAATGGGCTCTAGATGCAAAAAAAGAAGTAAAAAGGGACGCTAATCGCTGGTTTTTTTGTAGTGAATCTTCGACCATATTACTGTTTACTGCTCTTATTTATAATGTCCTTGTGCTTTATTCTATCAAGACTTTAATCAAACTCATGTGTGCGTGCAGATGTTGGTCCTGTTCGTCCGGCAGTTCGCCCGAGAGCTCCAGTTGTTGCCCCAGCAGGGCAGACTGCTGGGAGAGTTATTCTCCGCGACCTCGACGTAGCCGAGATCCTTACAGTTGTGCAGGAGCAGGTTGAGAGCCTTACTCTCGGCATTCCCGATGTGAGGATTGATGAGTTACCTTTACAGTTGCAGCAGCATACTACTGGCGTGCCTAGACGATGGACTCGTCTCTTGCGCATGATTGCACAGGCCGTGACGTGTTATCATGAGCATCACTAGACTAGGGTGCCCCCTAGCATTTTTGAGTTTTTGGGTCATATGACCGATTTTGTCTTGGTTACAGAACATTATGTATGAACGATAAACATCTTATATGTATTTTGATTTTCGAGTTTTATTCTGGTTGACTTATATGATCCATATGTACAATCGTTGATGATGTGTCTCTTTTTATAAATGTCGCAAATGTCTATCTAACACATAGTTTGCTAATGAGTCGGTTAATGTGTTTAAGTTTCTGGGAATATGCTGGTATTGAATTGAATCAAATTGTCTTTCCAAAATCTTAACCCTTAGGAACATGCGATAAATAGCTGGATTGCGAACGGAATATATACCATTGAGTTGTAGTATTACGAGCTGTGAGTCTAGCCTGACGATTAGTCAGCGTATACCACGGGTGATGGCATCAGAGAGTAGTTCTATCAACGCGCTATACTCAGCGATGTTATTCGTTGATTGCCCAATACACACACCTCTGAAACTTACTAACTCGCCGCTTGGATCAAAAATGGCCCAGGCTGCGGAGGACAGGTTCCGCGAACTACGACTCGCTCCGTCAGCATATCCCACACATGTCTCAGAAAGGTTCGACATCTGCAATAAATGTAAAAAGGTGGATTACTCGACCAAAACAAACACTTTAGCGAAAACAAAATACAACAAAAGCACACAGGATACTATTGAAGCATAGTAACGCTTGAGGTACAACCCATTGCGGGGTTGCGCCAGTGGAATTCCGTCATAATCCATTAACTCGTAGGCTCCTTTTGCTAACACTCGTTTAACAATATAGGGGCCCATCCATAAGGAATTAAATTTACCTGCTCCCAACTTATCGGATTCTTGGTCGTAAAGCAAGACCAAGTCACCTTCTGAGAAGATACGGGGTTTGACATTTTTGTCGAACTGCGCCTTGACTCGTTTCTTATGGGCTTCGTTAGCCAAAGCGGCGTCACGACGGGTTTCATCCAATTGGATTAATTCCAAGAAACGTGCCTCTTCTTCTGAAGTTCCGGGGAGGAGATCAATTGCGAGTTTAAGAGACGAAATTTCACACTGGACTGGTAAGACTGCCTCCAGGCCATACACCAGTTGAAAAGGTGTGAACCCAGTCGCATTCTTTACCGATGTTCGGTAAGCCCACAGGGCTGAGTACAGGATTAGGTGCCACCTTCTTTTATGAACCCCGATCATCCTTTGCAACATACGCTTCAGGACCTTGTTGATTGCTTCAACTTGTCCGTTGGCTTGCGGATAATACGGGGTAGAGCTGTCGTGAGATAGCCCTAGTTTGGCAGCTAATTCAATCATCATGTGATTGCAAAAATGCGATCCATGATCTGTCACCATAGCCTGTGGTACGCCGAACCTGGCGACTACATGATTGAAAAAGAAAAGGGCAGCTGTTTCACCAGTGTTATCCAATGTAGGCATCGCCTCGGCCTATTTGGTAAAATAGTCAACGGCGACTATAATATACCCATGCCCCCCGGTCGAGGTGGGGTTACATTGCATGAAATCGATGCCCCATTTGGCGAAAGGCCCAACAGCAACTATTGGCTGTAAAGGTGCGGGTGGTTTTCTGGTTTTGCTATCAAAAATTTGACAAGCATGGCAACTTCTGACTGCGATTATGCAATCTTTGAACATGGTTGGCCAGAAGTATCCTACTCGTAAGATTTTTTGTGCTGTTGCATATCCAGATTGATGCCCCCCACACGCGCCTGAATGACACTCATTCAGGGCTTTTTCGGCCTCCTCATGGGTAAGGCACCTCCTCAGGACTGTATCGATACCACGACGGTAAAGCGTATCACCGACGATCATGTAGTCTTTCGCTTGGTATCGTATACGTTTCTGTTCTGAGTGAGAGGTGTTAGGCCTGAACTTTTGGGTTTGGAGATAAATTATGATATCTCCATACCACTCATTGCTTGTAGATATCAGAAACAAATTCTCGTCCACGATTGATTCTTCGGAGGTTTCATCGTTGGACGACGATGGGAGATCGCACAATAATTCTGCGAAAACTAGGGCTTTCTTTGATTTGGATTTTACAAATTCCAGATCAAACTCTTGAAGGATTGCTATCCATTTTGAATATTTGCCCCCCAGCAACTGTCGCGACAGTATATAAGTCATGGGGTTGCAATCTGATAAAATGGTAGTTTTCCGAAAGAGGACATAATGTCGAAACCTTTGAATCGCTTGAACAGCTGCAAGCGCTAGTTTTTCAACATAAGAATATTTACTTTCTGTATCATTTAAGTTTTTACTTAAATAATATATAGGATGTTCAATTCCATCGACTTCTTGAACTAAAACCATCACAATGGTCGTATCCGTTGCAGCCAGATACAGGTTAAAATCTCTTTGATAGTCCGGGGCATACATTAATGATGCTCTTACTAGAGAATCTTTCAGAGCGTCAAAGGAAGCTTGCGCCACCTGATCCCAGACAAAAGGTACATCCTTTTTCAAAAGACGAGTATAACCTTTAGCAAGTTCTGCGTAATTTGGAATGAACCTCCTCAGAAAGTTTGCTTTCCCTTGGAGTTTCTGAATCTGAAGCAAATTTGAAGGTGGAGGCAAATTAATGATTGCCTGAACCTTGCAAGGGTCGAGACGAATCCCATCCTTGGAGACCACAAAGCCAAGTAAACGACCAGAACCGACGCAAAACACACATTTGTGTGGATTGAGTCTTATCTTGTAGTGTCGGCAACGTAGAAATATCGCTCTTAAATGCTGCGGATGATCAGTCCGCTTTCGCGAATGAGCCGGAAGGTCGTCGAGATATGGTTGAACGATGTTCTTGATGTCATGGAAGGCATAATTCATGGCCCTCTGAAACGTCGCCCCTCCGTTCTTTAAACCAAAGGGTAATTTTCGATAAGCGAATGTGCCCCACGGACAAATAAATGCAGTCTTTGACTGGTCCTGTGGGCGGATATTTATTTGATTATACCCAGAAAATCCATCCATAAATGAAAAGATTTCACATCCGGCGCATTCATCAATTATCTTGTCGATGAAGGGTGTAGGGTAGTTGTCCTTTGGACAAGCTTGGTTTAAATCCCTATAGTCGACACACACTCTAATCGTCCCTTGTTTTTTCATAACAGGGACAATATTCGATACCCAATCGGTTAGAGGAACCGGGTAGATGAAACCAACATGGAGAAGTTTCTCAACTTATGCCTTAATGGCAGCGGCTTTCTTGGGGTGCACCTGCCGAAGCCGTTGTCTTACTGGTTTGACATCAGGATACATTTTAATTTCATGTTCAACTATACTCGAGTCAATGCCTGGCATTTCATCATATGACCAAGCAAAGACATTTCTGAACTCGCGAAAAAAAGCGTTATATATTTCAAGTTCTGAAGGAGAACAACCTTTGCCGACATAAATATTCTCTACAACATTTGTTTTAGTCGAGATATTTATGGCTATAGTCTCTTCAATATTGGATAAGTTTCGCTCGGAATCCACCGTATTTACAGTATTTGATAGGAATTCAAAAACTGAAGGGTGATAAAGGTCATGATGAGTATCTTCTTCATATTCCGAAAGAAGGGAACGATGGTGGTGATCATTCCATGGTGTCCCCTCAATCAACATTGATTGTAGAATTCCTTCGTCAGTCCCATGCACTTTCGACCAAGGATCTAATGGGGTACCATATTCCCTAGACCTATCTACCCAAATGCTTGACGAGCGTTGACTTGGGTTCGCCTCCCATGCCCGAAACATTGATTGCTACAATATTTCTATAGGGCTTGGGGGCAAAACCATTGCATGATCCATGTCTTCTTTTTCTGCGACCTTCGTGGAAGATATCATGTTGCAGGTTGCTACTAACGCTATATTTCCTATATCGATGGGAGGTGGAAGCGCGAAAGTTCCCATTAATGTGGGGTCTTTCAGTAGGCCTACTCCGATGTCTTGAAGCGAATGGTTGCTTCCATGGATCATGGGAATGCTTCCTGTAACTTGTGAACCATTAGGGAGGAAGTTTTGTTGGTCGACGATCGTAATCCCTCCTTCAAATGGGAATGCGATCTTCCTAAAATAAGTCGACACAACAGCTGCCATGGCATAGATCCATGGTCTTCCCAGTAGGATGTTGTAGTCAAGATTCCCATCGATGACTTCAACATCTATTTCTACTGTTTTTCCTCCCAGTTCAACCTTCAAGTTATTAAGGATACCGTACGGGGTATAAGTCCTTCCGTCGAAAGCTTTTAATGTCGTCGAAGATCACGACAAGGTTGGAGATCCTAAAGTTTTCCAGCAATTCATCGACATGATACATGTAGATGCCCCCTCATCAATAATTGTTCGGTGAATAGTTTTGTTGAGGGCTTTCACTTGAATAAGGAAATCTAGTTGAGCTGGTAACTGAGGATCGTATCCTTTGTGATCAAAAGATACAAGATTGGAATCCTTAGGATCAACCCCACCAATAGCCGATAACAAAGCCTGCCTTTGGGATGGGAAATTTTGTAGTACTTCAAGAGTCGACATAGCGGATGGTGATTGGGCCAAATCTTCCACTATGTTATAATGCTGTGCCGCTCTGGCGCGAGGATTAAATGTCGACTTGTGTACTACTCCCTTTGGCGGTTTTATTGTTAATTCAGGAATGATGGGTGGTACAACTTCTGTCGAAGTTGTTGTCGAACTACTTGGTTGATCTTTACCTTTGTCGTTCGACAGCTGCGGATTCCCGTAATCTTTGTTCCTTGTCGAAATCAAAGCATCATTTTGCTGTTTTGAAACCGACAACATAAGCACTTGCGACGGGGAAAATTTCCATTATCAACCATATTTTGACCTGGATTTGGAAACGGATCAGTCAACACAGCTGAGGTTTTAGAACTTTTAAAGAATTTCTTAAGCTCAGCTCTTAACGGACAATTTGTTGTCTGATGATCCTCCTCATCACATATCTGACACGGATATTTCCTATTTCCAGGAGGGTTTGAAGAAGTTTTCTCAGGGGATGACTCACCCTGTTTCTTCTTCTTCCCTTTGTTTTGCTTCTTCTTGCTTCCTGGTTGATTGGGTTCTTTGCCTTTATCTGTTGATACGGCATTTACTTCCGAAGCAAGAATTTCTTGATTTTTTGCATCCTGATCCGAATTCTTACAGGCTTTCTTAGACGAAGCCTTTGTCGATTGCGCGTTTTCCGTGCCAATCACGCCATCGCCGGCATGAGAGTCACTATTGGATTTAGTAGGAGGAGGAATTGAAAATTCCGGTCTAGGGGCGTCAGGTATTTTGTCGTAGAGCGTGCCAGACTGAGTGTATACTAAGTCTAGATATTGTGCACAAGCAATAACTTGCTCCTCTGTTACGACTCCCCCCTTTGCCACATCTTCTGTTATAGTAGGAAGTAAAGACTTTATAAACCATTCAGCTAACAGCTGATCGGGAACGTATGTTTTCACCATCCTACGACGACGACGCCACTCATGTATATGATCGGATATATGTGTGGCCGTCGTCTGCTTGAAGTTGGTTAAGATTTCTGTTCCCGTTTCATACCTTATCGATAATTGAAAATGGGTTAAGAAAGTCGTGGCTAGGGAGCTGAAATTGTCGAAAGAGGCTCTAGGTAATTCAATATACCATTTAGTCGCTGGACCTGTCAATGTCCTCTGAAAAAGGTGAAGCCTTATCGAATCATCGTTCAGGGTGTTCGACGAACACCACAGATGAAAAGTCATCACGTGATTCGATGGGTCTTCACCTGGATTTCCATTGAATTTAGGAATGTCAGATGGAAGCTTGTGAGGAATCGCTACCCACCAAGGGGCGTAAGCAATCGGATCGTTGGTTAACCGGTGTAAATCGGGTAACTCTAAAGTTGCCACGAATGGTAACTGCTGATTCAGGTTAGGTGAAGCATACCCAGGGTACGATGGAATCGCTTGAGCAGTGGGTCTTTGCATACCAGCATAATGTAATTGATGTTGGTATGACTGATACGGTTGGTGGACTTGACCACTGTAAAGCGGTTGGTTTTGACCGTTTTGAATATACGGTTGTCCACTGTTCGCAAAGATTTGCTGCTCAGAACCTTGGTACACTTGGAATTGTGGTTGTTGGTATTGCACCAGCCACGGTTGTGAAGCCATGTTCTGTTGTGCTATACTAACTGTTGGACCAAGGTGTGGGGTAATTGTACCCGTTTGGACCTGTGTCGCCCCCCCAGTTGGTGATTGTGGTTGTGACCCGGGGTCAAGGGGTCGTTGCATTACAACCTGAGAAATCTGAGGTTGACATACAACAGGCAATGTTTGAACCTGCGACACTGTCACAATAGCCGGTGTAGTCGGGATGTTCGACATAGGTACACACTGTTGCATAGAATATACAACCCTTGGTTGTTGAGGTAGCATAGGTACCCAACCACTTGATGTAATTCCAGTATAACCTGAATACTGTTGTGAACTCCCATATGGATACCCTCCCGGAGGGGGTAATGAAAGGGCATACTGCCCCCCCTACGGTAGCAATCCGGAACTCAAGGGGATTGTTTGTCCTTATGGACTGGATTGTCCAAATTGACCTCCAAATGGATCAATCTGGCGAGTTTCAACATAAGAGTTGCCGGATGTTATTCCGGATGAACAAACTGGAACAGACCACACTGTCGAAATAGTCCATTGGTGGACTCCTTCTAGCGGTTGTGAGCTAGTCGGGACAGATGGTATGCCGGCAAACATTGTCGGAGTGACGGCAGGGGCTTCTGCTGTCGCTGTGTCGTTCGACACAGTCCTAGATGTTGACGGTTGTTCAGACATTTTGAGTCTATCCAATAGATTGCCTAGCGATTCTACAGGAACTTCCACTTGTGGTGGATTAACTTCTGATGAAGGAAATAGAGTGACCCCTACTCCAAAATGGGTTGGAGTACTTGCTTGCGGATCCTCTACAATTTCCTCTATCGCAATCAAACCCGGTGGAAGAGGAAGACCGTCAGGTCCGTAAAATATTTCTGGTGCCGAAGAAGGGGTTGAATCGACAGCGACAGTTGTTTGGGGAGCAAGACTCTCTAAACCGGTTACAGATGGAACTGGTTCAGTAACGCAAGTATTTTCCCCCAGACTAGGATCAGTATTACTGTCCCTCTGTGGCTGTTGAACTTCTTCTATAGAGGCAGGGTTTCCAGAAATGTTTGGAGTAACCGGAATCTCAGATGTTGTCGTAACACTTGTTCTAACTTTGATAGGAGATTTTGAACCGGTTAAATGAGTTCGCTTTGTCCGTACTGTTTTCGATTTCGTAGACAAAGACGGTTGACTCGTAAGCCTCCGCGAACGACGGGGTTTCAATTGACTTTCTTCCACGGTTGCGGATTACTCGATCAACTAAAATACAAAAAGGGAAATTGGTGTTTCCGAATTGAATGAATTTTATTAGACGCTTTAGACACAACTTGCTTTTTCACTTTTAAAGAGTCGAGAAAAAGCTAAAGATGACTCTAGTCTCCTTCGATGTTTTAACGAGCCCGAAGTGACAAATGCTCGGATGGACTTTTTCTGTTATAGAGTCTGAAAAAGGCCAAAAGGAACTGCTCTGGAGTTCTAGGCAGAGGGTGTGCCAAACTTTTCGCAAAACCGCAGAATACTTTTTAGGGTACGGGTGGTCGATCTTCGTGAATGTTGTGTTCACTGCATTGCGATCAGTAGGGCGGCCGACACGGTTTCCTAAGGATAAAGGATATATGCCTATAGGGGTCTCCCAATATATACGCGACGGTACGTGGGAGCACAATCCGTACTAGTGCTATCGTCCCTCAGGAGGAATCACCCACCTTCCACGAGATCGATAGTCACCAGGCTTAACGACGCCGGAACACGTCTCTAGCCTAGACCTCTATGTTGTGCGTTATGTTACAAAGCGTTGTTAGGTTCATTCAGTTTATTTTAGGTTGATCTTTTTAAAGTTTGCCTTTCAAGGTTCACCACGAGATGTATGATACAAATTCCTAAATGCAGTCTAAGATGATAAGCAAGCTTTATTATCTTTTCAACTTTGAAAATCCTAGCTACTAAGGGAAAAGAAAGACACCATCTTTTCTCAAAGAGCAATCAACACACTCTAATGCACTCTTCCTAAATCCAACATGCAAACTATCAAATGCAAAATGCACAATGCAGGTGTTGTTTTCCGCTTTCTTAGTATTGATGCCTACAAAGAAAGCTTTTTGTACAACTTTGAATTTGCTTTTAAATGATCAATACAAACAAGTTCACTTTTTCGAAATCAGAGAGGGTAGAAGAGATTACACTACTTAACGATTTTCGAAATAAAGACTTGTTTTGACACTTAAAAGAGACAAATTCAAACCAATAAGCAAAAGTAAATGTATAATCAATCTGCAAACAGCCAATGAACTCTCTTCTAAGATCACAATCAATCAGATCTGAATCAAAGGCTACAGGATGACTATTTTACTCATGCAAAGGAAAACTGTAAATGATGCCACAAACACATAAAAACACTCATAGTCTTTTTGTACAAAAGGAGGTGGAATCTAAGCAAAGAAAAGGAGTTATCTGACTGGTACCTATGCTCGTTAAAGGCTGCAAAAAAACAGAGATCAAAACAGGGCAACAGACAGCAGAGAACCCCAGCTGCACAAGGCCAAACTGGTTCAGCGCAACCTCAACACTATGGGTTTGACATTCAGCGCAGATAGCCTTCACGGGACCTGCGTTGAAATGCAGACTGCCTTCACATCAGTTGCGTTGAAGGCGAAACTCTCGTTTCTCCTGGGTTCTGGGTCACAAAATGCTCAAAAATCAACTGTTTCAGGCCAAATCAGAAACACAAGCAAGGTATAATCAAAGGGATGCTTTGAGAGGGTACTAAAGACTATCACAAAGGATCATCAAATCATTTGTGAGTCCATTGTTCAGATCATAGACAAAATCCAGTGAAGGATCAAGGCAGCAACAGTCTACTTTGCAGAAGCAGTTAGATTGTTGCTGTTGAGTCTATGAAGCAAACAATGGTGTAAACACAAATAAAATGACTAAAACAATTTTCCCCAGTGGAGTCGCCAATTTTTTGTGGGGAAAAATGCCTATGCAGGACGATCCTATCCACCTAAGGTGTGACAGTGCCTTAGCAACAAACAGATACAGCTATTCTGGTTCCTTCCTTTATGGAATGTGAAAGAGGGGAGATCGATAGACTTACCGTTGTCTTTCGTTTGTCCCTCGATCTAGATCCTCTTCTCTTTGGGTGTTCACAGCTACTTGCCTCCTCACTTTCTCAAGAGAACAGCTACTTGATTCCCACGAGATCACAAGAGAACAGCTACCTGTGACAAGAGAACAGCTACTTGCGACAAGAGAAGAACACAACACAAAGGCAGATATTCATATTCACAAATGATTCAGGATTAGAAGTAAATCAAATACACTAATGCAATCATACAAATACACCAGTATATAGGAGAAAACCAAGATAGCTTTATTGATTGATAACAAGGTTCAGGAAGAGATACAACCCAGAGGGCTCCAATCCAGCATCTCCTTCCTGGCAGAATGGAATTCCTTCTTCAGCTCCCTTCAAAGCATTAAGCACCCAATGATTCCAGTCTCAAACCAACAGCAATTCTTTGCAATAACAAAATTCCAGCCTCTAGATCTCATGGAGGAGAGATCTATATATAGTTATTTTGGAGAGAGGATGAGTCAGCTTGAGATCTGACTAGTGTCCTCTCCTTCTCTCAGTTCTTGAGTCCACTTGGAGGTTCTTGCTTCCACTTGGAGATTTGGAACCTCTTACTCATCACCAGTCGAATTCCCTGAGGCAAGTGTCATTTTGGAAGCTTCCTGGCTTCTGACACCTTGAGGAATGAGTCTGCCACATGTCCAAACTTGCTCAGCGCAGGTAGCTAGTGTTGGAGTTGACATTCAACGCAGGTAGACAGTGGAGCCACTAACATTCAGCGCAGATGGTCAATGGAGCAGTTGACATGATCCTGAATTGACTTGTTTTTTAGCAGTTTCAGTTGGAGAACTTCTGTGAATTGCTGTGGTTTGTTAGCCTTGTTCCTCTAGGGGTAGGAACAACATGTTTAGGGACTTTGGATCCCTTAGATTATGGACATTTCATGCTCAATGCTGTAAGGCACAAAAATGTCTATAACACACACCCCCTACCCCCATGCCACCCTTCCCCCAAACCACTTCCCCCCCAATGCCCCACTCCACGCTCTACCCCCCAGCCCCCAACCCCCAACGCCACTCCACCCCCTTCCCACTCCCCCAACCCCCTACAGCCTACCCCCTCTTCCCCCCAACCGAGCCACCCCACCCCGCAATTAGACGGCCACCCCAGCCTACCCAACCCTAACCCCCTAACCCCCCCTCTCTCGGCCCTCCCTCCAACCCCCCATCCCCCTCAACCCCCCTGCCCCTATCCCCTCTCCCTCGGCCCTCCCTCCCACCTCCCTCACCTACAACCCCCTTAGCCCCCAACCCCTTGGTACCCCCACCAACCTCTTCCCCCTACCTCCCTAGCCAGCCCTCACCTACACCCCCCTCACCCCCCAACCCCTTAGCACCCCCACCCACCTCTTACCCCTTCCGCCCTACCCCTCCACTCCACCCCCTACCCCACTGCCTTACCCCCATCGGCACCCCAACCTCACCCCCCTACCCGGCCCTACACCCCACCCCCTTACCCCCCTCGGCACCCCCACCCAACCCCCCCTTCCCCCTACCCGGCCTTCCCCCCTCTTCCCCTTACCCCCTCCCCCTTTGGCCCCCACCTCTCACCCCTACCTGGGCTGCCCCTTTACCCTCCCCTTTGGCCCTCCCCCACTTACCCCTACTCGGGCGCTGCCACCCACCCCGCGCCACCCCGGCGGGCCACAGGGCTGCCGAGGTGGCGCGGGGAGGGGCACGACCGGTCGAGGGGGTGGAGGGTGAGAGGCGGGGGTGGCGGTAGGAGGAGGGGCAGGTGGGGGAGGCTGAGGGCGGAGGGAGGGGGAGGGAGGAGGGACGGGTGGGGGAGGCCGAGGGTGAAGGGAGGGCAGGCGAGGGAGGAGGGGTAGGCAGGGGAGGCCGAGGGCAGAGGGAGGGGGTGGGGGCGGAGGGGGGAGGGCGGGGGAGGAAGGAGGGGCTGGTGAGGGAGGGGGATGTGGCCTAGGGGGGATAGGGAGGGGGGTAAGGTGGTGTGGGGGGAGGGGGTGGACAAGTAGGGGTGAGGGGGTGGGTTAAGGGCAGGGGGGCGGGTAGGGGAGGGGGTAAGCAGTGGGGGCCAAGGGAGGGTGATGGGTAGGGGTAAGGGGTGGCGGTGAGGGGGGGCAGAAGGGATGGGGGCCGGGCCAAGGAGGGCGGGGGGAGGGTAAGGGGTAAGGGGGGGAGGCCAAGGGGAAGGGGGGTAAGGGGGGTAGGTCGGGTAGGGGGAAGAGCGGGGGTCGGGTAGGGGGAAGGGGGTGGGGGGGGTCGATCGGGTAAGGGGTGAGGGAGGGATAGGGCGAGGGGGTGAGGGTAGAGGGGTAAGTGGGTGGGGGAAGAGGCAAGAGGTGGGTCGAGGGGGTCGAGTAGGGGGGTTTGGGTGTGGGGCGGCGAGGGTAGTGGGGCCAGGTAGGGGTGAGGGGGTCGTGGGGGGTAGGGGGTACGGGGGTACGGGGGGATACGAGTTGAGGGGCAGGGGGAGGGTTAGCCAGGTGGAGTGGGATGAGGGTTGAGGAGGGAGGAGAGGTCATGGGGTGGGGGGCAGTAGGGAGGTGCAGTGAGACGGGGGTTGAGGGGTGTAGGCATGGGGTAGGGGGTAGGTGTGGGGTAGGGGGAGGACGTGGGGGGAAGGGGTGGGTGAGTTTGCGAAGGGGGCCAGAAGGGTGGCCAGTCGATTACAGGATGGGGGTGCCCCAGGGCCACCATGCTCATGGCGGAAATATTGGTTAATTTGATTGATAAAAAATCTTAAGTTTAGAAAAAAAATTTACTTCATTAAACTAATTTAATATGAGAATTTTCAAGAAAAAAAAATCAACTGAGATTTCAATTGCGAGAATTCTTCGTTGAATATGTTGTTGATACCAATGTAGCTGCTCCCCAAATTCACTCAAAGTCTTTCAATGAACCTCAGAAAACCTTGAGGTAATGTGAGTAATAGTGATAATGGAATATATAGGTGAAATTACGGAGATGTTTTACCGTACGGTGAATGCGGGATTAATCAGTTTTAATAAATTCTAACATGTTAATTTTTTTATGGCGATGAATGAAAATATGATAAAGTGAATAGTATGGAATTGTTTTACAGTAGGGTGAATGTGGAATTAATTTGTTTCAGAATGTATTATAAAAAAAAAAAAAAATCAATTGTTTAGTAAATATTATATACTTTGACTATTAAAATAATTTAGGTAGAAGTTGTAGTTTACAATTTTAACTTTAATGATTAAATTGCATAATAAAATAATGAAATCTCATAAACTTTTAGGAGGGAAATATTTCCGCGAAATGTTTTGGGAGGAAAATTTTTGGAGGGAAATATTTTCGCGAAATTTTTTGGGGGGGAAATTTTTGGAGGGAAAATTTCATTCTCTAAACTATATAATACCTTTAAGAGACTCTCCATTTGTATCATTCAACATCTTCTATTTGAAAGGGATGGATTGTCCTAATAGTGAAGTTTCAATTTATACAACATCAACATCTTCATCGCGTAACAACTCTATTCATATGGATGAATATAGCGGGAATTCTTCCACTATGAATAGAAATTCAATTCTTCCATTTAGTCCTGATTTTAAGGACTATGAGAGCAGCACTGACGAAAGAGGGGATGGAGAATTTCAAATAATAAAAGAGTCACAGATTCCACTTAGCCCGAATTCGAAGGACTATGAAAGCAGTAGTGATGATGAGCTTGATGACAAATTTCAAAAGAATGGAGTCTCACGGTGTCCACTTAGTCCTAATTCCATGGACTATGAAATCAGCAGTGATGAAGAGCATGATGATGAAGTTCAAAAGAATGGAGTGTCACGATGTCCACTTAGTCCTAATTCTAAGGACTATGAGAGCAACAGTGTTGAAGAGCATGATGATGAATTTCAAAAGAATGGATTGTCACGGTGTCCACTTAGTCCTAATTCTAAGGACTATGAGAGAAGCAGTGATGAAGAGCGTGATAACGAATTTGAAAAGATTGGAGTGTCAAAGTGTCCACTTAGTCCTAATTCTAAGGACTATGAGAGCAGCAGCGATGAAGTGCATGATGATGAATTTCAAAAGTATGGAGTGTCACGGTGTCCAGATAGTCCTAATTCTAAGGACTATGAGAGTAGCTTTGATGAAGAGTGGGATGATGAATTTCAAAAGTATGGAGTGCCACGGTGTCCAGTTAATCATGATTCTAAGGACTATGATAGTACTAGTGATAAAGAGCGAGATGATGAATTTCAAAAGAATGGAATGTCACGGTGTCCACTTAGTCCTAATTCTAAGGACTATGAGAGCAACAGTGATGAAGAGCGCAATGATGAATTTCAAAAGAATGAAGTGTCACAATGTCCTCTTAGTCCTAATTCTAAGGACTATGAGAGGAGTAGTGATGAAGGATAGGATGATGCACTTAGTCCTAATTCTATTGAGTATAAAGGTAGCAGTGATGAAGGACAGGATGATACACTTAGTCCTAATTCTATGGACTGTGAGAGCAACACTGAAAATGCACATGAGGAAGAATATCCAATAAACATCGAGTCAAGTTTTCCATTGAGTCTGAATTCTATGGACTATGACAGTAGCACTGAAGAAGGGAAGATGAAGAATATCCTCCAAGTCAGTATTTGAAAAGCATAGTTGATCATAGTGTGGATAAGATTCCTCTTAATGATGATGAAAATCCTTATACAAATGATGATCCAATGATGGAGATGTTGCCAAGAAATATTGTATTGAAGAGTAGGAGCAGACCTTTTCGTATCAATTCAAGATTTTCTAGTTATACAAGGGGTAGAGTAGAATATCTGACGAGAAGAAGTTCTATCAAAGCACTCATTTCAAGTGAATGTTGCCAAAAAGATTCCTTGAAACATATGGAATTCAAATTTGCATTAGAGAGCAAGAAGAGATATTTGTCGATGAATAAAAGCATGCAAAATTCATATTTAGTTTGGTGCATGCAATCTACATTGTCAAGTTATGATTATCATATTAAGACTTTATTTATCTGTAGAAAAGCTTTCAAAATGTTTCATTCGATTGGGAATTTTCGTCTCTCGAGAATTCAAGAAAATTTGGAAAAGGATCCCACATTTTATTTTGAAGTACGTCATAAAAGACAGTTTGGGCCATTACCAAATACTGCAATGTCATGGATGAAAGATTGCTTTTCAAAGCATGGATAGTGTATGCCAAATAGAGAGACAATACATATTCCAGATAATTTTTCAAGACGTGAAATCTACAACTTATACAAAGAATATGCAGAAGGTGTTGAGGGACATGGCCAGTTTATTACATACCAATATTTTGTGAAGGTATGGAAGCAATAATTCAACAATGTCTGTATTCCTAAGAAGACAAGGATGGGGATTTGCAGTACATGTGCTTCTCTTAAATCAAAAAGGGACAAATGTGAAGGGTCAGAAAGAGGTAGGCATTCATAACTTTAGCTTTTTAAATTGTATATTCATCAAGTATGAAAACATATTTCTTAATGGCTTTCTTTTATATTGTGTAGATTCAATTGTGAAAGAACCTCAGGAGCATCGCAAACAACAAACAAATGAAAGGAAAAAGTTGTACAAGCATCGAAAGAACTATTATGATAATCCAAATAAATATTTGGGTTTGATAATTGATGGTATGGACCAAAAGAAAACACTTTTACCACATTTTTTTTGCACACCCAAAAATTTACAGGAGAAAAATTTTATTCAGTATCACTTGGTCGGTTGTATGGTCTTCAATGGGAAAATGTTGCCAAAGGTGTACTTCACAGCTCCAAATATTCATAATGATGCAAATCTGACCATAACCACAATTCATGATGTGCTTTCTCATTGGTCTGGTAATCTTCCTGAAGTTTTGTATCTACAATTGGATAACACTTGCCGTGAAAACAAAAAAACAGGTTTTTTTTGGATATCTAAACATGCTTGTTGAATTGAGAATTTTTCAGAAGGTAAAGGTTGGTTTCCTTCTTGTTGGGCACACTCATGACCATATTGATTAGATGTTCAGTCGTTTTTCAGTCACATTGAGGAGGAAGGAAGCTGGGAGCTTGCCAGCATTAATTGGATGTGTTAAGAAATCATACGTGCTAGAGCCTACTTTTGATGTGTTGGAAGAAAATATTGACATGCAAAGGTTTATTATGGGATCATATGGTGAGGGGAAATGCATTGAACAACTTAATGACATTAGCTTCCAACATCAGTTTCGTATCAAAAAAATTGATGGGAAAACACTAATATGGGGCAAGAAGTATTCAACCACTGCAGGATGGGCACCGTCATCAGGTTTGGAATTTTTGAAGTTCATTCCAGATCATCCAATATTTGCATCAAAAATATGGTTATTACAATCAGTTGGTGAAGTTCATAATGCACACAAACAAAATAGAGATATAAATTATTCTAATTGCCTAGAAGAAATTAAAAAATGTATTAGATATACATATTAGTACTTTGACATTGCTGATTCAGTTTGGTGGGAGTAATTTTTCAATAATCAAAGTGATATCATTTCAACAAGAACAAATGAAGATATACCTTTGAAAAATCCATTTGTTTGGACACAAAATGTGTCGACTACGCATGAGGAAATAAACATTGTTGAATAGCAACAACCTCAAGGTATTATTAATTCTTCACAGGCAGAGGAAAGAGAGATGTCTATTGGTTCCAGAAGATCTCATGCACAACGTGAAGCCATGGAAGACCTTTACAAGGGTTCAGTACAGGATATTAAGGAGGGTTGCATGATTGCAGTGCTAGCAGATGTAGATCCCAATGGCTATCCATTCTGGGTTGCTAAAGTTATAAAGGTCTTTACAGAAAATGAGGATTTTACAAGTGTTGAAGTACATTGGTATGCCACAAATACACACCCATTCAATGGTGTGTATAAGCCAGAGATGGTAGTTGACAAAAAAAATGGCGGAAAGAGAAAAAGAAAGGGTACGAGTATAAATCGTCGCCGCACAGACATATTGAAATTAGAGGATGTTGACATGTTTATGACTTCAATTTAACAAAGAGAGGAATTCTTCGCTTCAAGACGATAGAGATTCTGAAAAGGTTGTTACCAGAAGGAACAGTGTTGAGATGGGAGTCTGCTGAAACCAGTTGTAGATCAAGAAGAATTTTGAAACCTGAAATGATGGGCATGCATGTGAACTTAGATGGGGCACTAGTTGATGAAAGAGAAGAATATGGAACATCTTCATCAGCATCCAGTCACTCATCTGAAGATGTGAATTCTGATGGTGTGCAAGAAAATATGAGTGATTTTGAATAATTGTTTAAGACAGTTTATCTAAATGATGTATGCATCATATCTTGAAATAAAATTTTTGATTTCCATATGGTGTTTAATGAGAAGTTATGAGTCATTTTTATGTTGTTGGATCATTTTACCAGCATTTTTTTAAAATTTTGAAGATTGGCCCTAAAAAAGAAAATCATCATTCCAGTATAATCACTTTTTCATTTTCAAGCTATATTTTGCACGAAAATTTTGTTTTCACTGCCATTTCTAAAACATGTTCAAAATTGTCCCCAAAAAAAAAACCATCGTTCCAGTATACACACTTTTCATTTTTAGTGTCAGTGTCTTCACACTTCCATTAGTGATCAAATTTCTCTTTTGCATTCATGTTAGGTGTGTCATTCGATCAGTTGCATTCCATTAGGTCACGGATCAACTGATGGTAGTGGTTTCATGTCAGTTTCCCTCATGAAATTCACCTGCTGAACTCCAAATTTTGGTCATTCACAGTCATCCTGTTTCATTTCATGTATAACAAATAGTCCTAGGGTTTAGTTCCATTAGGTCTTAGGGTTTTTCAGTCATGCTCTAATAAAGAAGTCAGCAGGTACATGAGGAGGATAAAAAAGTTCATATAGTCATGAGTTTACTTCTGATATGCTGAAATAAAGCTCTTTCACCTCCAAACTTTGTTTTGAAGTGAAACAGAGCATTTGTACTTCATGGTTTCATTTCATGTAAATTATGTAATTTTACTATTCTTATATGTAATAAGTGCTCCTGGTGACCTGGTAACAATGTCAGCTTCTGCCACTGTAAAAGGTCCATGAAGAGAGTAAGTCCACCTGTAAAAAGTCAAAATGTCCAAAAATTCAGAAAAACAGAGTATTGTTCAAGAGTGACAAAACATTAGGAAAGAGGGTGTTTGTTTATGAAAAATAAAAAAAGTGAAAGCTATAAAAAGGTCATCCATGTGTTATCTCACTTCATTGCTGAATTTGTAAGTGCTAAGGAGAGCAAAAAAGCACGATTTTGAGTGTTATTGAGCTAAGGGAAGAAATTATAGCAGTTTGTGGAAAAACAGAAGGTGTTGTGCACCTGGCAGCTGGCGCTGCGCATACAAAGTGTGTTGCGCATCTGTTGAGTTCCTGTAGTGTATTTTTACTCAGGCGTTGCGCATTAAAAGTGCACTGTGCACTTGTTGGAGTGCGTTGTGCATCTATTGGAAACTACCTATCAGCGCTGGAAACCGTTAAATAAACCCAAAATCACTTAAGTCTCCTCCAATCTGCAATATTTCTCTCCTACATGTAAGTATTGTTGATGCTCATTGCCATAAGACTTTTGTGCTTAGAGTTAATATTTGCAAAGGCTGAACCCTAGTAGCTAAGTTTTTCCATAAAGTCATTGTTTACATGGTTATACCCCTACACACATTTCCATTCCCATTCCCATTCCCTCATATACACTTCCCTAGAGCTCTACTTACATACATAACCCTATACCCTAACCGTATACCCTCAATTCTCAAAACCCTAGTCATCCCCTTCATACCCTATTCCCTCAAACCCTACATTACATCAAATCTCACTCATATCCCTGTCTCATCCCACTCATTCCCTTTCTTTTGAAAATCTCTTCATACTCATCATTCATCCACACTACCTTTCTTTCCTCACTAGCATTTACAGTCAATCAAGCCAATGGATAGTGATTATGGAGATTTTGTTCTTGTGGACCATGAGGTGGCACAAGAGGTGAGTGTCATGGACTTGGATGCTCAAAATCCAAGGAATGTCAAAGATTTGATCATCAAGGAACAAGATTTGTAATGCAAGGACAAAGAGGCTAAAAGCCAAGATAAGAGTTTTGAGGAGCAAAAAAGAGAAAGATAAACTCAAGATCTTGGCTGAAGCATGATTGGCTCATCAAAGCACTTAACAAGGGTCAATCATGCCAAATTCTAAGAAATTTGGAGAAATTTTTATCAATTTTGAAATTTTTAATGTGAAAAACAGGCTTTTCCAATAGGTGTGCAGTGCCACCGGCGCTGCGCTTTTGTTAGGGACACTTGCTTGCAAAAACGTTTACATTTTTGGAATCAGCATGGAAAAATATGGAAGCTCAGAAATGGCTAAGAATTTTGGACAAGTTATAGGTCTCCAAAAGGGAAAAAAACACCCAAAAAGTGCCCTCTCTGCCACTTTTTTGCCGCACAGGAAGCAGTCTTGGGAGAATCAATTTTTGGAGGGGCAAATGGACTCCAAATTTAGAAATTCAAGTTGTTTCAGAAAGTAGACTCATCAATATTTCCAATGAGTTATCCTACACCTGATTTGGACTTTGGGAAGCCTTCCAAAATTGGCCTAGAAAAAGCGTTGTGCATAGGATCAGTGGCGCTGCGCATAAGATGAATTTTGCCAATTTTGCCTGATTTTCCAGATTTCCTCTAGTTTTCTCTATAGTTGACATTTTCTTGCTCTCTTGGTGAAATTAGCATGGTAAATGATGTAACTTGATGTAATTATGGATGTAAAACACTTAATAGGGTAGATACATCAAATCAAAGGTAGTTTTGAACTGAATGAATTGGTTTCCTTGGTTTTAGAGGCAAGCTGTTCCACTGCCTATATTCTTGTTCTTAGTTTAGATATGGTTGAAACCACCCATTTTCTCATGGATTCGACCCTAATAGCTAGCTTGAGTAGTTTCCTTGCCTATATCATGTACTTTTTGATTCATTTGTAAAGGTTGGACTTTGGCAGAAGGGTTGGACTCACTGAACATTTTGTATTAGCAGTTGGCAAGGAATAAAACCAGGTTTCACAGCTATTTTTGTGGGATTCTTATGACAGTGAGTTTATGTATTGTTTCTTCTTTGTAATGAGTTTTTTTTTTATGTTTTATATGTATCCACATCTCTCTCTTTCTTCTAAAACTAAATGAATCAAGGTGAATAGACAAAATACCTAGATTTACAGTGCTTTGTCTTGGGATTGCATTTAGTTTTCAATGTTTTCAACTGTTTGAAGAGGATTCATAGTTTCTTTATGCCCTCCTCAACTCCTCAGCTGTCTTACTCCACCATCTCAATCCATTTCTAGTACATAAACGCTTGTCTACCTCACCCCACAGAACATGACTGTATCCCTGAGTTGATTTCCTGGACCCAATCTGCCTTCTCCAATTTATCCGACAACCAAAACCTAAAATCAAACTAGAAACCCTAATCTACTATACCTAGCATAAAATCAGCATTCATTTCATTCATCTCATGCCCTAGTTTCCAATATCCTAATTGAGATTGACTAGGAGAGATCCCTCTCCCGACCTGGTAGGGCTAGCTACCAGGTTAAGCGTGGTTTGTTGTTATCCTAAACCTGCCTTTATTCAACCTATGTAGATTTAGGCAGTAACAGGCCTTCTAGTCATGTGGAAATAAGGAAATAGATCAAGGAGACAAGAACTGTTAAGGTGCCAGTTTACTTGACATATCAGAGAGACACAAGGAGATTGTTTGCAGCTGCTAGGTAAGTGTTTGCTCCATGGGATGTGGAAGGGACATTGCCTTCTTCATTAGTCCATAGGAAAATGCTAACTCCACAGGATGTGTAAGGGGCTTTGCCTTCTTCATCGACGTAGTAAGTACAGGTACAATAGTTGCACAAAGGGAAGGAAAAGGTGCACTCAAAATTTGACCTTTCTGCCACTTTTTGGACACACAGAAGCTACCTTGGAAGAATCAAGTTTTGAGGGGTCACATGAGCTCCAAATGCAGATATTATAGGCGTTCCAGAAAATAGACTTGAAAACATTTCCAATGAGCTATCATGGGCTCAATTTGGATTATGGGAAGGCCTCCAAAAGTAGCCTAAAAGTGGCGCTACGCGTTGAGCCAGTGGCGCTGCGCGTAGAGAAAATTTTGCTCAACATGTCTATTTTGCCAATTTTCGACTATGATCATGATTTCTCTCTCATGGTAGATGATTTACTATTGTAATTGATGTCATGGATTGTAAATATGATGGTTAAATAGTTTTAGATGGTAGATTCATTAGATTAAAAGTTGTTTTGAGGGCAATGAATTAGTTTCCCCTCTTTTAGAGGCAAGTTTTTAGGTAGCCTGGAATTCAGTTCCTTGTTTAGAATTTGTTGAAACAGCTCCTCTTCTCATGTATTTGACCCCTGGTAGCTAGGATGAGTGGTTATGTTGTCTATATCATGTATTTTCTTAGTCATTTGTAGAGGTTGGACTCACTTGGATGCTCAGAGCTTGATTGTACATCATTATAAGCAGTTTGGCAAGGAGATTAATCAGATTTTCAACTATTTTTATGGGATCCTTGTGGTATGGAGTTTTAGCATAGTTTCTTCTTCTGTGATCATTTGTTTACATTTTTTATGTATGCCATCATCCATTTTATTGCTTCTTATTGAATGTTATCAAGTTTGATAGGTAGAATCCATTGTAACAGTGCTTTACCTTGGAAAATCATTCAATATTTCATGTTTTCTACTGTTTGAGAAGGATCCATGATTGTCGCATGCCCTCCTTAGCTCCTCATCAGTCTTAAACATCTCACACCATTAAGCCTAAATTTCTAAAGCCTATGACTACCTTGCCCCATAGAACACCTTGCATTTCTGGCCTAATTTCCCAGACCTAAACTGCCCAGCTCCATCTGATCCAGCAAAACATCAACAAAAGCCGACCAAAATTACTATGCTACTATACCTAGCCTAAAATCCTTACCTAATCTAGTCATCTTGACTGAGATTCTAAAGAGAGCCCTCTCCCGGCCTTGTAGGGCTAGCTACAAGGTTAATCTTGGTTTGTGGTTACCCTGGAATTTGCCTCCCTTCAGCGTGAGGTAAATCTAGGTGATAAAAGGTGATATGGAGTTGATTTTCTATACTTGATCTTGTATTTATCTGTCAGGTCTCAAACAAGTTTGGATGTGAAATGTGTACCTTGATCTGTGACAATCTGCCTTGGAACTCCATATCTTGCAAATATTTCTTGATAAGGAAAATTAACTATTGCAGTTTCTGTTGTTGTGCTCAATGCTTTAGCCTATACCCATTTTGTTACATAATCAGTACATACTAGGATGTACTTCTTACCATTTGATGGTGGGCTGATAGGACCCACAAAGTCAAGAGCCCATTATTTAAATGGCTCTATCAGGACTTGCAGCTTCAGTGGAATTTCATATGAAACTACAGGTCTACTTATTCTTTGGCATCTATCACATCTTTTAGAATAAGTATTTGAATCCTTAAATAGTGATGGCCAATAGTATCCTTGGTTTAAGACCTTGTATGTTGTCATTTTCCCTGCAAAATGACCACCGCATGGTTCGTCATGACATGCTTTTAAAATATCAATGATTTCATCTTCTCTTATACATTTCTTAATTATAAGATTAGGTCATATATAGAAGATATCTCCATTAATCCAAGTGTATCTTTCCATGTCTCTATTTACCTTTTCTGTTTGCTTGTGAAATGTGATGGTAATATTCTAGATGATATATAATTTTCTATACCTTCAAACCATGGGGTTTTACTTGTTATAGCAAATAAATGCTTGTCAGGGAAGTTATCTAACACGGGTATAAGATCATCAGTAGAATGAAGTCTTGATAGAAAGTCTGGTACTTGGTTTTCTCCTGGTCTATCTAAAACAGTGATATTAAATTCTTGCATTAATAACAGCCATATAGTAATTCTTCCATTAGTAATTGTTTTGTTCATTAGATATTTACTGGATAAATGATCTGTATGGAAAAATACTTGATAACCTGTTATATAATGCCTAAATTTATTAACTGCATCGACAACAACTAGCATTTCTTTTTCTATTACTGTGTAGTTTAATTTTTCCGGAATTAAATTTTTGCTTATGAAATATATGGTATAGTTAAACTGATTTTCTTTTTGTCCTAGAGATGCTCCTATTGTTGTGCCTAATGCATCAGTATATATATGGAATGGTAGTGACCAATTTGGTCCTCTGAGAATGGGTGCTATAGACAATTTTTTGTTTAATTTTTCGAATGCATTTTGACAATTTGTAGTCCATTGAAACTCAATGCCTTTTGCAAGCAATTTAAACAAGGGTAAAGCTATATTACTGAAGTTTTCAACAAATCTTCTCTAGCAGCCTACATATCCCAAGAAACTACTTACTTCTTTCTGTGTTTTTGGTGGCATTAAGTTTACAATAACTTGTATCTTTGTTGGGTCTACCTTGATTCCTGAAGAAGAAATGTGGTGTCCCAACACTATCCCTTCAGTTAACATCATAAAACATTTCTCATTGCTAAGGGATAGGTTTGTCTTTGCATCTCTTTAAAAAAAAATCAATATTCTTCAAACAATCATCAAATGTATTTCCATATACAATAAAATCATCCATGTAAACCTCTACACATTCATGAATTAAATTAGCAAAGATTGCAAGGACTACTCTTTGAATAGTAGCAAGTGCATTACATAACCCAAAGGGAAAAACATTGTATGCATATGTTTCCCATGGACAAGTAAATTTGGTTTTATCTTGGTCCTCTAGTGCTATCTTAATCTGATTGTATCCATTAAACCCATTAAGAAAAGAAAGTATTTTCTTCCCAGCTAATGAATCCACTACTTGGTCAATGAATGGTAATGGGAAGTGATCTTTTAATGTTGCCTTGTTCAGTTCCCTATAGTCTACACATATTCTCCATTTTGCATTTTTCTTTGGCACCACAACTAAGGGTGAAACCCATTGACTATCTGAAATAAGATAGATGAATCCTACTTGTAACAGATTTTGCAGTTCCTCTTTCACTATTTCTTTCATCATAGCATTCATTCTTCTTTGTGGTTGTCTCACTAGTTTGATATGATCATCAGTATATATATGGTGAATACATGTCTTTAGATGAATTCCTTGCATGTCTATATAGTACCAGGCAAAAGATTTTGAATATTTCTGTAAGATTGCAATTACCTATTGTTCTTGTGACGATTGTAGATTATTAACAATATTTAGATTATTTTCCGAATTGATTTCAACAATTTTTCTTTGAGAAGTGGTAATTGATTTAACAGGAAAAATTATTTCAAATGAATTATGCAATTATTGAATAGTACAATTTTCTTGAAAGCATTGATTTAAAAGATGATTTGCAGCTTCATATTGTGTTATTCTTAACTGTTCAGAAATATCAATCCCTGAGATAAAAAGATCTATTAAATCCTCATCTTCTTCCTCTTCTCTAAAATTAATGCATAAAATAGGCTGAGTGTTTTCTTGTTCATCGTCAAGTGATGATAGTAAAGAAGGAGATTGAGAAGGAGGATAGAGTGTAATATGTTTCCTTTCATCTCCATGTGCTATGATCATGCTTCCTGATATGCATCCAATGAAGGCATCTGATGTGGCTAACCATGGTCTACCAAGAATTAAAGGATGGCCTCCTAAATTTTTTTTTTGGTTGCAAGATCAAAAATTCTACAGGATATTCCCATGAATCTAAAGAAACAATGATGTCCTCAAGTATTTCTTCCAATACAACTTTAGATCTATCTGTTAGTTCTAAAATTGTAGTAGTAGGTCAAATGTTTGGCAATTTTAAATACTTCATTGTTTATGTTGTCGTGACATTTATAACAACCCCTAGATCAATTGAAGTTTTAGGAACTGGAAAATTACTGATTGAAATGGTAACCATAGGTATCCTTGGATCAATATATTTTTCAATTGTTGATTTTGTAGACATGAGACTAGCTAATTTGCCAATGACTTGAATTTTGGGTGGATCTTTTTTCTTTCTGTCAGTTTTCTTAATGCATAATTCCTTTATTGTTTTTCTGTAAATTGTAATTTCCTTAATAGCTTGCAACAAAGGAATTTTAACATAAGCATTCTGTAATTCTTCTACTATATCAAATTCAGGAAAAGGAATTGGATTTTTTATTTTCTGCTCTACTAACCTCTCTTGATAAGGTGGTTTTTGAGTCATAATAGCTTTTCCTTTCTAAATTTGATTTTTTGGATGATATTTTTCAGATTATTCTCCTTGTTTAGTTTTCTCTCCAATGATTGGTGGAGAATCTTTGTGTAATACTTTCTCAGACCTTAAGTGGACATCTTGTATAGGAAGAATAGAATATGTAGGAAATAATTTTGTTTTTTCCATATTATATGCTAGCCTTTCCACTCTATTACTAGGATTTGCTACTGGTTGGGTTGGTAATTGAGTTGGTCTGGGTCGTGGTTGATTAGAAGGCAGCTGAAGTTGTTGAGGTTGAGTTAGTGTAGGCATTGATTGTTATGTAAATGGATTTTATTGAGTGGATTGTTGGAATTGTTAATATGGAAATGATTGTTGAGGATATGGTTGTTGATATGATGGATAAGATTGATATTGTTGAGGGTAAAATTGTTGAGGAGGTTGGGCTCCATAAGCATATCCTCTCTAATTTTGTGAAGGTTGGTTTTGGTTTTGCTGAGGAGGCCAAACCTGCCATGGCATAGGAGTATTCCATGAATTCTAATATTGAAAATTTTGGGGAATTTGTTGAGGGAATTGTTGAGATGTTCCTGCAAAACATGGTTGCCAAGCTCTTCCTGGAGCCATATAATAAAATCCTTGAGTTTCTTCTTTTGACTTTCTTGAAACTCTTTTAATGTTGGACAATCATCTGTAATATGATTTTCTGTACATAGTCCAAAAACATGTATATTATCCAAAGGACACTCTCGTAAAAGATGCTTCTTCCTACGCTTAGGACAAAAGATTGACATCGTTTGTTCTTCTTCTTGTTGTTTCTTCTTTGTTTTTAATACATCAACATGTGTTCCTAAGGTACTCAAAAGCTCTGTTTAAAGTTTTCTAACAAGCTCCCTATTTCTGCTCTTGTCAGTCCTCCTACTGCAAATTTGGAAGCTCTAGAAGTTACATCTCTTTTCCTTGTTTTGGATCTTCCTCTAGAGTACTTTTGACATAGTTCAGTCATTTCAGCAAATGTTATGTATGAAATATATTTGTTACCCATTACATTCAGAATATCAAGATACTCATCTCTTATTCCTTTAAGAAAAATTGTTCTAATGGTATGAGGATTTAGAGAATGTTGTTTGGATTTTTGCATGTTGTAAAGGAATCGTTCTAAATATTCCTCCAAACTCTCATATTCTTGTTGAGACATTCTAAAAATATTTTCTTTTGAATCTCTAGGCCTGCAATAGGCTTGATATTTCTTAAGAAAGTTTTTCTTCATTTCGTCCCAAGAAGTGATAGAGTGTTCTTGTAATCCCATAAACCATTTTAATGCAGTTACTTTAAGAGTAGCAAGAGAAAGACGAAGCTTATGTGTATCATCGGTGTAACCGTAAGTTCTACATAAGATGTCAAATTTGAACATGAAAGAATCATGATCTTCAGTAGACATTCCATAGAAGTTTGGTGAAACTAAAGGTGGAATATTCTTCATTTTTACTTCTCCTAGAATTTCTCTAGTATTTATAATTGGAAATCCAAAAGTAGCTTCTTCACCATTTTCTTCATCTTGTCTTCTTATATGATCATATTATCTTTTGTGATCTTCCTCTCTTTTCCTTTCTGCTTCTCTTCTGGCTTCTTCTTCTCTTCTCCTTTACCATTCTTTTTTATGTTTCTCATATTGTAACCTTTGTTGAGGAGTGAGGAGGGTAGATCCTTTCCCTTCTTCTGCCATATATTTTTCAGTAGTTTAAATTATTTTAATAGCAATTTGAGATTCAACTTGTTCTTTGTTTTCAAAAATAGGTTGATCTATTTGTTCAAGAATGGGTTGATCAATTTGTTTTCTTATTTCTTTTTTCTTTTCCTATGGAACGTATTTCTATTTGTTTTTGCTTCTTTTCACTTCATAATCTAACAAAGTTTGTCTTTCTACAAGAGTTAACCTTTGTCCTGAACAATGTTTTTCCTCTAACTCTTCCCAAGTTGGTTTTCCAACAATTGGTGTAGTTAATTCAAATGGAGGCATACCTGTTTCTACCAATGGTTCAGTAATTGGGGGTTGTTGTTTTATGTATCTACCCTTTTCATCTCTATACCTAGGCATAAATGACCATAATGAAAAATCCTATCTATGTTTTTGTTTCTTTTATGTTTTTTTTCAAATAATCTTTGCAATTAGTTATATACAGAATATGCTTCCCCGACAACGACGCCAAAAATGTCAGCTAAATTTTTTGTGTAAATTAAGACATGCATTTTACTATTAATCTAGGTTGGTAATCTTAGAAGAAAACCACAATTTATGGAATTTTGGGTAAAAACTAATGTAGGGAGTAGTTATGAAAACAGAAGTGCATATTACGAATATAAATCATTCTAAGAATGGTATTATAAATTACTTCTCACAACTTAAGAAAAACTATCTAAATCTATTCCATAAAATCCTACATTATTGGTCAATGAAATTAGGCTATTTTAAAAAAACAAGGAAGAGGCTCTCTCAAAGAGACCTGGTTGTCCTCCCTCAACAATTCTATAATAACATTGCCAATATCTAAGTAAGCATGAAATAATGTAATGAAAGCATAAAAACTTAATCTAAGGAAACTTAAAACAAGTGAATCTTGTTTAGTCTTAGTTCTAGCTCATGGAGAAGAGGCTCCCTCAAGGAGACCTGGTTGTCCTTCCACATTCAAGCTAATCACTAAAAGAAGCAATATTCACTTAACACATTTCATAAAATAAATTCATATTAAAGATATCTACAATTATTTATAGAAAATGAATATTATGAACATGGAAAATCAAACTAGCATATGCACAAATATAAACATGATACAACAAAGTGTACTTAGCTTGGATGGGGGCCCTCCAACATTGTTGGTACACTGCTCTAATAGTCAGCTACAACAACTCATTTACTCCAGAAAACACAAAGAAATCATGAAGAAAAAGTTTTGTCTTCAATTATCTCCAAAATAATAAGTTTGTCTACATACTCTAACTATGAATGCCTCTCTTTAAATAGGAAAAATGATAACCAAATAAGCTAAAAAGAATGAAACAACCATAATTAATGTTATCCCACTTCATCGGGTTGAATCCATCCATTAGTTACAAGCAATCTCAAAAAATCCTAAAACTTCCCCTTTTCAATATGGATTTTCTGGGTGACAGGTCAGGTTTGACCAACTTTGACTGGGCCTGTATTTGCTCATTTTGACTGAGCCAATAATTTTTCATCCATCCTTGGTTCCTATTCTTTCCAAATATGTATTCATTTCGAGACCAAGTGTCTTGCATATATAACTTTAATGGAGCTATTACAGGAATTTCCAGTTTTGTCCAAAAATGCTCTTAAAACCAATTTTTTGCAAAAATATCTAACAATTGAAAAACATAATTTATTTACCTGAATATGAATAATAAGTTCAAAATAAGGCATACATGTATGATATAAGGTGGAATATGATGGAAGTTAAGAGGATTTTAAATAAGAAAAATTATTCAAAAACGGGGACCAACAGTACATATGCTTGCAAGAGAGGACTTGGTGGAGTCCTTATGTTGGAATGATAGGTAGTAGGCTACAAATCAAGGAAACTAAATGAGCACGAGAAGAATTATCCAATACATGATCTTGAGTTGGCAGCGATCATCCATGGTTTGAAGATGTGGAGACACTATCTTCTTGGAAAGCGGTTCATCTTAATGAGTGATCACAGTGGATTGAGGTATCTATTTGACCAACCAAATTTGAATGCCAAGAAAACTAGATGGTTGGCCATAATCAGTGAGTTCGACATTGATATCAGCTACATCAAGGGGAGAGAGAACAGGGTTGCATATTCTCTTAGTAGAAAAGTGCAAATGAATCATATATCAGTTATGAGCTCCTATGGGACATATTTACAGGATCGGATATTGCAGGAACGATAGTAGGATGACAGGTATAGGGAGCTTATGCACAGGTTACAATAGGGTATAGGTGATCAGGATGTTTACTGTCATCTCATAGCATATGATTTGGTTAGATTTAGGGATAGGATATATGTATCTTGTCTTTGAGATTTCTGCGAGTTTCATTATTATTTAGATTCTCTTCCGGATACATCGCATGAGGTTTCTTTTTTTCATTGACGTTTCGAACTAGCAATGGTGGTTCATCTTCAGGATGTGAAAGGATATATGTACCAAATAATAGGGAGCTCAAGAAGCTTATCTTAAGGGAATTTCATGATAAGCCATATTCAGGTTACTCAGATATCTAAAGACATTGAAAATAGTGAATAAGTTCTATTATTGGTTGAATTTGAAGAAGGAAGTGGCATAGTTTGTGGTTAGATGCTTGGATTATCAATAGGTAAAAGCAGAATGTAAGCATCTAGGTAGATTACTACAACCAATTCTGATCCCAGAGTGAAAATGGGATTTCATTTCCATGGATTTCATTACAGGTTTGTCGAGGACATCTAGACAACATGATTCTATCATGGTTGTGGTTAAAAGGTTGACTAAGGTAGTGCACTTCATTCTAGTGAAATCTACATATTCAGTTAATGATGTAGCTGTAGTTTTCATCAGAGATGTATTGAGGTTGCATGGTGTCCCAAGGAAAATAGTGTCCGACAGGGATGCTAAGTTAACTTCTAGGTTTTGGAAAGAGTTATTTGCAAGTTTCAATACAGAGTTGGCCTTCAGTACAACTTATCATCTGCAGATATATGGACAAATAGAGAGGGTCAACAAGATATTGGAGGGCATGTTGAGGATGTATGTGATGCATCAACAGTAGAGGTGGGAAGAGTATCTTCCACTAGTTGACTTCTCTTACAACAATGGGTATCAGGAGTCGCTGAGGATGATTCCGTTTCAGGCACTCTATGGGCAGAGTTGTAACACTCATATCAGTTAGAGTGATTAAGTGAACAGGTTATTGATAGGACCATACATGTTGGTAGAGATCGAACAGGAAATGTATATAATCAAGAAGAATCTAAAGGAAGCATAGGATAGACGTAAAATTTATGCAAATCAAAACAAGATGTTTAAGGAGTTTCAAGTTTGGGAATAAGTGTGCTTGTGCATCAAACCCAAGAATATCTCCTTGAGGATTAGATCATTTATCAAGATGACACCTCAGTTTTGTGGACCTTTCAAGATTCTTGAGAGGATTGGACTAGTAGCCTATCGACTTGCACTACCTCCAATAGTGAATTCCATGATTTTTTCCATGTTCATTTCTTAAGAAGTATGTTAAAGATGTTGATCATGTAATTGACTGGTCTGCATTGCAGATGGAACCAGAAGGAGAATTCCATCCAGGACATCAATGCATTTTGAAGAGAAATATTCTCATGCTCTGGAACTGAGCAATCGAGCAGGTTAAAGTGCAGTGGACACACTTTGTGCCCGATGAAGGTACATGGGAGATAGTTGATCAGATGCAGGCTATGTATCCTTCCATATTCGCTAGTTGAGAAAATATTTTTGGCATATGTTTTGGGGTGATGTTTTGGTATATGTAGATATGTATATGGATGTAAATACCGCCATGAGTTGTGTTATAAAGCTATAGTAAGTGGTATGGGTGTCATGTCATTATGGTTGTCATGTTGTTATGTTTCTCATGTTGGTTTGCTTCTCAACATGATGATCATTGTAAATGCTCCAATGAGCTAAGTTATAAAGCTCCATAGGAAGTATGTTTTTTTTTTAGCAGTCTTGTTGGTTGTAGGTGTCATTGGATATCGAGGAAAGTGTTCCTCTAAGGGGGAGGGTTATGTAATAGCCCTGTTCAAAAATCCATGTAATAAAGTTAATAAAGGAAAACTAATAACCAAGGTCATGGGAAATGTATTCCAACCTGAATATTGGACAAAAACATAGTGATGGGGATCACTTGTGATTAATTAATGGCTATGGAAATTGGAAATGGAAATAGACAAGGATTTGGAAAGGCATGAGACATTTATTAAAATTATATTTATGAAAGTAATGCAAAATAGGAGAAGAGGGAGGTGAAAGGTCACAGGTTACATGTGAGGAGGAAAATAAAGGAAAAATAATGGAAAATGAAGAAAATAGAGGCCTCATTAATAAAAAGGCTTCTAAGGATCAATTTGTAGATTTTTGTCAGTTCAATTTTGGAGCTCTAATTTTCTACTCTCTCTCTCTCTCATAATGTTGGATACTTAGAGTTTTATTGGAGCACTCTTGGAGAAGTGTGTCATACTGGGGATTCGGAGCAAGAAAAGGAAGAGCTGGAAAGTGCAAGAGGACATCAAGATAAGTAACTACAATGAGTTTTTCTTGCAGGTACCGAGTTGCATGTATGATTTCCTTGCTATATTTGGCATGCATGGCACATCCATGTTGTTTCTTGGTTATGATCTATCATTGGCATGGAGGACTGCCTGAATTGACAGTGGTTTTTCCTAGCCTTTCCATTTCCTAGATAGTCATGGTGTTGCGGGTTTTTTTTTCTTTTCTGGTTGGTTCTCATGTTCCTGATGGTTGTGGGTTGAGTTACTAATTCCTAGAGATTTGGTTGGGAAAAAACTCTAGAAGCCCTATAACAGCTTGGGTTGAGTCACTAGTCCTGGAATCCTTGGTTGGATAAATTTTCTAGAGCCCTGGGGGGTTGAGTTACTAGTCCTGGAAGTCCTGGTTGGAGAAATGCTTTAGATCTCGGTAGCAACTATGGGTTGAGTTACTCATCCTAGAAAACTTGTTGGAACAAACCCTCTAGAGCCCTAGATAATGTGGGTAGAGACTAGTCTGGTGATGGTTAGTGATGTTTGACTGTGAGGTGAAATCACTGGTTGAGGTTTGATGTGGTTTGGACTCTTGAAGCCCTGGGTTGGTTTCGTTTGATTTGTTTCATGAGATCCCATTTTCATGCTTTGAATATCTTGCAGGGGTGATTAGATGAAAGAGATATTTGGTTCAGCCCAATCTATGGTCGGGTGGTACGTGGAAGTCCCTAACTTGGTTGGATTTGCATATGTTAATTAGAGCTCCTTTTCCTTCTGTATTTTATGAGTAAATTTTCTTGCCATTATGTGCCTTTAATGGTTGTTTCGTCATTGATATATCTATGGTTATTTGTTGGTTACAAGCATGTTTTATGACAATTATGATGTATGGATCTCATCATGTTTTGGTTAGTATATGAAATGTTAATGAATGAATGTCCCAATATATAAAAATGCAGTGATTGTGAGGATATATTGGTCCTTTTTAATGATTCTTAGATAAGTATGAGATCTCTATGCTCAAATCTGTTGTTGTGACTTGTAGATTACCTGTTTATGATATGTTTGATGAAATGTTTTTCATGGCTAGTAGGGGTCAGATCAAGTCCTTGTTTAAGTGTTTGCATTAGTGACCTTGTTTTAATGTTTTTTTATCATTTCTGGAAGTTTCATGAAGTTTTGGGCAGTGGCCTGAGTCCTGGCCTTGAAAAGTTGGCACATAATTCAGCATCGTTGGCACTAAACTACCTAAAAAAGGCCACAGTCACATGGATGCCTTGCTGTGGGAGTGACTGGAGGGTCCTAGTCTCATGCATGCCTTGTCATGGGTGCGACTGAGGCCCTAGGTCAGTGAGAAAGCATGTTCTCTCAAGGGTTGGAAACCTGAAGGGGTTGGTTGGCTATTAAAGGTTCTATAGCTTCTAAGGAAGGTTAGATTTGTCTTTTTATGTTGATTCCACTTCCTTAATTGTACCTGGGGAGTTGAATCATATCATAGTAACTTTTCGTCACATGTTTACCACAATGGGCCGGTTAGCTTGGGTAAATGTGGGAGAAAGGGTGGTACACAAGTGAGATGAGGACACTGTAGCTGCAGGTCAAGTTTTGTGTCACCCTATCAAAGAATCCCACTGGGTATTTACCCCAACAATCTATGTTCATGGTTTGTTGTTTGATCCCCCTATCTAATTTGTTGAATTACAAGAAGTATGAGATAGTTCTGCATGTAATACGATTGATATGGAAAGGATAGTTATCGAAGCTTTTTCTTTTCATGTCTTTCCATATGCCCCAACATATGAGGATGGGAAGGGAACTGAATTCTTTGAATTTTATAAACCAATCTAGATAACAATCACTTATGGAGTAATAATCCCTGCACACAAAAAAATAATTTATGTAGAACAAGGTTTTAGATGGTCGTGATGCCTGGAATTCAAGAAAAAGATGAATGTGGTCCTCATAAGCTTGCATGAAGATACAACACTAGCATAGTCCCTGGAATTCAAGTTTGGATAAGTTATCCAAAGTGATAATTTTATTGTTCCCCATAATCCAGCAAAAGATTTTCAACTTCAGTGACATGTTTAGCTTCCACAATTGCATGTACTATTTCTATCTCGGATACATATGATTAGAATGAGAATTTCATATATATTGTGAACTGAGATGGTGTGTGTGGATCATCCATGCCAGGATAATGAATCTAGCTTGTTGTTAAGAGTGATCTCAACTCAGGAAGCATTGGCCAAGACCGAGAATGGGCCCAGAGGATTGTCATCATCAATCCACTGGTTCAATTTGAATTTGTCCTATAATGTAAATGTTTAATGATTTCAAAAGGAATTGATTAAAATTAGCATCAATACCTTGGATAAGGTCTAACCCCACTTCAATCAACTCACCTAAACCAATAATCCACTAAAGATTTCCTAGAAACCAGTGTTTGAATTTGAAGAAATTGTTTTAGATATAAGAGCGGGTTTTAGGGGTGTGTATCTTGTTCTAAATCCAAATGTGAATTGGTTGCCCTTTCATATATTTATCTACTATGATATTTTTCCATAAGCCTTCTTCAAACATTTTCCGCCAGAATCTCTTGATAATGAGGGCCCATATGAATTGTTCCAAATGTTTGATACCCCAACCCCCTTCATCGTTGTACGGGAAAGAGATTCCAAACTAGAAAGGGGTATTTTATCCTGACCACAAGCCCCAAACCATAAGAAGTTTCAAATTATGAAATTGATACTTTTGATGACCTTCTTGGGCAGGAGGAATAAATGTGTCCAATATATAGATATACTTTGAAGAATAGATCTAGTGAGATTTAGTTTTCTTCTCAAAGACAACCAATGGTGAGACCAAGTTCTAAGTCTGTCTTCAAATTTATTTGTGATCCACAGTCAATCCCTTATGTGGTATCTTTGAGGTTTCATATGGAAACAAAAATTAGTGAATATGTTATCCAATGTTGATATATTGAGAGAGAAAATAATGGCGATCTTTGTGACTCGTTCATGTTTCTCCAAAGCAAAGATGAGGGAGGATTTATCCTTGTTCATTTACAAGCTAGAGTCTTCCTTGAAATCATTGATAATCCAGTGTAAATGAGATCACTAAGCCACTGACAATTTCTTGAAAATTATCACGTCATCAACAAAAATGAGATGAGTAATAAATGTATTCCTGGAAACCTTTAACCCAAGGAAGATCCCTTTTTCACTTGCATCAATTATTTTCTAACTTAGTTAATTTATAACCAAAAGGAAAAATAATGGGGAAAGGGAAAAACCTTGTAGCATACCACATGAAACCTGGAATAAGGGGGAAGATGCTTCGTTGATCAGAACTGTGTAGTTAACTAAGGTAACACATGCCATTAGCCATTCCACCATACTCATTAAAAGGTTGATCTTATAGAGAATTAGTTTAAGGAAATCCAAATCGACACAGTCACAGACTTTATGCAAGTTAAGCTTGAGCAAAAAGGCCTCCTATTTTTGAATTTTCATAGAATGAATGCTCTCTTGGGCTATCACCACAAGGTCCTATATCCTCCTAATTTTGAGAAACCCAAACTATTCGAGGGAGATGTTTCAAGATAGGTGGTCCCTTAAACGAGAGGAAATGATTTTTGAAATGATTTTGTAGGATATATTGCGCAATGATGTAGGCATGTAGTATCTGAAAGTGGAAGCCTTGGATGTCTTAGGGATTAGTACAATAAACGTGGATTTAGGAAATCACATAATGTATCGCCATATCCTTTCTTCTTTCACCATCATCCATAAGTCAAAGCCTATGATGTCCAAGAAATGAGTGAATTGTTTGATTGTTGAGTCATCCAGCCTAGGGAATTTTTCCAATGCAAAGGACATTAGGGCCTATTCGATTTCTGTCATATATATTTGTCTCGCTAGGGCGTGGCCATTGACCTCATTGAATATCTATGGATAAGGTTGTAGGAATTCGATTTGTTTGTACAAATTTTCCCCTCAATGTGCTCTGAATAATGTTCCAAAATACTTCAAATTCTTTAGATGTATCTCATTAGCGTTTTTGTGTTTTTCCCCATGTCATCTGTGATTTCCCATATGGAGTTCATTTTTCTCCTGCCATAAGCAAAGTGATGGAAGAATTTAATGTTATTCTCTCCTACCTCTACTTTTCAACTACATGAATTCTTCATGAAATGGGAGGATATGTCTTTTCCTGGCTTCCAGATCCTGCAACTTCTGTTGGGATGCGTCAAATAGGAATTTCAGACCATCTAGGTCGCATAAAAACTGCATCTCAGTTTCAATGGACATTAGCTCATCCCTAAATCCGTGTTATTTTTCCTTTCCTGTGATTTTGCAACCCTTTTTAGTTTCCTCAACTTCTTGCTCACATAGTCCATCCAATATGAGTCTATAGGCTTATGGATAGACGACAAGATGAAGTGCATCGTTTGTACAAAGTTTATTTCTTTCAACTAAGAATGATTGACTTTGAATAGGAGGCTTCGCCATGAATTCTTGGCTTTTCATTATAGAATGATGGGGGAGTGATTCGAAATTTTCATCAGCGAAATCTAGGAGATGATATGTCCAAGTTTTTCAATCAAATTTTCATGAATGAGGAATATGTCCAACCATTTGGCTATCTTGTCAACCACCATCCCGCTATTGCAACATGTAGAAGTGAGTGTGGATGGCTCAATGTCCACATGGAAGCATTTGTCAAATAAGTCCCTGAAATAATCCCTCAAAGGGTCTAGTTTTCCCTTTGGACCCCATATTTCTTCCCCAGATGTGGTAAAAGTATCTTGTTATAATAACGAAACCACTTTTCATAATTTTGTGAGCTTCTAATCTGGGCCAGAACACCTCTTTGTTGTCATAAAGGGTATAAATATTTAAAATATAGATTCTTTCTTGTATACCTCTTCTATGTCTAGTCAAGTAAATACCTATAAAAATGTGGAAATAATATCTTAATATATGTACATGCAAATAACACACCAATAACATCCTTTTAAAATTAAACTATTATAAATCAATATTTTATTTTAAACTAGTGCAAATAATATTAATGTTTTTATTAATTATTATCCTAATACAATTATTAATTTAACACATTAATGTGCCAAATAATTTAAACACAAAATAAAACTAAAAATGGTTAGAATCTTTTACGATTATTTTCCAAAAAAACCTCTACTACAAACCAAAGAGGGGAAAATGACTTCACAAAAACCTTCATCAAATAATGTTTTCCTTCCTTATAATTATTACACACATGTATAACCACATTGATAAATATTAATATTAAAACTTCAAATGCCATTTATATAACCTAGACTTCATAATGAAGATTTTAAATGATTCCAAACGAATTTTCACAGAACATGGATCTAAATATATTTCAGTGCATCGTGCATACACAGTGTTTGTATAATGCATATTAAAGGAACGTAGTTTAGTAGAATTGTGTACGTCCTTAATTAATATTATGAATATTTTGAGAGGTCGGTTATTTAAAAGTTGGGTATATTTTAAACTTGGGTATAGAGAATGTTGTATTTAAAATGTGATAAAGGATTAATAAAGTTTGTTTTTTTTAAGTTAATGGTTAGAATGGGGTTATTGGTATTAAAAATTTATAAATATATTTGTTTAGAAATTTATAAGGTTTAAAATTAATGAAAATATTTACAATAATAAAGTCATTAAAACAATATTTATAAAGGAATTATATCTCATCATGTTATTAGTGGTATTTGAATCTAGGTCGGGAAGATAACAACCATTTTGTTATAACAATAAAGTTATTAAAACAATATTTATAAAGGAATTATATTTCATCATGTCATTAGTGACATTTGAATCTAGGTGGGGAAGATAACAACCATTTTGCCCAACCACCTTTGATAATCCCAATTGAAAAAAAATAAGCATTAGGGACTGCTTGGAAAAAGAAATCAGCCTCCCTCGCAACCAAAAGACAAAAAAAATTATTGGTACCTAGCAAACCCACAATGTAAACTCACTTAAGAGCACAACATAGTTATCATGGTTATTCTATTATAACCTACATGTTAAACTATGAGACTTCAACCCTGGTGAGAATCACCACAAAATTTTTAGATAATAACCCAAATTAAATTCAGTAAACTAAAAATATTATTTACTTATACATGTGATTTATAAATATTATATTGTTTATTAATTTTATAAATAATTTGAATATAATGTTTTGGTAAAGATAAATACATTGTTTTTCACATATAAGTTATTTAATTTATTTCATACCTATGATAATCACCTATAAAAGATTTTTAATTCCACTCTATTTAAATCTTAATGTTAGCCTCCATCAATTTGGTTTATATGGATAGTAAATGGAAATCCATTCTGGTTTAGTATGTTGCATTCTAGAATACTTCTTTATAATTACGGATTTAAGAAAGTTAAAAGTAATGGTTAATGCTAGTTTATAATGGTTAAAACTCCAAATGTAACGTTCTTATTTGCTCGGAAAAAATGGTATTAAACAGTTTATGCTTGGAAACAACTTCTCAACGTGTTGAAGGAATCTGACACAAATCAAGTGGCGGCCCACAAATAAGAACGAGATATTCTTCCTTTTAATAATGGAATGGTCACGCCCACACGCTACTCTAATATTTCCATGTGAATTAATACATGGTATTTACAACTCACCATTGATAATGTGGATGGATGGAAAACAACTAAAAATAATTATTAGAAAAAATATCTATATAAACAATAATATATTTAATAAAAATAAATTCCAATATATAATTTATTTTTTATAATATTAATTTTATATCCAAAAGATTTTAATTTATTTTTTATAAAATATTAAATTATTAGTTAAAATGTAATTTATTATATAAATTTTTAACATTATAATTTATTATATAAATTTTTAACTTATAATATTTCATTTTATTGAGTTCAGAGGTTCATTTTATAGATGAATGTGAAGAAAATGTCTAAATATGTTTGTTTCTTTCGTTTAAAATACAATTAAAATTATATTTTGAATAGAAAACCAATGTCCACTATAATAAAAAATGATAAAAAAAATTGAATAGAAAATAGATTTAAATAAACTATTTGAAAATCTATAATAACTAGTTTGTGTAGATATTAACTTCATATATATCTATATATATAAAATGTTAAAATAAAAAACAAAAACAAAAAAAAAAAATTAATGTTATATATAAAAAAAAATATTCAATGTGGATTATCATTAAAATATTTTAATGTATATATCAATAAAAAAATTAAGTTTTTATGCTTAAAATGTTTATTTGATTCTATATATATTCTATTTAGCATTCAAAAATACAATCTAACAAAGAAAAATAACACATTTTATTTTGTACTCTAAAGAAGTTTGTATGCAAAGAAATTTGATCCCTCTCAGTTCATGTTAGATCCCTACTTAAGATGGATCTATGCTGGTTAATTCCAAATCTTTAATTCCAAATCTACCAAGCACTTAGATGCATGAAAGTTCTTTTTTTTTCACTCTAAAAGAGCTTTGGGCCTAGCACTTAGATGGATTCTCGATTCATGTTAGATCCAAAGGATAAACCACATTAGTTGGTTCGAAACTTCTACCAAATCCTAATGATGTGATTAATCCGAAAGACATTCTCATTTACAATATGGGTCACAAAAGTCATGTTAGATCTATACTTAAGATGGATCTATGCTAGTTAGTACTAATCTAGATCCATCCTTAATTCCAGATCTACCAAGCACTTAGATGGATCAAAGTTCTTTTTTTCACTCTAAGAGAGGTTTGAGCCTAGACACTTGGTAAATCTAGAATTAAGATAAATCTAAGTTGGTCATATCTCTCTCTCTCTCTCTCTATATATATATATGCTTACATAAGCATATCATTTGGAAAAATTATTGGTTGTGAAAATATTAAGTTGAAACACTGACAACCATAAATTGACTATTTTATTTTAATTTTATTTTAATTAATAATTTTTTATTTTATTTATTTTAACTTTGTTTTTATTTTTATTTTTATGTTATTTGACTAAATTCAATAAAACAAGACATTTCAACATCTCTTTCATAAATCTAATACTCATAAAACTACGACAAATTATTGAGATATTTTTTAATAATAAAATTTACAAAACTACCACAAATTACTAAGATATTCTTTAATAATAAAGTTTATAAAACTACTACAAATTACTGAGATATTCTTTAACAAAAGTGGAAGCATTTTACTATAAAGAGTCATGAGTCACTCAGTAGATTCAAGAGAAGTCATTTCTAGAAGCAGGGAACCTTAGGACCACTTGAAATATTTGTCAATATTCTTTTATAAAGGCAAACAAGTGTACAAGTAACATGTACAATTATTAGTTTGAACTTCCACCACCACGAATCTTAGTCACCGACCGAACTTTTGAAAATAAAATGATAAATGGAAAAACTATTAACGTGGTCATGCTCAATGCCGCGCATTTTTGTGTTTTCGTTTTCTAATGTTTTCATATATTTGAGTGTCACAACTACATTTATTTATTCTTTTCTTAGAGTGGGGGAACTACATTGATGACATGCCAGGGGATTAAAATGAATGGTCGGACGTGTGGGTGCTGCTCAGCCAAGTGGAATCCTCCCCGGCGAATGCGGTCACCACGGCAGCCGTCAGCGGGGACCTCGGCCCCACAACAGGAAACGACAAGTTACAAGTACTAAGCGGAAGGCAAATATTAGTGTCGGTGGGTACGAGAGATGAGAGTGGTGGCCATTCCCCGGGCCGTATGAATTGTGGGGCATGCAGAAGTGGATGGGCACACAGTAAGCGTGATTTGTTTGGATGTGGGGTGGGCCATCCCCATAGCACGCGGTACTTGTTGCCAGCTACTTTCCTTATTTTCACTGCCCTCATATGATACCCTCTCATGGTGTAGCCATGTGCCTCGTGGCAAACAACACAACTTAGACACGGGAACAACACGACTTGTGGCTTATTCGTCCAACATAAGCATTTCCATTATTAGTCCTCCTTTTTCTTTAAATGGATGAAAAGGATATTTGTATGGACATGTTTACAATTTGGCCTACGTGGAAGTGTGTGAGAATTTTTGGCACTTAGATCGTTCCATTTTTGGCCAGCTCAGTGTTCGATAAGTTTAATCTCTATACATTAAAATTGAAAAAAAACAAACTTAAAAACAAAGTTTTATGGAAAAACATTAGGATTTTGATATAATTCCAATGAGATTTAGAGTCAAAATTGCTTTCAAAGGTGGGGTGCCTTGAGTGTGAGATATCTCACACCAAAACATTTTGGTTTAATTAGTTTATGATAAATAAATATGTGATAAGTAGAATTTGCATTTAGATGTAGATGATGACAATTTCTCCTCTTAACCATTCAAGTTAAATTTAATTGAAAAAAATGTTGCATGAATTTAAAAATCTTTTTATTCTCCTAATTATCTTATTAAAACAACTTTATGTGAAATTTGAATTTGGATGAACAAAGAAAAAGTTCTAGTGCATTTCTCATTACACCACATTCTTATCCTTAATTTTAATTGAATGGTGTAGGGGTGGCCAGAATTCACTTATATAATTAGCATGCCTATATCGGAAATGACGTCTGAGTATATAGTTCTTTTAATAATAAAAATATGTGGATGGAAAATGGAGGGATGAGATCGAACTATAAGCCTAATCTTTACTTGTTTTCTCATTATTGTTCCAATTTTTCCTTCATAGTTTTAATTATTTCTAATTATGGCTAGGTGTTTAGGTAGTTTCCAATCATATAACAACTTAAACACTTTGCCACAATTCTCATCCTTTTGCCATAAAGAACAGGACACAATATACAATAAAATAATCACATTGGTATGAGAAATACGAAAAGTTAGAAGTCATACATTAGGCAATCATAGAGCATGGAATATCTACCTCCAATGCAAAGTTGAGAAGTGGCCTAATGTGGAAGGAATTTTTCTCCACCAAATCCATTCAAGTTTGCAGTGTTTCAAGGTAGCATATACCATTGTCTTGGTAAAGACATTGTATACACCTTTGTCTTGGTAAAGGCATTGTATTTACCTTGAAGACGTATGAGGTAGCATACACCTTTGTCTTGGTAAAGACATTGTATTTACCTTGATGAAGTACGTTGTATTCATCCTAATTTCCATGTTACAATTGTGGCGCCTTGTTGATTCACCTTCCAAGATCCTTTTGCTCCTTCATAGATTGACTACGCACATGGATGATGGCTTTCCCATTATAGTTGAAAAGAGGACAAGCCCATCTCATACTGTAACTTGAACTATTTCAATTCAAAGAGCTATTATCCATGTAGGTTGAACACAATGATACTTTTCATGCATAATCAAAAACATTTGTAAGGACTTACAATACAATTTTATAAACATTGCATACTAATCAATTTGACAATTTTTAATTTGAATATGGTTAACTCATTTTTTATCCATATTATCATCCACTACTAATATAGATGTGCTAATATCTTTGGGTGCAAAGATGTTCAACTGCCAACTTAATGTGGTAATATTGTTTTAAACAAAAATGTGAATTGTTTTGACAACAACTTAAACAAGAGTAAGATAACTAATAACTTACAACTCTAAATTAATTTATGAAAAATAAATATATATTATAATTAAAATTAATTTTAAGTAAAAATAATGGTAAATTTTTTTGAGTTATTTCATGAGATAAAATGTTTGTATGAGTATGAATGTCCAAAATTTTGAATGGACACTTTATTCATTGTTATGGATAAAAGAAGCTAGAAAATGATATAAAAAAAGAGAGTTCCATGATTTTGATTTGTAAGAATAGCTTAGTAGTCATGGGTGAGGAGTGTAAATATTCGTTGTATAAAAATGAATAATTAAATTAAAAAGAAGTTGATGTAAAGAAAAGAATGTTATTGGGGATTAGAAGTGAAAAATAAAGGAAATTTAGAGTATTATAATATATGTGTTTTGAGATGTAAAATAATAGATAAAATTGGATGAAAAAAATAAATAAGAATAAAACAACATTGAGTTAAAATTTATCATCACAATGAGATAATAACAATGAACAATAATGAAATAAGGAAGAAATGTCACTTTTGAAAAGATTAAAAGAGAAATGAAGAGTGAGAAAAAGTAGAGAATAAATATCCAAGGAAATAAATATTGGAGGATGATTATTGATTGAGGTGATGAATGACAGGTTTCAAGACGAGTTAAGTTTTCACTCATTTTCTTGATTGAATTATTGCATTGCTTTTCTATTTCAACCATTTCCATAATGATACAAGTGGAATAGTGAAGAGTTGCAGCAAAATTTTTGGTTTGGTCAAAGCAAATAAATTATTTCAAGTTGTGAGAGTGTTCAGTGACGGTGAATTTGGAATACAACTATGGTAAATGTCTATTATACGGCTTTTGATGTATGCTTTGAAAAAATTCCCTATTTGTCTAATATATGATTATCGAGAGGAACACAAAATTTGGTAATCCCAAGGCCAAGCATAGGGTCATATTTATCTTTGGCTATTTTAAATAGGTGTTTAATAGTTTTGAAAGCTTTCAATAAGGTTTTAATATTATTTTTGGCTAGAACCATTGAGATGTAGTGGTGGTTCTCTCAATGTAGGGAAGACAAATGAGAGCTAGAAGGGGGGGGGGGGGGGGGGGGGAGGGCGATAAGGCAATAAAATTTGGATATTTAATATTATGGGTGATCTAAAATATTTATGAATTTGCGAGGTTGAGTACTCATTTTCCCTAAAGAGTTTGATAATACATGCTTTCTACTCCTCAAGGAACTATGGACCAAAGATTTAAAAGGCATGGGTGGCAAGAACTTTTAGAATATTGAACTTCTTCACTAGGTGATGGTGCAAATAGGCATGAAGTTGATTGGTGAGGGTGTCATCAGATTGACAAGAAATAAGAATATCTAGGAAGGGAAGATAAATATCATTTTAGATCTCCACAATAAATTGGATATGAGGTGAAACACTACTAAAATTATTGAAGAAAGATATAAGGGTAGGGTGACTATGAGGCCGAACAATAAAGATATCATCAAGAAACTAATACCAACATTTGGGCTTTTGATAGAAGTTATCTATGGCTAACCCTTCAAAATGTTCCATGAAGATATTGGTAATTATTGGAGACACAAATAATCACATGGTCGTGCCTTCACTTTTCTCATAGAAAACCCCTTTAAAAGTAAATAAAGAGGAATAAATGCAAATGTTAATAAGTTCAAGAGTATGGGAGTTGACTAGATTTGATACAATGTTAAGGGCTTCAATAACAAGAACCTTAGTGAATAAGGAGACAACATCAAAGCTAGCCTTGACATAATTCTATTCAAGATGAATATGTCAAAGTTTTTTTTTTAATAAAATCAAAGTAATATTTGATAAAGAGGGGAGTTTTTCCAACAAAGTGCTAAAGTTTATCCACTGGAAAATAAGAGGTGACATGAGGTTTTTGCACACACATGCACCTAGTAATATTGTTTTCTTTATATTGGTTCCATTTTAATTATTCATTTTAATTTATTAATTTATTTTACTCAATAGTTATTAACCAACCCCTAATCCTCTCAAAATTACTACTAAGCTCTTGTTATAAATTCAAACCACAACAATCTCTTCTAATATCATTCTCCAACTTATTTTTTCCATGGGTGGAGTGTCCTCTAAAAATGTTGGACTTTCATACTCATGCACATCATTTATCTCTCAAAATTAACTGGAAGGATTATGAATAATTGTGTTAACTTACATTATCACATACATATAGTTTATCTCAATGAACAACTCTAAATATTATGAATAAGTATGAAAAAAAATATTGTCTCAAATAATAATAACCCTTTTTTGTCTAAATTATATTTATTAATTTCTCCATTCATATTTCAATAACAAAATTGAAAAAAAATTATCATCCACAATTTATTTATTATGGAACAGAAACTATGAAAAGCTAAGATTTATAAAATGATAGAATAAGATTCTTAAAGACTAACTACTCATCTTCATTAAATTAAGAGTAATGAATTTAACAATTCATTAAAAAAAATCAGTTGGTTAGTTTTTTAAAGTTTTCTTTTAATAATTGGTATAATTAAATATATTATAAAAAAATCTTTCTTACATTCAATTTTTTTATTATTATTAAATCTTCAATATCAATAATTAAAATTGTATAATTCAAATAACAATTTAAAAATTGAATAAAAACTATATAATTAAAATTTTATAATAATTGTGAAACCAAAAATCAAATTATATAACATGTAAATTTCTTTTAAATAAATCAAATTGGAGTTAGATTTATGATTGACTTTTTAATTATCTTATTTAAATTAAATTTTTTTATCTTCCCTATTTAATAAATAAATGTGTAACCTTATCATTTTGAAATTAGATAATGTTTAGTTAAACCCTAATCATACCTTTCGAGTTAAATTATTTGTTTATATTGACTATTTACTTCGTTTACTTGGTTTGTTTATTTGTTTATATAGTTTTTTAACAATAAAATTATGTGGATGGAAAATATCTAATGAACTTTAAATATTCTTCACCATTATTAAAAATGGAGAGATAAGATCAAACTATAAGCCTAATCTTTACCTGTTTTCCTATTATTGTTCCAATTTTTCCTTCATAGTTTTAAATATTTCTAATTATGGCAAATTGTCTAAATAATTTCCAATAATATAACTACTTTAACACTTTGCCACAATTCTCATCCTTTTGCCATAAAGAAGAGGACACAATATACAATGAAATAATCAATCTCATTGGTATGAGAAATGCAGGAAGTTAGAAGTCATCCATCAGGCACTGGTCAAGCATGGATTATCTACCTCCAATGCAAGGCTAAGAGGTGGCCTAATGTGGAAGGAAATTTTGCTCCACCAACCAAGTCCATTCAAGTTTGCAGTGTTTCAAGGTAGCATACACCTTTGTCTTGGTAAAGACATTGTATTTATCTTGATGAAGTATGTTGTATTCATCCTAATTTCCATGTTAAAATTGTGGCACCCTATTGATTCACCCTCCAAAATCCTTTTACTCCTTCATAGATTGACTACACACATGGAAGATGACTTTCCCATTATAGTTGAAAAGAGGACAAGCCCATCTCATACTGTAACTTGAACTATTTCAATTCAAAGAGCTATTATCCATGTAGGTTGACCACAATTATACTTTTTATGCATAATCAAAAACATGTGTAAAAACTTGCAATAAAATTTTATAAACGTTGCATACCAATCAATTTGACAATTTTTAATTTGAATATGGTTAACTCATTGTTTATCCATATTATCATCCACTACTAATATAAATGTGCTAATATCTTTGGGTGCAAAGATGTTCAACTACCAACTTAATGTGGTATTATTTTTTAAGACGAAAACCCCAATTGTTTTGACAACAACTTAAACAAGAGTAAGATAACTAATAACTTACCATTCTAAATTAATTTATGAAAAAAAAATATATATATATTATAATTAAAATTTAATTTTGAGTAAAAATAATGGTAATTTTTTAAAAGTTATTTTATGAGATAAAATGTTTGTATGAGTATGAATGTCCAAAATTTTGAATGGACAATTTATTCATTGTTATTGACAAAGAAGTTAGAAAATGATATTAAAAAAGAAGTGCTAAGATTTTGATTTGTAAGAATAGCATAGTAGCATTGGTGGGGGAGTGTAAATAGTTGTGGACTAAAAATGAATAATTAAATTAAAAAGAAGTTCATGTAAAGAAAAGAATATTACTAGGGATTATAAGTGAAAAATAAAAGAAATTTAGTGTATTGTAATATAAGTGTTTTGAGATGTAAAATAATAGATAAACTTGGATGAAAAAATAAATAAGGATAAAACAACATTGAGTTAAAATTTATCATCATAATGAGATAATAACAATGAAAAATAATGAAATAAGGAAGAAATGTCACTTTTGAAAAGATTAAAAGAGAAATGAAGAGTGAGAAAAAGTAGACAAACAATATCCAAGGAAATAAATAATGGAAGATGATTATTGATTGAGGTGATGAATGACAGGTTTCCAAGACAAATTTGTACTCATTTTCATGATTGAAATTATTGCACTACTTTTCTATTTCAACTATTTCCATAATGATACGAGTGGAATAATGAAAATTGAAGCAAAAAATTTGGTTTCATCAAAGAAAATAAATTATTTCAAGTTATGAGAGTGTTCAATGATGGTTAATTTGGAATACAACTATGGTAAATGTCTATTATATGATTTTTGATATATTCTTTGAAAAAATTCCCTATTTGTCCAATATATGATTATCCAGAGGAACACAAAATTTGGTAAGCCCAATGTGGAACATAAGGTCATATTTATATTTTGCAAATCTAAATAGATGTTTAATAGTTTTGAAATGTTTAAATAAGGTTTAAATATTCTTTTTGGCTAGAACCATGGAGATCTAGTGGTGGCTCTTTGAATGTAGGGAAGGAAAATGAGAGCTAAAAGGGGGGTGGGGGAGGAGAAAAAGTAATAAAATTTGTAGATTTAACATTTTGGGTGGATCTAAAATATTTATGAATTTGAGAGGTTGAGTACTCATTTTCCCTAAAGAGTTTGATAATATGGCTTTCTGTTCCTCAAGGAAGTAGGGACCAAATATTTAAAAGGCATGGGTGACAAGAATTTTTAGAACCATGAACTTCTTCACTAGTGATGGTGAAAATGGTCATGAAGGTATATGTCACTGTGGATCTTTTTTTGGTAAAGTTGAATGGTGAGGGTGTCATCAGATTCAAAAGAAATAAGAATATCTAGGAAGGGAAGAGAATTATCATTTTAGATCTCCACGTTTAATTGGATATGAGGTGAAACACTACTAATATTATTGAAGAAAGAGGTAAGCATAGGGCAGCTATGAGGCCAAACAATAAAGATATCATCAAGAAACTAATACCAACATTTGGGCTTTTGATAGAAGTTATCTAAGACTAACGCTTCAAAATGTTCCTTGAAGATATTGGTGATTATTGGAGACACAGATAATCACATGGTCGTGCCTTCACTTTTTCATAGTAGATCCCTTTAAAAGTAAATAGAGTGGAAGAAATGCAAATGTTAATGAGTTCAAGAGTATGGGAGTTGACTAGATGTGATATAATGTTAAGGGCTTCAAGAACAAGAAATTTAGTGAATAAGGAGACAATGCCAAAGCTAACCTAAGCTAACCTTGACGTCATTCTATTCAAAATGAAGATGTCAACTTTTTTGAATAAAATCAAAGTAATATTTGATAAAGGGGGGAGTTTTTCCAACAAAGTGTTGAAGTTTACCCATTAGGAAATAAGAGATGACATGAGTTTTTTGCACATACATGCACCTAGTAATATTGTTTTCTTTACATTGGTTACATTTTAATTATTCATTTAATTTATTAATTCATTTTACTCCATAGCTATTGACCAACCCCATATCCTCTCAAAATGACTACTAAGCTATTGTTATAAATTCAAAACACAACAATCTCTTCTAGTATCATTCTCGAGCTTCTTTTTTCTATGGGTGGAGTGTCCTCTAAAAATGTTGGACTTTCATACTCATGCACATCATTTATCTCTGAAAAATAACTGGATGCATTATGAATAATTGTGTTAACTTACACTATCAAATACATATAATTTATTTCAGTGAACAACTCCAAATATTATGAATAACTATGAGAAAATATTGTCAATAATAATAATAATAAAATAAATAAATATATATATATATATAATCTAAATTATACTTATTAATCTCTATCCATATAACAATTCATTAATAAATAAATAAATAAGTTTTTTAGTTTTTTAAAGTTTTTTTTTTATTGGTATAATTAAATATATTGTATTTTTTCTTTCATTCTTAAATTCAATTAAAAAAAACTTTAATATCAATAATTAAAATTGTATAATTCAAATGTCAATTTAAAATTTGAATAAAAAGTATATAATAATTACCAAACAAGAAATCAAATTATATAACATGTAAATTTCTTTTAAGTTAGATATATGATTAAATTTTTAATTATCTTCATTTAAATTGAATTTTGTTATCTTTCCAATTTAATAAATGAGTAACTTTATCCTTTTGAAATTAAAAAATGTTTAATTAAACCCTAACTATATCTTTCAAGTTAAATTATTTGTTTATATTGATTGTTTAACTGGTTTGTATGGGCAATATATACTTATTAAAAATTACAAAATGGTTTTTATTTTTTTCTTCTTAAAATTTATTATAATTCAGTTGTGAATTAATTATTAAGACATTACATATATTATTACTTGCTTTTGTATATATAGATTGATTTATTAACACGTAAATTAATATATCAATGAATAAATTATAAAGAAATAAATTTTCATTTTTCCTAAATAAATTTTATTAAGATAATTTTCAAGATTCCATATTCTTCATCATTACCCAAATTTTGCGAATAACAGTTATAATTATATCCATTTAAAATCGATTTATAAATAATTGTGGAATTTTGATATTTAAAATCGATTTAAAAATAGTCCCACCCGTATTAACATTAAAAATCTATATGATCATCGTTTTGTTAATTGACATAAATAGGGAGACATGGTGGGTTCAAAGACTTGGATTGTTTCTCTGGTGAGGGTAAGAAGAATCAGATTGTCCACTCTCTTTAGCATGTATCTTATTCCTTATTTAATGTGAAAATAAGGCTGCAAATTAGTGAATGGAAGCACGTGCTTCATATTTGACGCATCGGATTTTCCGTACATATAAGCCGGAGTCTCTGACACGGTTGTCGCCTTTTCCCCTCACATACTCGATTTTTATCACTGAAATATGGCAGTGGTGAATATAACGTGATTCTCATAAAATTCTTGCCGTATGTAGATTTTATGACACTGACAAATTATATGAAGCAGAGAAGAACATGGATGATGGTGGTCTACTTAGTGTCGTTCTTCTCTTTCGCATTGCCGAGTTTTTATATATGTAAATTAGAGGAATTGATAGAAAAAAGTCTGAAATGGCGAAAGTATTTTTATTGTTTTAATAATTTAAAGAGTAAAATTATGAATTATTAACATTAAGATATTGCCGAGTTAGAGGATTACCGTGTAAAATGAATGTGAATATGAGTAAAATATAGATATTTGTTTGATTTTAATAAATTCAATAAATTAATGCAAATTTAAATTTATAAAAATGTGAGATTGGATTGTGATGAAAATTGAAAGTATTAAAATAGTGTAGAAACTATTTATTTATTTTTTATCAAAAATAAGATAATATTATTTTTCGAAGATAAATTTTGTGTGTAGGTGTAGATTTAAGGTTAAGAATTATAAAAATAAGTATGATAAATGTTGAGGAGTAAATATATTGAAATGAAGAAATTTAATTAATAAATAATTAAAGAAGTGGAAAAGAAATAAATAAATAGTAATAAAGATATTATTTAGCAAATTTTTCACATTGAAATATAGTTGTTATAATATAATTGGAGATATTGAGGAAATTGATCTTGTACAAATTATCTAATCACAGTCAATGTATATAATCACTATTAGTTAAGTGTTCATCTTTGGTGACTTCAATTGAATATTTTTCTTGGGTTGTAATTGGTTAATATAAAATAATGGAATTGAATGCTAATTAACATATATAATGGAATTACATTCAATGTATATAATCATTATTGAGGTACATATCAATAATATAAGTTTTTTCAATTGTAAGTAGTTTTTAAGTGGGCTTTTTTTGGAGTTTCTAGTTGATTTTTGGCTCGAATTCGACAAAAACATTTGTGGTCAAATTTTGATTTTTGTTGTTTAAACTGGTTTTTTAACTCCATATATCAATTCATCACCCTAAAAAATCCTTGGGGCACTTCGATTGTGAATAGTTCACGTATAAAACTTGTCATTTCAATGAATCCTTGCCTGATTCTAAACAAACTGGATTAGAAAATAAACCAGAAAACCTATCAAAAAGTCACACTTAAGACTACTCAAATTGGAATTACTTGAGATAAAATAATGGAATTACTCAAATTGGAATTACTTGAGATAAAATAATGAAATTGAATGATATTAATGATTAAAGTGTACCCCTGGTCAACAGTGCCTGGAATCTAGTTCCGGGCGCATTAGTTTGGATCCTATGGAAAGAGCGAAATGCAAGAATATTCAAAAACATAGCCACAGGAGTACACATGCTGATAAGGAAAGTTCGACTACTCATCACAGAAACAGTCAACGCTATGGGCATACAGAAGATAGAGGGCAACGCTTCTCCAAACGAGGCAAGAACAATGTAGATCCCGCATCTTCAAACAAGGACCAACTCTGCTGGAAGGAAACAAACCTCAACAGGAACGACACAGGACAAATGGACCCTGCCCCCTTTAACACATTCAAACTCAATTTCGACGGGGCTTCAAGACAAAACCCGGGCATGGCAGGCTATGGGGGAGCAGTACGGGATCACACAGGAGCAATTCACCTCATCTATCACGGCAATCTCAGAGTGAACACCAATAACGCTGCAGAACTAATCGCTCTCCTCCAAGGCCTCACTATGGTTGGTCGATACAAACTCCTACCTCTGATAGTGGAGGGCGATTCAGAGATAATAATAAGGCTGATCAGGAAACTCCAGATGGGCGCACAGGTGCACAAAGTAACCCCAAGCTGGAGGCTGTCAGCAATACTAAAAGATCTCCAAGGCCAACTCTGCAACATGAAAGGGATCACCTTCCAAGCCGTTCGAAGGAAAGCAAACAAGCTAGCTGATGCATTGGCAAATGAAGGGATCGACTCCAATCTGGCAGAGTACCACAGCCTTTGGCAGGATCAGGAGGCGGGAGAACTCAAAGCCAACTGCCACAATATCCAACAATCGGATCTACAAGCACAAGCCTAGGCCACAAGGGATCCTCGTTACAGGAAACCATGGCAAACTTAATCAATGCTCGATTGATTATGAGCAAGTCACGCCCAAGGGAGAACACAGCCAACAGGATCGGGCAAAATAAAGCAACATCCCGTCACACCGGTCTCTGGAAACGAAAATCCGCTTTGCAGAATGCTCGATCACAATATTCAGACAACGCAACTCTGTGCTGACCGGACTTTCTGGGTGCGCCAGAGCGTATTGAGCTACAAGGACAGTTCTACTGGCCAAGCGACCTAAATCTTCAGCGAATATATCCATTGGAAGCAATATCTCTGCGAGGTCACATTGACTCCCAGGAATCTATGTATTTTTATACAACAAAACTAATATAATTTGCTTAACTTTAGAAAAAAAAATGATTAAAGTGTAATGTTTATTTTCATTTCTATTTTATTTTGAAAAGATAAAGTCAAAATGGAATAGAAAAGACTACTCAAATTGGAATTACTTGAGATAAAACAATGGAATTACTCAAATTGGAATTACTTGAGATAAAATAATGGAATTGAATGATATTAATGATTAAAGTGTAATGTTTATTTTCATTTCTATTTTATTTTGAAAAGATAAAGTCAAAATGGAATAGAAAGTTAGACGCAATAATGTTTATAAAAAAGGAGTGAAACTTTTTACTGTAAAATCATATAATAGTATCTATAAATAAATAAAGTGGGAATTAGAATATTAAATTAACCATCAAAATTGAAGTTTCAATCACTACAATGTTCATTTTAATATTTAAAAGAAAATCAATAATAGTGAAATGGAATTTTCAATTATATTTAATAGGTGATTCAAATTGCTCCAGATAATTTTCCAATCAAATTTCAAATTCCAATTTCTTTAGATAATTTTCCCATCAAATTCCAAATTCCAATTCCATTGGTATTTAAATATATTAAATTCTTTATTTCTGATTGGAATTTAAGTTAAATCCTAAATTCATATCCTTTCATTCCCATCGGAATTTAAGTCATGTCTCCTCATAGAACAAATGAGTGGTTGACATAAATAAGATGTTATTTCCTCCACCCAATTTCAAATTCTATGAGAGCATCTTTGATCCCATTGTGATAAGGCTAAAAAGTACGCTCCTCCACCCTTGTAGAATCATTTTCATAATATATCTATATTCATAGACTCCTCCACCTTTACAGAATCAAATTCATAATATATCTAAATTTATAAACTCCCCACCTTTATGGAATCAAATTCATAATATATCTAAATTTATAGTATATTTAACTCACCCATAGTTAAATATATTATTTATATTATAAATAAAGATTCAAATTCATAATATATCTAACTTACCCACGGTTAAATATATTCTTTATATTATAAGTAAAAAAAAAATAACACTCAACTAATCTTTGCCATATAACTCTTACTTTTCTCAGGATACTCTTTCCAAAGTTTGCCACCCTTTAAAACAAAGGAAGCTTTTATACGCTCGGCCTCCTGAATATTTAATTCCAAGGAATACCAACTTACATACGGATGCGGAGTGCATTATAATTTACCGATTTCCTTGATCTTCGCTACAGGTGACCGGCCATTTCAGGCTTACTTCCAGTTGTCTACCGCGGCATTAAATGTTAGTGGGAGGGGATCCGTAATGTAAGGAAATAGCGACGACAGAGATGGTATCGCATGTGATATGTGATCAGGATGGAACCACCTAGGCTCCATATGCATGAACCCACGACTCTCCTCGGCCTTTAAAGCCCAGCAGAAGCCCACCACATTACTGCGAATCTCTCTCACAGCCAAGGAACCTGAGATTTGGCAGAAGCTTTTAAGTTATCTGTAGCGGCTGCGCTTTTATAATTTTCAGAGCAGCGATGGAGAAACCTTCCCGAGATGAGCAGAAGGCGGCATGGAGGGCCAGTTTCCAGCGGAAATATACAAGACAGTTGATTGCTGTGCTGCGCCGGAGGAGAATCGAACGTGCGACCAACGGCTTAGCTCGAAGTCGAACCGTGAAATTGGCTGCAGATCTGTCACTTGCAATGATGGCGAGGGGTCGAACCTCGTGGAGCCGGGTCATCCTCCAGAAATGCCTTTTCAGGCTCAACAATTCCCGCTGCCAACGGCGATCAGTACTTAAATCCAGAATGAATTCCGCGAGATCGGCGTCTGCCAAGATTTCCAGGCCCTACAAAACGGCCTTTGGCGGCAAGAAATTCGTCAAGCGGCTGTTTGGAGCGTCTTCCCCTACCGTACGGTCACATGGCAGCGAACCAGCAAGACGCACTGTAGCTTCTCGTTTGCAGACCCTCAGGGAGCTTGTGCCCGGAAGCCGCGGATTAGAGCTCCCTATTTTCCTGCAAGAGACCGGGGACTACATCGAGGCGCTTCAGATGCAGGTTCGGGCGATGCAGGCACTCACAGACTGGTACTCAAATATTTGTGCTCATACTTGCAAGGTCTAGTTATGCGGTCGGCAGGTCGAATCTCAGGCTGCACAAACAATGGCGATAGGAGTTTTGCATGTAGCAGCTGGTAGTATATACTTAATGTGTATATGTTACGCAAAGAAAAGAAAATATACGTTTCTATAGATATCCCCCACATGATCTGGAATATGCAGATCAGGAACCTTGGATTTAGGAATTTGGTAAGAGAGCAGTCATAAATCCTATTGTGTGCAGATCATATTCGTTCCAGTATTATTTCCATATATAACTGTATTTATCTCATGGTCAATATACAATTTCCCATTCTGCTCGAACTATAAAATTTCACATTTCTGCTTTATGTTTCTGTTTTCCGTATATTTTACTCTCTGTATTAAATAAAAAGTAGTGATCATTTTCAATTTTTTCATCTTGGATTACATATAATTTAGAGAAGTCTTTCGAAACTATTAAAATTTATATCAAATTTTTTTCTTTGAGATTGTTTCCTTTGCTGCACAAATTTGATTTGTTCACAATTGTATTAGTAACTATATACTTCTTTGATATTCCACGTTCTGACAGATAAGAAACATTTCTTTTCTTTTCTGTCATATTCTGAAAGCACAAAAAAAATTATTTCCTGTCTGCCTTTATGAATAATTGATAATGCCTGTATTGGTCATGGTCATGACCCTTGATTAGAAGAAGAAATTAAAACTTCCCTGTGTCTTTTGTAATGTTTTTGTTTTTTTTTTGTATAGTAAATCAACTGTCTAGTTTTGTTCTCTATATGTAGAAATGATTGGCATAAATTTAAATTTTATGTAACCTTCACTTCCCTGCATATATATAATTTCGCATTTCTGTTTTTCCGTATATATATTTTAGAATTTCTGCTTTGGGTTTATGTTTCTATAATTTTTGCATTTCTGCTTTAGTTTCTGTATATATAATTTCGCATTTCTGCTTTAGGTTTATGCATATATATTTTAAAATTTCTGCACATATAATTTCGCATTTCCGCTTTAGTTTTCTGTATATATAATCGCGCATTTCTGCTTCCGGTTTCTGTATAGATATTTTCGCATTTTGCTTTGGGTTCTGTATATATAATTTGGCATTTCTGCTTTAGGTTTCTGCATATTTTGTATTTTTCTTCCGGTTTCATTGGCTTTTTAGATTTTTATGGCCAGGTCGGATTACTCTGAAGGTATACGCTGGCTTTTTCCAGGTACGTATATGTTTCATCTGTTTTTTACAATTCTCTGTTCTGGATAGGGAAGGATAAGTATGAATGAATGCGCTGGCTTTTTTGGCGTACGCATATGTGAATGTCTGTACTGTAAATTCTGTGCCTCTATTTTTTCCAGTAAGTGTCTGCCCGTCTATAGGCTAAGAGGTAAATCTGCTTTTCGAAATTTACAGCATGATGTGACAGTTCCACGGGCGATTATTGTAATTTGTATCCATGGAGATGGCCATGGCCCATTAGTATTTTGTCTTGAAATTACTGAATATGTATCCGCTTTGTCGCCCTCGATGCCTGTGCATTCACCCAACATTTGTGCACGTTTTCTGGTTTATTATTTTCGCATAGTCTAACAAGGCGGATTAGTATTTTGTCTTGAAATTACTGAATATGTATCCGCTTTGTCGCCCTCGATGCCTGTGCATTCACCCAACATTTGTGCACGTTTTCTGGTTTATTATTTTCGCATAGTCTAACAAGGCGGAGGAGTGGCCAGAAAAGTTATGGAAATTCATATTATATTTAGAGAAAATTTGGCAAGAATTTATATAAATTCAAATTATACTAGTTAAATTTCAAAATTTTAGGTGTCCTAGACATTTTTGATGGTGCTAAATCTATTTTCACTATTAAAAACACAATTCAAACACTGCCTCTACAAGATTTTTTGAAAAAAAATTTATGGCCACTCTTAACTGCCCAGACAATTCTTCGCCTATTATTTTCAGCGAGCATGCACCAGTCTTTAGGATTTCATCCATAAAAAAATAATCGTTCATTAATGGCCATCAGTAGTACTTAAATGATTATGAATTAAATAATGGATAACATGAACTGTGATTAGGATTTCATTCTTAAAATTGATCATTTATGGCTATACTCGTACTTGAATAACTCTGAATTGGATAATGTATAATATATTAATATGGAGGAGATGTTTCATAATATTATATGTAAATTATATTTTATATTAATAAATTAAATAATAATAATATAAAATTTAATATTATTTTTAAATAAAATATTTTAGTAAATGAGAAATGTTGTAATGATTGATTAGATTAAAAAATAATAATAATAAAATATAATGTCAATTTAATTAAAAAATAATAAAAATAAAAGATAATAAAACTAATAAATACACTTTATTATATCATAATTTTGTTTAATACATTTATAGATACTTCTTAATATATATATGTTAAATTGTTTTAGTTATAATTTTGTTTTCACTGTATATATGAAATACTTTTTTAGATAGAAAATAATTAACAATCTTTCATTAACAAAAGTTGTTACATAGTTTATAGGTCTTGTATACTGTTATTCACTTAGAAACATAGTGTTAGAAAAGCTAACAATCTTCAATCAGTAGCGATATATCAGTACGCAGAGCAAAGCGATAAAGAAATCATGGAAAAAATGTAACATAATGAGATGAAAAACATTGCTAAGTCATCAGGGGCAACAGAAAACTCGTCAGTCCAAAAAAGTAAAATGCCTTGTTTCCTATTGAACCCCAAGATGCCATAAGCTGTAGTAATCATAGACAGGTGGCATCGAAACCCCACGCTTAGACAAACCATCAACCACTGAATTCTGCTCCCGATAGATATGGGAGAAAGAAATGTTGCTAAATGAGGGACAAAGACTCAGTATCTGCTAAGTCCAATGGTGCAATGAGGGGATATCCAGAGAGGAAATACCCTGCACCCAATCAATAGCCAATTTGGAGTTTCCAATGATATTCTCAATGGCAACCTAACTCGCAAACTATAGGGCATCCCAAAGTGCTTGAATCTCCGCTCTGCAATCAGTACTAGTGCCACCAGACCAGCAGAACCCGAGATCAATAATCTGGTCCATCATGATAATAAACCACAACCATAATTTCCATGAAAGCATGCACCATCAAAGAAGCCAACTAGGCTGGAGAAGTCTAACTGTGTGATAGATGCCACTGTGCGGCGGATGCATGGCGTCCATGGTACCACCTCCAAGAAATAATCCAAGATGCCCAGACAAGTTGAGTGACTGTTTTGAAGCTAATTTCAAAAATGTATTTATTCCTTCTGTTCCATATACCCCATAGGAAAAATAATGGGATGGCTCGAAGGGTATTCTGGGCACCTTCCAAATCGTACAACCAAACAAATATGGAGGGTTTGTCCATCAATGGATCCACCTTAATCCTGTGAGTGAGCTCCTCCCAAACATCTAAAGCAAAGGGACAATGAAGAAACAAATCCTCGACGTCCTCAAGGGCCAGCCCACAAAGTGAACAGTGACTAGGGCCATAGAATCCCCGTTTGATGAGCACATCCCATGTGAGAATTCGGCTATGTAAGACCAACCATACAAAACATTTGATCTTTAAAGGGGCGTTCCACCTCCACATCCTTGCTAACCAACCAGATAGTGGTTGTGCCGGAGAAGTAGAAGATAAAAAAGTATATACTCCCTTAACAGGGACATTCCCTCCAGAATTGGAATCAACCCATGTAAGTTTATCAAGCCTGTCAGAAAGTGCAATGCTTGCATTGATGAGGTTCAAGCGATATGTGTTCCAATCTGCCTCAAATACTCCCGGAATGCCCAACTCTCTCGCATTTGGCGAGCAAAGAGAATTGTGGGGGGCTCTGCCCATCCTCCCTAAGAGGGCTAGTGATGAGAGTCCAATACGTATAAGGCATTGTGCTCTAAAGCATCCGTCAACCCAAACGTTGCAAATAATTTACTCCTTAAAAAAAAATAACTATGATTTTTTAAAACTTTATAAACATATAATTAGAAATATAAATATTTATATTTAAAATATAAATAATAGTTGTAAATTAAAAACCTTTTTACCATATAAATGAAAATATTGATAATTTATATTTGTTAATGTGATATTTCATATCTTCATATTTAAATGTAATTAATAAATATATAAAAATTTAATATTTAAAACTATATATATTTTTAAATATAAATATATGGAATCAATTGTATATATATATATGTATATCACATTAAAAAATTAAAACAAATAAATTCATATCAAAAGAATATATATATACACTATTTTTTAAAGTTTTGTATATAAAAATAATATTATGCATATGGCTCCCAAAGGGTTAGCTTAGTTGGTCGAGTTACACTTGTTAAGTACTTTGCCAATTGGAAGGTCATAGGGTCAAATCTCTTTTGATGCCCTTGGGGTTAGGCCCTGATGCCCTTGGGGTTAGGACCTGCTTGTCTGTGAAAGACTATGCATTTGGGGTTGTGAAAGACTATGCATTTGGGGACTATGCATTTGGGGTTGTGAAAGACTATGCATTTGGGGTTAGGCCCTGCTTGTTCGTGAAAGACTATGCATATGATATTAAAAATTATACAACATTTGGGGTTAGGCCCTGCTTGTTCGTGAAAGACTATGCATATGATATTAAAAATTATACAATAGGTGGGGTTAGGCCCTGCTTGTTCGTGAAAGACTATGCATATGATATTAAAAATTATACAACATTTGGGGTTAGGCCCTGCTTGTTCGTGAAAGACTATGCATATGATATTAAAAATTATACAATAGGTTAAACAGAAAATGTTAGTAAATCAAGAATATTTATACATATAAAGAGATTAAATCTATATATTATTGAGAATTAGAATACATTTATTTTAATTTAATATTTTTTTTGATAAATTAAAAAATTAAAATGGATTTATACTAATTAATTTAAGTTTATGATTTTTTTTTTTTGATAAATTAAAAAATTAAAATAGATTTATACTAATTAATTTAAGTTTATGATTAATATAGAAATCAAATTAATACATGAGACTTCCTCTTTACAACTATTAAAATTTATATAAATATATAGTACTTTTGGATTTAAAATTATAACATCTTACAAATAATACATATCCATAACAAAAATAATATATCAGTTTGTTAGCATAAATTTATTTTAGTATTAAATTTATATGTTTCTTATATTTTATAAGAGAGAATGTTCTTATTTATTAATATAAATTTATGTTAATTTAAATTTCTTAAATATTTAAGGAATTATTAAAGATTTTTAATAATAAAAATAGTAAAATTTAAATTTATATGTATGAAAGTAATTAAAAATATATAAAATTAATAAACTTATGGCTTACACAAAAAAAATATTTATTATGATCATAATTTTATGTGTATATAATTTAATATAGTAATATATTATACATCTCATTTATAATGGGTTATCAATTGCTTGTAAATTGCAATCTTTTTTCATAATATATTACTCATATCAATTTATGAATCCATTGTTCATATCAATTTTTTGTTTCATATTGTAATATGATTTATTCATGATATGATTCTTTGTAATTTCTTTACCCAAGGAAAATATATTGAATAATGTATTACAATAGTTATAGTGAAGTATTGAACTATTCCACAAGGAAAGTGACCTTAAAATATTAATCCCAGAGGTCAGACCTGTTCATTATATATATATATATATATATATATATATATATATCAAATCAATTTTAGGAGTTAATTTTCCTTTGCCTGACATGATATTACAACAAAGTTTAGGTGTCTTTGCCCTGGTTAGTGTAACTCTTTTCCCATCATTGTCATACACTTAGTCCTACCATCTCTTAGGTCTTCCATTACTATGTAATGCTTGAGTTAATATATCATATTACCTGGAAAGTTTCCCAAGAGTTATATAAAACCTTATATAACTCTTTTAATTGATTTGATTTGCATTAATGTAAACAACAATATATAACATGAAGAGGCATGACCTTTGGGATTCATATTCCAAGGTCGCTTGCTATTCTAACTCTTCATTTTCCTTTATTTACATGTTTATAATTTTCTCACCCAATCCTCAAGGATTAGGCATTTAACATCCCCCTTCCCACCCCCAATTTGAAGGGGTGTTTGTAAGTCCAAGCATCATTTTGAATCCTTCAAACTTTTCGCTTCTAAGTCATTTGGTGAAGATATATACATTTTTCTCATTTGTGGAACAATTTCATAGATGAATAGTATTGGCCTTTACCTGATATCAAATCAAATGATACTTTGTGTTGATATGTTTGGTTCGATCATGGAATTTGGGATTATTGGCCAATTTAATTGTAGAATTATTATCAATGAGAAGGGGAGTAGAGTTCACTTATTCCTCCTAAAAGTATTCAACAATTTTACTTTGCTTCAATAGTTACCACATGGTCTGCCTCTACTGTGGCATCTACTAGAACTGATTGTTTATGTCACCTCCAAGAGACAACTCCAAATCCAAGACTCATAACATAGCCTAAATTACTCCATTGTCCTTATCTCCATTAAAGTCTGAATCAAAATAACCAATAGAGTTGAAGTCATCCACCTATGAATATTTGAGTTCAGAGTCTTCAGTTCCTTTAAAATACTTTAGAACCTTTTTTGTAGTAGACCAGTGTCCTTCAAAAGGTTTTTTCATAAAACTAGAAAGGATTCCAAAAAAATTAAATATCTCGTTTAGTAGTGGTGAAGTAGATAATGCTTCCCACAATATGTCTATGCTTATTTTCATCCTCAAATTCATTTCATTCTTTAGATGTGAGCTTAAAATTTCATTATATATATCTATATCTATATATATATATATATATATATATATATATATATATATATATATATATATATATATATATACATAGATTCCTAAGTGTCTAAATTGTCTTAATATCAAAGGGAAAAGGGGACATAGAGTTAAAATAGAAATACTAATCCAATGAAAATTTACTCTCATTATGAAAAGGTGGTTGTGCATGAAATTACAGAATAATAATTTAAAAGTTGGAGAAATTGAAGTTAATTAGATAACCTCTATGTGGCAAGAGAATAACACAAAAATATCTAACTAAGATTTTAACTTGATAAATATTAGGGAGTAGTAGGGGGAGAAAATATGAGACCTAAGGAAAAAAATCTATGATCTCCCAAAAATACATAAGGAATGGGTCCATTGTTAATACCATTGGGGGACCCATCTACCTTCTTTTTAAGCACCGAGATTAGAAGCTCAAGCCTCTCGTTGGTAATACTAGCTCCTTAGTTAAAGACTCTACCCATTTTATTAATGAAAGCAAGGATATAAAACTTCAACCTTATGAGTTGTTGACTAGTTTTGAAGTAGTTTTTATTTACACCAAGATTTCCATTGATGGTGCCATGAATTTTATCAACAAAATGACTAATCATGACACAAAAAAGTTAATTGAAATCTGTCTAAAATCCACTTTTTTTAGTCTTCAAAATGAAATTTATGAAGATACATGTGGGGTGGTTATTGGCCCCCCTCTATCCCTTATGGTCACCAAATTTTTTATGGAAGACCTTGAAGCCAAACCATTAGATTCTTTGCCACTCAAATCCAAAATTCAGAAAAGATTTGTTGATGGCACATTCATCATTTGGCCCCATGGATGTGAGAAATTAAAATTTTCAAGAAACACCTTAATAATCTATATGAGTTTATCAAATTCACTATTGAAATTGAAGTTGACAATAGTGTTGGTGTTAGATTTTACCTCAAAGAAATGTTGCAATTTTTCTTAATGGGGTTGACACAATTTTCTCTGAACACATGGCATCACCCTAACATCTGCTTGGGATTTGTGCCCCTAGATTCGATTATCCATGGCACACAAATCAACAATACAAATCACAACATACCATCGAATTGCATGGAGGATAACAATTGTAGGAGGTGTGTGGTAAAACAGCACGAGATGCGTCGCTGGCTCCCATTAGCCACATGTTTGAATGGGTGATGCACAAAACTGCCCTCTCTACCATGTGAAAATCACTTGGTGGGGAAGGTTGGACCTACCATGCCAACCACCACGCCACCCACGTCACCCACCACATGGCGCACATGTCAACGCATGTTAGGCCCTTAGGCTTTAGAGCGTATGAAGGCACACCTTAAGACAGATGTGACAATCCATGTAGACTCGAAGTGGAAAAAAAATGAACATTGGTGGGGTTGTGTGAAAATTCGTGTGACATGGACACCATGTTGGGCACATTACAATGGCAAGGGACACGTGTGTGATGACATGGAGGAGTCATTCATGATGGGAGTTGTGCAAGGGGCTCCATGCAATGACATACCCATGACGAAGGGAAATTTGGGCATCGAAATGACATACCTGGATGCAAAGAAACTAAGTCGGAATGCCTTGGTATTGCATGCGACGGAGGAAAACTAAGTAGTCGTGTTCTCAAGGTGTTCCCGCATGAAGGTGAGGCACTAGGTGACGTAGCCATGTGATGTGTGTGCCATGCACACAAAGCAAATCAAAGGGTGTGGACATTGAGAACATATGCTTTCTTAGAAGGAAGAATAAGAGTTAGCCAAAGGGCATGATCCACCAATCGAATGGGAAAGAAAATTATAAATAGAGTGAAGGCATTTTGGTGGAAGAAAACCAACGAAGTTCACAAGTCAAAAAGACAAGAGAATTTTGAGGAAAAATAGTGAGTAAAGGCAAGGCACAATTCTAAACATAGAGGTAGGTTATGTATGAACTTTCCTGAGCTGGGAAACAAGATTGTGCAAATTCAATTTGGAATTTTGTTGAGATTGTAAAGGGCATAATCATGGGCTGCCCAAAACTAAGCTATTTGTTGAAATCTTTTTGGAAGTTTTATTAGGTGTTGTGGAAGAAAACCTTTTCCGAACTCCCTATTGAATAGTTTGAAGTTGTGCTACCACGTGACAGCAAGTCGATAGGGGCTTGGTTGAAGACATGCATTTGTATATTTGAATTTGTATATATATAAACAAAAGTTTGAAGTTAATAAAGAAGTAAAGGGGAATTTTCTATTGGGAGTTCCCCCTCCCATGTATGTTGTTGTTATATTGTTGTGCACTGTTATACTTGGACATTATTGAACTGTTGGTTTATGAAAGAAGTTTACATGAATTCTAAAGTTAACAGTGGTGTATGTTAATGAAGTAAACTGAAGTGAATGAAAAATTGGTTTTGTTGAAAGAACAATCAAATGACTATTGCATTGGCTTGGATAAATTACTAATTCCGCAACTAAGTTTATCAAGTCGCTACATGGGGCATAGGCTAAAGGTGTAGTCTGGGTACTAGTAAGCCTAAGTTGGTTAAGCCATCATATGTTGGCGTTGCATGCCCTCGGTGGTCTAAGTGGCACGATCATCATGGGGTTGTGATGGTTGGTATAAGAGCTCCATGTTACAAGCTTGATCTAGGATCTTTCCTTCAATGATGTTAAACATAATTTCTTAAAGTGCATGAAAATATTATAAATGAAAAAACAAAGAAGAAGCAATAAAAAATGAATACATTATATAAAATTCACCAATATTTGTTAATGGAGTTTACCCATAATGTGTGAGCTACACCTCTGGGCCCAACTTCAAAGTGGAGAGGCCTTTATATTATCTCAACAAAATAAAAGGAGAGTACATGGAAAAATACATGGAAATACCTAACTTATTGGAGTGATATGAATTTTTGCTACTCAGATCCCAATTATGACTACACTAATAGATTCCTTGCAAAATTCTAAGAAAAATGAGTATAAACTTGACTAGGTTTTATAACTTTCACTTATGGGTCCCCTAGGGGATCTTTAAGATGTCACAATAGTCAAAATATTCTAAGAATATTCCTACAAAATATTCCCTAGAATATACAAGGAATATATCCCATAATCCACGCCAAATATGGGCCTCATTATTTGTGCGTAAAGTTATGCACTCTCTATTATGTCGTCCACTACAGGGCCCTCGTCCATTCAAATGGTAGGAGCTTAAATGTGTATGGGCTAGTAGACATGCCAAATCCTACTATGTCGGTGAATTTGTTGGTAGGTTAAGATTATATTTTTGTTGTTGTGGAGGTTTCAGGGTCAAACCCTCAAGCCTCCCCTTATTTTAATGTATATGCCAAAACATTTTTCAAAGTTCATGTGGCGCATATGTTTGAATAGGGAGTACAATTGGACGTACCAGTTGTGCTATTGGCCCGTTTCCACCGTGGTTGTGGGTTTTACCCCCATCGGTTATAACAAAATTTTGGACGACATAGATCCAGTAAGGCAACCACGAGTTGCCACATGGCACCTAGTGATTGTGCCACATGGTGACTATTGGTTGGTCCATGTTAATAGCACTGTGTCACCAGAGGCAGACACATGGCGCTGATGTCACTTTCCCACTATGCTCTACCATATAACAACTTGCTGACTGTGTCTGTTGATTGGGTTTCCGCGTGGTAGCTTGTGGGAGTGCCATGTGGCACCCTAGGGTCCCACTTGCATAATCATTTTTGTTGTTTGTGCTAAACTTTAGATGAGCATAACTTCGTCATATGGACTCAAATTAAGGTGCCATTTATGTCATTGGAATCGTCTCGATGATATCTATGACTTATTTCTAGTTTTGCTGATATTTGAGGAATTCAAATTTTGAACCTTTCTGGATCCTCTTGGATCATTCCTCCCCATTGAGAAGCTCTCGGGCCTCCAAAATCCTTATCAATCAATTGGCAGGTGAGGGAATTGTTCCCTTACTTTATCCTTTTCAATCCATCATGCCTTACTAAGATGCATTCCTTTGAAATCCACTCAAAGGTACTCCACATATCCCCATCGTGAAGTCCTGGTTCTTATATCTAGGATGGGGTCTTTGGGTAACTTGTCTAAGTATCCTAGAGAAAAATCATCCAGTGATGGAACTTGACCACTCTCCTTTGGATCCATGATCATGGTTGGTTTGTAAAGTTTCAAGTTATCAATGTTGACTATGGAATACATCTGCATATATGCTGGAACATCAAGATGATAATAATTTGTTCCAATCTTTCCTAAGATGGTGAATGGACCATATCATATTGGTTTCAACTTATTTCCTTCTCTCATTAACCTATCCTTGTTGATTTGAATGCATACTCTATCTCCAACCTGGAATTGGTGATCAACTTTGTGTTTATCATGTCAGGCCTTATATTGTGCCTAAATATTCTATAAATGTTCCTACACTGCTTGATGAATCATCTGGATTTGCTGAATTAACTTGCAAGCTCTGTCATCATAACTTCATTCATTGGAATCCTCATCTTTCATAAAGACCAAATCTAAAGGAAATTTCGAAAGGTACCCAAATCATGTCTCAAATAGTGAACTTTGAGTTGAAGAGTGCATATCCGTATTGTATGCATGTTAAACATAATGTATTTTCTCATCCCACAACTTAGGATGCTTGCTAAAATACCCTCGTAGAAAATGAACCACTATTTTGTTGACAACCTTTATCTTTCCATCAATATGTGTATGGAATTATTCACTCCTCTTTAGCTTGGTGTCCATAATATTCCACGAGCTTGTCCAAAAATCTCCAAGGAATTGAGAGTCTCGATCTGAAATAATGGTTGTGGGTAGTCTAAAATGGACCCATACATGATGAAAGAATAGTTGTGCAGTCTGCTCAGCAGTAATCTTCTTTTTACATGGAATCAAGACACACATCTTGCTAATCCTATCCGCCACTGCATATAAGTATTCATGACCCCTTTTTGACAAAGGAAACCCCCTTTCAAAAATTCATGGAGGTACTCTCCCAAGGATGAGAAGGAACATGGAGTGGTGTGTACAACCCCAATTTTCTATTAGTGGGCTTACAAATAGAGCACATCACACACTCCTTTACAAATTTGGTTACGATTTATCTCATCTGAGGACAATAACAAAACCTTTTCAAATGAGACATAGTTTTTCCTACCCCAAAGTGATTAGACATAAGAGAAGTGTGAGCTTCTTGAATTACATAGACTCTTTTACTTGTAGGAATACATAACTTTCTAAGATGGTAGAGTAACTTACCCTGCAAATGATAGTTCTCCACATGTGATCCATGGGTTAGCCTTTCATAAAATTATTTAAACTATTCATCAGTAGCATACTATTCAACATATATATCATGAGATAAAGAAGCATTCCTTAAAACAATAGATGCGGAAACAAGAGTCTAGAAAGCATATCTGCCACTTTATTACTTGTACCCTTCCTATACTTGATTACCCAACAGAACTATTGAAGGAATCCCATCCGCCTGAAGTGATGAGTCTGTTGCAACTTGGTTTATGATTGGAGATACTATAAGGGTTGATGGTCGATATGTATGATAATCTACTTACCTATCAAGTAATGCTTCCATTTCTTGACACTTTGAACCAAGGCATACAACTCCTTGTCATACATGGGATAATTTAAAATAGCTCCAGTGAAAGTCTATGAATGGTAACAAACCAATTTATGATGCTACATCAATACCGCACCTATGGAATATCCACCGATGTCTATCTCAATCTCAAATGGTTGTTCAAGGTCTGGAAAGATGAGCACTGATCCTGTGTTCATCTTTTCCTTTAAGGTGTCAAAAGCAGTTTGCTTCTTTCCTCCCCATTAAAAGATTTTCTTCACACTAGTCAGGGCATGCAGAGGAGATGCAATGATAGATAAGTTAAATACAAATATTCTCTACTACTGAACTGATCCCAAGAAGCTTCTCACTTTGGTTACATTTGTAGGTTTAGGCCATTTGATGATTACACCAAATTTAGAAGAATCAATATTTAGTTGACCTCCTCCAACAATATGACCTAGGTATGCCAAATAAGTGTTTCCAAATCCACATTTGGATAATTTAGCATCTAATTTCTCCTTTTTCAAAGTATCCAATACTTGTTTGATATATTTTACATGATCCTCCTAGGTTTTTCTAAAGACAATTATATCATTTAGGTATACAAGAACAAACACATGTAAGAGTGGTTGAAATACATCATTCATTACCCTCATGAATGTAGCCAGGGCATTGCAAAGCCCAAATGGCATTACCAACCACTCGAATTATAGTCCTTACTTGGTTTTAAAGGTAGTTTTCCATATATTATTCTCTACAATTATGATTTGATGGTAACCATTGCACAAGTCCAACTTAGTGAAATAAACAACATTCTTCTATTGATCAAGCAAATAATATATATGCAGGAGAGGATACCAGTTTTTCACTGTGGTCTTGTTGAGATCCCAATAATCCACACATATTCTCCATGTTCCATCCTTCCTTGGTACCAACACATTCAGTGAACCACATAAGGATGAGCTAGGCGTTGGGCTAATTTATTGACTAAATTAACACAAGTATTTAATTATCAATCTGGGTTTGTAAAACTTGGAGGCAAATCCACTGTATATGGACATTAGATATAATCAAGTTAGAAGATAAAATTTGAAGAATTAAGGAATTACATATTACAAATATAAACCTATTTTAACAATTTCTACTTCATTTATGTAATATATGAGGGAAGAGGCTCCTAACTTAGGAGAACCAGGTTGTCCTTCCCTACAATACTATTTTCATGAAGATAAATCTAAGAGCACTAATTAACAATGGCTTATGATGCAGAAGATGTAAAAGAAGAGGCTCCTAACTAAGGAGGTCCAAATTGTCCTTCTTCACAATCCTACTATATTACAATCATCATTGCTTCAAACCAGAAATGCAGAAATAACTTCAAATGAGAAATGGAGAATGAAATTCAGTTTTAGTTCAAGATCAAATAGAAGGGGAATTTAACTTAAATTTCTGTGTCCCTTCATATGTAGATTAGAATTAAACCAATATTCATTCAAAAATCATCACACATCTAAATACATTTGAAACAAAAACTAGTCTATGAAAACTATGAAAATTGAACCAAGAAGTGTACTTAACTTGGTGTGGGGGCCCTCCACCCTTGCCTTGCACACTTGAAAAAATCTCAGCTACAACAACTTCAGTAAATCAACCAAGCATGAACAACAAATTGGAATGAAACAAGTTCTTCAAATTAGCTCCCAACTCCAATTATACAAAAGTTACATACAAATTCCATTACAAAAGCCATCAAAGTCTTGGCTTTAAATAGAGGTTTAATGAAACAAACTGATCTATATTATCTCTAACACTCATATCTACTCATATCCACCTATCTAAGTCGAACTCATCCAATTCATCCCAAGAAAGATGGTCAATCCCATAAAATCTCAAAACTGCCCCATTTCCTAGGGATTTTCTGGTGACTAGTCATGTTTGACCAGCCTTGACCGGGCCTAATAAAGCTTTTTTTGGCCGAACCAAGTGGAGTTAGCTTAGTCCTAGTTCCCAAGCTGTCCATCCATGCATCAAACTCGAGCCCAAGTGTCCTTCAAACATGTCATCCACATAGCTATTACGGGAATTTCTGATTCAGTCCAAAATTGCACTTGAAACTCAATTTTCATAAAAACTTCTAGAAATTGCAAAGTTAAAATTAAACACCTGAATATGCATAAAATACATCAAAATGAGATGGATGTGATGGAAAATGGATGAAAAATATAAGGATTAAGTAGGTTTCCTTAAGCAAAAATAGACCAAAACTGAGGGCCAACATCTCCCCCTTGCTGATCTTCAAGCATGTCCTCATGCTTGTCTTTGTCTCATTGATCTTCTGCCTCTGTATGTTGACCTCCCTTGCTTTTCTACCGATGGCTCTGTCCATTGAAGATGAAGCTTTCTCTTGAGCTACCTGTAAAAGGATATCTATGCTTTCATGTACTTCTTCTCTTTTCTTGTGGATGACTTTCTTTACCAATATATCATTTTGGATGAGCAGCTTCAGACGACAAATAAAACTTGAATTTTGCAATACATTCCGACACAGGATTCATGTCCCTCTCAAATCAACAATTTTACTCAAAGGATCCAATATCCAGTTTCCCTTACATCTCATTAAAAGAAGCAAATTTTTTTTATGTCTAGGCATTCACTCTCAATTTAGCCACTGATTTACCCATGCAATCTGCAAAATATGGGTTGGAAGAACCATAAAAATATCCCAAATAAAAATGAATTTGAGAAAACTGCCTGCATGGAGTCTAATTAGGCTCATTTTGAAGAAAACCCATGTTTTCGTTTTTCAAATTTCATGTTATTTTACTCAGAAAAAGGCAACGAAAAATATTGGCTTTCAAAAATCGAAATGCCTTTCTGGGACTGAATAAAATTTCATGATCCTTAGATTTGAAATCAATTGAAATCAAATTATTGAAATGAACAATTTTCACAAATCTGAATAATCGTTTTCAAATTCACCTTCTGCGCCTTCTCAAAAATTGAAAGCTGGAGATTTACTCAAGGTAACCACTGTATGCAACATAACCACTCATTCATTCACTACCTTTTGAGTAATTGATTCTTGGAAAATGAAAATCAACCTACAAGGCAATCATAATTATGCTCAGCTACATAATATTCCCCAAAAATCGAAATCTAGAAAATAAAAATCATTCTTCTCTGCCTTCAATTTCTGTGTCTTGCCAAAATTCATCAAAAATCCCCTCTGTTTCGATTTTTTTCACTGTGCCCATACATGGATGAAACGCATATTTCCCACTGTGTGTAAAAAGAAAGAAGGAAAAATTCTGTTCTCTGTATAAATCTTTATGCAAGCCTAATCTTTAGCATATCAATCGTCATATGACAATTTTCCATTCACTGTTCCAATGACCAATATAAACCATTGCATTGTTTATACAATCGTCATATGTCATTTCATTGCTCCATGATCTATATACACCACTGCACTGTTTAATTCAATCAAAATATGACAATCAATTGCACCTACTACAATGTCCATTGGCATCTAATGGAGATAATTCCTTCTTTTCCATAGGCAATGGCTACAACCCCAACCAACGTAGTGAGTGCTACACTGACACAAATAAACCAAAATCTTAGAAATTCCATTGTGAGTATTTAGGGACTCCAACAAACGTATTGAAGTTTTCCCTTCAAAAACTATTTTTATTTATAGTGTCAATGTATGGATCAAGGCTGAAATCCATTAAAAAAATATCCAATATCCAAATGAGGCTCGAGGCCATGGATTCTACAAATTTATTGAAAACCATTAGCAAATATGAACGCAAATCTTTAAACACCATCCCACACTGTGTTTTTAAAGACCCATTCCTTCACGCATTGAAGCTGAAACTTGACTGTTTGATCATAGAAATGCATGTACAGGTGTAGTTTAGGCTCAACAAACTACATGTTTTCAAAACTGCACTCAAACTTTTTGTTCATTACTTCCAGCATGCAGTCAAACCATAATAAACATTTTATTGCGTGGAGAACCAGAATCACAGCTAACAACTCATTCCCCGTGCAATTAATCTGAAGATGTCATCATGTAAGCAATCAACTTTACTATGAAAACACTTTGTTTTATCCAATAAACTCAGTGATTGCATAGAGAATCGATTTACCTGGCTGTGATGAACTGTAGTGATTTCCTCTACAACGTGGCTTAATTAACCTACGTTCCTCCTCATTCTAAGGATTTCCTGGAATTTGTTGGCTTATCGTGTAAGCAAGACAATTTCAATTTAAAATCTTCTCTTGGCATTTCAAAACAAGAAGGCAGCATGTGGCAGCGTATCTCAAAATCTACAGGTGGTAGAGGATTTTATGCATACAAAATCTGGAACATAAAATCTGGGATTCTTTGCATATATTACGGCTTGGCATTATCTCCATTAATTTACCTACTTATCTCTCCACGGTCTCAGCTATTTTTATCATCCGCTGTCAAAACGTTTTGCTTCTTGCATCTATCGTCTTGCCGGAGCCTCAAACGACTGTGATGGGAACAAACTTACGGTTCTGAGCATCCACAATGGCAAAGCTCTTTGCTGTTAATACGCACAGGGTTATTTCTGCTTGTTTCAAAATGTTTTTACAATTGACTGTAGCTGTACAGGGTTTTTTTTTTACCAAAACGTTTTGACCATTCCATTGTTTGGTTGCTGTCCTTTGACCGTTATACTGTGCACAGACCATTAAGCTTTGTTGCATATCAAATCACCATACCTTTGACTGTTGTATATTTTATTTGTTTTGATTTCCACGTTGTTGCGTGAATCATGGTACTTTTTCCATTACTTACGACTATTTTTCATTCATCTTTTAAGTTTGCATTGTGTTTCCACCATGGCTGTCCTCCAATCCGTTTTGGGTTTCCTGCAACCAACCCACAATACCATCGTATTTTCTCTTTGAGTACTGGTTTATGTTTTATGCATTGTGTTTGATTGCAGTCTTCTTCGTAATTTCTTCTTTCCACGGCTCAGAGTCTCACAATTTTTACTACGGATATCCTTCTACAGCCCCAGAGTATCCTTTACAGCTAATCAGCATTGCTCCACAACCCACATCATTTCATAACTGCGTAATTTTTTAAAGCTTTAGAACTACAGACTTCTTGTTGAAAATTTGATCATTTTGTTTGCTGCTGTAATTTAAAAACTTGTTTCATAAAGTCGTAACTCATTCTATTGGATGCCCATAAACGTAGCTAATATTTTATGCAGTCCTTCACATGCATTCTTTTATTTTCTTTCAAGAATATGGGTAAATGTTTCAAATGCAAACTATTATTCTTTCAATAGAATAATGCACATTATTTTAACCATGATGCACATTATTTGCATGGAGCCCTCTGGATTTTGATACTATGTATCTCACTTCATTGTGAAACCTTCAAGAGTCATGCTCTCACTTGCCATCATATTGCATTTTCCATGATAACCTCAATACATAAATCATTTCGATTTGTTTGATTTGATTATTTCTCAAAATGCACCTATTCCATATGTATTGCAATATATCTCCTTAATTTTAAAATGACCATTTTTAGGTCATGTTTTAAAATTGTTTCAAGAAGGCTAATGCTTGCTTTGTTTGTGCAGGTTCAACCTATAATTTTCTCACTTTGATCCTTTTTGCTTAGAAGAAAAATACTTAGGGTTAGGGTTTAGAAATGAATATGGAATATAGAAAATAAATATAGGTAAATAGAGAACGATATTTAGGGTTATGAAATGTTAGGGTTATGGAATGAATGTAAGATGTACATATGTACATTGGATTAGGTATAGGATGAGGAAAATGTATAAAATATGCATTCAGATATTAACTCATTTTAACCAAGTCTTAAAATTTCTACAAAACTTTGAATTTACAAGAGAAAAATTGTGCACTTACTATTCTTGTACTTCCCTGTAGTATTGGATGAATGTTGTTGTTCTTTAACAAGATTGGATGAAGTTGTCTTGATCAAATATCGTAGATAGATAGAGCTTATTTATGCCTTCTATTCTAGCATCCTTCATTGATTCTGGTCCATTGATTGTTGATGTTGTTTAGGTCCCTCTGCAATTGATTTATGATAACTCAGGTCCCTTTTGTCATGTACATTTTTATGCAATATATACATGTTTTTGCTAACATTTCAGGTCCCTCTGCAATTGATTTCAAAAATATTTCAGGTCTCAACTGCCAACAATACAAGTTCCATCGTCAAATCAACTGCACAACTAAGTTTCTTTTTTGCGAACCTTCCCCCTTGTTGATGGGAAGACTTGTCTTCAAGTCTTGTTTATTGTGGAGGATGATTCCTGCAAACTCAAACTGAAGAAATGGTAAAACAAAATAGAGAATTCATATTGGCCAAGCTGGTTGGTTTTCCAATATGAATTTGAGTTTGTATTGTGCCACTTTCGTCGATTTTCACAACCAAACTCCTTTATTATTTTTGATCTTTTTTCTATTTTTTTTTCTTTTCTGAATGGAGGTGGGGTGTAATGGAGTATGAAAGTATGAAAGCTTATGAAAATAGGTGATATTGAAGTCATGATGTAGTAGTAAATCTGGACTTCAACATGCATGGTCACGGAGCTTAACATACAGTATGGATGATGAACAATATGAATTCAAATCATGAACAAATGATGATGATCAAATCATGAACAATATGAATTCAATATGAAAGGCTTCTTTGAAGATTGATGTGACTTGACATGGTACTGAACTTGACTGTTTCTTCTGATGATTATCTTCATGTCTTTTTGTCTTTGATCTCGATCATGTTGTAGGGTTTGTTGGTGTTGTTGGTCAACATCTAAGAGCAAGCTTCAAGAATTTGAGTTTCATTGAATGAACTCAACATCAGCTGTATCTTCACTTTTCTTTGACTTGAACATTTGTATTCATATTCTGAAATATGAATTTGATTTGGAAAATTACTTCATCCATGGAGTTCACTCGTTCATTCTTCCTATAACCTGCAAAAACATAGCACTTGCCTGCAATACAAAATTAGATGATGGAGGAAGAGAGGTGTACAGTCTCTATTCTTCCAATAAATATGTAAATCATTACAAGCATTGCTTAGAAAACAAGTCCAAATATGATAGACAAACATAATGCATTTATTTACCCCTTTGAGGAATGGTGGCCAACCTAGACCTCCTAGCGGTATTTTGTTTACAAAATATTTGTTTTATATCCAATTAGAGTGATTCCAAAGCCATGTTGAAGTGAATTCATATGGCTACCTCCAGTATAAACAGGTTTTCAAAATTGTTTAAAATGATATGGTAAATATTATAAGGAGTGCCATGTTTGATAGAGCTGTTTGTTAATTTTTAACTAGACCAACAGTCACTATTTGAAGCGTAACTTCTTTGATAAAGATCAGATCAATGTGATTCCACTTGGATATTAAAGTAGATTCATTTTTGTATTTCCAGTAGAAACAGGTTTTAAAAATTCTTAGGCTTGATATCACAAAATTGGTGATGAACAGGCCTAGGAGGCAGAGTTTTACTATATTGTTTTGAAGACATGCAGTCACTAAATGTGGCATAACTTTTTCATTTCACCTCCAAATGGGATGATTCAAATTGTGTCTTAAACTAGACTTGAATATATATCTCCCATATAAACAGGTTTTGAAAAGAAGATGGTTTGGTATGTCAAATATGCCAATGAATAGTCAAGACCTAGAATAGTCACCATGCAGATTGTTCGACAAGCAGTTAGTATTTCAAGAATAACTTTTTCATATGATACCTGATTGAAGTGATTCAAATTGATTTGGAAATTATATTCCAAGGGATATCTTCCCTATGATCTTCAGATAAAAATGTTTCCATTAGACACTTCAAATATAGGCTGTTCTAACTCTGTCCTCAACATTTCACTTGAGACTTAGTTTTGATTTTGATCACATTTTTATTTGTGATATAAATTGAAAACTTCAAAATGGATTCCAAAACTAGATTTCAAGAGATATGTAAAATAAACCATGATTTCAAAATGATCCTATATGACTACCCAAAATAGGCTTTCTCTTACTGCATTTTGCCATGTAGTCCTTTCAAATGAATATTGAACCGTGATTTGAAGAAATTGTTTGAAACAAATTTATTATGGAAGTCTTATTGTGAATTCATTCTACTTGTTTATTTATTCTATTCTATCCTATTATATTTTAGAAAACTAATTCATTCTCTCAAGTATAAGAGAATTTCCAGTGCATCCATTTTCGTAACAAGATCATAAGTAAACTCATATCCAAATTTGAAAAATATACTTTAATGTATGTTTGAACATGAAAATTTATCTGATCATAAAGATTTGATGAGAAAGAATGTTGAAGAATGGAGTAGTGCTGTAACCTATTCTTTAACATCATCTTTTAGACCTTGTCGTGTAAATGGATTTTGTAGTTTTGTTTTTTTTTTTTTTGATTTTATGTTTTTGTTGGGGGGTTTTATTTTGGAAACCTAATTTTAGGATCTCTATTTCTAGACATAAAGAAACATAACTAAGAGAAATGTATACTAACTAAATTTTTAATGTTTTTGTTTATCTTCTATTTGACTATGCTGATAATTACCTCCCCAGCAACGGCGCCAAAATGTTGGGCTAATTTATTGACTAAATTAACACAAGTATTTAATTATCAATCCGGGTTTGTAAAACTTGGAGGCAAATCCACTGTATATGGACATCAGATATAATGAAGTTTAGAAGATAAAATTTGAAGAATTAAGAAAGTACATATTACAAATATAAACCTATTTTAACAATTTCTACTTCATTTATGTAATATATGAGGGAAGAGGCTCCTAACTTAGAAGAACCAGGTTGTCCTTCCCTACAATACTATTTTCATGAAGATAAATCTAAGAGCACTAATTAACAATGTCTTATGATGTAGAAGATGTAAAAGAAGAGGCTCCTAACTAAGGAGGTCCAAATTGTCCTTCTTCAGAATCCTACTATATCACAATCACCATTGCTTCAAACCAGAAATGCAGAAATAACTTCAAATGAGAAATGGAGAATGAAATTCAGTTTTAGTTCAAGATCAAATAGAAGGGGAATTTAACTTAAATTCCTTTGTGTCCCTTTATATGTAGATTAGAATTAAACCAATATTCATTAAGCAATCATCACACATCTAAATACATTTGAAACAAAAACTAGTCTATGAAAACTATGAAAATTGAACCAAGAAGTGTACTTAGCTTGGTGTGGGGGCCCTCCACCCTTGCCTTGCACACTTGAAGAAATCTCAGCTACAACAACTTCAGTAAATCAACCAAGCATGAACAACAAATTGGAATGAAACAAGTTCTTCAAATTAGCTCCCAACTCCAATTATACAAAAGTTACATACAGATTCCATTACAAAAGCCATCAAAGTCTTGGCTTTAAATAGAGGTTTAATGAAACAAATTGATCTATATTATCTCTAACACTCATATCTACTCATATTCACCTATCTAAGTCGAACTCATCCAATTCATCCCAAGAAATATGGTCAATCCCATAAAATCTCAAAACTGCCCCATTTCCTAGGGATTTTCTGGTGACTAGTCATGTTTGACCAGCCTTGACCGGGCTTAATAAAGCTTGTTCTGGCCGAACCAAGTGGAGTTAGCTTAGTTCTACTTCCCAATCTATACATCCATGCATCAAACTCGAGCCCAAGTTTCCTGCAAACATGTCATCCACATAGCTATTACGGGAATTTCTGATTCAGTCCAAAATTGCACTTGAAACTCAATTTTCATAAAAACTTCTAGAAACTGCAAAATTAAAATTAAACACCTGAATATGCATAAAATACATCAAAATGAGATGGATGTGATGGAAAATGGATCGAAAATATAAGGATTAAGTAGGTTTCCCTAAGCAAAAATAGACCAAAACTGAGGGCCAACACTAGGTTGATTACTACTTGGTCCAACAAGTCTTGCACCTGCTTCTTGATTTCTACCATTTCCACAACTGACATCCTATACATGCCTACATTTGGTAGAGGTGAATCTTGCTGAAGACGAATCTCATGTTGAATTTTTGTTTTGGGAGAAAATCCAATTGGTTCCTAAAAAAATGTCATCATAGTTAGAGACAATATCAAACATTTCTTTTGTGTGAGAAGGATTAAAACATTTGAAAGCATCAAATGCTTCAACATCTTTTGTCGTTGCAACCGGGAGCATACACTTCTATTTTTCACTAACAAGGGTTGAAGTGAATTTCATGCGATTATCTTTGAAAATCTATTTGACCCCATATTTGGTGAGATAGTACCTATTCTCATGCCTGAAAACACTGCTTTCCTTCCATACAAGTATGGGATTCCCAAGATAATGCCACAAATGTCAATAGGGACAACATCTAAATCAACCTCATCTATTAGCATTGAAGCAATGGAAAATTTGACCCTACATTAGTTGGTAACTTTGAGTTTTGGATTTTCACACACCCAACCAAGAGGATAATGTTTTGGATGTCATCTCGTTTCCAAAACTAACTTCTTAATAATTGATTCTGAGATCAAATTAACTTGAGAACCTAGATCAAATAGTGTATCTATTTTTTTCTACTTAGATATGAATCTTATGCGAAACAATTCACTTCTTTCTCTTTCATCAACTTGAGCTTTACTTTCAAAATTTTAACTAGCATGAAAGGAACCTTTACCATGTACCCAAATGACTGTGATTTCCTTCTGGTCACTGTAATCAAAACCAAAGTTTTATTGTGTTGTAGCAAATTTCTTATGCTTCCCTTTTCCACCAAGCTTCTTAGGCTTCAATTTTGGATGTAGCGTTTAAAAAAGGTCCTCATCGTGCCATTTTTTCTTGCAATAAGTTTAAGAGGGTTTCCCTTATTCTTTCTTTAGTGTTGCTATCTTCTTGCAATTTCCTTTCCCTTTGAACTTGTTGTTCTGAGGCTTAGATGAAGGCTTCTTTGGATGATATTTTTGTCTATGTTTTCCCCTAATTTCAAGATGGATGTATTTCACACTAGATTCATATAGACTAGTGGGATCAAACAACAACAATGAATGATGAAGATAAACGTGTAAAGTGCTAATATATTTCATCAAAGTTTATGGTGAGTCTAGAGGAATATTCAATGTCAATGCTTAGTTCCTAAACTTCTCTGTAAAACTTTGAAAATTCTGACCTTTTTCTTGTCTCATGTTTTTCCATTCCATCATGGCTTTTTGCTAGTAACCCAATGGATAAAATTTCCCTCTTAGTATAGAAACGAAATAAGACCATGAAGAAAGGAGTTTACCATTATGCTAACTACCTTTCTGAATTTTTCTCTCTCACCATACAAGATCTTTCACTACTAGTCGAAGAGATTCCAACTAAATCTTTACTTCTTCCTCTTCAATTTGTTGTATACGGAAATACACTTTGATCTATCTCATCCAATGGTTTCATTTCTCTACATTAGCTTCTTTATTAAGCATGGGAAAACCAAATTTCACATCTAAATTTAATAATGGATTTTTAGAATCATTTTTATGATGATTATGTGAATGATGAGAATGAGAGGAATGAGGAGAAAAAGAAGTGTTAGCGCAAGGAGTCACTCCTAGACTGCAAAAGGAGTAAGCCTTACACATCATGATTTCATTTCAAAATTTAAAAGGGTTTTTTGAGTGGTGGGATGGCTTCTGAAGGAGTTTTGAAATGATTGTGTTCCTCTTTAACTTTCATGCATTTGGCAAGTTGTGGCAAGCATAAATTGCATGGTTAAGTGAGTAATATAGGGGAGCAGAGGAAAGAGAACAGGTAGCTGATAAATATCCTAAGAAAACTGAGTATCTTAAGACAGTCACTTCAACTACATAAACAACCTTGTAACAAACTCTGTTTCTTGGCAAGGAAAATAACAGTTAGAAAGTAAGAAAATGTATAAAGTATTTCACAAATCCTTTGTGAAACCTTCACTAATAATTTATACTTGAACTAATATTATGATTTACAGAAAACTGGATAGTAGATAAGTCATCATTAGATCCTCTTAATGATTTCTCACTCATACTATACTAGCTGCTGTATTTTATCATTTAAAAGATTAAAACAAGCTTGACAAGGAAAACAACAACTAGAAAGTAAAAACATGTATAAAGTATCCCACAAATCCTTTGTGAAACCTTCACTAACAAGTTCTACTTGAAACATATATTATAATTTACAGAAAACTGGATAGTAGATAAGTCATCATCAGATCCTCTTAATGATTCTCACTCATACTATACTTGGCTACTGCAAATTTATAATTCAAAAAATTTAAAGAAGAAAATAGAAAAACCACACATTATATATAACTTGAATCACAATTTCCTCTAGCATGAAGTGAAGAAAAAACTATTTTATTAAGATGAACCTTCAGGTGAACCAAAATTCAACCCTGAAATGATATTTACAAAAGATATATATATATATATATAGAGGCACCAACTACAACTCTCCTAAATTCGTGGTTCCACTATTTCCTTGTTACATAGCTGTATTTTAGACATTAAGATCATCTCCCATCAATTTGCAACAGAAGGTACAGGTGTAGATGAGAAGAAGAGGAAGAATGACACTTGGCTGCTAGAAAAACTGACTGGTTGCCCCTTTTACTGTTGAGTTTTCTCTTTATTGTCTTGACTATTAAATGACCATTTTGCTTCATTCAGTACAACCTTCAACAACCTCATAACTATCTCATATCCATCGTTTTCCTTATCTATATTGTTATGGGTTGTTGTCTTTCCAAAACTGTCCTGGACGTTTTCTGCTGACAACTGTGTATTTCTGTTGAAACAGATGCTACCGGAAATTCCGGTAATACTTGTAATAGAGAATAAACTCGAAACACTTCCATGGTTTCTGGTAGAATACCATTTTCACTTTAAAATTTTAGCAAAAAATACTTCGAAACACCTGTATATGCTTGGATATATTGAGCTTTAATCTTCATATTCAAAACTTTGACTTGATATGCAAAAAGGTATTTTTTTAAGGAAAATTACCCTTTCATTCCATGTGAGCTACAACCTCGGCAAGCTTATCCAAGTTTGTTTTATTTCTGGTAGCAGATTTTGACCTTGTGACGTTTGATGTGTCTTCTTTGATGACAGTCTCTTTCTTTTTTACTTCTTTTTGGACCTTTCTTCTTTTGGAAGGCTCTGATGGCTGGTCCATGGGAGCTTTACCTCTTTTCTTGTTCAAAGATCTTCTGATTTCTGCAATTGCAGGATCCTCAGTCTACAATTATGTATGCTGTTCATCTATGACTATTACTTCAGTCAGTAAACTAGGATTATTTAGGGCTTTTGATTTCAGTCTGTATTTGTTTATTTCCCTAGTATGCCTCTTCCTAGCTCCAACAACTGGTTTTATTTCTTTTTTCTTGTTTTTACTAGTCCTTTTATACCCTGCTTCTCTCAGCAATTCCTCATCAGAATCAAAAGGTTGGTTTTCTTGTTGTTGTTCATGTGCTTCCAGAATTTCAGGAAGCACCTGCGCTTTAGATTTCTCTTCAGCTGCAAGTTTTATTCTCCAAGTTCTTGTGTAAACCTTAGGAAAATGTCTAAAAGGAGGAACCATTTTCATGCTTTTTGTTTTCTGGGTAGAAGAGCTTTCACCTTGCTCATTTTTTTTTAGACTCAGCAGCTAAAGGCTTTTGTTTGCTGCTTTTGGTACCTCTGCTTACACTTTCCTTCTTTGCCTTTATTTTGGAACTTCCTTCAATTGATGTTGTTGATGTCCTTTCTGTCTGAACCCATGTTGAAGAAGATTTAGCAGTTTCTTTGGGTTTTGGTACAGGTTGGCCTACCCTGTAAAACAAGAAATGTTCCCAAGTCTGGTTTCTCTTTTTCAGTTCTTCTACAACCAGAACCTTGATAATTGCCCGATGATACAAGCTGTATTTTGATGCTTCCTGGTGTGTTTGAATTTTGGCTTCTATTTTGGTCAGGTTCTTCAATATGAAATAGGGCAGATTAAGAGTCCTCATACCTACAAAATGAAAAAGAAACCTCATATGGTAAAGAAATACTACTGAATACCTTCTCTCACAAGTGAGAAAAATCTTAACCAGTTTGACTGTTTCTGCCCATTCCTTCTTAAGATAATTGTTGGGAATTCCTTTAGCCCAGTTAGGATATTTGTATTCATCTCTAATAAAAGAATTGAGATCTCCTCCTGTAATGAGTTGTCCTTTAAACAACTTTTCTCCTTCCCGGGGAAGGTTAAAAGCTTCTGCAATTGACTGTTCTGAAACTTGCAATTTGAAACCAAAGATGGTAGCTTCCTGTCCATTGAAGGTTTGAGCAAAATCTTGGGCTACACCTTGATGTGAGCCTCCTAACCTAGTGTAGAGTGGATACCAGTCTGCCTGAATAAACAATCTTCTAACACTTGGATTAGCATCAACTAGTTCAGCTCCTTGAGGTTCGATTCTCTTAAGCTTTCCACCTTTCCTAGACTTTGGTGCCATAGATATCTGCTTGCTTGTTATGAAGAATAGATGTCAACGTATGGAAGCTTACCCAACAGATGTTGCAATTAGCTTGAATTAGGCTGCCTGAAAATCTGGGATGTGTTCTTAACCTCCTCAATCACTGTCTCCTTTGCTGCACTTCAGAAATTCGAAATGGTGAAATTTCCTCCATTTTTGAATATTTGAAATGAAGTTTTGGTTCAATCTCCTATGCGTATAATCCTTCATGATTACATGAGATTTCATGTCATAATAGACAACAGGTAATAGTAATGATGAAGTTGAGTTTCTTTGGAGAGTCTAGCTAATCTGCTATAGGTGGCTGTACGAGATCTTTTGCAAATCTGGTAATTTTCCCGCTTTAATTCGGACTGGCTGAAAATTTTGGTAGCGTATTACATGGAACAGAAAGAACAACCATTGGAATTTAAAGCTATGACAAAGACTGACGTTGCAGACACGTTTTACCTTTGGCAACAGGGGTTTATTTATGATCAATGGGGTAAGCGATGACTGGCCATGGCTGTGACTGACACCTAGCTAATACGATCAACCAAATCGATTAACCACTACGACTTGACTTGACTTGAAGTTTGTGACCTATCCAATCACAAAATCTTATGATTTGTATTAATCATTTCGCCATTATGAAATGTGAACAATTGAAAACGGTTGCGTTTTCAGCTTTATTTTTTAAAACGGGAGACGCTACTGGAAATTTTGGTAGCATCAGAAAAATAAAAAAAATAGGGAATAAAACAAGAACGAAAAGACCATCCGAAAAACAAGGGAGACTGTCTAAACAAGAAAATCGGGCGCTACCAGAATTTCCGGTAGCATTTTAATATTTTTTGAAATTTAAAACATTAATCCTAAAAGATAAAAATTTTAAAACCTACTCATGACTTAGCCTAGAACTGTGCTAACAGGAAGAGCTTAAACTTAAAGATGGTGATTTAGGAGGTTTTCCTACACCTCCTTGGTGTACCGATGCATTATCATCTACTACAGATCCCTCTTTCTTTCCCTCTTTTTCAATTCTCCTTTCATAATCTGCAAACAACTTTTCCACCTGATCTGCCATTTGGTCAAAGGCTTTGTGGAAAGCTTTCTCATTCTTTGTGCACATGCCATTGTCCTCTATTTTATTTCTTTGTGTTGCACACCCAATCTAGTGGTTAAAATACTTGATTTTTCCTTCACCCTCTTTGAGTTTGGCCCTAGTAAGCATCCACACTCACAATTAAGATCAAAGAAGAAAACTCTGATGCCAACATGATCCAGGACATTTCCTTCGGTGATGTTAAACATAATTTCTTAGAGAGCATGCAAATACCATAAATGCATCATCCAAGAATAAGCAACACAAAAATAAGGCATTATAGACAATGCACCAAGTTTTCTTAACAAAGTTCACCCACAATGTTTGAGCTATGTCTCTTGGATCAGCTTCAAAGTGGAGATTCCTTTATATAATATTAGCAAAATGAAAGGCAAGTACATGGAAAAATACATGGAAATACCTCACTTCTAGGAGTCACCTAAAATTATGCTACTTAGATCACAATTTTGACTTCACCGTTGGAATCATTGTAAAATTCCAAGAAAAATGAATATAAACTTGACTAAATTATGGAACTTTCACCTTTTGGTCCCCTAAGGAACCTTCAAGATACCACAATAGTATGAATATTCAAGGAATATTATTGCAAAATAATCCTTGGAATATACCAAGAATCTGTCTCATAATCTGTTCCTAGGATGAGCCTCGTTCTCCATGCATAGAGTTCCTTGCTCTTCATTTTGAAATGCGCTACTAGGTCCTCATCCATTGGAGTTGTAGAAGATTACATGAATATCAGTCAACGGAAATGCTAAATCCCACTTCACTGGCAGATTGGTTGGTAGGTTAATATTAGTTCGTTGTTGTTGGGGAGGTCTCAGATCAAACCCGTAGGCCTCCCCTTATTTTAATGTATATGCCAAAACATTGTTCAAAGGACATGTGGTGAATATGTTTGAATAGGTATTACTGTTGGGCACACTGATTAGGTTGTTGGCCCATTTCTGCGATGGTTGGGGGTTCGACCCCCAACGGTTATAACAAAATTTTGAATAGTGTAGAACCACTTGGCCAACCACGAGGTGCCATGTGGTGCCCGATCATTGACCAACACCCCGACAACTGGTTGGTCCATGTTATTGGCACTATGTACCGTAAGTGGTCGACATATTGTAACATCCCTTGGTTGATCTTCCATGTAAATAAAAGAAGACCAAGGTCATTGGACATGTATTCCAAGCTGAATGTTAGGAAAAACATAGTGATGGGTATTGCTTGTGATTAATTAATGTCTATGGAAATTGGCAAAGGAAAGGTGGTAATAATTGACATTTCTTTATGAAAATAAAGGAGAATACGAGGAAAGGAAGGTGAAGAGACACAAATTTGCATGCTAAGGAAATTAGTGGGAAAATTAAGGAAAATATACAAAAGAGAGGCCTTAATGATAAAAAGGCTTTTGAGGATCAGTTCACAGCCTTTTGTGAGTTTATCTTTGTTCTCTCATACTCGTTCACACTTAGAACAACCTTAGAGCACTCTAATATTTGGAGAAAGAATGCAAAGGAAAGAAGGGAGCACAAGGAAAAAGTTGGATGAACAACTACAAATGGATTGATTTTCAGGTAACAAGTTGCATGTGTAATTTCCTTGCTGATTTTTGGATGCATGGTATATGCATGTGATTCTCTAGTTATGTGTTGTCGTTGGCATGGATATTTTCCTAGATTGACAGTTGTTTTTGCCTTGCCTTGCCATTTCCTAAATAACCATGGTGTTGAGGGTTTTCCCACTTGTTGTTTTTCTGATTGGTGTTTAGGTTCATGATGGTTGTGGGTTAGAACAAATGAAATGGAAGCGCTGGAACAACATGGGTTGAGTTACTAGTTCTTGGAGCCCGGTTGGGACAAACACTCTAGAGCCCTTGGTCGGTTGATCCAGATCTTGGGGGGAGGTCCCCAAGATCTAAGAGATTGAAATGGATTTTTGGGGAGAGGCCCCTAAGATTTGAAAATGCCAGAAGAAAAAGAAGAGAATTCCCAATAAACAAAACCACAAAGATTTTTTTCATTAAAACAGAGAATAACTGTAAAAGCTACATTGTGGCGGACAAATTGTCCTCGTACAAAATGTGACTTGTTACTTATAGTATTTTTCAGTTACAATACCATGGGTTAATTCCACAGGTGAATGAATACCATGGGTGGATGTCACTTACAATACCATGGGTGGATGAATAACATGGATGGATGAATACAATGAATTGATTCCATTTTCCATTCATATCATTCCTCCCTCCTTAAGAAGCAATTGTCCCCATTGCGCGAAGTTCCCTCCTGCAAAGCCTTTGCTGAATATGAAGATCCACTGAAGAGAAGCGTTTTATGTGGTTAACCCATAACCATGATGAACGAAGATTCGAGGATAGAGATACCATATAATTCTTGTGACCAACTGTGATACTGACAATGTGTGGCCTAGCAAATGGACTTTGATGAAGTGTGGGTTTGTGGATGACCCATAACCATGATGAATGAAGATCGGAGGATAGAGATACCCTATAATGCTTGTGACCAATTGTGATACTGACAGTGTGTGACCTAGCAAATGGACTTCGATGAAGTGTGGGTTTGTGGATGACTCATAACCATGAAAAATGAAGATCCAAGGATAGAGATACCCTGTAATTCTTGTGACCAACTGTGATACTAACAGTGTGTGTCCTAGCAAATGGACTTCGATGACAAGGATTTTATGCGGTTGACCCATAACCGTGATGTTGGTTGTTGATGAAGTAGCAAGTTCCTACAAAGCATGGGGTGGGAGGGCATGTCTCTAAAGAACCCAAGCTGAATGTTGTTATGCTAAAACTGTTAGGAAACCAGCTCAGAAAAAGATAGAAAAGATAGATCAACGCCTTAGAATTCAGCCTCTTCAAGGGGGCAACCTCCTTTACATTACACAAATGAACAATTCTTGGATGATACAAATGACTAGACCTCCCTTCTATATATAGGAGTTTAAGGGGTCACAATATCATCAAGCTGACCTAACAGTAATAACATAAGGGCACAACAATAACGATAGTATGTTTCTATGGGGTACACTAATAACAATATGGGGACAATAGGGGCACAATAATAACAATAAGGGATACAATGACAATAGTAATGGGGGAATCAGTAGTATTATAGGGACCTAACATGCCCCTCTCCTTCCAAAAAGCATTGTCCTCAATGCTTGAGTAGTTCTAGATGCTTCTGTATAAAATTCTCATCCTCCCATGTGGAATCTTCAGCAGATAAGTTCTTCCACTTGATGAGATACTCCAAAATTGATCAATTTCGTAGCTGTTGATTTCTTGTTTCTGTGACTGCTTCTGGTTCCAATTTTTCCTTCCTCGTCAAGTTATAGAAATATTGTTTGAGCTGGGAGCTTGTCACCTATAACCTTCTTTAAACATGAAACATGGAAAACTGGGTGCACTTGGGAAGCTGCAGGAAGCTCCAATTTGTATGCCATAGTACCAATCTTTTGCAACACCTCGTACGGACCATAATACTTTGGTGGCAATTTATTATCCTTCTTAGATTTCTTGAGGGACATTTGTTTATATGGTTGTAGCTGTAGGAATACCTAGTCACCTACATCAAAACTTCTTTCGCTACGATGTTTATCTGCCTGTTGTTTCATTCTATTATGTGCCAACGTGAGGTTATCCTTTAAGAGTTGGAGAACATGTCGTTGATGCTCAATGTGATGTTCCACTGCTTGAACCTTAGAATTTTCTCTTAAATATGATGTGATGGATGGTGGATGATATTCATAAAGTGCCATAAATGGGGTCATTTTTTCTGCAGTATGGAAGGAAGTGTTATACCACCATTTAGCCAGAGGCAACCATTTGACCCATTGTGTTTGTTTATCAGATACAAAGAAACGAAGATATCCTTCCAAAAATTTGTTTAATATCTCAGTTTTTCCATCAGATTAAGGATAATAAGATGAGCTATGAGCTAACTGAGTACTGAGACAAGAAAATAATTCTGTCCAAAAATTTCCAGTGAAAATGGGATCTCTGTCGCTTAAAATAATCTTTGGGTTTCCATGTAGCTTTTGAATTGTTTCCATAAATGCAGTAGAAAATGTACTGGCTTTAAATGGATGTGATAATACACAAAAGTGTGCATACTTGGTAATACTATCAACTACCACCATAATGACACTCTTTCCTTCGGACTTGGGTAAACTTGTGATAAAATCCATTGAAACCTCCTCCCAATGTTTGCTTGGAATGGATAAAGGTTGTAATAGACCTAGGGTCTTAATTGTTTCAACTTTATTTTGTTGGCAAACCAAACATTCCGCCACAAACTTTTGAATGTCCGATTTAAGGCCATCCCAAAAAAAATTCTTCTTAACCCTGTGGTAAGTTTCTAAAATTTCTGAGTGCCCTCCTAAGGGATAAGTGTGCAATTCCATAAGAATCTTTTGTTTGAGTTGGGAATTCTTACATAGGTATAAGCGATCTTTGTACCATAACGAATCATTTTTCCAGCTAAATGTATCAGATCTACTGGGATCTTGTTGTAACTTTTGAATGAGTGCCCACACTTCTTTGTCATTCTTCCATTCATCCCTTGCTTCGTTTATCCAATCTGGTTGGATAATAGAAATGGTGCACAACAATTCTTCCACATCCTCATCCTTTCTTGAGAGTGAATTTGCCACAACATTGTTCTTCCCTTTTTTTTTGATGATTTCAAAGTCATAACTCAACATATTTGTGACCCATTTTTGTTGCTCTTTAGAGGATAATCTTTGTTCTCAAAAGTATTTAAGACTATCATGATTCGTTCTTACCTTGAAGTGTCTTCCCATTAGGTAGGGTCACCATTTTTTAAGTGCATGTAGTATTGCCAACATTTCCTTCTCATAAATATCTTTGTGTAAATACTTTCCTTTAATTGGATGACTTTTGAAAGCAATGGGTCTTTTATCTTTCATTAAAACAACACCAATTCCATTTCCTAAAGCATCACATTCCACAATAAAGGTTTTTGTGAAGTTTGATGTATCTAAGACCGTTCTTGGCACATTGCCTCTTTAAGATGTTCGAAGGTCTTTGTTTCTTCCGGAGTCCATGAAAATGCATCTTTCTTCAATAATGTTCTTAGAGGTGCTGCTATTCTCCCATAATTCTTAACAAACTTGCGATAGTACCTTGTTAACCTGAGAAATCCTTGCAGATTTTTTATGGATGTGGGGATTTTCCATTCCTTAATGGCTTTAATTTCGCTAGGGTCTACCTTAACACCTTCATGAGATACAATATGACCTAGATATTCCACCTCTTGTACTCCAAAGAAACATTTGGAGCTTTCTACATATAATTGTTTCTCCTTCAATAGTTTGAGCACCCTGTCAACATGTTCAATATGATCCTTCCAAGACTTGTTGTAGATTAGTATATCATCAAAAAATACTAACACAAATTTTCGAAGGAAGGTTTGAAAATGGAATTCATCAAACCTTGAAATGTAGAAGGTGCATTGGTAAGGCCAAAAGGCATGACCAAAAATACATAATGACTCTCATGAGTTTTAAATGTTGTTTTTGGAATGTCTTCAGTCTTCATTCCGATTTGATGATATCCTGAACGAAGATCCAATTTGGTGAAGTAAATTGACCCATGCAATTCATCCAATAATTCATGAATGGCAGGAATGGGAAATTTATCTTTAATAGTGAGCTTGTTGAGTTCCCTTTAATCCGGACACATGCACCATGATCCATCCTTCTTGTGCACCAATACTACTAGAGCAGAGAAAGAACTTTGACTAGGTTGAATTATACCAACCTCTAGCATTTTTGCAACCATACATTCAATTTAACTCTTTTGGGCATAGGGATATCTGTACGGCTTGATGTTTGGAGGAACACTTCCTGGAATCAAATGAATAGCATGATCATGATCATGAATAGGTGGGAGTCCTTTATGAGTCTCAAATACCTTGGAATGATTTCCCAAGAATTTTTGGAGATCTGGAGAAATAGATGATTTCGATCTGGGAACCTCTAGCGAACATAATTTTGTAATTACGCCTTGTTGTTCATTCTTTAGAAGTTTTGTCATACTGTTAGAGTTGATTATCTTTCCCGGTTTCCCTGCAATATCCATTAATTCAACTTCCTTTCCTTCTGCACAAAATTTCATGAAAATTTCTTGAAAATTAAAAGCTATTGTACCCAAGGATTGTGGCCATTAGAATCCTAGTACAACATCAGCACCAACCATTGGAATGGAAAGCATTGGGCCATTCAATACATATTCTCCCATGGATAGCTTGATATTATGGCACTTTCCAAAGCAATTTATGGTTCCTCCACTTGCAACCATCACTTGACACTCTAGTGTTGGATATAGGAAGCAATTCAATTCCTTGGCTATTTTACAATGAATAAAATTATAGGTACTTCTCAAATCAATCAACACTATTACCTTTTTCTTCTTGGTATGTCCTTCTATCTTGGTAGTTTGAAGAGTGGTAATTCTAGCCAATGCATTACAAGATATCACCGGATTCATTTCTTCTTTATCTAGGGTTTGTTCCTGGAGTATATCCTCTTCTTTTGACATTTCTTGTTCCTTTTCGTCTTCCTCTTCACAATCTATGTAGAATAATTTCTTCTCAGCACACTTATGACCTTTAGTGTATTTGCTATCACAACTGTAACAAAGCCCTTTTGCTCTTTTTTCTTCCAATTGTTGTGGTGTCAACTTTGTAGGTTGTGGAAGGCTAGGGGCAACAACACTTCCATCTTTATAGTTGTGAGTGGTAGGTTTCCTGGTTGTCATAATTTTGCTTTCCATTTTTCTTGCTAACCTGAATGCCTTCTCCAATGAATCAGGTTCCCAAAGACGAACCTCATGTTGGATATTATCCTTTGAAGTCCCTATGAACACATCAGTTCTATGCTCCTATGGAATATCTTTTACCCTTATGTGCAATTTTTGGAAGTCCTCAATGTGCTCCATCATTGAACCCTTTTGTTTGAGATTTATCAATTGGCTAAAAAAAGTGTTGCTTTTTGTATCCTCATAATGTGCTATCATTTCTTTCTTAAAAATTGCCCAAGTGACAATTTTTTTACGAGAGAAAAGCCATCGATACCATACAAACTGATTTGGTTCCAAATATAAAGTTGCAATACGCACCTTTTATGTGTTTTGCACATTATGGAGATCGAAAAATTGCTCCATTTGTAGTATCCATGTTCCAAGATCCTTGCCATCAAAATTCCTCATATCGATTTTTGAAACATGGTGGGTCTTCAATCCAACATTAGAGTCTATGAAATCATGATTAACATTTCCTTTGTTCTCATCATGAGTTTCTTTTACTACCCTTTCACCATCAGTAACCATTTCTTGTCGCAACTTATTCAAATTTATCTTCAATTCTTCCATATTAGCGTCCATGCCATTCATTTTAGCGTCCATGCCATCCATCTTAACTTGCATGCCATTCATATTAGCTTCCATGCCATTTATCTTGGCTTTAGTTACCTTTTGTGAGAGTGAAATTTGTTGTACTTGGTCTTGTAATTTGGATATATCATGTTGCATTTCTTCCTCTTATTCACGAGTCATGCTAGAGCTTTTAGATTTCTTACTAGGTGTTTTCATTTTCTTTCTACTGGGCATCAATTAATGCTAATAATTCCTCTCTATTCCATTTGAATTCCTTCAAACTAATTTTTCAAACCAATCTTATGCAAAATTAAAAAAAAACTACACACATTTTTTCACTTTGTAAGAGCTTGATATTGAATCTATTGTATCTCTGTAACTGTGGATCTTGAATATCTGAAATCGTGTGCTGAAGTAGCCCTTTGAGTCCTCTTTCTAACCTCATAAGTCTGATCAAGATTGGATTCTCCGAGGAAGAGTTATGCCAAATATCCCACGGTGACCTGATTATAAACTAGTTCAGTAGATCAAACTTGTACAAAGTGCCATGTGTCATTGTTTCGACCTTAGTACTTGAAATTGATATACAGAAAACTACACGCTATCCTATTTCTAAAACTTCTTACTAAATTTCAATCTGATGCTCACAACAAACGTTATGATAATTTTCCACAGGTCACTTATCTGGAATGTAATTTGGGAGTCTGCAAAAACCCTAACTTCCTCAAATCGTATCTCCGAAAATATAGTGAGACAAGCTCTGAAATTCAAACCGATTTCGGCTCAAATGGGATATTTTTTTTAGCCTCTGAAACGTCGCAGAAAAAAATTTATAGCAAAAATTCCACGATGACCTGTTTGGAGCAGAAAACCCTAGAATCCAAAGCTCTGATACAAAATGTTAGGAATCCAGCTCACAAAAGATAGAAAAGATAGATCAATGCCTTAGAATTTAGACTCTTCGAGGGGGAAACCTCCTTTACATTACACAAATGAACAATTCTTGGATGATAAAAATGACTAAACCTCCCTTCTATATATAGGAGTTTAAGGGGTCACAATATAATCAAGTCGACCTAACAGTAATAACATAAGGGCACAACAATAACAATAGTGGGTTTCTTTGGGGCAGACTAATAACAATATGGGGACAATAGGGGCACAATAATAACAATAAGGGATACAATGACAATAGCAATGGGGGAATCAATAGGATTATAGGGACCTAACAAAAGCTGATGAATGTGAAACAGGTGCCTACTAAAGCGGGGTGGGAGGGCATGTCTCCAAAGGGAAACCATTCTGAATGCTATTCCATAATTAAAATGGACATAACTCAGTCAATATAACTCAGAATATTTATTATATCCTATTTTTGGAAACATAAGGACAATTTTTCATCTTCCCATGTGTTGGAAATCCTTATCTGAACACTCTAGAATCTCAGATTCACATTGTAACTTTTCCGCTGTCATAAAAGTTGTGAAAAAACAGTTGATTTTAAATCAGCAATATTTCCAACATCTGAACTCTGATTCGATCCATTGTTTTTTTGAAATTGAGCGATTTTTTTGAGAGGATCTCATATCTACAACAAATTTTCTTAAATTATGCACCAAAATTGCAAAACAATATAGGAGTGCTGCCATCCACTAATTGCTGTCAGAAACATTTCTGTAACGTAGCTTATTTTAAATCAACGATATCTCCCTCATCCAGACTCCGATTCATCCTTTTTTTTTTTTGAATTTGGGTATTTTTCACAAGGAATCCAGATATGTTATTTTTTTTTTTGTAAATTTTGCAACAAAAATTTAGAATATGATCTGCAAACTGGCTGCCCAAAAACATTCTTGCAAAAAAATGAAAAAGAAAAAATTATTCCCGCTTGGCCCAAGAAAATGCTCTATGGAGGATGTAGCACATGCTTGAAGTTTGTTGAATATTGCTGCAAAATTTGAAACTGAAATATGCATCAAACCCTTATTCCCTTGGAATCATAATCTGCTCTGATACCACTGATCTAGATCTTGGGGGGAGGCCCCCAAGATCTAAGAGATTGAAATGAATTTTTGGGGAGAGGCTATTATAGACATTTTTGGGCACTGCAACCCCAAGCATAAATGTCCATAAACCAAGGGCTCCTAAGTCCCTAAAGGTGTTGTTCCAACCCCTAAAAGAACAAGGTCAACTGATTACAGCATCTCCCAGAAGTTCTCCATGAAAAACCACTCAGAACTGGTCAAAACTGGACCATTTCACCTGGTCCATAGGAAAAGTGCGTTGCATCCCACCTAAATACACACAGTAGGTGCATTGCATGTCAAAAATCCCTTCTATGGGGTGCGATGGGCGAGAAGGGACAAATGGCAGGGTCAATCCGTGAGGTGGAGAAGCATGGAATCTTCCAGAAACTTCTCCTGTGACACTTGCCTCTATGAATTCGACCAGGGATGAGTAAGAGATCATCAATCTCCAAGTGGAATCAAGAACTATCAGAGGGGAGACACTAATAAAATCTCAAAAGCTGACTCACCTCCCTTGTAGATATCTATATATGGATCCCTAATCCCAGAGATCCAGAGGCTGGAATTTTGTATCTTGTAAGGAAGTGCTACTGGTTTATTGGTACAATATCATAGTGTTGGGTGATCTAAGCTTTTCATGAGGTGAAGAAGGGCTTCTTGCTGAGAGGATGATGCTGGGTCAGAACAATTGGTTGTAATTCTCTTGGCTCTTTCTTGATTATTAATAAAACTATTCAAGTTTTCCTCCATACTTTTGTATGCTTTATGTTTTATGCATTTGTATGGTTAATATACATCTGATCCTATATTGCTTATGATAATAGATCTATGTTCTCGTATAGTTTTATGCTGCTTTGATTCTACAAGTACTCTGTGAAGCTGGGTATACAAGGAAGCAAGTAGCAAAGGACTATCAAAAGAGAGAGGAATCGAGCAAGGAACCAAGTGCGAGACAGAGGTTGGTCTCCTTTATCCTTCTCTCATCTATCTTTCATAAAGGAAAACGAAAGTAGTTTTAAGTTTGTTTGTTTCTAAGGTAGCTACCAGCCTTAGTGTGATTAGCAGCTCTACATAGACACTATTCCCGGTAACAAAATGGCGACTCTGCTGGGGAGCGAGTAGATTGTTTGTTCATCTACATTTGTTTACTTTATAAACTTACAGACGGAGCCTGAAGTCAAGCTAGCTAGCCTTCGAACTGCATTTGCTATGCAAGTGCAAAGTAGATCAATGCTGCTTCAGTCAATCTACGGGTTTTGTTTATGAATTAAACAATTGATTTACAAGCTCTCTAATTTCCCTTGTGGTGGCTCTACTAACCTCCTTAGATCTACCCCTGTGATTGATTTACTGATTACCACTTGCTCGGCCAAAATCCCTGAATTGAACTACAAACTGTGACCCGGAACCCAATCAAAGTCTCGTCCCTGGTCCAACGCACTGTCTGTTCTGTGAACTTCAAATTCAGCGCACTTCCCGAGTGTAGTAGGTGCGTTGCATTTCAGTTTCACTGTGTTACAGGTGCGCTAATCAGACAAGGCCTTGTTCCTAAATTTTGGTTTCTGTGTTCACTCTTTTCAGATCTATTCAGGAGTTTTGCTGCCTGTAGTCAGTACACCTCTATTTTAAACCCCTTTCCTTACTGTTATTCCGCCTCCATTGTGCAAAGAACTGTAAATGTTTTTATGTATTTTTTGAGTCATTTTAAGTTATCCTTTACAAAGAAGTAGCGTAATTGTACTATCGTTTCTTGATTTGAAAGTGTCGCAAGTGTTGTTTTCAGTCATAGAAGAGAATCTGATTGTTCTTGATAGTCGATTACCCTGTTACTCTTGAATTTGATCTGAATTAGTAGTTTTTCTAGTGTTGAAAGCAAGTTTTAAATTCCAAATCACAAAGTGTTGTCATTGTCCTCATTTTGTCTTGAAAAGAAACATGTTAGTAATTGTCGCTTTGAAAAATAATTCAGATTTGCGCATTAGCTTTCTTTTTATCATTTACACATTAAGAAGGCTGAAAACAAATATATGCATGTGCATTTGCATTTAAACTGTTTGTTGGTTTGATTTAGGACAGTGCATATAGTGTGTGCTCTTTGCTCTTTGTTGAAAGAACGCCATCTCTCTTTCCTTAGTAGCTAGGATTTTCATTTGCAGAAAATAAGATTAAACGACTGTTTATCATCTTAGATTGCATTTTAGGAATTGTACATATACATCACGCGGTGAACCTGAAAGGCAAATTTCTTAAGCAAGATCAACTATAAAATAAATTTAATGAATCTAATAATGCTTTGGAACCTAATGCACAACGTCTAGAAGTCTAGGCTAGAGATGTATTCCGGCGTTGTAAAGCCTGGTAACTGTTGTTTTCACTGTTGGTTGGGTGATTCCTCCACTTTGAGACGATAAGTGCCAGTACGGACTTGTGCTTCCACGTACCATCGAGTATATTTTGGGAGACCACAATAGGCTTAATCCTTTATCCATAGGAAGCCGTGTCTGCCGCCCTATCGATCGCAATGCACTGAACACAGCATTCAGGAAGATTGACTGCCGTACCGTAAAAAGTATTCTACAGTTTTGCGATTGGTTTGGTAATCCCTCTGTCTAGATTTCCAGAGCAGTCCCTTTCGTTCCTTTTCAGACTCCTTAACAGAAAAGGTCCATCTGAGCACTTGTCACTTCAGGCTCATTAAAAATCGAAGGCGACTAGAGTCATCTTTTGTTTTTTCTCGACTCTTAAAAATTGAAAAAACAAGTTGTGTCAAAGCATCTAAAAGTCATCTAATTCGGAAACATACTTCCCCTTGATTTTTAGTTGATCGAGTAATCCGCAATCGTGGAAGAAAGTCAATTGAAACCCCGTCGTTCGTGGAGGCTTACGAGTCAACCATCTTTGTCTCTGGAATCGAAACTATAACGGACAAAGCGAACTCGTTTAACCAGTTCCAAATCTCCTGGTAAAGTTAGAACAAGTGTTCCAACACCATCAGAGACTTCAGTTACTCCAAACATTTCTGGTATCCCTGCCTTTACAGAAGAAGTTCAGCAGCCACCGAAGGACAGTAGCACTGATCCTAGTGTAAGGGTAAACACTTGTATTACTGAACCAATTGCATCTACAACTGATTCGGGGGGTGTTGTTCCCCAAGCATCTGTCGCTACAGATTCCATACCTTCTTCGGCACCAGAAATATTTTACGGACCAGACGGTCTACCTCTTCCACCTGGTCTGATTGCTATAGAAGAGATTGTGGAGGATCCTCCATCTAGTACTCCATCACAATTTGGAGTCGGGATCACTCTGTATCCTTCTTCATCAGAAATTAGTCTACCGCAATCGGAAGCTCCTGTAGAATTGCTAGGCAATCTTTTGGATAGACTAGAAATGTTTGAACAACCATCGACATCTAGGACTATGTCGTCTAACACAGCGATGGCAGAAATTTCTGCTGTCACTCCAACAATGTTCGCTGGTATACCATCTGTCCCAACTAGCTCTCAATTGCTAGAAAGGGCCCACTCAGGGGCTATTTCGACAGTATGGTCCGTTCCTGTTTGTTCATCCGGAATAGTATCCGGAAACTCTTATGTTGAGTCTCAACAAATTGATCCTCCAGGGTGTCAATTTGGGCAGTCCGGCCCTCAAGGGCAAACAATTCCTTTAAGTACTGGATTACCGCCGTATGGGGGGCAATATACCCTTTCATTGTCTCCTCCGGGAGGAAAACCATACGGGAGTTCACAAAAAATTCAGGTTATGCTGGAATTACATCTAGCAGTTAGGTGCCAATATTGCCTCAACAACCAAGAGTTGTGTATTCAATGCAACAATGTTTACCTATGTCAAATATACCAACTACGCCAGCTATTGTGACGGTGTCGCAAGTACAAGCACTGCCTGTTGTATGCCAACCTCAGGTATCTCAAGTGGTAATGCAACAGCCTCTTGACCCTGCGACTCAACCACAATTGCCGACTAGTGGAATGACACAGGCCCAGACGGGTACAATTACCCCTCATCTTGGTCAAACAGTTAGTATCGGGCAACAACACATGGCTTCGCAACCATGGCTGGTGCAATACCAACAACCGCAATTCCAACAGGTATACCAAGGATCTGAGCAACAAATCTTTGAAAATAGTGGGCAACCGTATATTCAAAACGTTCAAAATCAATCATTCTACAATGGTTATGCCCACCAACCTTACCAAAGTTACCAGCATCAAATGCATTATGCTGGTATGCAGAGACCAACTACTCAGGTGATTCCATCTTATCCTGGGTATGCTTCACCTAACCTGAATCAACAGTTACCCTTCGTGGCGACTTTAGAGTTACCGGATCTAAATCGGTTAACAAACAATCCAATCGCTTACACCCCTTGGGGGCCTGCGATTTCACATAAACTTTTGTCAGATATTCCTAAATTTAATGGAAATTTGGGTGAAGATCCGTCGAATCATGTGATGACCTTTCATCTGTGGTGTTCATCAAACACCCTAAACGATGATTCGATTAGGCTTCGCCTTTTTCAGAGGACGTTAACTGGTCCAGCACCAAAATGGTATATCGAATTACCCAGAGCTTCGTTTGATAACTTCAGTACCCTAGCCACAACCTTTCTAACCCATTTTCAGTTACCGATAAGGTACAAAACAGGAACGGAACTTCTTACCAATTTCAAGCAAACAACGACCACTCACATATCCGATCATATTCATGAGTGGCGACGTCGTCGTAGAATGGTAAAAACGTATGTTCCTGATCAGCTTCTAGCTGAATGGTTTATTAAGTCATTATTTCCTTCCATCACAGAAGATGTGGCAAAAGGAGGAGTCGTCACCGAAGAGCAAGTTATTGCTCGTGCGCAATATTTAGACTTGATTTACACTCAGTCTGGCACGCTCTACGATAAAATACCTGACGCTCCCAGACTGGAATTTTCGGTCCCCCCTCCTCCTAAATCAAACAATGACTCTCATGCCGGCGATGGTGTGATTGGCACGACATACACGAAATCGACAAAGGCTACATCTAAAAAGGCTCGTAAGATTTCCAGTCAAAATGAAAAAGAAGAACTTCTTGCCTCGGAAGTAAATGCTGTCTCGACAGATAAAGGCAAAGAAACCAAGCAACCAGGAGGAAAGAAGAAAAACAAAGGGAAGAAGAAGGAACAAGAGGAATCATCACCTGAAAAATCTTCTGCAAACCCTACTGGAAATAGGAAACTAAAAAATCCATGCTTTATATGCGATGAGGATCATTGGACATCAAATTGTCAGTATAAAGCTGAGCTTAGAAAATTCTTCAAGAATTCAAAAACCTCAGCAGTATTAACTGATCCGTTCCTGAATCCAGGAACAAATATGGTTGACAGTGGAAATGCTTCCCCGTCCCGAGTGCTGATGTTGTCGGTTTCAAAACAGCAAAATGATGCTTTGATATCGACAAGGAACAAAGATTACGGGAATCCACAGCTGTCGAACAACAAGGATAAAGATCAACCTAGTAGTTCGACAACAACTTCAACAGAAGTTGCGCCGCCCATCATTCCTGAGCTAACAATAAAACTGCCAAAGGGAGTAGTACATAAGTTGACATTTAATCCTCGTGCCAAAGCAGCACAACATTATAATATAGTGGAAGATCTGGCCCAATCGCCATATGCTATGTCGACACTTGAGGTACTACAAAATTGTCCATCCCAAAAGCAGGCTTTATTATCAGCTATAGGTGGGATAGACCCAAAGGATTCTAATCTTGTGTCCTTTAATCATAAAGGATACGATCCTCAGTTACCAGCTCAACTAGCTTTCCTCATTCAAGTGAAAACCCTCAACAAAACTGTTCATCGAACAATTATTGATGAGGGGGCATCTACATGTATTATGTCGATGAGTTGCTGGAAAACTTTAGGATCTCCAACCTTGTCGCGATCTGCGACGACATTAAAAGCATTCAACGGACGAAAGTTGAACTAGGGGGGAAAACAGTAGAAATAGATGTTGAAGTAATCGACGGAAACCTCGATTACAACATCCTACTGGGAAGACCATGGATATATGCTATGGCTGCTGTTGTGTCGACCTATTTTAGGAATATTGCATTTCCCTTTCAAGGAGGGATTACAATCGTCGATCAACAAACTTTCCTCCCCAATGGTTCCCAAGTTACGGGAAGCATTCCGATGATCCATTGAAGCCCCCATTCGATTCAAAATATCGGAGTAGGCCTACTAAAAGACCCTATATTAATGGGGACTTTTGCCCTTCCGCCTCCAATCAATTTGGCGGAAGTAGCGTCGGTAGGAACCTGCAATATGGTATCTTCGATTCAAAAGATCTCAGAAAACGATATAAGCATGGATCATATGCAGGTATTGCCTCCAAGCCCAATAGAAATATTGTAGCAATCAATGTTTCTAGCATGGGAGGCAAACCCAAATCAACGCTCATCAAGCGTTTGGATAGATAGGTCTAAGGAATATGGCACCCCTTCAGATCCTTGGTCGCAAGTGCATTACACCGACGAAGGAATTGTTCAATCAATGGTAATTGAAGGGTCACCATGGGAAGATTACCACCATCGTTCCCATCTTCCGATTTGTAAAGAAGATACTCCTGATGACCTTCATCATCTGTCAGTTTTTGATTTCCTATCAAATACTGTAAACACGGTGTATTTCGAGCGAAACTTGTCCAACATTGAATAGACTATCGCCATAAATATCTCGACCAAAACAGATGTTGTAGAGAATATTTATGTTGGCAAATGTTGTTCTCCTTCAGAACTGGAAATATATAACGCTCTTTTTCGCGAATTCAGAGATGTCTTTAGTTGGTCATATGATGAAATGCCAGGCATTGACTCGAGTATAGTTGAACACGAAATTAAGATGTATCCAGATGTCAAACCAGTATGACAACGGCTACGGCAGGTGCACCCCAAGAAAGCCGCTGCCATCAAGGCAGAAGTTGAAAAACTTCTCCATGCTGGTTTCATTTACTCGGTTCCTCTAACCGATTGGGTATCGAACATTGTTCCTGTTATGAAAAAACAAGGAACGATTAGAGTGTGCGTCGATTATAGGGATGTAAATCAAGCTTGTCCAAAAGACAATTACCCTACACCCTTTATTGACCAGATAATTGATGAATGCGCCGGATGTGCAATCTTTTCATTTATGGATGGGTTCTCTGGGTATAATCAAATAAATATCCGCCCACAGGACCAGTCAAGGACTGCATTTATTTGTCGTGGGGGCACATTCGCATATCGCAAATTACCCTTTGGTTTAAAGAACGCAGGGGCAACATTTTAGAGGGAAATGAATTATGCCTTCCATGACATCAAAAACATCGTTCAACCATATCTCGAGGACCTTCTGGCTCATTCGCAAAAGCGGACTGATCATCCGCAGCATTTAAGAGCGATATTTCTACGTTGCCGACACTACAAGATACGACTCAATCCACACAAATGTGTGTTCTGTGTCAGTTCTGGTCGTTTACTTGGCTTTGTAGTCTCAAAGGACGGGATTCGTCTCAACCCATGTAAGGTTCAGGCAATCATAAATTTGCCTCCACCTTTGAATTTGCTTCAAATTTAGAAACTCCAAGGGAAAGCAAACTTTCTGAGGAGGTTCATTCCAAATTACGCCGAACTTGCTAAAGGTTATACACGTCTATTGAAAAAGGAAGTGCCCTTCGTCTAGGATCAAGTCATGCAAGCTTCCTTTGATGCTTTAAAGGAATCCCTAATGAAATCATCATTAATGTACGCTCCTGATTATCAAAAAGACTTTAACCTGTATCTGGCTGCAGCGGATACAACCATCGCAATGGTTTTAGTTCAAGAAGACAACGGAATGGAACATCCTATATATTATTTAAGTAGGAACTTAAATGATACAGAAAGCAAATATTCTTACGTTGAAAAGCTAGCGCTCGCAGCTGTTCAAGCAATACAGAGATTTCGACACTATGTCCTCTTTCGAAAAACTACCATTCTATCAGATTGCAACCCCATGACTTATATATTGTCACGACAGTTGCTGGGGGGAAAATATTCAAAATGGATAGCAATTCTATAAGAGTTTGATATGGAATTTGTAAAATCCAAGTCAAAGAAAGCCCTGGTTTTCGCAGAATTATTATGCGATCTCCCATCGTCGTCCAACGATGAAACATCCGAAGAAACAATTGTGGATGAATCTTTGTTTCTGATATCTTCAAGCAATCAGTGGTATGGAGATATAATCATCTATCTTCAAACCCAAAAATATAGGTCTAATACCTCCCGCTCTGAACAAAAACGTATTTGATACCAATCAAAAGACTACATGATCGTCAGTGATACACTTTACCGTCGTGGTGTCGATACAGTTCTGAGGAGGTGTCTCACCCATGAGGAGGCCGAAAAATCCCTGAATGATTGCCATTCACGCACGTGTGGGGGGCATCAATCCGGTTATGCTACGGCACAAAATGTTTTACGAGCAGGATACTTCTGGCCAACAATGTTCAAAGATTGCATAACCGCAGTTAGAAGTTGCCATGCCTGTCAAATTTTCGATAGCAAAACCAGAAGACCACTCGCACCTCTGTAGCCAATAGTTGTTGTTGGGCCATTCGCCAAATGGGGCATTGATTTCATGACATGTAACCCCACCTCGACCGGGGGGCATGGGTACATCATAGTCGCAGTGGACTATTTTACCAAATGGGCTGAGGCAATGCCTACATTAGATAACACTGGTGAAACAGCTGCCCTTTTCTTTTTCAATCATGTAGTTGCAAGATTCGGCGTTCCACAGGCTATAGTCACAGATCATGGATCGCATTTTCGCAATCACATGATGGCCGAATTAGCTGCCAAATTAGGGTTGTCTCACGACAGCTCTACTCCATACTACCTGCAGGCCAACAGACAAGTTGAAGCAATCAACAAAGTCCTGAAGCGCATGCTGCAAAGGATGATTGGAGTCCACAAAAGGAGTTGGCACCTGATCCTGTACTCAGCCTTGTGGGTATACCGAACATCGGTAAGGAATGCAACCGGGTTTACACCTTTCCAACTGGTGTATGGCCTAGAAGCAGTCTTACCAGTTCAGTGTGAAATCTCGTCCCTCAAACTCGCAATCGACCTTCTCCCTGGAACTTCAGAAGAGGATGCTCGTTTCTTGGAACTAATCCAATTGGATGAAACCCGTCGTGATGCCGCTTTGGCTAACGAAGCCCATAAGAAACGAGTCAAGGCACAGTTCGACAAGAATGTCAAACCCCGTGTCTTCTCAGAAGGTGACTTGGTCTTGCTTTATGACCAAGAATCCAATAAATTGGGAGTAGGTAAATTCAAGTCTTTATGGATGGGCCCCTATATTGTTAAGCGAGTGTTAGCAAAAGGAGCCTACGAGTTAATGGATTATGACGGGATTCCACTGGAACAACCTCGTAATGGGTTGTACCTTAAGCGTACTATGCATGATTCAGTGTGGTAACCTATATGCTTTTGTTACATTTTTGTTTTCGCTAAGGGTAATCATTTTGGTCAAGTAAATCCACTTTTACATTTGTCGCAGATGTCAAACCTATTGGAATCTTTTGTTGGATATGCCGACGAAGCAAGTCGTAGTTCGCGGAACCTATCTTCTGCAGCCTGGGCCATTTTTGATCCAAGCAGCGAGTTAGTAAGTTTCAGAGGGGTATGTATTGGTCGATCAACGAATAACATCGCTGAATATAGCGCGTTGATAGAAATTCTCTCTGATGCCATCACACATGGCATACGCCGACTGGTCGTCAGGCTAGACTCACAGCTCATCATACTACAGTGCATTGGTATCTACTCTGTCCGAAATCCAACTATCTATCGCATGTTCCTAAGGGTCAAGATTTTGGAAAGGCAATTTGATTTTATTCAATATCAACATATTTCCAGAAGCTTAAACACATTAACTAACTCATTGGCAAATTATGTGTTAGATAGACATTTGCAACATTTATAAAAAGAAGCATCTGATCAATATTTGCATTCAGATCATGTAACTTAACCAAAATAAAACTCCGAAAATCAAAAATATATATATAACTATTTATGGTTTACACGTAATGTTCTGTAACCAAGAAAAAATTGGTCAAATGACCCAAAACTCAAAACGCTAGGGGGCACCCTAGTCTAATGATGCTGTTGATAACAAGTCACCGCCTGTGCAATCATGCATAAAATCCTAGTCCATCGACTTGGCACGCCAGTAGTATGTCGTTGCAACCTCAAAGACAACTCGTTAGTCCTCACATATGGAATACCGAGAGTGAGGCCCTCGACCTGATCCTGTAATGCTGAAAGAGTCTCGGCCACATCAAGGTTGCGAAGGATAGCCCTTCCCACAGCCTCTCCTGCTAGAGTGGCAGCTGGGACTCTCAAGCGTACTACTGGCCGAACGGGACCAAAATCTGCATGAGCACATGAGTTCTGATTAGTCTTGATAGAATAAAGCACAAGGACATTATAAAAAAGAAATGATAAACAGAAATATGGTCAAGAATTTACCAATGGCACCCCACTGCTCGCCAGCCGGCAGTACCAAATCTAGGTCACCCCGGAAATCCATACCAGCATATGGGTACTCGGAAAAAATCATCTCCTGACGATCGAACCACCCAAAGAAGGTATCAGAAAAGGAAATCTGAGACTGACCAACATGCCTGGACATATGGTCCACCCATCTCTGCATCTGTGGTTCAGTCGGTGGAGGTAAACCAAGTGTAATATACTGCGGCTGCATCAGTGGTATCTTTTCCAACGCGAAGGCGGTCAAAATAGAACCATATCCAAAGTTCTTCAATCTTCCGTTTTTTACCTTGGTCAACTGTTATTTCATCACAAGGAGTACTGCATCACACCAGTTGAAGACCTTCGGTTCGAGACATTCTAAGGCGTACTGCATATAAGACCGGTTGGCCACATGAAGAGCTGCACCACCAGCCATCCTACCAAAGGTGAACAGAATGGTCCTCAAAGACCTGTCAGTGACATCTCGGATGATGATCTTGCCGTCTTTACTCGGTTGAGATCCCTCTCTGCAATACCTGCGAACATAATCTCTCACAGATTCGCCTCCACGGGCCGAACCTGATAAAGAGATAGGGGCACCCCGCCTCGATAAGCCGGTCAAAAAATAGATGTCCACGACAGTCAAGGGGATGGATTTGCCCCTAATCTGGAACACCTGGCTGGTAGGGTCCCAAGCATCGAGCAAATACTATAGCAAGTTGATTTGTTGCCTCATGCTAGAGATGCGGAAAAACTTCAGCAGGCCACAGTTCCACAGTGCATTTACTGTAGCTGGATCATGTAAAGCAAGCATGTCCTCTTCTTCATGCTCACGTTCTCGCCATGTAATGGTCATTTTCCTCCAATTCTGAAAACAAACAAGAGAAGAGTTAGATCCTGATTTGGTGAGAAACAGGCAAAAATTTCCATTAAAAACTGTGCACAAATTTCCCTCCTTGCACCCATTGCACCTCCAGCTTTGTCCTGGGTGCGTTGCATGCCAACTGTCCAATGAATAGGCCAATATGCAATGCACCTTTCGATGTAGAAAGGGTGCGCTGGAGCCAGAGCGAGTTTTTCAAACCCCAGAGGCTCAGAAAAACCATAAATCAAGCTTAGAATGCAAAATGGAAAAGATGAAATGAAAGAGCTCAAGTTTAGCTCCTACCTGGTCCAGACGGCGCCAAAAATCGTCCACAGAATCTCCCGAAATCAGCTGGTGAAAATCAAGGGGGAAAAGCACCTCCAAAGCTCCAACAAGCCAAAGTTCAAATGAAATGGTAAAATGAGAGGTAAAAGCACTTTTAAATTACTTTTTACATAATTCAAGTAAAATATTAGTGTCTTAACTCATTTTTCAAACATATATTGTTCATTTCTAACTAGTTTGATGAAGCAATTGAGCATGCAGTGCAATCTTTGAAGGAACAAAGCTATTAATGGTAAAGTCAAGAAATGACCGTTATATCGAGCAGTTTTAACGCGGACTTCATGCTCGTTAAAAAATAAACATAAGCAATGAGCAAATGTTTCCCCCAACGTTTAAGCTCATTAAAAAATGAACCAATTTCCGGTAAATAACCATCGTGAATGTAGTACTTCAGCCTTTGAAGCCTTGGTCGTGTTCTCATCATCACCTCCACTTTGTATTGGCCGATCATTCACTTCCACTTGATTGTTTACCCCTTTTGAGGAACAGCTGCGAAGAGTGATCTTGTTAGCCATCCTTGTGACACTGCCGTGATTGGAAAATTCCAAACCTTACCTGGAATCAGCTGCTACCCGAATTTATCACTTGTTCCTTAAAGACGAGTCTCCTTTAAGCTCTTTTCAACTGACTCGTAAAATATGAAAAGATTGTCGAGCCATTGGCCTCTCCAGCTCGTTAAAGTGACCAGAAGTGCTATCCCTCTAGATTTTAATCTTTTTGGACCTGAGGGATTATTACACAAAAAGATCGAGCGCTTGTTTTATTCGGCTCGTTAAAAGTACCGAAAATTCATCCCTTCTGTATTGTTTTATACTTTTTCGGACTTAAGGGATTAGATGACGAAAAAGGATTTTTGGAGTTTCCTTTACGTCCCTTTTCAGACTCTCTAAAATTGAAAAGGACCGAGTTATTTTTGTTGTTAAACTCGTTAAAACCTAATAGCGACAAACTTGTCCATAACAGACAAGAACGAGTTTCACTATCGCTAGGCTCGTTAAAACATAGTGATGGGTTTGCCCGAAGGGCAAATTATAGAAAAAGCATATGTTATCCTCCTCAAGCTTGACAAAAATAAAGAGGTACTGGTCAGCAATGACTGGGGAAAAATTGGGAAGAAAACTTGAAGAAACTTTGTTGGTAGCAAGTCGCTCTTGAACATGACACTTTCACTCCGCATCCAAGTCGGGTTGGGTTGTTCCATTCATTGGTCACATCACCATGGTTCCATCACACCATCCACATTTGGGGTTAATGCTACCAATCCATCATGTCAGTGTCGCCGATATGTTCAAGAGAAGTCACTAAGAGAATTCACCTATGTCTCACCCATTGCAATACATTTACGCTCCATTCTTTCATGACCGCCACCCTGAACCTTATATCACCAGATCGTTTTCACCTCCATTAAAATAATTTGCTCCATTCCGTGTCATTGATGTGGGATTCATTAAGGCCCTCCTATGACAGATCACTTCTTGTCGACATCAGCTCATTATCCAAGAAGTCGATCTAGGAACAACCCTGTCAGTACTTTGAAGCTTGCATGCCTCAATGGAAAGTTTCTCACTTTCGGCGACAGGTTTACATCAATGGCCTTCGACCGAAAGATTTTGCGTGGTGTTCGATGCCAAGTCCCTTATTCACACCACGTAAATTGTACTGCAGTACCTTGAGGACCATTATCATTATCGGTGATTCCTCTCGCGCCTGTTAATGGCTTACATCATTGGCTGGTAATCAGGCGATGTCTTTCCATGTTCGACTCCAGAACATCTCCCACATGGATCGACTTGTACTTTGAGTGAAGATTGAACGAGATTGAAGACCCTGGATCTAGTTTCATCCATCCGGGCTGCAATATATATTCAGGAAAATAAAGACATCAAATGTACATCATTGCTGCACAGATAATCATCCAATCTAAGGGATGATGGCTCTACCAGAATCATCAGTCTACACTCAGACGATTGTCTGTCTCATGTACATGAAAAATGAATTTATAAAGCTGAGCATGGGAATGCCCGCCTCAGCTAGATCATGAAAATATTATGAAGATAATGTGTTGTATTGTATCTTATTACAGGTCTCCTTCCAGCTTGAAAGAACTTCGGATCCTCATGATAAAGCATTTCACCTGACATCAAAAAGATTAACGACCTCATGCTTTAGGGGGTAACTGTTATAGACATTTTCGGGAACTGCAACCCCAAGCATAAATGTCCATAAACCAAGGGCTCCTAAGTCCCTAAAGGTGTTGTTCCAACCCCTAAAAGAACAAGGTCAATTGATTACAGCATCTCCCAGAAGTTCTCCATGACAAACCACTCAGAACTGGTCAAAACTGGACCATTTCACCTGCTCCATAGGCAAAGTGCGTTGCGTCCCACCTAAATACACACAGTAGGTGCATTGCATGTCAAAAAGCCCTTCTATGGGGTGCGATGGGTGAGAAGGGACAAATGGCAAGTTCAATCCGCGAGGTGGAGAAGCATGGAATCTTCCAGAAACTTCTCCTGTGACACTTGCCTCTATGAATTCGACCAGGGATGAGTAAGAGATCATCAATCTCCAAGTGGAATCAAGAAATATCAGAGGGGAGACACTAGTAAAATCTCAAAAGCTGACTCACCTCCCTTGCAGATATCTATATATGGATCCCTCATCCCAGAGATCCAGAGGCTGGAATTTTGTATCTTGTAAGGAAGTGCTGCTGGTTTATTGGTACAATATCATAGTGTTGGGTGATCTAAGCTTTTCATGAGGTGAAGAAGGGCTTCTTGCTGAGAGGATGATGCTGGGTCAGAACAATTGGTTGTAATTCTCTTGGCTCTTTCTTGATTATCAATAAAACTATTCAAGTTTTCCTCCATACTCTTGTATGATTTATGTTTTATCCATTTGTATGGTTAATATAAATCTGATCCTATATTGCTTATGATAATAGATCTATGTTCTCGTATAGTGTTATGCTGCTTTGATTCTACAGGTACTCTGTGAAGCTGGGTATACAAGGAAGCAAGTAGCAAAGGACTATCAGAAGAGAGAGGGATCGAGCAAGGAACCAAGCGCAAGACAGAGGTTGGTCTCCTTTATCCTTCTCTCATCTATCTTTCATAAAGGAAAATGAAAGTAGTTTTAAGTTTGTTTGTTTCTAAGGTAGCTACCAGCCTTAGTGGGATTAGCAGCTCTGCATAGACACTATTCCCGGTAACAGAGGCCCCTAAGATCTGAAAATTTGAAAATTCCAGAAGAAAAAGAAGAGAATGCCCAATAAACAAAACTACAAAGATTTTTTTTTTATTAAAATAGAGAATAATTGTAAAAGCTACATTGTGGTGGACAAACTATCTTTTTACAAAATTTGACTTGTTATTTATAGTATTTTTCAGTTACAATAACACGGGTCAATTCCATTGGTGAATGAATACCATGGGTGGATGTCACAATACCATGGGAAAATACCATGGGTGGATGTCACAATACCATGGAAAAGTACCAGGAGTGAATGAATACCATGGGTGGATGTCACTTACGATACCATGGGTGGATGCCATTTACAATACCATGGGTAATTTCCATGGGTGGATGAATACCATGGGTTGATTCCATTTTCCATTCGGATCATTGGTTGAGTTACTAGTCCCTAGAGCTGCTATTGGAACAAATTCTCTCGAGCCCTGTAAGGTTGTGGGTTGAGTTACTAGTTCCTAGAGCCTTGGACAACTTGGGTAGAGACCGATCTGGTTGATGTTAGTGATTTCTGGACCGTAGATGTGGAATCATTGTGGTTGAGGGTTGTGGTGCTTTAGCCTTTGGAACCCCTAGATGGTTTTTTTTGGGTTTATTCCATGAGATCCCACATTAAGCTTGGAATATGGCATGGGAGTGATTGGTTGAAAGAGAGATTTGGTTCATCCCAATCTATGGTTAAGGGTTATGTGGAAGTCCTTGACTTGGTTAGTATTTTCACATCTTAATATCAGACATTTTCCTACTGTGATTTGTGAATAATTATATTGGTTATGATGGTGATGTTATGGCTAGTTTGCCACAGTTTCTATGTTGGTTATTTGTTGGTTATATGTTTGTTATATGATGTATATTATCTATGGATCTTGACATGTTTTGATGAATATATTAATTGTTGATGAATGCATGGAATAACAAGTGCCATTGTAACTAGTTGGAGAGGGCTTAGATCCTTATTGGTGATTCTCAGGTGAAAACTATTAGTTTATGATCAAATATGCATTCATGACCTATAGCTTACATGTTTTCCATATGTTTGAAAATATTTATGTTATTGCTTAGGTAGTCTAGTTGAAGTCCTTGTTTCAATTTTGAATGTTTGGTATTGTTATCATGTAAATTATGTTTCTGGAAAGTTATACACAGTTTTGGTCAATTGTCTTGAGGCTAGCCTGAGAAAGTGGCTCAGATCTCGGAACCACTAGCACTAAATTGGAGGATTTAGGTCATAACCACATGGAAGGAATATTGTGCATGAAATTGGAGCCCTATGACAACACCCTTGAATTTTTATGCATACGGTTGGGGTACTAAGTCAGAGAAAAAAGGTTCCAGCTTAGGGATTGACCAGCCGGGGTGTTTCTTCAGCTCTTTAGTGATCTGTAGTCCCTATAGGATGTCTGTAAGTATCATTGTGTCACATCCACTTACATAACTGGAACTTAGAGGTTAGGTCATGTCATAGTAAATCTCGTCTCATGTTTGCCCTTGTGAGCTTGTAAATCTCGGTAAATGTGGGAGGAGGCATTTACAGGGTCATATAAGAGTGAGGTTGCAGCACTGGGCCTTGGGGTATATGTGATTGTTATTCATGCATGTTAGTTGTCGATATGTTTCTATGCATTCATTGTGATGGTCATTGTTGCATTCTTATGTCACCTTGATGATGTTGGTATGTGATGACGTTGGTGACATTGATGTTCAGATGATTGATATGTTGATTTGATTATGTGTGTATGTGTGTGTGTGTGTAGAAGATCACAAATCAAAAGAAATATGGTGGATTAGAGTTCATGTGACTCTCCTTACAGATCATCTAATCAACAAGGGGAAGAGTATTCTCTTGACATAGCAGATACCTTAGAAGTTTAAAGGCAGAAACCAAAAGTTGTAAGGTGAATAATGATAGGATCATTCAATCACATGAAGGACTTACCAAAGCCTATGAAAAGAAAGAAGAGGTCAATGCAATCATCCTTCATAATTTATCATATTTGCAGAGACAAGGACAACCACAGGTTAGTTATGGACAGGAGGAAAGGACTAATGGGGTGTATGGTAGCAGGTCTCAATCAGGATATAGGTTGGATAGGGATGACATAGTTAGAGGTTGGACATGCATGGATACACTTGACACGAGTGGTAGTGGTTATGGGTTCTATTTTAGTTCTGGATTAGAGAGACATCATGGTCATCAACACTATCATCCTTATAGGAGGAGCGAGAAGCAATAATTTCTATATGAGTTCAAGAAACCCAAGCCTTCTACAATTGATGGAGAGCTGAAGAAACTGCAAGATGTAGAAGCATTGCTGCTTGGGATGAAGAAGTTATTGAGTTGCATGATTATACAAAGAATATAAAATCTAGGATAACTATTTTTAGTCTAAAGGGAAAAAAATTAGGTGGGAAGATGTGAAACATGTTAGAGGTGTCATGAGAGAGGAATTGATATGTTATGAGTTTAAGAGACTTTTCAGAAAGAAGTACTTTTCTAAGAGATATTACGATGGAAAGGCTAAGGATTTCTATGAGCTTAAGATGGTATACATGTCAAATGAAGAGTATACGACCAAGTTTCTGGGGCTATTGAGGTATGTACAATATCTTAAGGATGAGAATACAAAGGTTCAAAGATTCATTAGTGGGTTTCCTTAGCATTTAAAGATCAGATTGAGTATGATGAGCCTTGGTCATTGGAGGAAGTTATCAAAAAGTTGAAGCATTTTTATGAACAACCTAAGTGTAAGTCTGAGCCTAGATAGGATTGGAAAGGGAATGAAAAGACTAAATGAAAATGGGATAAGAAATGAGGAAGACCTTGGAATGTAGGTAACAAGGAAAATGTAGCGTCATACAAGAAATTCAATGTAGTTGACAAAGGACATGTGTCTCAACTTGAGGAGCAGAACAAGGGTGATAGTAGGAAGCATTTGCAGTGGTGGAGAGCATCATAGGAGAGATTTTCCATAGCGTTAGGGTGACATACCTCAGATTTATAGTTCTTAGGAGGCATAGATAGTTGGAGATGTTGGACATAGAATTCTTAGGATTTATGCAACAATAGATAATAGGAAGTCTAATCATCAGACATATATTATTGATATGGAAGGTAAGATTTGTGATCAAGTTGTTTCCATTTTGATTAACCCTAGATTTAATTATAGGTATATCAATCATGACTTGGTGAATAAGTGTTGCTTGAATAAAGAAGTGCATGCAAAATATTGGTTGGTGCAGTTGGCTACAGGAACCAAGAAAATGATTCATTATTGGGTGAGAGCTTGTGCATTTGAGTTGAATGATATGCCTACTTTAGAACATCTAAATGTACTTCCTTTGGGTTCATACAATATGATTTTTAGCATGGATTGGTTAGACATTCATAGGACTAAGGTGGACCGCTATGATAAGGCTACTCAGTGCCTAGATGATGATGGAGAAAGAATAATTTTTCATGTACAGAAGAATCCTACATCGGTGAGAATGGTTACAAATATGCAAGAAAAGCATAGTTGTAGAAAGGGATGTGTATTGTTTGTAGTTCATATTTCTAGTGAAAAAGGGAAGGATGTTTAGGATGATGGAGTTTTGAAGAGGTATATGGTTTTGTAACAGTTTAAGGATATGTTTCAGGTAGATATTTCAGAGTTAAAACCTTATAGGGAAGTGTATTTCTCTATTGAGTTGGTACCAGGAGTAGCACCAGTGTCAAAGGCACCATACAGGACGAGCACTCTAGAGTTAGTGGAATTGAAGTTTCAGCTTAAGGAAATTCTTGATAAAGGATACATAAGGCCAAGTGTGTCACCCTGGGGTGCACTAGCTTTGTTCATGAAGAATAAGGATAGTACTCTCAGGTTGTGTATTGATTACAGGCAGTTGAACAAGGTGACTATCAAGAACAAGCATCCTTCACCGTGGATTGATGACTTGTTTGATTAGTTGAAGGGAGTAGCTGCTGTTCTCAAAGATTGACTTGAGATCAAGATATCATCAAGTACTAATCAAAGAAGAGGAAATCTACAAGAACACATTCCATACCAGGTATGGGCATTATGAGTTTGTGATAGTTCCTTTTGGTCATACTAATGCTCCAACTACTTTCAAGTGTTTGATGAATAGTGTGTTACGTCCTTATCTAGACAAGTTTGTGATAGTGTTCATTGATGATATATTGATATATTCTAAGAATGAGGAAGAGCATGTAGATCACCTGGTAGCAATATTGAGATTGTTGAGAGAGGATTAGTTGTATGCCAATCTTAGCAAGTGAAGTTTCTTTTAGAAAAAAATTCATTACTTTAGACATTTTGTTTCCAAGGAATGTATAGCAGTGGACCTGGAAAAGATTAGAGATATCATGGAGTGGTAAGATCCTAGGAATGTGGATGAGGTCAGATAATTCATGGGAATAATAGGTTATTACAGGCGTGTTAACACTGCAATCAACACCCTCCAAAATTTTGCCTACATGTTAATTTTGGAGCCTATTAAGAATATAATGATCTATCATTCCATAGTCACTTCATGATCGATGAATGTTATGCTAAGTGTTTAAGTCTTCTTCTCAGTTTCTAAGTGTCGATGTCACTTGCATACACATGTTTAGTCTGTAACAAGTTCATCAGTGAATTTATTTTATGAAAGCTTGAACATGCTTAGCATGAGTCCATCAAGACATTTCCTATGCCATTTTCAACCTATGTTGACAGTCACTATGCACTTTCATTCAAAGTCCCTCACTTTTGGTTGTGATTCTTCTTCTATTTTAATGAGTTTTTCTAACTGTTGCTTTTGCACACCTTCACTTTCACAAGTGTCTCTTTCATGTTTATGAATGTCACTTTTGCTTGTTTTTACTTTAATAAGTGTCATTTTCATGTTATCTTTTCTTTGGAATGCATCTCTTTCAATGTCATTCGCATTTTTCAAGTGTCTCTTTTACTTTTCTCTTACTATCGCAAGTTTTGTCCTTTGGGCATAGGAAGTGCCGCACATCATAAAAGCAGAGTTATGGTTCATTGCGGGTGGAAAATTTGGTACTAATGGGTCCTATTTACCATTTGTATATGTACTAGACCCATTCACAAAGTTTTATGCATTGTTGTATAAGTGTATTCACTGTCATTGCAAAGTGTACCCTAAGTGTCGAACTTGGAGGAGGTTGTTTTATTTCTGTCACATTGAGGGGATCATGCTATTATTGTGTATTGAGTGTTCAATGTAGTGCCATTAATTATTTTGAGTGTGTGTGATCATTCATAAGTTCAATCCTAGCCTCACTTCTACCTTACTGATCCTGCACTTAACCAAATCTTGAAAAGATTTATGCCTAACTAACTTGACCCAACTTAGCCTCCTTGAACTGCACATTGGGATGTAGAAAGGATTAAGCTCCCCCATTTCCCTCTAGAACTACACAATGCACAGTTCCTGCCTCCAAGAATTTCACATTGCGCAATCACAGTGCTCAAGGATTGCCTCCTTGCCCTCGAAAAGTAAGCAATCCTACCTCCAAACTAGTCTCTTACTTCACATTATACAATATCAATCATCAAGATATCTCCATGAGCTCTTGAACTGCACAACTACGTAATCCATTGATCAGTCTCCCTCTAGAACTGTGCACTGTGCAGCCTCAAGACTCAAGACTCCCTCAATAACCTCAAGAACTATGCAATTTAACCTTCTAGTCAATCTCCTTCTGTGCATTGTGTAGTGGCAAGCCTTAGGTTTTCGCCTTGCTTGCTTGAGCTGCGAAATCCCTAGGCCTCTCTCTCGTGTACTGTGCATTGGGAAACTTCAAGGCTTAAGACTACCTCACTGAGCTTCTCAACTGTACAATATCCCTACCCAAGCCTCTAGAACTATGAATTGCATTGTCTCAAGCTTCACTCCATCACTCCTATTCCCTAGAATTGCGCACTTACAATCCCTAAGTCCCTGTCCAATGCCCAATCCTAGCTCAATCAGTCATTTTTAGGAAGTAAGCTAAACTAGGAGACCTTGGAATGATGTCATGTTGTCATGAGTGGATTTCACTTACAGGTAATTTTGACATGACAGGATGATACTCAGAGAGGAGGAGAAGGAGACTATGCTAAAATACACTTGTGAAGCCGAAACCATGAAGAGGTCATCGTGAGAAGATGAAGGAACACTAATTTACATTAGAAGACCAAATATCAGGACCACATGAAGACTCCATACCATTCAGTCCCTTGGAAGGTGATGAGGAAGAACAAAGTATATTTTTCATGAAGATAAAGTACTAAACATAACTCTGATGAATATTGAAGATAAAGTACTAAACACAACTCTGATGAATATGGACAAAAGGGTCTTCAGGAAACATCCAAAAGTCATATAGAAGTCCAAAGGTCACATTAGAAGTCTAAGAATCATGAGGGAATCTCAAGATTCATATGGATATGAGAGGTCATCCCTCTTGTTATAAATACACCCTCATAACTCAAGAAAAAGGCTTTTGGAGGCTTAGCCTTTGGAGAGCTAGCCTTGGCTTCTCTAGCATAACATAGGAGAGAAGATCATTCTTTGGAGAAGGAAGAAGTGACATAATGTTTCACTATTGAAGCTAGTGGCTCACCATTATAACTATGTACTTGGATCCTTCACCTAATAATCAGAATTTTGTTTGGGTCAACACACTTTCATGCGTATGTCGTAAGTGTTGTAATATTGTTCTTTGAATGTTTGCGATACATGTTGTTTTAATCTATACTAAAGAAATTGAACTATTTCGGTGGCTTTGGTGCTTATCTTATTAAATGTGTGTTATATTTTCATTAATGTTTGTTGTGTCTATGTGAACGATTTCACTAGATAGATAATAAAACTTTCCTTGCTCCCATGTGTCTCTCTTATGATAGTACCATTACTTTCCTTCCACAAGCTCACTATTATTTCCCTCATGAAATTCTAAATTTACATATTGCAATTACTATTTCATAGTGTTAACTTGCTAATTCCAAAAATTATGTGGAAAATCTTATGTTATTCATTGCATCTGAGGCAAATATTAAGTTACAACGGCCAGGCCGCTACTTCAGATGGGGCTCCTACTCAAAATGGTGTGAGGTCTAATTGGGACTTCACATTGGGGAGACGCCCTTGGTTGCCAAATTTCCATTACCGTCAACAACTGGCACTAAAAGGAGGGCTAGATGACAAGATATGCACATTGAGTCTATTTTCTCATTCCCAAATCATACTCCCAGGGTGTTTTGCTAATAAATCCGATGGTAAATCTTCAATCCCTGATGAGTCTTTTTATAAATTTTCTCAATTGAAATTTGATTGTGAGTTTGAAATATCCATAGACAAGCATATATCTAATTTTTTCTATTTTTGTGAATTTTATGAAATTGATTATGAAGATTATGAAGATTATTCTCTTATACTTTTCTTCCTCACCCTTGAAGTTCAAGTTAACTGATGGTGTCATACCTTACCATCTTCTTCCATCCACTCATTTGATCAATTCATCAAGAGCTTCATCAAGCATTTGATATGTATGATACTGAGATGTTCTTAAGAGGATTAATCAACTAAGAATGAATCCTAATGAATTAATTAAGGATTTTTCTAATTGATTCCTTCACCTTTGTTATGAATTTCTTGAAGAAGATTTGGATTGAGATTTCTTTAAACAAACGTTTGAGCATTTGGTTTATATCTCTTTACATGGTGAATATGAATCCCAATGATGATTCTGCTCTCCCAACTTTTCAAATACTTGAGACATCACTAATTTAAGAGGAGGAACCTACTATTCCTTTCATTCCTCCCCCTCCTCCTTTTTCTGTGCCTTGTGTTGAACCTATTCAAATAAGAAAATTTGATAATCAGATTGCTAAACCATTTCCTCAACCTTGATCTACTTCCCATGATTCAGATATAATGGAGCAAACCTTGGAACAATTCTTGGAGCATAAGGTGAAGACTAATCCTTGCATTCCTTAAGATGATATTAACACTCTTAACCTCAATCTTGATTTTGGTTCCATTGAAAGTATTACTTATTCAAGGGACACACATCATCCTCTATCAGCTACATGCTATGAATCTTTTTGCCTCGAACCACTTGATCAATCTACTCCACCAGCTAGTTCTTCAAACTCTCTTTATTTTCAAGTGGCTGGTTCAAATTGTGATCAAGTACAAGGTGGTCACATTACATAGGTAGAGGATAATAAAAGTGAATATTATTTCAATCTTTCTTCTCTTTTTCAAATTCCTCCATATGAGGAGGGTGCTTCTTCCTTATGGGCCGATTTTGAATCTAGTAATCTAGGTAGTCAATCAAATGAAATCAATTTCCTTAATCAAATTAGAGCCTTGGACAATCACCATTCTGATGATTATGGTTCCATTGATAATCAATGCCTAAGTGCACCTACTGATCTTTTTGTTTCCCAAGAAAATTGTGATTTGAAAGATTTAGATCAAGAGTTTGTTTCGGTCAAAGAAGATGTTCTCATGGAAGCTTCTACTTCAATTCCTCGTTCCTTGTGTCCTATTGCTTATATGTCTTTCTCTTCTGATCTCCCACCCGATAAGCAAAATTTTGAATTGTCACAAGGAAGTGAGGTCATCCATGATGAAGAAGTGAGCAATCAAATCATTGAGTATCCATTCTCTCCCTTTTCATTTCTAGTATTTCATGAAGACAATTCTTCTATTCGAGTTACTATTAAGATTGATCCAATCTGTCCATCCTTTGATGTTCAATTAGAAGAATATTTTGACTTGAGTAAGATGATTGTTGAAGTTGTAAAATCCGATCAAATCAATAATGTAGATGGTTGCCATTTGGATAATAATGATCTAGTTAAATTTATTGATGGTAGATGTCAACACACCATGCATGATCTAATTCAATCTTCACAATGTGATTCTACAATCTCTAAAAGTTTCAAGACTCATCAGGGAGTTGAGGAACTACAACTTTTGTTGATGGTTATGTCAAGTTCTCACGACTCTGGTAAGATCCTCAAGCTAAATTAGATTTGGATTTTCTCACAAGATTCTTTCCTTAGCATGGTTTCACTTGATGTAAACTCCCTCATGAAAGATGTTTGGTATTTTGGATATGACCCTTTTAACTTTCAAGATTTGTTTTATGATCAGATTAAAGCTTCTAATTCAGTTAGTTCATCTTCATGCAAATCTCTTGCACCAAATTCAGGCTTGGAATGCATACCTTGCATGGATGCAAAAAGCTATGAAGCTGATCATTTTAAAGATTATCATCGCCCGAAGGACTCATTCCTATCAGGTTATTTGTAAAATAATCAACTCTTATTTTTCTTGTGGATGTTGTACTGCTAATCATTTTCTTCATCACACCATAAATCCACATGAGTGTTATTGAATTCTAGAGTTATTTGGTGAATCACACTCCTGTTTTTCATCCACTGCATCCTAATTGGTTTCATTTATTTGATATACTAATATTCTTTTTCAATTCTTTCAATAATTATGATGCTAGTACAATTTGTCGCTAGTTACAAGAGAATCATTTGTTACATTCATCTCATAAGGAAGATGATTTTATTATTCAAAGCATTTGAATTTTTTTTCAAATTGACATATATTTATTGTCTGTTAATTGAGAATCTTATGCTTTAATCACTCCATCTGATCATAGTTCTGGTCCTGATCACTGTCATTTGACTTATCATTTTCCCACCAACATATCTGATGGTAGTTGTTCTACATCCTTCAACCTTTATGTTTTATCATCTCACTATTCAGATACATGTTAAGCGGTTGAGGCACTTCAACCCTAACTGATGGTTATGTTAGTCCCTCACTATATTAGCAAGCCTTATGAACATGATCCAATTCATTTTCCCTCACGATATTCTCATCCTAATCCCATACCTTTAATTGAAAATTCATCTTTTCAGCGATTTCAGGGTTTTCAAGAATATTTTTTCGAATTTCATGATCCAATCTATTATCAATCGCAGCTATCATACTTAGCAAGTAATTTTTCTAATAAAAAGTTTCGATATTTTCTCATGCTTTCTAAGGAGGATAGTATAGATGAAAATGCATTGACAATAATATTTTTAGGTTTGTTTGATTATGGTTTTCATCAAAAAGGTAATATTCCAAGTTGGTTAGAAGTAGTGGCTATGACATATCTTTCTGCTGATAGACAATACCTTCAATTTATTGGGTAAGTTATTCAAGCTCTTATATTTTCTATTGCACATTGCTTTATATCTATTTTCATTCCATATATATTTGTGTGTAGGTTGGGAGCAGTTATGATGGCTACATTGGAAATTTCATTAAACTTTACCCCAACCTTCTAGCTGGTTAGATTAGGAGTAGGTATAGCTACATACTTGTATCCCTTGCACAATCATCCTACACTCACTCTTTGTAGTCTTTCTCGTGTTTTCTTACTTTTGTCTCTCATCTTGTTTTTAGTTTAGCCTCCATTTTATTTTTCCTTTTGAATTTGTTTCCTTGTTCTGTCTTGTATCTTATTTCATGTTTTGTTTAATAAGACTTTGCATGCTGGATGTTTCCTTTGGGTTGACACAATATGGCAACATTTGAAAAGGGAAATTGTGACGATAAACAATGTTTGGATTATCCATTATCGTCTTCTCTATCCTAGGTATATATATTTTGGTCAATGATGTTTTAATAGAAAATACGATCCTTTTGTGAGGAAGGTTTTGTGTAGAACCACGATACTCTTATCTATTTTAGGAACCTCATTTCTAAGCTTATTATTGTAGTGTTTTAGTATTTTCCATTTTGATCCAATCAAGTAGATAAGGACAAGGGGAAAATCTATAGCGAGCAAACCTATATAAGAGTGTCAATAATGCTAGATACTGCCAATAGACAGGGGGTCTCCCCGATGTGAAGTCCCAATTAGACCACTCATTTTTTTGAGTAGGAGCCCCATCCAAAGTATCAACATGGATGCCGTGACTATTATGTTTGCCTTGGTTTCGATATATAACACAAGAGATTATATAGATAAACCTTGAATAAGCAAGTAAGTTGACATTGTGAAACAATGATTGCAATGTGTAAAAGGAGACTTTCACGAGAAAGAGATGAAAGTGGGTCTCTAGAACGACGTAATAGTACTAACCTAAGAAAGACACATGAGAGCATGAAAATATTTGTTAGAATTTTTTTTCAGATAATGATTATTAAAGCGAATACAACACACATTCAACAAGATGAGTACCAAAGCCACCGAAATAGTTAAATTTATCCAGTACATATGAACACTAAATATACCATAAACATCCCAATAATAGTCCTAAAACATTTGTGATATAGGCGTGAAAATTATTTGGCTCATTGAATTTCAATTATAATGTGAAAGATACAAGTACATAGTTACAATGGTGAGGCACTAGTTCCAGTAGTGGAACATTAAGTCACTTCTTTCTTCTCCAATGAATATTTTTCTCTCATATGCCAAGTAGAGAAGCCAAGATTAGCTCTCCAAAGCTTAAACCTCCAAAAGCTCATTGCTTGAGTTATGTGGTTTCTTTTATAACAAGGGGAATGACCATTCATATCCCCATGACTCTTGATTTACCCTCTTGACTCTTGGACTTCTATTATGACCCTCTGGACTTCTATGCAACTCTTGAACTTCTAAATTACCTTTGGACTTCTCTATGTGACTTTTGGACTTCTCCTAAAGAGATTTTGTCCATATATGACTAAATGAATTTTCATATTACACATATGACTCTTGGACTTCCACACACTACATTTTGTCCTTTTCTTGAGAATAAATCATTACATTCCACATGATGATGTAGCATGACACACATACACAAACTGACTATTTTAATGACACTTGTACAAGATACAACTTGACAATAATGACATGGACTCCATGATGAGGTGGTAATTCCAAGTTGTATTCCTTGTTTCTTCATCTCACATTCTTGATGGTAGATATGATCTATGTTACTTCTTCATGAAAGATCCTCTTTATGGCTTATCATCACCCTCTAGAGGTTCTTGGATGAGTTTTGGAATCCCCTGAGTAATCATGCAAAGTATTCTCTCCGTTTTGGTTCCTGATCTCCTTCATGTCTCCATGATATCTCTCTTTTGTTCTTCTTCTTTGCAGGTGTTTCTTTATGATTTCTCTTTGCTATTTGCTTTGAGCATTACCTTGTCATGTTAGGAAGGTACTCTTGCCAATTGTTAGGGTCCTATAATTTATAGGATCAAATGATTATTGAATAATTTCTTCCAGTATTTCAGATTGTAAATAATATTTCTTTCTGCAAATTATTTCCAAAAAAGATAGAAAAATAAAACAGAAATGAAAAGAGGATATAAATAGAAAAAATAGAAAAAAAGGAAAAAGAAAATAAATGATAAATGAACCCCACAAAAAAATGAATAAATGTGAAAGTGATGCTAGTTTAAGTGCCACTACTAGCCTTCTAGCTTTGTAAAGAACAAATTCATGAAATTGTGTGCAACTTGTTTAAATGCCACAATCCCTTTTTGCTTGAAACATATAGCTTAAGCATGTTCAAGATGGTTTCAATTTATGTTAATTAGATTAGAGTGAATAACCTAGCCAAAAATTGTAATCTTGATGTTGTAGTGGCTACAACCACCCTCCAAATTTTTTCCTTAGCTTCGTTTTGGAGCCTCCCTACCAACCATTCTCAATAGCATGTCTTGCACTGTCAAGTAGACAAGCTTCAGTGGTTTTCTAGCAACACGACATCTTGTGCATGATGGCTTATTCCACTCCCCTCACAGGTTGTTTCTTCAGACTTGGTCCAACTGCAGGATGACCAACTCCCTCAAGAAATTGTGCAATTTTGGAGGGGAACCAACCTTCCCTCCAGAAATTGTGCAATCCTATTGGCCTCAGGAATTGCAGAATTATGCCTGTCAACCTTCCTTGGAAAAACTGCACAGTATGATCCAACAAGACTGCTCAGCCCAAAAATTGTGCAATTTTGGGCAACAGTTAAATGATTAGCCCAAAAATTGCGCAATCCCTCTGGGAAACGAGCCCAACTTCCTCCCAGAAATTGTGCAAAAGTTACCCTCAGTCAGGCAGGCTGTTGCATGTGCCATCGGGTTGACCGGTTCCACCCGGGACCAAGGAAACTTGACTTGCATGCATGGACTGCTTTTTCCCGAAATAGAAAAAGGAAACATGCAGAAAACATCTCGATATTTTAGGGAGCTATTTTTAGCAGCTGGAGGTTACATGCAAAGATTGTTTTATAGTCTTTCCTCCAAGTGTCGCATTTTCCTAGATTGTGGCATGCATGTCATGAGCATCAAACTTATTTATTCGACACTTCAAAGCTCACTTCTTCACATCAGTCTTGGAGCTCTGACGTCCCACAGAACATCGAGGAGTCTTCGACACATCTAGCTCAACTATTTCCGGGTAAGTCCTTTTAATTTGTCTTTTGCAACATTTCTATCAATTTTTGTGTTTTGCCTTGTCTGAGTGTTGTTTACTTGGTTTTTGTGAACACTTTTTGTTGTTTTCATGCATATTAGCTTGTACTAGCTTCGTTTTAGTTTTCGTTGGCATCTTATTATTGTTGCATGCATGACACTGTTTTGCACGAAAGGTTGCCAATTCGGCGACTTGCTTCACACACATGCATGTTGTTCCATTTTTTGAATCTTGCATTCGCTGTTTGCATGCATGATCACTCACTCTTGCTTACACTCAGTATTGCCATGCATTCACATTCACATTTTCTTTTAGTTGCCCGTCGATGAGTCTGGGCAACCTTTGGTCCATACTCTGCCTCAGCAAGACAACATTGCGCAATTCTGAGAGGGAAGGTTTTGCCTTCCTCTAAAAAAATGCACATTTCTACCCAGTGATTGTTCTCCAGTCTTATATTGTGAAATTCTGAGAGGTAGTGACTGCTGGCCCAGAAAATTTTGCAATGCAGTCACTAGGCCTGCAACCCTTGCCAGTTGGAATTGCGCATTGCTCAATCCCAGCAGCCAATAGGCTATTCTGGATTGCACATTACGCAATTCCAACAACCAACCAATCTCCCAGTAGTCTGGACTACCTTTTTTGTAGTTTTTTTAGCAAGTATTCTGGCCTCCTAGAAAAATTTGTACAATCCTTACCAATCAATTCCCCTGCATGTTGCATGTCATTCCTCAAGTTTTATTTGGTTTTGGATGAAAGATTTCTTACCATGCATGTCACTATGTCTCCAGGTCTAGCAGGTGTTCATCCACCTCTCAGTAGTTCAAGATCAATCGCCTCCAAGAGAGCAGGATCAAAGGACACTGACGGAAGTGCAGCTGGAGCAGCAGTTGAGCAAGTGTCTACAAGTCTGCCGATTTATGAAGTTACCAAGCTGATTGTAGACAACGACATCAATTTGAAATGGCAAGAGGTCAATGATGCATTTGCAGGTGCATTTAGGGAAGACCTCGAAGACCTCCAAGTCTATGTGAACATTGACAAGTCTGGCTTGTACCGAATTGCATGCAGGTATCCTGTGTTCCCATGCATGGACATGACACATTGGATCGTGTCACACATTGTGTCTCGAGATGATGATATTGAGCAGTGTGAGCAGGACAAAGATTGCTACCTTCATGGCACAAGATTATGGACAGATGTACCATATGTCTAAGCCCGCGATCACCATGGAGATACCCTTCAGCATACCCAACATCAATGCCAACTCCAAAGATATCTTGAAGAATTGGGTAAAGGAGCTGGCCAAATTCAGGATGACACCTAACTAGATCCACAAGATGAAGATATTGCGGAAGGTGTATCAATACTTGGTCATCTTTTCATGTCACTTGTATGGCTAAGAGAGCACATAAACCTTCCCAGAGATTTGGGTGATCGCCTTAGACCAATTGGCCAGTGAAGGCAAAGCTTGCAATTGGTCTGACATGTTGGCTCACTGGCTGAAGGAACAGGTAACAAGAGCTTGACAGCCACCCAAAGGTCAACGAGCGAAAATCTACATGTCCACTTACATCTTGGATGCAATCTATAATCGTCAGGAGTTCTCGGGCCCTAAGTGGCCATGGACATCGATGGAGACCTCTGTGAACACTTATTGTAAGATGTTATCCGAATGCAGCTTCAAAGGAGTTATCACACAGTTGTCTGATCATTTTTCACCCTAGTGTACAAGATGATATTTGAACAGGATCCACCCTGTATGTCAAAGGTAGCAATGGAGGCATTGATCGACATAGCTGATTGGTATGCCTTACTGTCTGGCACCTTCCTACGGATGTACAGTGCGGAGAAGCCTTCGCATGTTTTTCCGAAGTTTTCCTTCGACAAGCTCGTTATGCAGGAAGTATCATACCACATCTCATGAGGACTGACAACTAGGATGCACCAGAAGAAGAAGGCACCTTGGACCACTCCTCCGTTGCGGATCAGGTTATACGAGATATGGAATTTCAAGCATGTGGATGTCGAAGTAGAGGAGATCAAGAAATATATGTTCGACGTCCGAAGCTACAATCTGTATGACCTGCATTGTCTTGTAAAGGATCACTACACGAGGGTACAGTTTCAGTGGATCCATGGGGCATGTCATTGGGTAGAGGAGGACCCATGGGGATATTGTTACAACTTCTCCAAGCCCAATGAACTAGTCGGAATTGCTGTGGAATGGTTAGCAAAGCAACGTGAAGCAATATTCTAGAGAGCACCAGCAGTAACAACAATAGAGGTAAACATACCTACACGTGACAAGGGCAAGAGGAATATTTTTGAAAACATGGAGGAGGAACAAAGCTTCAAGTTCTGAGAAGACCCACTTGTGTAGAAAGCAGCTTTGGCAATAGAGGCGAAGAGGCAACAACGTGACAAGAGGAATGCGCAAAGGCAGAGAGAAAACAAAGGATGGAGGAAACAGAGAAGGATTTGCATGAGTTGAAGGAGTAACTCTAGAAGGAATAGGAGCTGTGCAGACAGGAGAAGGAAGCAAAACAAGAATAGGTACAATAGGGGGCACAACATGTGCAGATAGACAAAACTGCACCGATACAGGTAGTCGATTCATCTGAACAATTGGCACCAAGCAGGTAGGGTGAGCAGTCATAGGATCAGTGCTTTGCTCAAGATATTGAACAAGAACTTGGGCAGATGGATACAGACATGGAGCAACAAGAGTCAGAGCAAGACATCGACCTCATGCCTTGCCACCAATAGGTCGACCCACCAGCTTCACTAGATCCAGAAGAAGAGCAAGTCCCAAGCGACCAAGGAGACATTGAAATCCTGGAAGACAATCTAGAGGGATAGATGCACAACATCTCATTCAATTAGTCCCAATATAGAGTAGTGAAATCTTGCAAAGTACTGACTTCGGATGATCACACATCTCCTGTGCAGTTTGAGGAACGAGTGATCGTGTTTGACATGCGCAAACATCTAGCAGGATTGGCCGACGCTACCAAAGCATATACCGAAGTCACTAGCTTGAGTGTTTTCTTCCTGAGAGAAGAGAATGAGCGAATGGCTAAGGAGTTACAGACGACCAAGCAGGGAGGAGAGTTGGTTACAACATCCACCTGAGCAGAGTTGAAGAAGGAAATATTGGATGAAGTATTGTCCCTTGACACAGTCATGTGGGCATTATATTCCATGTTTGGTACCATGCATAAGGCAGTTGTCCATCTCAATGGTTGTTAGTAGCAGTGTGCAAGGGGAGCATGCATCTTGTCAAACGTGCATGCTGCTCTAGATGACATGCAAACATGGACAATGAGATACAAGGGAACCTCGTTACACTTTCCCAAGAGGATGAAGCCTAGAGCAGTCTTACTGGGGGCACGCATCCGGAGTAAGATCTGGAACTATGAAGATCTCCCGCAGCTCATCACTAGTCTACAAGCTTCTCTTGCATGGGTATTCAGGAGTATGGATGTTGTTGTGTGCGCACATGCGATCCCATCTATTGGGACACTCACCTAGGCAAATACAAAGGCATAAGTCTGATTGGAGCTTCACTCGTACTTTGATGAGTTGATGCGCATAGCCACCAGCCTAGACTTCGTGATCAATGAAGACACCATGCATCAGTATGTCGCTGGTCCGACCGCACTCAAGAAAATGATGTGCATGTTATTAGACGAGTTGGAAAGAGGATCCCGAGTAGTGTACCCGAACGCTATGGATGCAAGAGTTCGTTTCTAGAAAGATGTCACGTTAGAGTACACAGACACCATTGCAGACTACCGAGCTTGGAATCAGTTTGCTACTGTCGACCACCATGAGGATTTCAAAGAGCTAGTCTTCCTACAGTTGTCTGAGTCATAATGATGTCTTGCATGGCTTGCTCAAGCCTATTTTGTCTCACATGGTTACTTGTGTAAATTGTATGTAATGTCTTATCAAGTGTAAGTTCAAGTGTCGATAGTTGGATGTAACAATAATACAGTAGATGAAGAGGCATGAGGGTAGATGAACTGTCACAAAGGCGACTGTCAAGGGCCACCCCACCCTTTGCTATAAATAGTCCCTCATAACTCATTGTAAAGGCTTTTGGTTAGCCAAGCTTCCGATAGGAGTATTGTTGGGCACTAAATCTTCTTACCTTTTCCCTACATTTCCACTCATCTTTTCATCCTTTTTGCACTCATTAACATGTATTTACTATGCTAAACCTATGGGGTAACCTTCCTTTGTCTGTCTCTTGGAATATATAATTAATGAAGTAAAGTCACGAGGGTTTTGCCTATGCGAACCACTAAAACTTGTTATGTCTGCAGATTCTAGAGAACAAGTGTTCATCTCATGGCATATAGCATCAGTTCAACGATTCACAGCAACTGTTCAACAACGCTGAAAAAACATACCCAACTCGCAACTATTTCCAATATGTTTTTGATCATTTCTGTTCTCGCTCTCTCGACACTAGTGTTGTGTTGAACTGATGTATATTTTGGGCATGTAGTTTCCAGGTTTTGGGGAAAGATGTTATCACCCTTGTATTGTATAAAAGATGGATCATTTCTGTGCGATGGGTTAGACGTACTAGGATATGTATTGTAACATTTTTTCTTCAGAGTAATAAAATATAAATGCTTTACTGTTCTATCTTCAGTTGTGAGTGAACGCACCCCTGATCAGAGAGTTGGGCCCGATCTTTTGATCAGGTGCTATGTGTTTCCTTTTATGTGTGTTGTTTAATTGCTGTATTTATTTCCTTATTATTGTTAGAGATTTCCATAGATTGCTGTGAATGCCTTTTTAAGTTATGCAATTTAATTTCCATTACTGTTACAACGATGCTTTGATTTCTTAATCACGAACCCTTGGTTGATGCAAGATTTTAACCTTGCTCTTGCATATACCTTGCACGTTACCTTGAAAAGAGTACGCACTTGGACTGATGAATTAATGTAGGAAAATGGTTGAAAAATTTGTTCATACCTGGACACTAACATTTTGGTGTCGTTGCCGGGGAAGGCTAACAAGGTGCAAGACACGATCTGTATTGACCAGAGGGTCAATCTCTCATCCTGGGGAGAGAAGGAGTTTTCTCACTCTGCTCCAGGTCCTGAGCGTAGTCATTTCTTTGTTTTGTTGTTTCTCTTTTGTTTTTTCCCATTTTTATCTTTAGGCCCAATCTCTCGTCTTGGGGAGGGAATGGTCTTTTGACGCCCTGCTCTAGGTCCTGAGCTTAAATTTTTCCTGCATTTTTGTTTGTTTTGATTTTGGAAAAACCAATCTCTCGTCCTAGGGAGGGAATGGTCCTTTGACGTCGTGCTCCAGGTCCCGAGCTTTAGATTTCCTTGTGTGCATTGTTTTCTTGTTTGGTTTCTTGTCTTGGGGAGGGAAGGGTCCTTTGACACCCTGCTCCAGGCCCTGAACCCTAGGTTTCTTTTTCTTTAGTTGTTTTCCTTTCAGCTTGATCTCTCGTCCTAAGGAGGGAATGGTCTTTTGACACGCTGCTCTAGGTCCTGGACATTATGATGGTATCAACATTTTCATCACATCAACTTGCATGAATAGAGATTCAAATAAAAGGGGCAAAGGAAGAGCCCAAAATAAGGGAGGAAAAGATTTGGGAAGGAATACTTATATCTAGAAAATCATCATGAAAGCTGAATCAGAGGCATCTTCTCGTGCTGTTGTGAGGCTGGGTATGCGGACAATATTGGAAGGAAAATCTACAGATCAGCTAGTGTTGTCCATGACACCCCCTGTTGGTTCAATACATCAGACCCTTCCAGCAGCTAAAGAGACAAGTAGCAGTATACCTGATGAAGTGGTACTGTTGCTGGTAGCATAAGAAGAATAAGTTGCAAGCAAAACATCTGAGGGACCCGCCCATTCTAGTAGGGAAGAAGAAGTGTAGAGAAGGGGTTTGAAGGGTCAAGTCATGGTGATAGAGAGGGAGAAGTTGTAGGGGCACTTCTATCACCAAAGGATAGAGGGAGTGTTGTTAAAGCAAGTCAAACCCCTCTGATAAGAGCCCTTCCATCATTTCTTGTAGAGCTTGTTGAAATCCCCAATGATTATTGGAAGATATTCATTCCCAATGATTATTGTAAGATATTCATGGCACCTACAACCTCCACTATTGACTTCCCAATTGGGGATCTTGGGACTGGAGTACCAACAAATCCCACTCCTTTAACAGCTCTACCTAGATTTCATGGGCTTACTTCAGAAGATCCTGACACGTTGCTGTTTGAATTTGATATTGTGTGTCGGGGATATGTTTATATAATGGATGCTCGGAAATTGAAAGTCTTGCCTATTACACTAAAGGGGACAACCCTGCGATGGTTTATGTGTCTTGGAGGAAGGGCTATCTCTACATGGGAGGAGATGAAAACTGCTTTCTTGGAGATGTATCAGGATTACTGTAAATCATGGGATATTAAGGAATAAATTTTCAAGTTTACACAGAAGGAGGACAAAAATATGGAAGAATTGTGGAACATTTTAAATACACATTGCAGAGATCAGGTCACTCTCAGTTGGATAAGGATATTTTGGAAATGATCCTTCTCCAAGCCTTTCGAGAGGACTCTTTGGAATTTTTAAACATAGTCAGAAAGGGAGATATATCAAAAGAGAACTTTGATACCATCTGTGAACTATGCACCCAGTGCTCAAGGGGAGTTGCAAGGAATAAACAAGGGATTCAGTCAACGAAAATATCTGGTGGAGGTGTCACAAAAGTAGAAATTGGAAATCTGTTGGATAACTTGAGGACTGACATCCTGAATACCCTGTCTAAACAAATGGACATGCTATAGGTAAAATAGAAACAACTGGAATTGGAAAGAACTATGGCTATATTTTGCCCAAAGTGCAGGAAGAAGCACCCACAGAGGGAATGCCCATTGAACTCCGTAGAGGAATGTGAAATCTATGAGTTGAATCATGCAACAAGTTCATGCCCATCCTTGCTAGGATTGAAAGTGTTTTTTCAAGGGACAGGCGAAGAGATGGAGCAACTGTACTTCATGGGACCTAAAAAGCCATGGAAACCTTGGCCATCAATGGGAAATCAAGGTATGTTCCTGGATCCATCTCAATATTTTAGTAATTTTAATATGGGTCCCCAATCCATACCTTATCCACCTATGTGGCCCTAGTACCAACTTCCACCCTGGTAGCAATGGGCTCCTCAAGCTAGTTCGAGTCCTCATGGGCTTCGAACTGGCATGGACCTTCTCCTCCTGGGCAGTTTCCCCAGTCAATGCCACAACATCAACTCCAGTAGCCATCTGATATGCCTCCTGGTAATCATCCAGTTCGTCCTCAACTTCTAATCCAACCCAATCCAAATCCAAGCAATAAAGGGGCTCAACAAGCTAACACCCTCAACCTACCTTCATACAACATCTCTATCATAGAGTTTTATGAGATGAATTTAAGATCTAGGCAGGTAGTAGATGCTAAACCCTCACCTGTTATCATTAAACAAGTTGGCAATGAGGTAAAGGAACTAGAAATGGCTAAAGAGGAATCGAACCAAGTCAATAAAAATCAGACACCTCCTCAGCTGCTAATTACTCAAAAACACCAAGCTGAACCGCCCTATCCAGAAAGATTGGCTTTGAGTAAGTAGACCCCTTAAGCTGAGTTTGATTTGTTAGGGGAGTTACAAAATTTGTTTGTTAAGATCCCCCTACTATATTCTATGAGGGATGTACCTATATATGCAAAAACTCTCAGGGAATATTATGCTAAGAAGCCTAAAAAGAAATCAAGGGACTCACTCGCCATTCATGTGATGGGAAAGCTATCAGATTTTATGATGGGGAAGGTCATGGTTGTGAAATATGGGGATCCTGGGAACCCAATTTTAACCGTGCAAATTAATGGAGTAGAAATTCCAAACGTGCTGGTAGATTTGGGCACTGCCATAAATGTCATTATTGCTGAAACCATGCAAGCATTGGGTCTTCGAAACCTGAAACATACACCTAATGTGTTAGAGATGGCAGATCAATCTATAATTAAACTAGTGGGGAAGCTAGAAGATATCATAATCTCGGTTTATTCATGGAACTACCCTGTGGATTTCCTAGTGCTGCAAATGCAATCCCCAATTGGTGGCCATCCCCTGATTCTAGGAAGACCGTGGCTGGCAACTGTAGACACTTATATTGGGTGTCGTTTTCGACATATGGTTATCTCAAATGCATAGATTACTAAAAATTTAGTGTTATATCCTCCTGCAGAACTTAGTCTATCAGCGAAACCATCGGGCGCAAGAAACCTTTACCAAAGGAAGAATCTGAATCTGAAATTAAGGAATTAAGACTAGTCCTTACTATTTGACAGGCCCTTTAGTTGAAAACAGAAACAAAAGATGACACAATTACTACCTTTATTAGTGATCCCTGTTCTATTTCAGATTCAAATCAGCGAATCCTAGAGTTTGTCTTGAGCTATGAAATGAAAGAACATATTGGAACAACCGATGGATTCGATGAGCTACCTATAACTGCGTCCCATGAAAACATTTCGGTGGAAATAGAGCCAGGGAAGACCCTAAATATTAATCCAGATCTGTCAGAACCATAGACGAAACAACTCTTGGATGTTCTTTAAAAACACAAAGAAGCGTTCGCCTGGGACTACACAGATATGAAAGGGATTCCTGCCAATTTATATATCCATCATATATACATCAAAGAGGACTGTCATCCTCTGAGACAGCCTCAGAGAAGGATGAACTCTTCTCTGAAAAAAATTGTCAAGGAAGAACTTCAAGAGCTACTGGATGTGGGATTTATCTACCCCATTTCAGACAGCCAATGGGTTTCCCCATTGGTGATGGTTCCTAAGAAAAATAGTAAATGGCGGATATGTGTGGATTATAGAGAATTAATTAAGGCAACACAAAAAGACCATTTTCCATTACCATTCATTGACCAAGTCTTGGATATTTTGGCTGGGAATAAGTTCTTCTCCTTCCTGGATGGATTTAGTGGATACAACTAGATCCAAATAGCCCTTGAAGATCAGGATAAAACCACTTTCACATGTCCTTGGGGAACTTTTGCATACCGGTTCCTTTCATTTGGTCTTTGTAACGTGCCTGCAACATTCGAAAAGGCAATTTTGGGGATTTCCTCTGATCTGGTAGATGATAGTGTTGAGATTTATATGGATGATTTCACTCCATATGGGAATTCATTCGAAGAGGGGTTGGAAAATCTGAAAAAAATACTTGAAAGGTGCAAGTAGGCACATGTCTCTTTGAGTACGGTAAAATGCCACATGATGATGGAGGAAGGAATAGTTTTGGGACATTTACTTTCAGCTGCTGGAATTCGAATGGATCCAGCTAAGATAAAGGTAATATTGCACTTCCCGATACCTAAAACACCCACACAGGTACGTAACTTTATTGGTTGTGCTAGTTATTACAGGCGCTTTATAGAAAACTTTGCTAAAATAGCCCATCCACTTTTTCAATTGTTGACAAAAGATGCAGATTTTGTGTGGACAGATGACTATGATGCAACCTTTGTGAAGATCAAGGAACTTGTCTGTAGCGCTCTGATCCTTCGAGGGCCGGACTGGACATTACCATTCCATATTCATGTTGATGCTTCTCAGACAGCAGTTGGGGCAGTTTTGGGACAACAAGTGGATAAGGTACCATATGCAGTCTACTATGTTAGTAAGAACTTGGCTCCTGTTGAGTTGAACTACACAGTGACTGAAAAAGAATTCCTCACTGTCATCTATGCCATCAACGAGTTCTAACATTATATTATTGGGTACCCCACCTTTGTACATACTGATCACATAGCAATTAGGTATCTGAGGAATAAACCCATTACTCTTGGTTGTATTACAAGATGGCTTTTGTTACTTCAAGAGTTTGACATTACCATAGTAGATAAACCAGGGAAGGACAATGTGGTTACTAATTTTCTGTCTAGGCTAGAAAATAATGCTGAAGGTACACCCATCGAAGATAGCTTTCCAGATGAACATCTTTTTGCAATTTCTGCTAACACTCCGTGGTATGCGGATATTGCTAACTATCTTTCTACAAGGAAGGTACCTCATCAATTGTCATATAAGGATCAACAGAAAATTATTCATCATAGTACTCGATATTCATGGATGGCAAGGTACCTCTTTCATATAGGGGTTGATCAACAGATTCAAAATTGTGTATCAGAGGATGACATCTATGAGATACTGAAGGCTGCCCATGATGGCCCTTGTGGAGGACATTTGCAGATAAAAGAATAGGCCACAAGGTGCTACAAATGGGATACTATTGGCCTTCTATCTTTTGTGATGCCCAAGATTATTTCTGAAGATGTGATAGTTGTCAATGGATGGGACAGCCTAGGAAATTGGATGAGATGCCACTACAACCCCAGATAGTCCGTGAACCTTTTGAGAAGTGGGCCATTGACTTCATTGGACCCTTCAACCCACCTTCTCACCAAAAGGTTTACATTCTGGTCTGCACTGATTATGTGACTAAGTGGGTGGAAGCCAGAGCTGTTGCGAAAGTAACAAAACAAGTGGTTGCAATTTTTTTTTTTGAAGATATTTTTGCTCGATACGGTACTCCAAGGGAGATCGTTTCAGATGCAGGAGAAAAGTTCACATCCCACATGATAGGAAGGCTTATGCAAAAATATGGGGTTAAACATAGAGTGACAACTTCTTACCACCCCCAGGCGAATGGACAAGTAGAAAGTACAAACAAGGTATTGGAAAATATCTTGAAAAAAACGGTAGTAGGTCATCACTGGGATTGGTCTCAGAGACATCCGGAAGCTCTTTGGGCGTATAGGACAACATGGTGGAATACAACCGGGTTTTCACCATTTGAGTTAGTCTATGGGAAATCCCCCTTGTTCCTAGTAGAATTTGAGATCAACACTCTTAGAATAGCTTTGGAAGTGGGATTAGACTTATCAAAGGCCTAGAAACATCGGCTGGAACAACTCAATGAGTTAGATGAGATCATTTTAGTGGCTATCTAGAAAAATAATGCTATTCAACAATAGAGAATGAAGTGGCATAATAAATTTATCAAGAACAAGGTGTTTCATACAAGAGATTGGGCATTGCTCTATGACTCTTGATTCAAGGATTTTAAAGGGAAGCTTCGAACTTGTTGGATTGGACCCTATGAAGTGGACACTGTGTTTGACAATGGAACAGTCAGATTGATTACAATAGATGAAACTCATACTTCCTTCCTAGTGAATGGACATTGTCTGAAATTATACCACCGTCCAGCTTCTAAGGATGCCTTCATCAAACATCTCTCTAATAACTCTGGTTTGATGGTTGTTGGTGCAGAGAATGCTCTCTCTACCATATATATATATATATATATATATATATATGATGTTACTACTTACTCATTTGTCTTTTGGAGGGATAATGATCGAATTATGACAAGAAGGAGCTGAAAGAAAATTTTTCCAAGGAATATTTCATGCTATTACTCTGTCACTGTTGTTACTCCTGAAAATTTTTCTAAGTGTCGGGTACTGTTACTCCGTTGTTGCTGTTACTCCATCGGTGCTGTTACTCTGCTGTTGCTGTTACTTTGTCGGTACTGTTACTCCGCCATTGCTGCTACTCCGTAGGTGTTGTTACTCCACTGCTGCTGTTACTCCATCGGTGCTGTTACTTCGCTGTTGTTGTAACTCCATCGGTGATGTTAGTCAGCTGTTGCTGTTACTTTGTCGATTGTGTTACTCCACCGTTGCTGTTACTCCATCGGTGTTGTTACTCTATTGTTGCTATTACTCCGTCAATGTTGTTACTCCGTCATTGATGTTACTTCGTCGGTGCTGTTACTTCGCCATTGCTATTACTCCATCAGTGTTGTTACTCCGCCGTTGCTGTCACTTCACCGGTTATTTTTGTTGTTACTCCACCGCCAGGTAGTTCGTCAGGTATGCCTCCATTGACTCTTACATATTTAATTAAAATATTCCATTAAAGAGACTAGTACGTGCCGCATATGACTGCATTTAAGTTGGGGGGGGTCCCATCATAAACAAACAACGACGTACTTTAATTGTATTTGTACCACATCATTACCAAGTCTAATGTGAACGAGAATAAAAAAATATTGTGATTTCATAATTATGATTCTGACGCATTGGGATTTGAATTCGTATGGCAAAAAACTCATCGGTTTTTTCCCCAATACACTGCATTTAATTACCGTAATCATTCAGATGTACTGCTAGAACTTGCCATCATTCGTTGTGTTTTCTGAGAATTTACCCATCACTTTCCCTACCCTTTTACCTAGTGGCCATCATGCTGTTAACATTGCCACTGTTAGTGCAGATTGTGGCTACTCTCCCCCTACCAGCCGACTGTGTTCACCATGCTGTTACCATTTCTACAGCGATGGGTGGATTGGCTGTGCGCCATGAGCTGGAGGATACAACAGTGGTCTGAAATAACCGGGAAGTATGGAAGATTTTTGTAAATGTAGGTTGGGACATCTATCTTGACAGGTTGCAGGGGTTCAGGGAAGCGGTTGCAATTGAATTCACACTCAATTTAGGTGAGGAGAGCTCTTAGGTTCGAGGGGTGGAAATCCCTGTCATAGAGGAAGCCATTGCATAGGTCAGTGGGCTACCCCAGCAAGGATAGAGTTTGTTTTCACGAAGAACCTTCCTCCTAGACTTCCCCGAAGCATTTCTTCAAGTTGGTGAGAACGTCATCCAGAAAGGCCAAGGGAATGACCGAAATTCATTACCACACCCATGGGGTGATGTAGCAGGTTTTGTAATGAGATATATAACCTGTCAAGGGAGGTATACCACTATATTTAAATATCACTTCAGAGTGTTGGCTCACCTCCGGTTTCCACAGCCGAAATATTTTTCATTAAACATGCCTTTCTTTTTGTTAAAAAGCCTCCAGCTGATGGCACAATCTACTTGGCGTTCACGACAAGCTGCGATAGTTAACACCAACCATGAGCTGGTTCGGCTATTAGTTATGCATGCAATTTCCTAGTTTCAAATCTCGTGGGAAACATTCTGGGAATCTACAGAGGAAGAGATAGCAGCTATTATAGCCGCTAGAGAGGAAGAGCCAGAAGCAATGGAGGAAGAACTAGTACTTGAGGAAGAATATGTGGATCAAGAAGAACCAAAGGAAATGGAGATGGAGACTGAGGAGTCGCAACAAAATAGAGAGCTTGAAGCGGAGAGAACAGTCAAGGCTATTACACAAGAACTAGCCTCAACTGTGGAACTAATGGAAGAAGGAGTGTTGCAGCAAGAGAGAGATGATATAGAAGAAGTCGTCAACACCACGGCCGAGGCTGTCCCACAAGAGCTAGCCTCGACTGTGGAGCCAAGGCAGAAAATCAGTAGCACCATAATGGGAGAAGAGGTACCGTAATAGGCTAAGGCAGAAGAAATTGTCAACATTACAGCCGAGGCTACCCCACAAGAACCAGCGTCGACTATGGAGCCAATGGAGGAAGATGGACCAGGATAAGAGGGGCCCGAGGCTGAAGGAACCATGGGATCAACAGGAGGAAAAACTATGGACATAATGGACGGGGTCAACACGGTGATACAAGAGTCCACTTTCATCAATGCCATGATGGAAGAAACAATGCCATCATCTGCCGCTCAAGAAATGTTGGATACGGGTGGTGGTGTCACACAAGAACCACCACCAAACTGTCCGGCTCTGGAAATTGTGGAGGAATTAAATCCTGAGGTTGACACTATTCCACAAGAACTAGTGTCAACCGTGGGACAGGAGATCACACAGGAGAAAGTCTCAACCTAGAGTGGAGTTGTTGTAGATAGAGGAAAAGAGCTCGAGGTCACAACCGGGTCTAGGATAGACCAAGCAGAGAACCTCTTTCAATCCCATTTTTATTTTTCCATCCCAAGAGGAGCGAGGGTGTCTCGCTCTCCCTGATGCGTAGAGGAGGACATTGTCGTACCTCCTATTTTGAAATTTGATGGGTCAATCAAAGGACCAGTTACCATAGGTTTGTTGGCTGTAGACTCCTAGTGAGACCTTCCTGAGGGACAAAGGGAGGAAGAACACCTCGCAGAGCCGCAAGCACAGCAATTGGGTGAGGAAAACACTGTTTGGGAAATAGGTACCCTGAAACCCAGACGAGAGGAAGGGGTAGGCATTTCTGAAACAGGGGAACTAGGAGGGGAGATGCTAACTGAAACACCGATGGATATCCATCCAATTGATCCACCACCTACTGAGACATCTTCATACTGGGTTGAGGTAGCAGTTAAGAGGGAAGTAGCTGCTCCCGAGGAAGAGGGACCAAGCAGAGCGATCCTGACAATTGAACCTATAGATACTCCCTTGAGTAATGCACCACCTGCCGAACTAGCGGCAAGGCCAGTCGAGGTGGTTATGGAGCAAGAAGTGATTGAGGAAGAGAAACAAATCGAGGAAAACTCGATAGTAGGTCTAGCAGACATTCCCCCCGGTGACCTACCTCCTACTGAACCAGCTGCAGTACCAGATGAGGCGGTGGTCAAGCAGGAATGGATAGAGTTGTGCGAGCAATGGAGGCTACCTCTTAAGAAGAAATATGAGCTACAATTCAGGGATATGATGCAGCTAAAAATAGAGGTTAGGAGGCTGAGAAGGCAAGTGCGCCAGCTAAAGAAACAGGTGAAGAAATATAGATGGCAGGATAAGAAGCCTGTTGGGTCTTGAAATTGTCATTCATTTCCATTACACTTTCACTATTATGTCCATTATATCACCTCCATTTCACCTTCATTTCACTACCATGTCACTACATTCATCTCACTTTCATTATCATTGGGTCACATTTATGTTTTTCCAAACTTTATTAATTCTTAGCATTTTTAAATGAATTTGTGGTTAAAAATTAAAAAATAATGTACATATGCTTATACCTAACAAGTGGGATGAGATTGTTGACACGTGTAGGTCAAAAGGAAGCTTCTAGAAGACCTTTGTGTGGCATCCTAAAGCCAAATTCGAATTTGAGTGGAGAGAATCATGGGATCATGAGGATATGTGTCACATTTCTTATTTGTATTGAAACTTTAAGAAGACATGTGTCTTATCATTTCCTATTTTGATTAGAACTCTAGAGGTATAGGGAGATATTCATGGACTCTCATTAATGAGATGACTTCTCATCTTTTTGTATAAATAGGAGATTTCTCTCCTTCATTTGGTAGCTTTTGGTAGCTTTTGTAGTTTTGGAAAGCTTTGGAGAGCTTTGTAAACTTTTGTAATTTTGAAGAATTTGAATAAAGCTTTGATGTTCCCAACATGGAAGGAGATGTGAAGTAGATGTCATGGAGCATATTAGAATGTAAGGTAGAATAGATTTTATTTTATAGTTTTGCTTTGATTTCATTCAAGTATGTCATTTTATTCTTTTCAAGTTTAATAGTTTAGATTTTCCATTCATGCAAGTTTAATTCATGCAAGTGTGTTCAACCGGTTGATTGTAGATTTATCTAACTGTGTAATCTATGCTTAGCAAAATAGTCCAAGAAAGTATTTTCCAATTGGTGCTTGGAGCATTTGAGCACATAGTAGATTAGTTTTCCTTTACATGTTTTTGTATTTAATTTTGTTGCAATTTCATTTTCAGTTTTAGAATAATGAAGTATTGAATCCCTCCAAATGCTATCACAAGGAGGTAGTTCTCCCAAAATTGTATAGCAGTGATAAAACAATTCATTTAGCTGTTATAGTAGATTAGTTGCAATTTCACTTTCAGTCTTAGTCTTTCATTTAAGTTTGTTGCAATTTCATTTTCAGTTTTAGAACAATGAAGTATTGGATCCCTCCAAATGCTATCACGAGTAGGTAGTTCTCTCAAAATTGTATAGCAGTGATAAAACACTTCATTTAGCTGTTATAGTAGATTAGTTGCAATTTCACTTTCAGTCTTAGCCTTTCATTTAAATTTCATTTTCAGTTTTAGAAAAATGAAGTATGGAGTCCCTCAAAAATGCTATCACAAGGAGGTAGTTCTCCCAAAATTGCATAGAAAAGTGATAAAACACTTCATTTAGCTGTTATCATTTTTTGCTTTCATTTCATAGACATTTTGCCAGCTTAGATTAATCTAATTGTTCAAAGTTTTGATTTGTTTTTATCTAATATTCATTTCCTTTTCTCCTTTCTTTAGAAATTAGATTTTAACATTGAAAGTCACTAGATTTAGTTAACCATTAACATTTAGAGATTTTCACCTAGAAGCATAAATTTTCTTTCTTAGATTAATTTCCTTAAGCATAAGAAACAAAACCCTAAAAAAAAACATAAACTACAAAACAACAAACTAAGAGAAAGGTTGACTAAGCACATATAGTGCACCACACTTCATCAATTTACGATACCCGGATTAATAATTTATGTAGAGCAATTTAGGACACTAAATTGACTAGACAAAGCCCAAAGCCATGGTGGCCAAAGCAGAAACACAGGTGGACAATGTGGCGACAACCTCTGTTGCCATTCAGATGGACCCTATTGAGCATTTGTTTGAAGGCCTTGAGTTTTCCCTAACAGCTGAAGTTGAAACCTGGAAATCCACCGTGACTCGATATCAGAATAAAGTGAAGAGAGCCTAGGAACAAGCATCCAAGGCTATCTTCGAATATGTGGAGTAGATAGACATATTGCGATTGAGGCACGCAAAGCAGCAACTCAAGGTGGAGCGGCTAGAGGGACAAGTGATAGAATTGAAGGCTAAAAAAGAACAAATGTTTAGCCTAACACAAGAGGTAATGGAATGTTGCCCTTCTGCTTATCGCTATGCTTTATTCTTGCATGAGAAATTTCTTTTCTTCTGTTTGGAGAGTATTAAGAAGGGAATTAGTCACGAGATCGAGGACGGTGTATAGCTCCTTCGGATATTGAGGACCCATGATTTGGAAACTCAACATTTGATGTGTGAGCTTTATATGCATGGATATTTTCTACGTGCAGACAAAGAGTTTAATCCAGTCCCATATGTGGGGGACATTCATATAAGGGCTCTTACCTCTTATACTCTCAATCAGATAGAATGGTAGAAGGCTTTTAATATGTTTGAGTCAAATTAGACCATGAAGCCTTTTATGATGAGAGGGGAGCACGAGCAGTCAATGACTATGTACAATAAGCACAACACCTTTTAGAAATTGTGGGAAACAAAGAACGTATGTTGAGGACACAGAAGTGGTGCATTGATCTTTGTATCAAACAAATAGGCATGTTTGAAGATGAGGCCCTTGATAGTTTCCAGAAAAGGTGGATGATGTAACCCACGTCTATTTGGAATAGGGAACTGTTTGGAGCACCAAATTTTGCATGGGGACTAAGCAGGGTGCCAAGATACATGACATGCATCCAAACATGTGGGGTTTGGTGGATGGGAATCTGGTTCTAGTTCCTTGTCATTTTGTTGCTAGCAGAGCACTATACCCCAGCATATAATGTACCAAATGATTGGTGGAAGGAAGTTCTTCTTTCAGAAGGGTATAAGGTTCCAGGAACAGACATGTCAGAGGAATATGATCTTGCCCGGCTTCAGGAGGCCCACAGCCTGTCCAATCCAAACCTACGGAGGCAGCAAGCTGCATGAGGGCATGCAGAAGGCTAGTTGGGGGGAGATGTTGGGCACCAAATCTGCTTACCTTTTCCCTACATTTCCACTCATCTTTTCGTCCCTTTTGCACTCATTAACATGTATTTACTATGCTAAACCTATGAGGTAACCTTCCTTTCTCTGTCTCTTGAAATATTTAATTAATGAAGTAAAGTCACAGGGGTTTTGCATATGCGAACCACTAAAACTTGTTATGTTCGCACATTATGGAGAATAGGTGTTCATCTCACGGCATATAGCGACAGTTCTGTGATTCAAAACAGCCATTCAACAACACTGAAACAACATAAACAACTCGTAGCTGTTTCCAATCTGTTTTGGATCATTTCTGTTCTCACTCTCTCGGCACTAGTGTTGTGTTGAACTGATGTATATTTTTGGGCATGTAGTTGCCAAGTTTTAGGGAAAGATGTTATCACCCCTGTATTGTATAAAAGATGGATCGTTCCTATGCGAAGGGTTATCCATACCAGGATATGTATTGTAACAATTTTTCTTCAAATTAATAAAATATAAATGCTTTGCTGTTATATCTTTGGTTGTGAGTGAACGCAACCCTGATCAGAGAGTTGGGCCCGATCTTCTGATCAGGTGCTGTGTGGTTTTTTATGTGTGTTGTTTACTTGCTGTATTTATTTCCTTATTCCTGTTACAGATTTCCGTAGATTGCTATGAATTCCTTTTTAAGTTCCGCAATTTAATTTCCATTACTGTTACAGTGATGCTTTGATTTCTTAATCACGAACCCTTGGTTGATGCAATATTGTAACCTTGCTCCTGGATATACCTCGCGCATTACCTTGAAAAGAGTATGCACCCAAATTGATGAATTAATGTAGGAAAAGGGTTGACAAATTTGTTCATACCTGGACACCAACAAGTATCTTAGAGAAAGATTGGACAATATTGTAACAAGAGTTGGCATCTCCATTCCACAGAGCTAGTATATCTCTTTGGAGGAGCAAGCAGTAGTGACTGTAATGTTCTGCTGTTGGAACTAGTGGCTAGTGATGGATGTATTGTATGACTGGAACTTACACTTCTTAATATAACAGAGCCAACATGTTTCATGCATATGTCATATTTTATTTTAACTATTTTGTTTACTCTAAATCATATATGTATCTGTTTGGTTACGCATGCATGTGTAGCTATTTTCTATATATGTATGTATGAATCTTACCGAAATGTGTTGTTTGTTTAACCATCACTTTGGATTCCTAGCTTACTTGCCTTCCATGTTATGATGCATCTTTGCTCATGTGTTCCCTTCTTAACTATGTGCTTTCATAGGTTTCCAAGGGGCACACTCACCTCACCCTCCGTGTGGTAGAACCGCTCATGCACCTTCCTTCACTTACTACATATGTCACACCCTTGCTACCAACATGGACATCTTACTTGCATTTGTACGAAACTGCAGTCAAGGCGATACGGTATGACCCACTGCTGAGACTCCTACACGAAACAATCTAAGGTCTAATTGGGACTTCTTACCAGGGAGATCCCCTAACATGTTGGCGGGTCTAACAACATCAACACTTGGCTAAGATTAGATAGGTAGAATAGGTGAATAAAGTTAATCCAACTGTTTAATCTGGATTAATTTAGTTGATTATATTAGTTTAGGGAGATGAAATAAATATTCTTAATCTCTTTAGAATAAAAAAATTGACAGGGTTTGAACGTATAAATGCACCCTCATTTGCTTTAAAATGCATTAGAAAAGGAAAATAATGGTTTTTCGATGTAATAGTCTAAATGGTTCATTGACCAAAGTATTGGACTTTGGGTTATAATACATATGCATGAAGTATGTTGTGGGACTAGCCGGTGTTAAACCCCGCTCATTTCATGAGCCCCGGTCATCCATTCACATTGGTCCAATGACCCATGAATGTTTTCGGACCGCCCTGTAGTGGTAATGTTTAACGGTTGGGGGGGTACGAAAAGCAGTTTCCTGCCCCCCTACATGTCAACACCGTAAGATTTCGGAGCCCCTCGTCACTTACTAGATACTGCCTACTCCCCCTCCAAAAGTGGTTTAGCCTTTCGCCGCCACTTGCCTTCCCACCAACTCTCACCTCCACATCCCATCTCCATTGCCATTCCCATCACACCACATGTCCCTACTCCTGCCACTCCCATGAATGGTCCAACGCCATTCACCCGCCAATCCTCAACTTCCACATTTGTGATTGTTGCACCCGCCATTAAGATTTTTTTTCATTTACCCACACCATTAAAAAAATTAATTCCATATCAAGACCGTTAATCCAACGGTTAAGCCCTGTTTGCGCCTTATAAAAATTGAATTCTCACCTACGATTACACCTTTCCTTCCTTGCTTAATGAATATTTATCCTACTGCTGTGTGCTCTGACCTCACATTAGAATTCTCGTTGTTTGTCTTTGATCAATTTATAGAGGTGCTGCCACAAAATTCCCCCTGAATTATTGAAACTTACTACCAATTCATTCTGTTACATCCTTCCCCTATCCATTCTGCAACTACAATGGTACCCAAAGTGGCCCATGTAGTGAATCCTATGCTCACTCCCCTTGTCAACTTAAACCACATTCCGCTTACTGATAGAGACTATAAGATTTCTGAAACACAGCGTGAATTTGACCTCTTCAAATTACGCTGTTGGTTTTAGGATAATTTCCTCGATCAATCTAATGAAATAAACCTTTGGCAGTCCAAGCTTTCTCTATTTGTTTTCCCATAGTCCAATCATTTTCCTGAATTGTTTTAAAATGGCAAGCCTCTTACATTTCAAGTAGGAGGGCTATTATTTCCCCAAATGGTGAAATTCAGTTCACCATTACAGCTGATAGCATAATTCAAATGATGTAGGTCCCCCACAATGACTCCCTTACCCCTTTTTCCATTGAATCTCTTAGAGAAATTTATCAAAAATTAGCCTTCCCCTAGAGAGCTACAATTTTTGAAATTTTCCTCCTCGAAGGCTCTCAACTCCCTAAGAAAAATCCTCCATATTCCTCTTCTATGTTACCTCAAAGGACAGGATAGATTATCTCTGTCTTTTCATCCATTCTTGGATTCTATTCATATGAATGGGTATGAGCCTATTCTAGGCTTTCTATCCACCTTTTCTTCAGAAGAAGGAATATCAGTCACGTTTGACTATGGTCACTTCTTAGCAAATGTAATTCAAGAACAATTCCTTTAGTTTTTAAATGAAGGAATGTTCAAATATTCTTCAATTCTCATGTACATGTTTATTTTATTTCAAACAGATAAGTTTCCATTCACAGTGCAAAAGCTTGATGAACAAGGAGAGTTGTAGTCTGTTTTCTTCTAGACTTCCTTAATCAGAAGACAATCAGAGGAATTCAGCTCCATGGACTTCATCAATTAGTTTTTCTATCCAGCAATAGGTTTGCTAAGTTTCCATCAGGTTCCAAGGATCAGTGAAGACATTCAGAAGGATTTATAGCTCAGTCAATAGGTGCAAACAGGTGACTGGTACCTTTACCAGTCATTCACAGAAATTAGAGTGTATGGTTTAGAGCTGCCACTATATAAGCTTCCTAAGTATTTGCTAATGAGAATATTTTCCTTGGAGTACACGGGGCAAATAATTCACTATGACAACATTCATTTCGTGGCAGCCAAGAAGAAGTTTCAGTTCTAGATGAAAATATAGATAAGACCTTTCATTTGCAACGATAGAGCAATAGGAGAGGAAGAAGTCCTCCTGCTGAAACAAATGAAATTCCCTCTCAGTTTCACCTTGTCTTATGACAACTTTGGGGTAATTTCTAAGTGAAAAGTGGAACACAAAGCTACACCCTATGTGGATACTTAGAGGCCAAAAATAGAGAAGTATATGAACCAGCACACGTGGTTAGAAAATACATTGCAGGAGGCCGCGGAGCAGGTAATATCTAGGATAGCTTCAAAGACTCCCATACCTAGAGGAAAGACAGATAAGAGACCAAGACAGGATAATTCCCCATCAGTTACAGAAGTCTTAGCCAAAGAATTCAAAACACACAAAAAATATTAAAACAGGCTTTAAAATAGACTTCCCATCACTGGAGGACACACGAGGCACTATTGTACTCTAAGATTTGCAGACTTTTAAGTTGGACAGTGGTACCACAGACTCCACATCTTCCTCAACTACTAACGATATTCCAACTACTATACCTCAGACTCCAGAATCATCCACAGAGTAGAGGGAACTGGATATTTTTCAAAGATATAAAGAGATTAAGCAGAGGAATGAAGCCATTCATGATAATATATCAACTCATTTCAGGAAGCAATCTTCCTCCATCCAACACAGGCTCATTTCAGCATATGATATAACAAAAGGGAAGGATGCATATGGCATTCTTGTTGGCCCAGGTCCCTCAACCAAAGTTAGCAACATATTTCAAACAAACTACTTTTGAGTTTGAGGTAGAGGATGTCCATCCTTTAGATCAAATAGATATGCATAGACATGCTGGAGAAATGGTATACTCTACTTTCACATAGACTCTTATCACTTCTTCCAAACCACAGTTTACTTTGAATAATGTCCAGTCTTATATTAAATTGGAGAAAGTTTCCTCACTTTCCAAACATACTAGAATGAAATACTTGGAGGAAATAGTGATCAAAGAAGGCTTTAATCCAAACAATTCAAAATCCATGGAGGAGATAATCAGGAAGAGAAATCCTGACATAGTATCCTTAAATAAGAAATTGATATTGCCAACAACAGAAGACCCCTAGGCCAAGGAACTTGGAGAGACAGAGCTACAAAAGGAAGAGACGTTGAAGCTTCTAGTAGAACAAATTACACCGATCAAAGCAATGGAAGCAAAAATGGACAAGCTAATAAATGAAAAGGAACAAAGTTCACAACTTGTAGTGGTTCCTCTTAATGTAGTTCCCATTTCATATCTACTTCAAACAGGTGTCCCTACAACAATCACGACAACAAGAACATCATCTTCTACTATACTTACCACATTAGTTGTAGATGACTAAGCTAAGTTAGTTGAATCCATGGAAAACATGTCCATACAGGGAGAAGAGTTAAAGAAGCTGAGGGAGGAGGTGAAGGTTCTATAGGAACAAAGTACAAGGTTTGAAAACTCCTTCATGACAAAAACACATAAGTCCCACACATTGTCCCAAATATTGCAAAAGATGGAAAAACACTGTACCATGGGCAATACATTGGCACAAGTAAAAGAGAATATCTAGAAAAGGATCAATGAAGACATGGAAGACATTTGGCATTCAATCCAAATTATTTTTTGAGCAAGAGGAGATGATTGAATGATCCAATGAAGCCATCGAGCAGGTCAAAAAGCAATTGGGAGATAAACCCAATGAAGCCACTGCGCTCATCAAATTTCTTAACTCCAAGAATAGTCAGGAATTAGAAGAGATGGAAATTGAAGACATAAAAGAGACGATTTGGAAGTCAGGAAAGTGTTGACTAAAAGAAATATTATGAGACATATTGAAGAGAAGGGTCGAATTATGAACATTGGTATACATAAATTCTTCGCCAAGCTAGAGCCCCTCTATAAGAAAGGACTTCCAAAATTGCTAGTAATTAATGGCAAGCTGAGCACGTGGTCAGATTATAGTGAGAAAATTATAACCAAGGCAAGAGACAGTTCAAAGGTTACAGCTAGAAGATTCAGTATGACAGGAAAGTCGTTCCTGGAAGCATTGTAATATGATCTCGACATTCAATATGTAATTCCAAATATATTCATCACCAAGCTGACATTTGCCAAATATACTGAAGTTGACGAAGTTTACAGAAAGTTGATGAAGATGAATATCCTGAGTGAACAACGTTGGGGTAAACTTTCTAAGTTACTCGAGTAAAAAGTAGTTTCGGGGGCATAGATCAACGTTACAACACATGCACAATTTGAGCACCAGATAGCCAGCTATTCCACCATTTCAGTGCCACCACTTCAGACAGTTTGAATTTCCCTGATATCATTGTAATAAGTTATATTGATTCAGTTTTATTATTTTTAGATACATCCTAGTCATTCCGACAGGATATTTTTCGTAAATTAACTATAAATAATTCATCTTTAGAGGTATCAAGGGTTGGTTTTTGTACGAGGAACACTATTGTATATTTTCTAAAGCATCAACAGATTACCAGTAATACAAAATCTCTTTCACAGGATCCTTGTGTCAAGTTGTTGGTGAAGGGAATTTATCGTCTTATGTGTTTATATTTATTTGTTTATTTGAGCACCAGATAGCCAGCTATTCCACCATTTCAGTGCCACCACTTCAGACAGTTTGAATTTCCCTGATATCATTGTAATAAGTTATATTGATTCAGTTTTATTATTTTTAGATACATCCTAGTCATTCCGACAGGATATTTTTCGTAAATTAACTATAAATAATTCATCTTTAGAGGTATCAAGGGTTGGTTTTTGTACGAGGAACACTATTGTATATTTTCTAAAGCATCAACAGATTACCAGTAATACAAAAGCTCTTTCACAGGATCCTTGTGTCAAGTTGTTGGTGAAGGGAATTTATCGTCTTATGTGTTTATATTTATTTGTTTATAGCACATATTTGTTTTCAAATATGAGTTATTCAATAGAAAAATATTGTTTAAATCTACACTCTGCACCCGGCTACGAATAATTTCTATTTTTTCTTCTGATCTTTAAATATAGAATCAGGTAACAATGCTATATATTTAAAGTGATCCTTAAATCCATTCTTCTTCTCCATTACACATACCCTAAAGAATACATTCGATTTGGCTACCCTTCGCTGTGAGATCTATCTATAGATACTGCAGTTAATATGTATTCTATGTAACAGACTCTATAGCCCAATGGTAATCTAGTTATCAACCAACCATTCAAATACCAATAAAACTCCAAACTTCATAGCTCACCTAATATTCAATAAAACCAAGTTAAATCTTACAAAGAGATCCCTCTCTGAAGCTGGCAGGGCGAGATCCCAGCTCCCAAAGTTGGTTTGTAGTTACCTTGGTGATTTTCTTCTGCAACCTTAGAAAATTGCTGAGTTTTAACATTCTGGATACCATACTGTGGACTTAAGAAATAATCCTCTGTTTCATCATCATAATATTATTTCCCTAGTTTCAACATCTTTATTTCAAGAAATATAATGATCAAAATATTGGAAAGAAAGGATTAGAGTTTGTTTTTCATTTTTAAAGATCTGACTCCAAAAATAATTTATACCCGAGCCAATCCTAATCCAGACCCACCTGAAATTTTAGACAATGATGAAAGGATACTGAGAAGGAAAAGTTTAGTTGAAAGCTAGGGAAGTAATAGCCCCCTTTTAAGGGCCAATTCTCATCCTAAAAACATCAACACCATTCAAGATATTCAGTTCGACCTACCTTTTGAACACAGTCTTTTTAGGACTAATTCTGAAAATTTTGTTGATCAGATAGTGGTTGATGAAGCCATTCTTCAACCCTATAAACCAATAAGAGCATCTTTTGAACCTGATTTGGGTTAGCAAGCCCTTCAAGAGTTTGACAAATTGCAAGATCTTATGTCAGCCCTTGATCAAGCTATACATCAAGATTACATACAACAGTCTGTTGACCTTTCTGCTCTTACCATTGCAGCATCTGCTTCATCTTCTCAATCAGTTCATCCAACATCAGTTGGCCCTACCTCTTCTATTATTTCTACTACTCATCCAGTAGTATCACAAGTAGTAACTCAATTAATTCCCACAAATCCTATATTTTCTCCTCCCTTAAGACCAAATATCATGGCTTCTCGCTATGCACCCCTGGTTTTAGCTGCCCAATTGCATGATATACCCCAAGACTATCAAACTAGGATTCCCCAATTTGATGGTACTATTGCTATTAATGCACAACAACATATAGATAGGATGAATGACTTTTTGATATTCATGAAGTAGATGAGAATGATGTAAAACTAAGGCTTTTTGCTTAGAGCTTAGGTGGAGAAGTCAGAAAGTAGTTCAAAACTTAGTAGCAAGTAGTATAACTGACCTTTCTATTTTTCACCAATCTTTTCTAAATAGGTGGGAAATTAAAAAGAGTCTTTTGCAGATCCTTAATGATTATTAAAACCTTAAGAGAGGACCCAATGAAACTATAAAAGAGTACTATGATAGATTTAATAGGGTTAACAATGCAGTTCCCATTTCCATTAAACCACCCTCGGGCTTGTCCTGATACATTTCCCAGAAGGATTTGATGTTGATATGGCCTATCACCTGAGGGAAAGAGATCCTGCAATGTTAGAGGAGATGCAAGAAAACACACTTAAATTAGAGGATAATTTATTATCCAAGAAAGCTAAGTTAAAGGTTGAAAAAAGAGTAACAATAAAAGAGGAACCTTCATCTTCTGTTTCCACTGATTATAAATTAGATAGTCTACTGAGAACAATAGAGAAAATTATGGATAGAATCAGCATCGTTGATAGGGCTCCTCAGAGATAAAATCAAACTAGGCAAATAAGGGATCCAAACTATAGAAGAAATCAACCCCAGAAAAAACAAAGGGACCCAAAAGGCCCAAACTAGTAGGTAATACCTACTTTTCAAGAAAATTATACATATGAGGAGTCTGAAGTAGCTGATGATACATAGGACACTCAAATAAATCTCATGGGATTAAATGATAATGACTATATTTTTCTTACTGAGGAAGAACAATACCTTTTCCTGTTATCTCAGAATGAAATAGAAACTGAAGAAGCAGAGGATTACAAGAAAGGTTTTGAGAATGTTATTATGGAAGTCCATAAGCAATACAACCTTAGGAGTAGGAAAACACATGATACTCCACCAAAGAAATCAGCTAAAACACTTACCAAAAAGAATGTTGAGATTCTTACTAGAAAGAATCCTAATGTTTTAATCGAGAAAAAACCTGATACTGCATACAAATCAATTCAAACTAATGATCCCTCTACCATCCAACCAAGAGATATCTCCTAAAAAATATGACTGATAAACAAGAAGCTTCCAATTCAAATAAAGCACAAACCTCATTTAATATAGAAAATGAATTAGAAAAACTCAAAATACCCATTCCTTTGACAGAATTGATGAATAAAACTGCTTATAGATTCTAGGTAATGAAAGCATTGATCATAGGAGAAAACGCTAATACAGTCAATGTATCAGATGATCAACCTGAAATACTATTTGGCCAAGAAGTTGATGGAAAACTTCAAGAGAGAGATGTACCTCCTTTTTATATTAGCCTAACTATTCATGAAAAAATCTTACACAACACTATGCTTGACTCAGGGGCCTCCTGCAATCTTATTCCTAATGTAATTATGGAGAAGTTGGGATTAGATATTACTAGAAGGTATAAATATTTGTATTCACTTGATTCTAGTCAAGTGCCTTGGACGGATAAAATATTTATGTGTAAATTTAGTCCAAATACTAGCCAAAAGTGTACCTATGGACATAGTTTTTGCCGATATCCCTTTTAAATATGGCATGCTGCTTTCCCATTCATGGGGAGCCAAACTCCAAGGAACATTACAGATTGATATGTACTATGCAACAATCCCTGTCTTTGGTCAGAACAGAAGACTCTATAGAGAGAAGCTTATGAAATTCATGGTCACCACTCAGGATAGGCCTAACAATTATCCTATATATTATGTTCATTATGATCTGGACTCATTTATTTTGTATAATGATGTAAGTACACAAGAACAAGTTCCTAATCATAATACTGCTTTTTGTCTCAATACTGATGGTCAAACATTAATTAGCGTGTAGGATAATTCAAATGAAGTGTTATGGAATTTGAGTTTTGATGGATCAATGAGTAAAGAAGGAGATGGTGCTTGTGTATGGGTTTCTAATTCATATAATCATCACTTAGAAGGTCACTCCTACAAATTGAATTTACATTGTTCTAATAATGTTGTAGAGTATGAAGCCTTAATATTAGGTTTACAACTTCTGAAGAAACATGGTGCTAAATGGATTACCATTCATGGAGATTTTGAGTTGATGATAAAACAAATCAAAGGAGAATACTCTGCAAAACATTCTAGGATGAGAGCATATACAAATGTTGTGTTAGACTTTCTAGATTATTTTACTGAATATAGTTTTCTGCGGTTTTAAGAGATCAAAACATACTTCCTAATGGTCTTGCTACTTCGACAAGTACTTGTAAATTACCATTTCGTCCTACTCGTCAATATACCATCAAAGTGAAAAATAGACCTACTGTACTTGATAATATTAGATATTGGTAGGTTTTTGGAGATGATGCTCAAATTGAAAACGTTTTGCAGTCTAAAGACGAATTTGAAGATGCTAATATATGTATAGACCTTGAGGTAGAAGACACTATACATACTAGTGTGAATAAATTAGAATTGCGTGAAATAGATGAAGAAAAACAAGAAACATATATTTTACAACTAAAAGACAATATCCTACCTAGAGGGCTTATACCATTAGAAGATTTATTTGATTTCAATGACGTAGCTAAGAACCCCAAAATTGAACACACTGGAGCTGGTGTTGAGGAACATAATATTGGGATTGAACTTCAACCCAAAATGATCAAACTGTCCAAATCCTTACCCCCGGCTGAAATGTTGAAGTACATTAAATTGTTCAAATAATTCATTGATGTTTTCGCTTGGAGTTTTGAGGACCTAAAATCCTATCACACCAATATCATACAACACAAAATTCCCTTGAAAGAATATCATAAACCCTTTAAACAAAAATTAAGGAGGATTAATCCAATGCTTATGCCTCAGGTTGAAAAGAGGTAAAAAGAATGTATGATGTAAAAATCATCGTACCTCTGAGATATTCCAAATGGGTATCCAATTTGGTTCCCACTCAGAAAAATACTGGTGAAATTAGGCTCTGCATTGATTTCCACAATTTAAATAAAGCCTCTCTAAAAGACAATTATCCTCTACCCAAGATGGACCACATCCTATAGACGGTGGTTGGGTCCAGCAAGATTTCCTTGTTGGACGACTTTTCTAGTTATAACCAAGTCTTAGTACACCCAGACGATCAATAGAAGACAAGGTTTACCACACCTTGGGGCACTTTCATGTTTGTGAAAATGTCTTTTGGTGTAATGAATGATGGAGCAACCTTTTAGAGAGCCATGGATTTTACTTTTGCTGATGAAATGGGTCATTTCATAGTTATATATCTGGATGACATCACTATTTTTTAAAAACAGATGAGGAACACTTAAATCACCTGAGAAGAGTTTTTAAAAAATGTCGGAAATTTGGCATTTCCCTCAATCCCAAGAAAACATTATTCGGTTTGCAAGAAGGAAAATTGTTGGGACACATAATTTCGAAAGAAGGAATCAAGATAGATCCCAGCAAAATTGAAGCTATACTCAAAATTAATCCCCCAAGGAATATAAAGGAAGTTCAATCTTTTATTAGACAGATAAATTTTCTAAGGAGATTCATTCCGAATTTAGCTGAGCTTTTAAAGAATATAACCAACATGCTAAAGAAATATACTGAAGTGAAATAGAACATAGAAGCTAGACAATCATTTAATAGTGTAAAGCAGGTTTTAACTCAGGAACATTTGTTAATTAGTCCAGATTTTACTAAATATTTCCTAATTTTTTTCATTTTCTTCTGAGCACACCATTGTTGCAGTTCTCCTACAAAAGAAAAATGAGGGCCATGAACAACCTATTGCTTTCTTCAACAAATCTTTGAGATGTGCAGCATTGAAATATGAAATTATGGAAAAAGAAGCTTTTGCCCTAGTAAAGGCCATAAAATATTTTAGAGTGTATATTCTTCATTCACACATCATTGCTTTTGTTCCAAGTGTAGTAGTTAAATATATACTGACTCAAAACTATCCTGATGGGAAAAGGGGTAAGTGGATTGCTATTTTATTAGAATATGATATTGAAATCTGACCTACTAAACTCATCAAAGGTCAAGGGTTAGCAAAATTAATGACATAATATAACTTACATGTTTTAAATATAATTTTTTTGGCAACATTTAATGAACTAGATGAGATGGTGACTGCAATGGTAACAGAATATTTTGCTACCTCTCCCTAGTCCGTAGACATTATTTATGTCCTATATAATGTGTAAGCTCCTCTTGGTTTAACTAAAACAAAGGCTAGATTTATTAAACTTAAAGCTGTTAAGTTTTGTATTTTGGATGAAAATCTGTATTGGAAAGATGTTGGCGGTGTTTTACTATACTGTTTGTTGAAAAATGAAGAAGATAAATTCATGCAAGAGTTCCATGGAGGAGACTGCAGTGGACACTTGTATTGGAAGACTACCGCAAATAAGATTCTGAGGGAAGGTTTTTACTAGCCCACCCTATTTTCTGATATCCAAAAGAAAGCTACTTCATGCCACGAATGGAAAATATTTGAAGCTAAAAAGAAACTTTTGCCTTTACCCTTAAGGCCTATATCTGCTGAAACCCCTTTCCAACAATGGGGCCTTGACTTCATAGGAGAAATCCACACTACCTCATATGCGCAACACAAGTGGATCCTGACAGCCACTGATTACTTTACAAAAGGGATAGAATCCATACCTACCAGAAAAGCTTCTGATGCTGTAATCATAAAATTCCTGTAGAACAATATCCTTGCAAGATATTGGTTCCCTAGGAAAATTATTACTGACAATGCTGTAGGTTTCAGGTAAAAAAGGCTGGTAGATTTTTGCAACAAATATCAGATAACATGGGGACATTGTATAGCCTATTACCCTCAGGGAAATGGACTGGAAGAATCCTCCAATAAAAACTTAGTTAATATTATTAAAAAGTTGTTGTAGGACAATAAAAATTCATGGCACAATAAGCTAGTTAATGCATTGTGGGCAGACAGGCTTACTACCAAAAATTCAATAATCATGTCTGCGTATCAGCTAGTTTATGGGATAGATGTTGTTTTTCTAGCTTCATTGGGAATTCCTATTTTAATGATGATGCAAGAATTGGAGGTGGAACAAAATGATTTACGGAGGAGAATAAACCAGACCATTCATTTGCATCAGAAAGAGAAGCAGTTCATAATAGAACTCGGTTGATCCAAGGTAGCATCAAGAAGACATTTGACCGAAGGACTAAAGCTGATGACTTTCAGATCAGCCATCATATTATGAAATAGTATTCGAGAAGGGAAGAAAAAGGAAAGAATGGTAAGTTCGACAATTTGTGGATGGGACCTTATATTATTGATTCTTACCGAGGTAATAATGCATTTTTTCTGAGGAACAAAGATGGAACATAATTACTTGGAGGACCCGTCAATGGTAGGATGCTAAAGCATTATGTTTTTTAGGACTAAGAAAGTGTTTTATCACATCCATTGTAGATACCATTTACCTTTGTACTATCATGAGTGGGTAGCTTATGTCTAAAAGTTGAAGCCTGTGGAGAAGGCCTTGAGCTTTAAGGCATTTTTCCACCATAACTAAACAAAACAAAAATCAGATGTAGTCAACATTGAAGATAAGTATTCAAGGCTACTAGCCTACGGTGTTCTGGACACTTCACCAGGAAATGACATTCCCAGCTGGAGCCACTGTTAGGGTCCTATAATTTATAGGATCAAATGATCATTGAATAATTGCTTTCAGTATTTCAGATTGTAAATAATATTTCTTTCTGCAAATGATTTCCAAAAAAGATAGAAAAATAAAAATAAAAAATGAAAAGAGGGTATAAATACAAAAAATAGAAAAAAGGAAAAAGAAAAGAAATGATAAATGAACCCCACAAAAAAATGAATAAATGTGAAAGTGATGCTAGTTTAAGTGCCACTACTAGCCTTCTAGCTTTGTAAAGAATAAATTCATGAAATTGTGTGTAGCGTGTTTAAATGCCACAATCCCTTTCTACTTGAAACATATAGTTTAAGCATGTTCAAGTTGGTTTCAATTTATGTTAATTAGATTAAAGTGAATAACTTAGCCAAATAGTGTAATCTTTGCTACGATTAGATAAGGTAGAATAGGTGAATAATGTTAATCCAACTATTTAATCTGGATTAATTTAGTTGATTAGATTAGTTTAGTGAGATGAAATAAATATTCTTAATCTCTTCAGAATGAAAAAATTGACAGGGTTTGCAAGTTTAAATGCACCCTCATTTGCTTTAAAATTGATCAGGTGCTCAAGTCCTAGGTGTTGTAAAAATGCTCAAAATTCAAAGTGCTCAGAACTGGTTCACAGCTGAACGACTGGAAAGTGCTCGTCCTCCCGATTCCGGCGCCGCAAACGGTTCGGAAAACGGTCGCCGTATGAGGGAGATATGGCCAAAACAATATTTTGCCCAAAACATTAGAAAATTGGAATTTTTAAAAAAAAATTAAAAAAAGAATATTCCAGGGAATATTCCCTCTGCAGCAGCCAATCAAAATCCGCAACGTGGCAGGCCCGGAGGACGCCACGTGGCCCCATGATGACGTCAACAGGCTCATGTAAAATTTTTGTGTGGCATGGGCAAGGTTTGAACTCACGACCTGCGTCCCACTAGCCTTACGCTTCACCATTACGCCACAGCAAACGGACTTGAAAGGCTAAGCAAATAAAGTTTATTTAAACTTTAAAAATTGTTTTGGGCGGGAATGAAGGGGGCCAGCCCCTAAGGGTCAGCCTCGCACACCATATGACCAGTGTTGAGGACCGTGGGCTAAACCCAACCGCCCCACAAAATGCTGGCACGAAATCCGAGGCGGCCCTTACCAAACATTTAATGTAACAGCAGTCAGCTGGCAGTTTAGTTGGCGGTGGCGCCAAAATTGGCGGGCCTAACTGGACTTTCACTAAAGTTAGCTGGAGTTCTTTTAGGCTAAACTGGAGGGGATCATTAAATGGCCATAACTTTGGCCTAGAAAGTCGGTTTTGGACGAATTTTTTTTTGATTTTGGATGATTTCGACCTTCTGAAGCCATTGGTGCAGGTCTTACAGCCATCAGAGGTAATTTGCATACGTTTTGGAGCCGTGAAAGTTCTAGGAGCCACCAGGGGCCAGTATTGGGAAGACTGTACAGGGTTGCAGGTATCCATTGGAGGTGATCCAATAGTCAATCCTGAAGGATTCATGTGTTCTGAATCCATTTCTACCATCTATTTCTCCTGTAGATGCTTCTATTCAGCTGTATTTTCAATTTGAGCATTTAATAAAAACAAGGACAAGCCCATTTGGAGGCTTTGGACCCAACAGACGTAGCCCTGGAGGGGGTGAACTGCTTTATCAACTTCTTGTGCATATGTGGTTGGTTTATTTTGCAGAACAAATTCGTTTTTATGTGTTAAACAGTAAAAGGAAATAATTCTGCTATGCTTAAATGGGTTGTAATCAGCTGAAAAATTCATGTGTTTCATTTCTGCAAGACATGGGAAGCTTTTAAATATGTTTATTTCTGAATTGAATACCTTGCAAACGAATTTAAAGTAGTTTCATATTCAGATCAAGTTGGTATCAGAGCGCAGGGTTTTTGTGCAAAGATCTTCTAATTGTCTTGCAAGTATTGATGCTTACCAGGTTGAAACTTAAAAGAGGGGAATGACAGTTGACTAGAGAACGAGAGAATCCTCAGTCAAGGAGGGCCAGAGAGCCATCACCTCCACCTTCAATTTCACCCTCAAGAGTCTCAGCAGAAGCTTCAAGGATGTCTGAGCATGGAGGATAAATTCCTCTAGAGACAGATTCAAGAGAAGAAGAAAGAATCTTCAGAAAGGCTTTCTTAGATCTCACTGAAATGGTGAGGATATTGTACCAAGAAAGAAATGAGAAATTGGCTGGAGAAGGGTCCAAACATCCACCTGAAGGAGAAGGCTCTTCAGGAGGTAAGAAGGATGATGATCATTCCAAGAAAGGACATGGAGGAAATGGTGATCCACCACCCCCATCTTCACCTTCTTCCTCTTCATCTTCGTCTTCTTCTGTTCATAAGCATAGATCCTCTGGAAAAAGTCCTTTTTTAAAGCTTGATGTAAAATTCGAATTACCTATGTTTAATGGTGAAGTGAATGCAGAAAAGCTTGACAACTGGATTAGGCAGTTGGAAGTTTACTTGAGGATCCAAAATATGCATGATGATGCCACAAAGATTCAGTTGGCTTCTTTGAGAATGGATGGAGCAGCCTTAGTCTGGTGGGAAGCCAAGACTAAAGAGGAGATCAAGAAATTTGGTAAGGTTACCTTAACATGGCCTGAATTTCTGTTAGCCATTAAAAAGCAATTTTATCCTCTTGCTCACATGCAGAAAGCCATTATGAACTGGCAAAATTTCAGACAACTTAAGGGTCAGAGTGTCCAAGACTACACCCAAGAATTCAGGAGAAGAGCTCTCTTGTTAGGGGTAGATTTACAGACCCAAGACACCTTGCTGAAATACATTGGTGGCTTGCATAGCTACCTTAGACACACCATCTTGATGTTTAACCCTACTAGCCTGGACGAGGTTTGTGTCCAAGCTACCCATTTAGAGGCAAGGGGAAAAAACACATTTGAAGAGGGTAGAAACAAGCCCCCCAAGGGGAAAAGCAAAGAGAAAACCTCCAAGGGAAAGGGAAAAAAGAATGCATCTGTCAAACAGGAGAGTGAGAAAGTGATCTGTAAACACTGTTCTAAACCAGGTCATGAGGAGAAAAACTGTTGGAAATTACATCCTGAAAAAAGACCTCAATCTAACAAATCCAAAGGGAAACAGAAAACTGCTGCTACTACATCTACACCACAAGATTTAGGGGAAGATTCGGGTGATGAAACTAAAATTACAGCCATGGGTTTGAAAAACTTGAAGGGAAAAGAAGTTGAAACTCAAGCCAGCACTAGTACCTCAAACTGCCATGTACAAGCTCCTAATGAGGAAGAAAGAATTGAACTGTTTCATGTGAGGGTGATTTCAAAACATACTAAGATTGACACACTTTTTGATAGTGGGTCACAAGCAAACCTTATATCAGAGGACTTGGTCAAGCAGCTTAAACTTGAGACCGTTCCACATCCGAAGCCATATCCACTTGGATGGATTTGCAAGGATGCAAATTTACAAGTTTCAAGAAAGTGCACATTGCGCTTTGCAATTACTGCACATTTTATTGACACAGTTGAACTTGATGTGGTACCTTTTGATATAGCAGGAATTGTTTTGGGAAGTCCTTACTTGTTTGACAGGAAAGCTATCTTTCATCGCCATGAAAACAAATATCATCTGTTCAAAGATGGCAAGGAGTTCATTGTTAGAGCTCATCGCAAGAAGACAAACATAGCGATGGTGAATGCAGGACAGGTAAAAAGGCTGGTCAATTCAAGTAAGAATTTTGTTCTTCTTATGATTAAGCCCAAGGTTGATGTGAATCATGAGTCATTTGAAAATTGTGATCCAAAACTTAAATCAGATCTGTATGATGTAGTTGATGCATATCATGAGATGTTTCAGGAGCCAACAGGTTTGCCTCCTAATAGGGAGATTCAGCATGAAATCCATTTGCATCCAGATTGTCCTCTTCCAAACATAGGCATGTACCGCATGTCTATTATGGAGAATGTTGAAATAAAGAAGCAAATCAAGGACTTGTTGGACAAGGGTTTCATAAGGCCAAGTACTTCGCCATGTGGGTCACCGATTGTATTGATTCCAAAGAAAGATGGCACTTGGCGTATGTGTGTTGATTTCAGGGCCTTGAACAAGATAACGGTAAAGAATCGTTACCCACTCCCAAGGATAGATGATTTGCTAGACCAGCTGAAAGATGCTCGATATTTCACTAAGTTAGACTTGCGTAGTGGATATCATCAAGTAAGAATTGAAGAAAGTGACATATGGAAGACAGCCTTTAAAACCAAACAAGGACTCTTTGAGTGGCTTGTGATGCCGTTTGGTTTGTGCAATGCACCTGCAACTTTCATGTGGGTAATGGATGATGTCTTGCATCCTTTTCTTGATGATTTCGTTATTGTCTACTTAGACGACATCTTAATTTTCAGCAAGTCTAGAGAAGATCATGTCATGCATGTTAGAAAAGTACTTGATGTTTTGAAGAAGAATCAGTTATTTCTTAAAATGTCAAAGTGTGAATTTGGAAAGACTTCTTTGGTTTATTTGGGACACATAGTAGGAGGAGGTGCTTTGAGAATTGATCCTGCTAAGATTGAGGCTATTGTGAAGTGGCCTACTCCCAAATCCATAACAGAGGTAAGAAGTTTTTTGGGTGTAGCTCAATATTGGAGGAAGTTTATCTCTAACTTCTCTTCTATAGCAGCTCCTATGCATGCAGTGACAAGTGTGAAGCATGCTTTCCAATGGGGAGGCAAGCAGCAAAAAGCTTTCGAATCTTTGAAAGAGAAGATTAGTTCAGCTCCAGTCCTTGCACTACCGGATTTGAGACAGCCATTTGAGATACAAACGGATGCTAGTGATTATGCTATGGGTGCAGTTCTTCTACAGCATGGTAAGCCTATTGCATTTCATTCTGAAACTTTTAATGGTGTTGTTGTAAATTATCCTACATATGATAAGGAGTTGTATGCGTTGGTACAAAGCGTCAAAAAGTGGAAACACTATTTGATGGGCAAAGAAACTGTTATACATACCGACCATCAGCCCTTACAGTACTTGCAATCACAAAGCAAGTTACAACAGTCACGACACTTCAGATGGATGGGCTTCTTGCAACAGTTCCATTTGGTAATAAGGTACAAGAAAGGTACTTTGAATAAGGTTGCTGATATGCTTTCAAGGCCTATTATTGGTGCTGTTACTTTACTTAAGAATGATTCCATTGTACATGATAGTTACATAGAACAATATGCATCTGATGATGACTTTAAAGATGTGTATGCTAACTTGAGTAAAGGGAATCATGTAGAGGAAAATGATTATCACATGCATAACAATTTGCTGTTTCATTTGGGCAAGTTGTGTATACCACAGGGGGAGAGGATAAATGTCATGAGAGAAGCTCATTCTTCTCTTATTGCTGGCCACTTTGGTGTGAGCAAAACAGTTGCACATCTACAGAGGTATTGCTATTGGCCTCACATGGTAGATTCTGTTTCAAGGTTCATAAGAGGTTGTTCATTATGTGCTACAAGCAAGCCTAGCAATAGGAAGCTTGGTTTGTATACTCCTTTGCCGGTACCTTCTAGACCATGGGAGAGCATCTCTATGGATTTTGTAGGAGGTTTGCCAACATCTAGAAAGCAACATGATTATTTATATGTAGTAGTTGATCGTTTAAGCAAAATGTGTATACTTATGCCTTGTAAGAAAACTATAACTGCTGAATTATTTTTTCATCATGTATGGATTCACTTTGGTTTGCCTACTTCCATTATTAGTGACAGGGATTCCAGATTTGTGGGGAATTTTTGGTCCAACCTATGGGAGATGATGGACACAAAGTTGAAGAAAAGTACTGCTTTCCATCCGCAAACAGATGGACAAACTGAAGTGGTGAACAGAACCATTGTGCACCTCTTGAGAGGTTATTGCAGCAAGAATCCCAAGCTTTGGGATGAACATTTGCACTACATACAGCATGCTTACAATCGTGCCAAGCACTCCTCCACCAACACCTCACCGTTTGAAGCTTGTTTTGGTTACTTGCCAAAATCACCTCTTGATTTCATTCTTGAGAAAGATGTCGCCATTGAGGGACATAGTGACATTGACAAAGCTCGTTCATTCATTGAAAGAATTCAGCAAATACATCAGCAAATTCAAGAACAGCTTGAGAAAAGTCAAAGCAAGTACAAGGAAAGACACGACAAGCATAGAGTCGATCACAAGTTTCAAGAAGGGGATGAGGTATGGCTGTACATTAGTAAGGAAAGGATGCAAGGAGAAGGTAAAAAGCTGAAGCCTATTCGTTATGGTCCATTCAAAATCCTCAAGAAGGTTGGAAATAATGCTTTTCAATTAGATTTGCCTTCCTACATGCAAATGTATTCTGTTGTCAATGTGGAGAACTTACGTTTGTATGAACCTCCTTTGATTGCTGATCATGAAAGTGATGTTCAGCTGCCATCTATAGAAGATTTCTCGCCAGAATTTTTAGATGAGCTGAAAGAAGATACAATCCTTGACAGAAGGACACGTACTTCAAGGAGGGGCAGTGTAGATTATGTTCGGGTTGGTTTGAAAGGTAGCAAACCGAACAAGGCAAAGTGGATGGAGGTGGACAGAGTGAGGGAGCTGTACCCTCACCTCTTTAACAGGTAATTGAAGGCTTTTGGGGTCCAAAAGCTTCCCAATGGGGAGGCGTGATCAGGTGCTCAAGTCCTAGGTGTTGTAAAAATGCTCAAAATTCAAAGTGCTCAGAACTGGTTCACAGCTGAACGACTGGAAAGTGCTCGTCCTCCCGATTCCGGCGCCGCAAACGGTTCGGAAAACGGTCGCCGTATGAGGGAGATATGGCCAAAACAATATTTTGCCCAAAACATTAGAAAATTGGAATTTTTTAAAAAAAATTAAAAAAAGAATATTCCAGGGAATATTCCCTCTGCAGCAGCCAATCAAAATCCGCCACGTGGCAGGCCCGGAGGACGCCACGTGGCCCCATGATGACGTCAACAGGCTCATGTAAAATTTTTGTGTGGCATGGGCAAGGTTTGAACTCACGACCTGCGTCCCACTAGCCTTACGCTTCAACATTACGCCACAGCAAACGGACTTGAAAGGCTAAGCAAATAAAGTTTATTTAAACTTTAAAAATTGTTTTGGGCGGGAATGAAGGGGGCCAGCCCCTAAGGGCCAGCCCCGCACACCATATGACCAGCGTTGAGGACCGTGGGCTAAACCCAACCGCCCCACAAAATGCTGGCACGAAATCCGAGGCGGCCCTTACCAAACATTTAATGTAACAGCAGTCAGCTGGCAGTTTAGTTGGCGGTGGCGCCAAAATTGGCGGGCCTAACTGGACTTTCACTAAAGTTAGCTGGAGTTCTTTTAGGCTAAACTGGAGGGGATCATTAAATGGCCATAAATTTGGCCCAGAAAGTCGGTTTTGGACGAATTTTTTTTTGATTTTGGATGATTTCGACCTTCTGAAGCCATTGGTGCAGGTTTTACAGCCATCAGAGGTCATTTGCATACGTTTTGGAGCCGTGAAAGTTCTAGGAGCCACCAAGGGCCAGTATTGGGAAGACTGTACAGGGTTGCAGGTATCCATTGGAGGTGATCCAATAGTCAATCCTGAAGGATTCATGTGTTCTGAATCCATTTCTACCATCTATTTCTCCTGTAGATGCTTCTATTCAGCTGTATTTTCAATTTGACCATTTAATAAAAACAAGGACAAGCCCATTTGGAGGCTTTGGACCCAACAGACGTAGCCCTGGAGGGGGTGAACTGCTTTATCAACTTCTTGTGCATATGTGGTTGGTTTATTTTGCAGAAAAAATTCGTTTTTATGTGTTAAACAGTAAAAGGAAATAATTCTGCTATGCTTAAATGGGTTGTAATCAGCTGAAAAATTCATGTGTTTCATTTCTGCAAGACATGGGAAGCTTTTAAATATGTTTATTTCTGAATTGAATACCTTGCAAACGAATTTCAAGTAGTTTCATATTCAGATCAAAAATGCATTAGGATAGGAAAATAATGTTTTTTCGATGTAATAGTCTAAATGGTTCATTGACCAAAGAATTGGACTTTGGGTTATGATACATATGCATGAAGTATGTTGTGGGACCTGCTAGTGTTAAACCCCGCTCATTTCATGACCCCCAATCATACATTCAAATTGATCCAATGACCCATGAACGTTTTCAGACCCCCCACAGTGATAATGTTTAATGGAAGGGGGGGTTCAAAAAGAAGTTTCCCATCCCCCTACATGTCAACACTGTAGGATTCCCCCCCCCCCAAGCTTACTAGATAGCACCTACCGCCCCTCTGAAAGTGGTTTTGCCTTCCGCTGCAACCCGCCTTCCCGACAACTGTCGCCTCCACGTCCCATCTTCGCCACCATTCTCGTAACACCACATGTCCCTACTCCCGTTACTCCTACTAATGGTCCTATGCCATTTGCCGACCAATCCTTAACTACCACGTCCGTGACCATTGTAGTTGCCATTAAGATTCTTTTCGTTCACCTGCGCCATTACATAAATTAATGCCATATCAAGACCATTAATACAACGATTAAGTCCAGTCCGTGCCTTATAAAAATGAATTCTCTTCTGCGATTACACCTTTCCTTCCTCACTTAATGAATATTTTTCCCGCCCTTGTTTTCTCTCATCTCACAGTAGCATTCCCATCGCTTGTCTCTGATTAGTTTACAAAGGTGCGGCCACCCAATTCCCCCTGGATTATTGAAACTTACTACCAATTTATTCTATTACATCCTTCCCCTATCCATTCTGCAACTACAATGGCACCCAAATTCACCCCTGTAGTGAATCCTATCCTCACTCCCCTTGTCAACTTAGACCACATTCCGCTTGCTGACAGAGGCTATAAGATTGCCAAAACATAGTGTGAATTCAATCTCTTCGAATAACACTACTGGTTTCGGGATAATTTCCTCGATCAATATGATGAAATAAACCTCTCGCAGTTGAGGCTTCCTTTGTTTGGTTTCCCCTAGTCCTATCATTTTCCCGAATTCTTTTTAAAATGCCAAGCCTCTGACCTTTCAAGTAGGAGGGTTATTATTCCCCAAATGGTGAAATTCTCTTCACTATTATAGCTGTTAGCATAAATCAAACGTTGCAGGTCCCCCATAGTGACTCCCTTACCACTTTTTCCCTTGAAGCTCTCAGATAAATTTATCATAAATTAAGCTTCCCCCAGAGAGCTACAGTTTTTGAAATTTTCCTCCGCGAAGACTCTCAACTCCCTAAGAAAAATCCTCCATATCCCTCTTCTATGTTCCCTCAAAGGACAAGATAGATTATGTCTATCTTGTCATACATTCTTGGTTACTATTTAGATGAATGTGTAGATGAGCCTACTCTAGGCTTTCTATCCACCTTTTCTTCAGAATAAGGACTATCAGTCACCTTTGACTATGGTCACTTCTTAGCAAATGTAATTCATGAAAAATTCCTTCTGTTTTGAACTGAAGGAATGTTAAGATATTCTTTAATTCTCATGTACATTTTTATTTTCTTTCAAACAAATAAGTTTCCATTCACAGTGAAGAAGCTTGATCAACAAGGAGAGCTGTAGTCTGTTGTCTTCTGGACTTTCTTAATGAGACGACAATCATAGGAATTTAGATCCACAAACTTCATCGATCAGTTTATCTATCCAAAAAAAGGTTTGCTGAGTGTCCATTAGGTTCCAAGGATTAGTGAAGACATTCAGAAGGTTTTACAGCTTAGTCAACAGGTGAAAATAGGGGACAGGTACCTTTACTAGTCATTCACAGAAATTAGAGTGTATGCTTCAGAGCTGCCACCATATAAGTTGCCTAAATATCTGCCAATGAGAATATTTTCCTTGGAGTACATCAGGAAAATAATTCACTCTGACAACATTCATTTCATGGGAGCCAAGAAGAAATCTCAGTTCCGGATCAAAACATAGATAGGACCTTTCATCTGCAATGGTAGGGAAACACGGGAGGAAGTAGGCCTCCTGCTGAAACAAATGAACTTCCCTCTTAGTTTCAATTGGTATTATGACCCCTTTGGGGTAATTTATAAGTTAAGAGTGGAACAAAAAGCTACACCCTATGTGCATACTTAGAGGCCAGAAATAGAGAAGTATATGAACCAGCACACTTAGGTAGAAAATACATTGCAGGAGGCCATGGAGTAGGTACTTTCTAGGGAAGCTCCAAAGACTCCCATACCAAGAGAAAAGACAGATAAGAGACCAACATAAGATGATTCCCCATCAGTTATAGAATTATCAACCAAATAATTGAAAATATACACAAAAAAGATTAAAACAGGCTCTAAAATAGACTTCCCATCAGTGGAGGACACATCAGGCACTATTGTACTCAGGTTTACAGAATTTTAAGTTGGACAGTGTTACCATAGAGTCCCCATCATCCTCGGCTACGAAAGAGATTCCGACTACTATACCTCGGACTCCAGAATAATCCATAGAGCAGAGGCAAATCGATATTTTTCAGAGATATAAAGAGATTAAGCAGAGGAATGGAGCCATTCATGATAATATATCAGCTCAATTCAAGAAGCAATCTTCCTCCATCAAACATAAACTCATTTCATCATATGATACATAAAAGGGAAGGATGCATATGGCATTCTTGTAGGCCCAGGTTCCTCAACCAAAGTCAGCAACAGATTTCAAACAAACTACTTTTGAGTTTGAGGTAGAGGATGTCAATCATATAGATCAAATTGATATGCACAGACAGGATGGAGAAATGGTTTACTCTACTTTCACACAAAATGTTATCACTGCTTCCAAACTATAACTTAATTTGAATAATGTGCAGTCTCAACTTATATTGGAGAAAGTGCCCTCACTTGCCAAAGATACCAGAATCAAATACTTGGAGGAAATTGTAGTCAAAGAAGGCTTTGATCGAGACAATTCAAAATCCATGGAGGAGATAATCATGAAGAAAAATGTTGACATAGAACCTTAAAGAAACAGTTGGAGCTGCCATTAATAGAAGACCCCCAGGCCAAGGAACTTGGAGAGACAGAGCTACAAAAGGAACAAAGTGCACAGATCAAAGAAATGGGAACAGAAATGGACAAGCTGATAAAGGAAAAGGAACAGAGTTCACAACTTGGAGTGGTTCCTCTTGATGCAGTTCCCATTGCATCTCTACTTGAAACAAGTGTTCCTACAACAACCACGATAGTAGGAACATCATCTTCTATTGTGCTTCCCACATCAGTTGTAGATGACTCATTTAAGTTATTTGAATCCATGGAAAACATGTCCATACAGGGAGAAGAGCTAAAGAAGCTGAGGCAGGAGGCAAAGGTTCTACAGGAATAGAGTACAAGGTTTGAAAATGCCTTCATGATAAAAACACAGAAGTCGTAAACATTGTCCCATAGATTGTAGATAGATGGAAAAAGACCGTGCCATGGGAAATACATTGGTACAAGTAAAAGAGAATATCTGGAAAAGGATAAATGAAGAAATGGAAGACATTTGGCCTTCAATCCAAATTATTTTTGAGCAATAGGAGTTGATTGAATGATCCATTGAAGCCATCAAGCATGTTAGAAAGAAGTTGGGAGATAAACCTAATGACGCCACTGAGCTCATCAAATTTCTTAACTCCCAGAATAGTTAGGAATTGGAAGAGTTGGAAATTGAAGACGGAACAAAGATGATTTTGGAAGTCAAGAAAGTGTTGAATAAAAGAAATCTTATGAGACATCTTGAAGAGAAGGGTCAAATTATGAACACTGGTATACATAAATTATTCACCAAGCTAGAGCCCCTCTATAAGAAAGGACTTCCAAACTTGTTAGTAATTAATGACAAGCTCAGCACGTGGTTAGATTAGAGTGAGAAAATTATGACCAAGGTAAGAGACAGTTCAAAGGTTACAGCTGGAAGATTTAGTATGACTGGAAAGCCATTCTTGGAAGAATTGGCATATGATCTCAATATTCTGTATGAAATCCAAATCTATTCATCATTGGAGCAATAGTTTCCAAATATACTGAAGTCAACGAAGTGTACAGAAGGTTGATGAAGATGAATATCCCGAGTGAACAATGTTGGGATAAAATTTGTGAGTTACTCGAGTAAAAAGTAGTTTCAGGGGCACATATCAGTGTTACAACACATGCACAATTTGAGCGCTAGACAGCCAACTATTCCACCATTTCAGTGCCACCACTTCAGATAGTTCGAATTTCCCTGATATCATTGTAATAAGTTAGATTGATTTAGTTTTATTATTTTTAGATACATCCTAGTCATTTTAAAAGGATATTTTTTGTAAATTAATTATAAATACTTCATCTTCATAAGTATCAAGGGTTGGTTTTTTTTATGAAGAGCACTATTGTATATTTTCTAAAGCATCACCAGATTACTAGTAATACAAAAGCTCTTTCATAGGATTCTTGTGTCAAGTTGTTGGTGAAGTGCATCTATCATCTTATGTGTTTATATTTCTTTGTTCATAGCACATATTTGTTTTCAAATCTGAATTATTCAATAGATAAATAAAGGGCATAATTTTTTTAAATCTACGCTTTGCACCTGGCTACAAATAATTTCTATGTTTTCGTCTGAACTCTAAATATAGAATTAAGGTAACAATGCTCTATATTTAAAGTGATCCTTAAATCCGTTCTTCTTCTCCATTTCATAGACCTTAAAGAATCCATTTAGTTTGGCTACCCTTCCCTGTGAGATCTATTTGTAGATACTGTAGTTAATTTGTATTCTATGTAACTGAATCCATAGTCCAATGATAATCTAGTTATCAACTAACCATTAAAATACAAATCAAACTCCAAAATTTGTAGGTAGCCTAATATTCAATAAAACAAAGTTAAATCTTATAGAGAGAGCCCTCTCTGAAGCTGGCAAGGTTAGATCCCAGCTTCCAAAGTTGGTTTGTAGTTACCTTGGTGATTTTCTTCTGCAACCTCACAAAATTACTGAGTGCTAACACCAATGAAAATCATTCATGACAAAGAAAATTAAGTCTTAAAAACATATATTCTATCACTACCTGGCTCATGGAATGATCAACTCATGATAGGCTTGTGAGAGGGTTAAAAGAAAGAGGCTTGATAAGGAGAGCGTAAACAAACACACCAGTGGCTTAGGAAGGCTCCACTATTCATTTTTACTGTGATGAATGTAGTGAATGGTTAAGGCTCACAAGAGGCCTTCAAGGTGTGCTTTCTAACTCAAGCAAGAGAGAGAGAGAACTCGAGGGTGTAGGGTGCATGTCCGAAGCACAAAGGAGAGTCATTCGTTGGTTCAGGGTGCACTTTTTCACTCAAGGAACAAAGGAGAACACAAGGGCCACAATGAAGGAATAAGGGATTAGACTTCAAGCCTTCCCAGTGTGCTTGTGAACTCAATAGGATTTGGGAGGGAATAGTTCTTCGAGTCAAAGGAGTGCGCTCAAATGAAGGCTTCAAGATTTAATATTGTGCCATGCACCCTAAGGGAAGAGGCAAGGATGTATGATTTGTGCTTCAAGAGTATGCCATGGACTCAAAAGCTTCAAGATTAAAGAGTACGCCATGCACTCAAAGTATTCATTCTTTCTGAGTGCACCATGTGCCCTAAGGCTTCATGCTTCTTGAGTGTGTCATGCACTCAAAGGGAGAGAAGGCTTCATGCTTCTAGAGTGTGCCATGCGTCCTAAAGCTTCATGCTTCGTGAGTGTGCCATGCGCTCAAAGGGAGAAAAGTAATTATGCTTCAAGAGTGCTCCATGTTCCCTAAGGCTTTGTGTTTCATGAATGCACCATGCGCTCAAAGGGAGAGAAGGCTTTGTTCTTCCAAAGTGCGCTTCATTGTTCCAAAGTGTTCTTCATTGTTTCAAAGTGTGCTTTGTTGTTCTCAAGTGTACTCCGTTGTTCTGAAGTGAAATTCATTGTTTCGAAGTATGCTTCATTGTTCCAAAGTGCACTCAGTCTTGGGAGGGCATAATTTTCTCCAACAATGGCTACTTGTTCCTTTGAGATGCACTTTTCAATGAGGGAGGCAATAAAAGGCTAGGTCACTTATCCTAGGAGGTACTAATGCACTATGAGATGGAGGAGACCTTAGAAAATACTTAGGGCACAAGTATGGGAGGAAAATATACATCAATGAGCCTCATAAATAATTTTTTCTCATGACCTAGTAAGAGGGTTGATGCCTTTTCAACTTGCACTGAGAAGGAGGACCAAGAAGGGCTCCCAAAATGGCTAAGTGTGGGACCAACATAGTAGGAGAGAGAAATGCATCCTAAAACAAATTAAACATGGATCACACACATAAATTACATCATTACAATCCAAAAAAATTCAGACAACTAATGAACATTAATCACACCTTGAAATGACAGCCAACCAACACCTATTTCTAAGTGAGACAGTTGGAATGAAACTTTGTAACATAAAATAAAAGTCACGATAGGAGTGATGACTGTGACCAAAAGGTTCTCTAAGCTATAAGAATGTGTCTAGAAAATTTTCTAATAATATATTAGACCATATAATGAAGAAGAGTGAACGAATACTAACTTTTGTGATGCATAAAGGTGCAACACACACAGGGTTAAAAACAATAAAAGTAACACCTATGACAGGAGGAAAACATAAGACGACACTTGCAAAATGTGAAAAACCTTGAAAGAAACACATGCGAGAGTAAAGGTAACATGAATATGACACTTATCAAAGTGAAAATGAGCAAAAGTGACAACCACAAACATAAAAGTGACACTTGTGAACGTGATGGTGCACAAAAGTGATAGTTGAGAAGACTCACTAAAATAGAAGTACAAATGAAATCGAAGTGATGGAGACTGTGAACAAAAGTGTGCAGTGACTATTAACATGAGATAAACTATTATGTAATCAGATTAAAAAAAATATAGATCAACGACTTCAAAATTAGCCTCTTCGAGGGGCCAATCTCCTTTACATCACATAAATGAGCAATTATTGAATGATTCAAATGAATATACCTCCTTTATATATATAGGAGTCTAAGGGGTCACAATATAATTAGAGCCTACATGAAAATAATGATGTAAGGACATAACAATAATAATAGTGGTCTTATATGAGGCATAATAATAAGAATATTGGGATTACATGGGCACAACATTAACACTAGGGGACTACACTAAGAATAACAATAAAGGGGATACACTATTATTATAGGGACCTAACATGCCCCTCTCCTTCAAAAAAGTGTTTTCCTCAATGCTTGAGTAGTTTTGGATGCTTCTGTATAAAATTCTCATCCTCCCACATGGTATATTTAGTAGGTAAGTTCTTCCACTTATTGAGATACATTGAAATTGATCGATTTCGTAGTTGCCAGGTTCTTGTTTCCATGACTGCTTCAAGCTCTATTATGATTTTTCCTCCTTCATCAAGTTCTAACAATATTGTTTGAACTAGGAGCTTTTTATCGATATCCTTATTTAAGCATGAAACATGGAAAACTGGGTGTACTCAGGGAGATGTAGGCAACTCCAATTTGTGTGCCATAGTACCAATATTTTGCAACATCTTGTAAGTACCATATTATTGGGTGATAATTTATTATCCTTATTAGCTTGCTTGAGGGACATTTGTTTGTATTGTTGTAGCCGTAAAAATACCTAGCCGCCTACACAAAAAATTCTTTCACTGCGATGTTGATCAACCTGTTATTTCATTCGATTGTGTGCTAGAGTTAGGTTATCCTTTAAGAGTTGAAGACCTTGTTGTTGATGCTCGATGTGATTTTCCACTCCTTGAACCTTATAATTTTCCTTTAAATATGATGTGATGGATGGTGGATGATATCCATAAAGTTCCATAAATGGGGTCATTTTTGTTGTAGTATAGAAGGAAGTGTTATACCCCCATTCAACTAGAGGTAACCACTGGACCCATTGTGTTTGTTTATCAGATACAAAGCGACAAAGTTATCCTTCCAATTTTTTTTTTTCACTTTCTCAGTTTTCCCATCATATTGAGGATGATAAGATGAGCTATGAGCTAGGTGAGTACCCATACAAGAAAATAATTTCCTCCAAAAATTTCCAATGAAAATGGGATCTCTATCGCTTACAATAGTCTTTGGGTTTCCATTTATTTTTTGAATTGTTTCCATAAATGTAATAGCAATTATATTGACTTTAAATGGATAAGATAATTCACAAAAGTGTGCATACTTGGTAAATCTATCAATTACCACCATGATGACACTCTTTCCTTCATACTTGGGTACGCATGTGATAAAATCCGTTGAGACTTCCTCCCAATGTTGACTTGTAATGGATAGAGGTTGCAATAGACCCGAGGCCTTAATTGTCTCAAATTTGTTTTGCTGGAAAACCAAACATTCCACCACAAACTTCTGAATATTAGTTTCAATGCCATCCCCAAAAAATTTCTTCTTGACCTTGTGGTAAGTTTTTAAAAATACCGAGTGCCCTCCTCAGGGGGAGGTGTGAAATTCCAAAATAATCTTTTGTTTGAGTTGGGAATTATTACAAAGATATCATAAATATTTGTACCATAATGAATAATTTATCCAGATAAATGTATCATATGTATTGGGATCTTGCTGCAACTTTTGAATGAGTGTCCACACCTCTTCATGATTCTTCCATTCATCCCTTGCTTCAGTTATCCAATTAGGTTGGATAATAGAAATGGCATAGAGAAATGCTTCCACGTCCTCATCCTCTCTTGAAAGTGCTTCTGCAACAACATTTTTCTTCTATTTTTTGTAGATGATTTCAAAGTCATAACCCAACATCTTGGTGACCCATTTATGCTGCTCTTCTGAAGATAATATTTGTTCCAAAATTTATTTAAGACTATCACGATATATTTTTACATTGAAGTGTCTTCCCATTAGGTAAGGTCACAATTTCTTTATTGCATGTAGTATTGCCAACATTTGCTTCTCATAAATAGGCTTTTGTAAATGCTTTCCCTTGATTAGACCAATTTCAAAAGCAATGGGTCATCCTTCTTGCATTGAAAAACACCAATTCCATTTCTTGAGGCATCACATTCCAAAATAAAGGTTTTTGTGAAATCTGGTGTAGCTAAGACTGGTGCTTGGCACATTGCCTCTTTAAGATGTTCAAAGGCCTTAATTTCTTCTAGAGTCCAAGAAAATGCATATTTCTTCAAAAATGTTGTTATAGGCACTGATGTTCTCCCATAACTCTTAACAAACTTGTGATAATACCCTGTCAACTTAATAAATCCTCGAATATGCTTTAGGGTTATGGGGATTTTCCATTCCTTAATGGATTTAGTTTTATTAGGGTCTACCTTAACTCCCTCATGAGATGCAATATGACCCAAATATTGCACCTTCTGTAATCCTAAGAAGCATTTGGAGGTTTTTGCATATAGTTTTTCCCCCCAGTAAGTTGAGCAACCTCTCAACATGTTGAACATGATCCTTCCAAGACTTGTTGTAGATTAGTATATCATAAAAAAATACCAACACAATTTTTCTAAGGAAGGGTTTGAAAATGGAATTCATCAAACCTTGAAATGTGGAAGGTGAATTAGTAAGGCCAAAAGGCATGACCAAAAATTAATAACTCCCTTCATGATTTTTGTATGTTGTGTTCAGAATGTCTTCAATCTTCATTCTAATTTGATGATATTCTAAATGAAGATCTAGCTTGTTGGAGTAAATTGCCCCATAATTCATCCAACAATTCATCAATGACATGAATTGGATATTTATCTTTAACAGTGAGCTTATTGAGCTACCTATAATCTAGACACATATGCCATGATCCATCCTTATTTTACACCAATAATACTAGAGTAGAGAAAAAACTCGACTAGGTTGAATTATACCAGCCTCTAGCATTTCTGCAACCATACATTCAATTTCATTCTTTTGGGCATAGGGATATATGTAAGGCTTGATTTTTGGAGGAAAATTTTTTAGAATCAAGTGAATAGCATGATCATAATCATGAGTAGGTGGGAGGACTTTGGGAGTCTCAAACACCTTGGAATGATTGTCCAAGACTTTCTGAAGATTTGGAGAAATAAACTGTTTCAATGTTTGAACCTCTAGTGAGCATAATTGTGCAATTATGCTTCATTTCTCCTTTTTAAAAATCTTTGTCATGCGATTAGAGCTAATTATATTCACTAGTTTCATTGCATTACCCCTTATTTATATTTCCTTTCCTTCCCAAAAAAATTTCAGGAAAAGTTCTTGAAAATTAAAAGTTATCAACCCCAAAGATTGTAACCATTGGATTCCTAGTGCAACATCAACACCACCCATTGTAATGGAAAGCATTGAACTATTCAATACGTATTCCCCCATAGTTAGTTTGATATTATGGCACTTTATAGAGAAATTTATATTTCCTCCATTTGCAACCATCACGTGACACTCTAGTGCTAGATATATAAAGAATTTAATTCCTTGGTTATCTTACAATGAATAAAATTATGGGTACTACCCAAATAAATCAGCAATGCTACCGTTTTCTTCTTGATATATCCATATATATTGAGAGTTTGATGAGTGGTAATTCCTGCCAATGTATTACAAGATATGGTCGGATTAATTTCTTCTTTCTACGGGGTTGGTTCCTTGTGTATATCCTCTTTTTTTTATATGTATATTCTTCATTTTCTTCCTCCTCTTCACAATCTATGTAAAACAATTTTTTATCAGCACACTTATGACCTTTAGTGTATTTTCTATGACAACTATAACAAAGCCCTTTTGCTATTTTTTCCTCCAATTATTTTGGTGTCTACCTTATAGGTTGTGGAAGGCTAGAAGCAACAACACTTCCCTCTTTATAGTTGTGAGTGGTAGACTTCCTTGTTGCCATAATTTTACTTTCAAATTTTCTTTCCACCTTGAATGCCTTCTCCAATGAATCAGGTTCCCAAAGGTGAACCTCATGTTGGATATTATCCATTAAAGTTCCCATGAAGACATCAATCATATGCCCCTCTGTAATATCATTTACCTTAATATTCAATCTTTGAAAGTACTCAATGTTCTCCACCATTGAACCCTTTGGTTTGAGATTTATCAATTGGCTAAACAAGGTATTGCTCTTTGTATCCTCATAATGTGCTACCATTTCTTCTGAAAAAAGTGTCCAAGTGACAATTGATTTTTGCGAACAAAGCCATCAATTCCACACAAATTGATTTTGCTCTAAATATAAAGATGTAATCCATACCTTTCTTGTGTTTGACACATTATGTACATCAAAGAATTTCTCTATTTGTAATATCCATGTTACTGGATCCTTTCCATAAAACTTCCTCATATAAATATATGGAATGTGGCTAGTCTTCAATGAACTATTGGAGTCCCTAAAATCAAAATTCATATTCCTTTTATCCTCATCATGATTTTCATGGAGTACCTTATCACCACTAGGAAGCATTTCTTGTCAACTTTGTGAAACCTTCCTTCAAAATTTTCAGGTCCCTTTTCATTTCTTCTTTTAAACCATCCTTCAAGCCATCCATCTTAGCTTCCATTTCATTTTGGGCTACTCCTTGCAAGAGTAAAATTTGTTGCACTTGGTCTCCTAATTTTGAGATATCATGTTGTATTTCTTCCTCTTCTTCATGCATCATAGTAGATATTTCTTTTTTCTTACTAGGTGTGTCAATTTTTTTCTTTGAGGCAATTTTGAATTAAAAAACTACCTTCACTATACCCTTTGAATCACTCCAAATTGATTTTTCAAACAAAAGTTATGAAAAATTTAAAAAAATACACACTTTTTTCTTTCTTTTTAGGAGCTCAATATTGAAACTATTGTATCTTTGTAATTCTCGCCCTTCAAGGTCTAAAATTATTTCTTGTGGTAGCCCTCTCAATCTTCTTTAAAAATCCATAATTTAGAAAAAAAAATTAGATTCTTCAAGACCAATTTATGCCAAATATCCCACGATGACCAAATTATGGATTGGCTCAGTAGTGCGAACTTGTACGAAATGCCACATGTCACTGTTACCACTTTTGGCCCTAAAATTGATCCAAAAGAAGCTATAGTCTCTTTGTTTTCTGTCAATTCTTCGAAATTCAAATCTGGTTCCGGAAAAGAAAGTTCTGATAATTTTCCCTAGAGCACTTGTTTAAGACTAAATTCTGGAGCATGTAGAAACCCTACCTTCTTTGGCCCATATATTAGAAAATGTAGTGAACCAAGATCTAAAATTCCTACACAAAGTTCACCAGGATTTCGGCTCCATGTGGTTGCAATTTTAGCTTCTGAAGCTTCATATAAAAGACGTTATAGTGAAAATACCAAGATGCCATCTTTGAAGTTGCGAAATCCTAGAATCCAAACCTCTGAAACCAAAGGTTATGTAGCCAGATAAAAAAATATATAGATCAACGACTTCAAAATTAGCCTATTTGATGGGGAATCCTCCTTTACATCACATGAATGAATAATTGTTGAATGATTCAAATGACTAGACCTCCTTTCTATATATATGAGTCTAAGTGATCACAATATAATTAGAGTCTACATAACACTAATAATGTAAAAACAACAATAAGAAAAGTGGGCTTCTATGGGAAATAATAATAACAATATGGGGAATACATGGGCACAAAATAAAAATTGTGGGCTACACTAACAGTAATAATAAAGGAGCTACACTATTATTATAGGGACCTAACATGAACATCACACAAGCACTGCCTTCATGGTCGGTGCTATGCTTGTTGAAGCTAGCATAAAGAAAGCACACTCATAAACAATCAAAGACTGAGCATGTGTGTGCAAGTGAATTAATAGTTTAAAAATGAGAAGAAAACTTAAACACTTTTTGGAACATCATTCAACCATGAAGGGACCATAGAGAAATACATCATAAGATCCTCAATAGGCTCCAAAATTCAAATGTAGGCAAATGTTTGGAGGGTGTTCATCGCAGCGTCAACACAAAGATAAAAATATGCTTCTCTGAAGGGATAATATACTCTGCTCTCAATAAGTCGAGATCCCTCTTCCATGCTAGTGAAATTATAAGTGCTAAAGCATAGTCCTATAAATATATAAAATAAATAAGGGGTGAAATAAGAGAAAGGATTCCTACACAGAAAGGTGAATAAAGTAACTTCACTGTGGTACTGTCCAGACTCATTGGCAACAAAACAATGCTTTCGTTCCTATAGTGACTCAGCTGGGGTACTATCCGGGTCTCCTAGCAGCAGACCAACACTAGAGATGAAAACTCATACTCTGATTATTGTAAACTCGCCATTATATATTATCGTCCTTCTTAATTGAAACAATTGTGATAACAACTAGCTATGTGAATGTGTTTAGCTATGAAACAGAATAAAAGGGACTATATCCATAACTAGGTCAAATAGGGAAGACAAGGTAATCCATGTGATGAATCCACACTTCTTGAAAGACTGAGACCTTGCACTTAAGGATAAAACTTGAAGAGAGAAGATGGAGTTCTACCATTGTGTCACCAAGTGTTGACGCTGCGATCAACTCCCTCCAAATTTTTTCCTACACATGAATTTTGGAGCGTACCAAGGATCTAAATATTTTCATTCCATAGTTTCTTCATGATCGATCAATGTTATGCTAAGTATGTAAGTCTTCTTCTCGGTTTCTAAGTGTTAAAGTCACTTCTATACACATGTTCAGTCCATAACAAGTTCATGAGCACATTTCTTTTACAAAAGCTTGAACATGCATAACACAAGTCCATCAAGGTAGTGCCTATGCAATGTTTAATCTATGTCGACCATCATTATGTACTTTCATTGAAATTCTCTCATTTTTTGTTGTGATTGTAATTCTATCTTGGTGCGTTTCTCCAACTGTCCCTTTTGTGCACCTTCACTTTCACAAGTGTCGCTTTCATGTTTGCGACTGTCACTTTTGCTTGTTTTTTCTTTAATAAACATAATTTTCAAAGTTATATTCACTCAAGTGTTGTTTGCAATTTTCTCTTACTGTCACAAGTGTCCTCTTTGGGCATGGTAAGTGTTGCACATCGTAAAAGTAGAGTTGTTGTTCATTGTGAGAGGCAAAATTGGTACCAATGGATCCTATTTACCACGTAGACATGTACTAGATCCATTCCCAACATTTTATGTGTTATCGTACAAGTGTCATCACTATCATCGCAAAGTGTACCTTAAGTGTTGCACTTGGAGGAGATTGTTGTATTGACATCACATTAAGGGGATCATGTTGTTCTTGTGTAATGCGTGTTCAATGTTGTGTCACCAATTGTTCTGAGTGTGTGTGATCATTTATAAGTTCAATCCTCATCTTACTTCTACCTTACTGATCTTGTACTTAGCCAAATTCTAAAAATATTTCTACTCAACTAACTTGACCCAATTTAGCCTCCTTGAACTACACATTACACAGAAGCAATGCACATGCTCCCCCCTTTCCTGTTGGAACCGTGTAATGCACAGTTCCTATGGCAAACAACTGTGCATTACACTATCATAGTGCTTAAGGATTGCCTCCATACCACTATAATTTTCACAGTCCCACCTCTCAGGTAGTCTCTTGTAAGTTGTTGTGCATTGTGCAATCTCAACCATCAAGCTGTCTCATTGAGTCCTTGAACTACATAACTACACAATCCATTGATCAATCTCCCTCCAGAACTATGCATTGCACAGTCTCAAGTCTCAAGATTCCCTCACTGACCTCCACAACCACATAGTTTACCCTTCAGCTCTATCTCCTATGCATTGCACAATGTTAATCCTTAGGCTATCTCCCTACCTCCTTGAGCTACGCAATTGCGCAATCCTTTGGCATTTCTCTATCTTGTACTATGCTTGGGCAACTTCAAGGCTCAAGACTACCTCACTAAGATCCTCAACTGTGCATTCTCCCTGCCCAAGCCTTTAGAATTGCACATTACACAGTCTCAAGCTTCATTCCATCACTCCCGGCCCCTAGAACTGTGCACTACACAATCCTTGAGTCGTCCTCCCTTTCCAGTGCCTAGGCCCAACTCTATTAGTCATTTTAAAGAATCAAGCTAGACTAGGATACTTCGGATTGATGTCGTCTTGTCATGTTTGTGATGCTGAAACCATGAAGAGGTAATTAAGCAAGAAGATAAAGAAACACCAATTTAAGATAGAAGACCAAAGCTTAGGACCACATGAAGACTCTGTACCATTCATTACCTTGGAAGGTGAAAATGAAGAAAAAAGTAGATCTTTCATGAAGATAAAGTACTAAAAATACCTATCATGAGTATTGAAGACAAATCAACAAGAGAGCAACTTGGCATTGGCACTTCATCACCAATTCCATGTCATCATTTTCAATTTGTATATTTTACTAGTACCATCACAATGTCATGTGTCTTTCCACATCATTTGTGGATGTAATGATGTAATTATCAAAAGGAAAGGATAAAATGTAATGTGAGGAAGTACAAGAGTCATACATGGAATATGAAAGGTCACATAGTCATGTATTTACAAAAGGTTCTTTAGGAAAATTCCAAAACTCATATGGAAGTCCAAAGGTCACATTAGAAGTCTAAGAGTCATGAGGTAAGCTCAAGAGTAATGGGGATATAAGAGGTCATCCATATTGTTATAAATACACCCTCATAACTCAAGAAAAAGCATTTTGGAGGCTTAGCCTTTGGAGAGATAGCCTTGAATTCTCTTGCTTAGAATAGGAGAGAAGATCATTCATTGGAGAAGCAAGAAGTGACTTAATGTTCAACAATTAGATCTAGTGGCTTGCCATTGTAACGATGTACTTGGATATTTCACATAATTATCATAAGCTCATTTGAGCCATCACACTTTCATGCATATGTCATCAATGTTGTAAGATTGTTCTTTGAATGTTTGCGATTTATGTTGTTCTAATATGTACTAAGAAAAATGAATTATTTTGGTGGATTTGGTGCATATCTTGTTGAAGGTGTGTTGTATTTTCTTTAATGTTCATTGTGTTTATGTGAACTATTTCACTATATAGATAATGAACCTTTCATTTCTCTTGTGTGTATCTCTTTGGATAGTACTTTTAATTTCCTTTTAGAGGCTCAATATTATTCCCCTCTTGTGAAAGTCTTCGTTTACATATTGCAATTGGTATTAAACAATGTCAACTTACTTTTTGATTCCAAATATTATGTGCAGAGTCTCTTTTGTTATTCATTTCAATATAGGGAAATATTAAGTTATGTCGTCCGAGCTAATACTCCAGATGGGGCTCCTACTCCAAACAATGTGAGGTCTAATTGGGACTATACATCAGGGAGACCCCCTTGGCTAATAGATTTCCAGCACCATCAATAAGGTTGTTCATCAAGAACTTCTAATAGATTGGTTATCTTATTACATCTTTCCAGAGAAAAGGAAAGACATTTGAATGGAAAAAGGAGTGTGCAACTAGTTTCGAGCAGTTGAAGCATTTTCTTACAAATGATCTAGTCTTGAAGATTGTAGATCCGAACAAAGAGTTCATGGTATGTAAAAATTATTTCAAGAGAGGACTTGTTGGAGTCTTGATGCAAGAATGACAAGTGGTATACTATGAGTGAGGTAAGCTGAATGAGCATGAGCAGAACTATGTGACTGATGATCTTGAGTTGTTCACTATAATTCATGCCTTGAATATGTGGAGGCATTATATTCTTGGCAGGAGGTTCATCTTGATGAGTGATCATAGTGGATTGAGGTACTTGTTTCACCAAACCAATCTGAATGTAAGGAAATCTAGATTGTTTCATACCCTCAGTGAGATTGATTTTGAGATTAAGTATATTAAGGTTAGGGAGAATAGGGTTGTAGATGCTGTCAGTAGGAGAGTGTAGGTGAATCAGATTTTAGTTGTGAATTCTTATGGGACATATTTGCAGTATCATATCTTGCAAGTAGGACAAAATGATGATAGGTACCAATAGTTAAAGCACATGTTATAGTAGTAGGGTGAAGGTGATAGGGATGAGGAATATAATCTCATAGCAGATGGCTTGGTCACATTCAGGAATAGGATTTATGTGTCAGATGACAGTGATATCAAGAATCTTGTCTTGAGGAAAATTCATGTCAATTTGTGTTTAGGTTACCTGAGATATCATAAGCCATTGATAACACTTAAGAAGTTCTATCATAGGTATAAATTTAAGAAAGTGGTGGTTGAGTTTGTTGCAATATTTTTTGAATGTTGGCAGGTAAAAGAAGAGTGTAAGAATCCAACTGGTTTTTTGCCGTCGATTCTGATTCCAGAATGGAAATGTGAGGTAATTTACATGGACTTTATTGTATGTTCTTTGAGTAGATTGAGACAACATGATTCCATCATGGTTGTCATCAATAGGTTAAGGTATCTCACATAATTGTAGTTAAGTATACAAATTCAACTAGTGAGGTAGCTCAAATTTTCATCATGAAGATAGTGAGGTTGCACGATGTTTTGAAGAAGATCATATGATACAGAGATTCCAAATTCACTTCTATATTTTGGAAGGAGTTGTTTGCAAGATTTGGGACCGAGTTAACTTTTAGTACAACTTATCATCTGCAAATTGATGGATAAATAGAGAGGGTCAACAAGGTTCTTGAGCACATGTTGAAAATGTATGTCATGCATTAGCAGAGGAAGTGGGGATATTATCTTCCACTGGTGGAGTTTACATATAATAATGGGTATAAGGAGCCCTTGTGGATGAGTCTGTTTGAGGTTATTTATGGTTGAAGTTGTAATACTCCTATCAGTTGGAGTGATCCAGTGAATAAGTTGTTGATTGGACTGGATATGTTGGTAGAGATGGAACATTGAATGTAGGTTATTAACAGGAATTTGAAGGTAGAACAAGACAGAAATAAGAGTTATGCATATCAGCATAGGGCATTCAAGTAGTTTTAGGTTAGGAAGCATGTGTACTTTTTGATTAGGCCCAAGAAGATCGCATTGAGGATTGGATTATGTGCCAAGTTGGAACCTCAGTATTGTGGGCCTTTCGAGATACCTGAGAGGATTAGACCAGTGGACTACCGACTTACACTACCTCTGACAGTGAAAGTCCATGATGTTCTCCATGTTTCATTCCTTAAGAGATATGTGCAGGATGGTGATCATGTGTTTGACTGGTTTGTATTACAGGTGGAACTAGAGGGAGAATTCTATCTAAAACCATAATGCATATTGTAGTGGAAACAACTCATGCTCTAGAGAAATGTAATCTAGTGCAGATTTTAACCCTGTACAAAAATTTCCTGCAAACGAATTGTTAAAACATAAAATATACACTGGAGATAACATAAAACAAATATACACAAGGATTTTACCCTAGATCCCAAAACCAAGACTACCAGATTTATTTTTCATTATATTCATTTCAATGTTACAATACATATATATACATGTCGAATCATCCATGAACCCCAATCCACTAACCCTAAATTAGAATATAACTATAGTTCCCTTGGCTAGATATACAAAATACCATGGGTAGAAAACCATCATGCCCAAAACCATGTGCAAAACCAATGCACAAAACCACGAGTAGGTCCACCCACCATCTTTGGGTCTAGCCCCCATCCTTGGTCCTCACAAAACAAAATTTCCTGGGGTGCTGCCTTGGACCCCATGCGGGTGGGGGCTATAGTCCCCCTACAAAACCCCCGAAAGGGGGGGGCTGCCTCCCCCCCTGTGACCCCCCTGTTGTACCCATTGCAATGTGCATTGCATGGGACTAGTCATGTAAATAATATAACACACACCCAACATTCTCTCACTCATTGTTTTCTTTCGACAGAGGTGGTCACATGAGAGCTTAGTCATTGGTCTAGCCCTACAATGCTCATTGTTTCTCTACACCAAGAAAACATCTCAGTTCTCACAGACTTCATCAATGCATTTCAAACATTCTTCAAAGTGTTAACCTCTACTACCAACACCTTTTTGTCCTAAACCATATCCCTCACAAAGTGATATTGAACAACAATGTGATTTGTCTTTAAATGATAATTATGGTTCTTTGCCACGAAAATTTCATTTTGGCTATCACAGTATATGCTTATAGATTTTTATACCAACCCCATACTTGAAAAGAATCTATGGAACAAAACTACTTCCTTTCTTGCATGAGTGGCTGCCATGATTTCTGCATCTATAGTTGAAAGTGCCACTATAGAATCTCTCTTGCTCTTCCAACTGACTTCTCCTCCAAATAGGTTAAACACATACCCACTTGTAACTATTCTCTAATCCAGATCTCCAACCCAATCTGCACCAACAAAGCCATGAATGTCCAAAATCTTGTCCAATCCTAGTCTTCCTTGGTAGAACAAACCATAATCGCAAGTTCCACACAATTACCTAAAAACTCGCTTCGATGCTATCCAATGCTCCTTCTTTGGTTTTGACATAAACTTGCTCAATACTTCCACTACATGTGCAGTGCCTAGTATCATATAGACCATTGCATACATAAAGCTACCGACCACACTCACATATGGAACACGGGACATGTAGTCTTCCTCTTCTTATGTCTTAGGACACTGTTCAGTAGATAACTTTACACCTATGCAAATAGGGACCTTCACTGGTTTACTATCCTGCATATTAAACCTTTGCAATATTATCTAGACATACTTCCTCTGGTTTAACCAAAGGTTCATGTTTTCCCAATAGCTTTTAATTTCCATGTCCAAAATATAGTTTGTAGCACCAAGATCATTCATGTTGAATTTGGAGGATAATTGGGTCTTCAAATCCTCGATAATTTATTTTTCATTTCCAATCAGCAACATATCATCCACATACAAGACCAAATAAATAACATGGTTACTAATTAATTTAAAATACACACAGTGATCCGCTTTGCCTCTAGTGAAGCAAAATCCCCATATATATTTATCAAATTTCTGATACAACATCCTTGGTGACTATTTTAACCCATACAAAGACTTTTTAACCTGCATCCCACTTATTTCTTACCCTTTACCGCAAAACGTTCAAGTTGCTTCACGTAGATCTCTTCTTCCAGATCCACGCGAAGAAATGATATCTTCACATCCATATGTTCTACCTCAAAATAAAAAGAAACAACAATAGATAAAAGTAATGTAATAGAAGCTAACTTAGAAACAGGAGAAACAATATCACTGAAATCAATTCATGGCACCTGTGAATAACATTTTTTCTACCAACTGAGCTTTGTACTTCTCCATCTTTTCTCTACATTCATCTTCTTCTTAAACACCCATTGTTTTCCAATGGGTTTCCTTCCAGATGGAAACTCCACCAAATCCCAAGCCTCATTTTTGTCCAAATATGTCATCTCATCAATCATGGCCTCTTTCCAAAGTTTGCATCCTTTGAATCTATTGCCTGCCTGACAGTTTGGGATCATCATCATTAACATATAAAGAAAAATTGAACAAAAAGTAGATGGACTATACCTTTCTTGTTTCCTTCTCTCTTAAACTGATCTTCTTAAAACTGGAGTTTGTGGGTCTTCCTCTTATGATTCTGTTACACAATATTTTGTCACACCTCCTGCACTTCCTTGTGACATACCTTGAAGTTCCCAAAACATGACCATAATGCAGTGTACTCATTCATATATGTAGTTTAGAGCCTTCCTAAGACATTGATTGGAAAATTCCTTGAGCTTCCCCTGAAGGAAATAACTCTTTAACCCTAATTTCAACATCATCACTCTTATGAGACTAAAAACCATAATGGTCATATGTTGTATTGTGTTTGACCCATGATGGCATCACTTTGTTCCCTTGCATACCTGCCATGATCCCGAAAAGGTAATTTTACCAAAGGAGATGAGAAGCTTCGTGATCTAGAAGCTTCTAGAGTGGCGAGCTGGAGGTGGTTTTGCATAGATGAGGTCGAATCCTCCCATCTTGACCTCTTTGTCTTATCCCTATGAGCTACCTCCTTGATTTGTGGGCCTAATCCTATATTTGGAGAATCCATAACTCCATTTCTCTGTCTATAAATTCATCCTCTTTGATTCCCAAATGGTTCGTCAGGTTAGAGGCTGGGTTGATATTGTTGAAAGTGTGCAACAAGAAATTCTTGTTGAGAATGCAACAAGATGATGGAGCTTAGTGTAAAGGAGTCACCTTCACTAAGTGGTCCCGCAGCAAGTTTTGGCGCAAAGTCTATTTTTAGACTATGTCTATTTTTAGACATATGGATCATGGTCTATGAGTTGTAGCATGTTGTTTATGGATGATTGGTCATGTTGGGAAAAATAGATGGACTTGTATTTTTGGATCACAGCAGGAGTGATCAGAGTCTATTTTTAGACTGTCAGGTAAAAATAGAAACAGTCAAATATTATTAGCCCTTAGTAATATTTGGACTCTAAACTTTATCTTATTCTCTTGGAGCACTTCAGTTGGAGCTACAGATGTGGTACATGCAACTGCCTGAAGGAATCACGTGGTTACCAATGGGTTGACTGAGCTATTACATGAAGGAATTCAGGTAGAACTCAAGTGGTTGAGTTCTGTGGAGTTAGATGAGCAATTAATGGAGTTGTGTTCAGTTTGACTTAGTTGAACTGGTTGTATTTAGTCTAATTGATCAATAGGCTAAGTGATGAGTTGTGTGAATTAGTTATTACTTAATTCACTAATTATTAACTCATAATACAACTAAAGAATACATCAGTTAACTCAGTGCATGGATAGTTCAGTGGAGACAGGTGTTAGAGGTAAGTGAAAGGGTGAGTTGTGACTATCAGTTGTGCATGAGATCTTGCACAATTAATGGATTGAGTATGCCAATGAGTATTGCGTAGTATGTGGCCAAGACCAAGTGATTATAGCCTCTGCTCACGTGATTTCCAGTGTGGGGGATTATCACAAGGTAAAAACGAGTTTGGTTGAGCCATTCTCATTCATTCTCAGTAGGTATTGTGCAGTGGAGGCAGGCAAGTAGCGGAGGAGATTTGGAGATCAGATCTGAGCTGTATTGTGTGTAACAGGTGGAGCTAGTACTGATTACTTGTGAGGAGTATTGTACTATGTATTGTTACATGTTCTCAATCATTATAATATACAGATAGTGTGGGGCTTTCAGCTGTATGCTTTCCCTGGGTTACATATTGTGTTAATGTGCGCATGTGATTGATGTTTCATTGTTTTTAACACTGCTAAATTGATGATCAACGTAGAGGAGATTATGTATTGTGCATGGTTCCACAAATAATGTATGATGAGGATAATATCTGTGAATAAGTGTCATATTATTCAAAATTTTTACATGGTATCGGAGCTGGTTGATTTGTAGAAGAAGTTCTATAGGATATCAAAGTGAGGATTGATCATCAGATCTATTATTCAGAAAGTGTTTACATTTTATTTCTTCAGGCAGAGTCTATAATCGGGCCAGGTAGCCTCTGGATTCACCCTTCTTTTGGAAGGTGAGATATTTGGTGAATGCCCATATAGTCGATCTCTGTAAGAGAAATACTTTGTTCTCATGAATTCTAGATCGGAAGCGGTTGAGTTTTTTGAGCTGGTGAAATGGCACTCAAGGATAAACCCAGAAACATCTAAGTGTGAGAATGGAGACAATATTCCCCAGTATCTCACGAAGTTCACCCAATGCCGGGATGAGCTGGGAAGTGTGGGGGTGACTGTCGATGTTGGTGAGCTTGGCTCTCCTTGGTCTTCCAAAGAGTTGGCATTCCTATCAGGACTCTGTCAATGGGTGGGAGAGATTTCCAGGATGGGAGAGACTTTGGTCGGATCCTGTGCAAGGAAGAGATCAAACAGATCACTAGAAACAATTCTTCATCCATGCATGATGATGAGAACTGTGCCTTAAAGAGTAAGGCAAAGAAGGGGAAGGAGAAGGGTTCTCTTTCCGAATCCAGTTCTTCCAATGATGGGAAGAAGGTTGACAAGTCGAAGCTGAGATGCTTTCGTTGTCATGAGTTGGGCCATTATGCTACTAATTGCCCAAAGAAGAAGTCCAAGAAGGGATCTGGGGAAGGATCTGAAGGTGAGGCACTTGCTTCACAATTTGAGTTGGATTTCACACTCTTTGCATGCATGGTTTCATCCATGATGGGAAGTGGTTGGTTTCTTGACAGTGGAGCTTCTTTCCACATGACCGGTGACAAAAGTTTGTTTAGTACTTTGGAGGAGAAAGATCTCCAGATACTCATAGGGATGGGTAATGATGAGAAGTATAGTGCCTCAGGTGTAGGCACAATTATTTTTCAGAGGGAGCATGGAGCTCGCCTTACCTTGATCGATGTCAAGTATGTACCAGGACTGAAGAGAAACTTGGTGTCGATCATGATGCTGGAAGACAGAGGCTATGATGTAGTCTTCAGTAAGGGAAAGGTTTTCCTTGGACACATCATCACTAGACAAGTGAAGCAGATTGGTTCACGGGTCAAGAACCTGTATGCTCTTGAGGTTCAAGATGCATGCAAAGCCTTGAGCGGTGAGGCAACTGATGGAGACTTGGTTGTTGAGAGGGAGCGTATATTACCTCTCAACATGCAGAGCCAGAAGAAGTCTCAGACGATTGTGGAGGAGCCACGATTGGTGCAGCAACTCAGGAGGTTGTGGAGTAGCCACAACAAGGGAAGCTGAGAGGAGATCGAGTAGAGACATCTACTCATTCAGAGACCTCCAGTAGGGGAAAACTTCGAGCCAGGTGGGCTGAGGGATCACATGCAACCATACCTCCAGGTAGGAGGTGGGGCGATATAGAGTGATCGTCCCAAGGAGGAGGGGCAAGATCCTTGAGGTACCCAACCTCTTGGATGAGACCTTGCTACGGGAACCCCGATGTGGAGTAGCAGGAACTAACTGATTGGGTAGAGACAGATGCGGATGGAGCGACAGTGCAGGGAATCCCAGACAGCGTATAGCATGCAGGCTGCAGCAATACGAGAGGCACAAGTGTTTTGCACATTGCTAGGTGGCACAGAGAGGTGTGCAATGGTGCAAGATGCATGAAGATGTTGCAGTAGCGTAGATGTCAGAGAGGGAGCACTTGTCAACAGCAGGTAGAGCTTCAGCATCAAAGTATGTTCCTAGCCCAACAGAGTGGTCAGTTGGGAGTGTTTTTGTTCCAAGTGTTGTTGGAGCAAAGTGGACCGGGCAGATGTGTTGCATGCAGAACATTCTAGAGTTACAGGATCGGGTTTGAGAGGAAGCCTTTCTTGTTGAGAGGGAGTGTTGAAAAGTGTGCAACAAGAAATGCTTGTTGAGAATGCAACAAGATGATGGAGCTTAGTGGAAAGGAGTCACCTTCACTAAGTGGTCTCGCAGGCAAGTTTTGGCGCAAAGTCTATTTTTAGACTATGTCTATTTTTAGACATATGGATCATGGTCTATGAGTTGCAGGATGTTGTTTATGGATGATTGGTCATGTTGGGAAAAATAGATGGACTTATATTTTTGGATCACAGCAGGAGTGATCGGAGTCTATTTTTAGGCTGTCAGGTAAAAATAGAAACAGTCAAATATTATTAGCCCTTAGTAATATTTGGACTCTAAACTTTATCTTATTCTCTTGGAGCACTTCAGTTGGAGCTACAGATGTGGCACATGCAACTGCTTGAAGGAATCACGTGGTTACCTATGGGTTGACTGAGCTATTACATGAAGGACTTCAGTTAGAACTCAAGTGGTTGAGTTCTGTGGAGTTAGATGAGCAGTTAACGGAGTTGCGTTCAGTTTGACTTAGTTGAAATGGTTGTATTTAGTCTAACTGATCAATAGGCTAAGTGATGAGTTGTGTGAATTAGTTATTACTTAATTCACTAATTATTAACTCATAATGCAACTAAAGAATACATCAGTTAACTCAGTGCATGGACAGTTCAGTGGAGACAGGTGTTAGAGGTAAGTAAAAGGGTGAGTTGTGACTATCAGTTGTGCATGAGATCTTGCACAATCAATGGATTGAGTATGCCAATGAGTATTGCATAGTATGTGGCCAAGACCAAGTGATTATAGCCTCTGCTCATGTGATTTCCAGTGTGGGTGATTATCACAAGGTAAAAACGAGTTTGGTTGATCCGTTCTCATTCATTCTTAGCAGGTATTGTGTAGTGGAGGCAGGCAAGCAGCGGAGGAGATTTGGAGATCAGATCTGAGCTGTATTGTGTGTAACAGGTGGAGCTATTACTGATTACTTGTGAGGAGTATTGTACTATGTATTGTTACATATTCTCAATCATTATAATATACAGATAGTGTGGGGTTTTCAGCTGTATGCTTTCCCTGGGTTACATACTGTGTTAGTGTGCGCATGTGATTGATGTTTCATTGTTTTTAATGTTGCTAAATTGATGATCAACGTAGAGGAGATTATGTATTGTGCATGGTTCCGCAAATAATGTATGATCAGGATAATCTCTGTGAATAAGTGTCATATTATTCAAAATTTTTACAGATCTATGTCCATTTAGACCCCTATGCTGAGCTTGTGCTTAGACATTATTCATTAGACTTGGAGAAGGAGTGTATGGAGAGTTTCTTGGCTTGGACTTGGATTACCACTCAAGGAGAGCCTTTCAACATCAAGGCTATGGTTGTAATCTTCCCTTTATTCTTTAAATAATATACAACCCAAAACATATATGCTCATGTATGTATTAGCTTGGCATTCCTTGATCAACTAAGTAGGTTATTATTGGACTTTCTATTGGTTTTGACATGCTTTTTTGTTTCTTGATCACTTGTGTAGGTAAATAAGAGCTGAAAGAAACATGAACAAGTCTGTGATAAAAGCGGTTTGAGGATCTCAACAAAGGAAATTAGAATAGCATCAGAGCGAGGTAGGTCATCTCTCTCGTTCTACTTTTCGATTATAATATGGGAAGATCTCCAGTTGATTGTCACTCAATTGCTAGACCCAATCATTGGGCTAGAGGGATCATCTCCATGCACAGAGAGGATTAACCTTGTCTACAAAATGGTGACTCCACTCGCGATCCTATGACCGTTTCCATCCAATCTCTCACCCTGATCTTTTGACTAGTTTGACCAACCATCAATTTTTCGACTTGTCTTCATCAGTCTAGGTTTATACCATCATTGATTACTGCTTTAGAGTGCTAAGTCTGGATTGTTTCTTCGAATATTTTTAGTTTTTTCCCATATTCCTCACCCATCACAGGCTTAGCCTTGACAATCATGATGGCATCACGGTTTTTACCTTTATAGTTGCGATGAAGACTTTTTTCTTCATTTTTTGGTCATGCTTAAATAATCACTAGTTTTCTTATATAAAGTAGTGATGCCATCGTGGGTTTTCCTATGCAAAGTAGTGATAATCGCGGGTTTGGTTATGAAACGTAGCGATGATCCTTGAATATGAGAATTTTTAAGATTTATTTCTTAGAATCTAGTGTGTCTTAGCCCCTAAGGTCTTTTCCTATCCTGTATGCTTGGATTTGTCAATGTTTTGATTTATTGCCTTGATTAATTTGCAAAATTTGTCTCATTGGCTTTGAAGTGAAATATGACTGAATTCTAGGGTTTGTCTAGTCATTGGTCATCATTTTCAGCTTTTTGGTGTCATTGAGATGTTTGTTTTGCTGATTTATTGAGTGTTGTTTTCTATAGAAATCATTGAAAACATTGTTTTGCATCTGTTTTAGCTTGTATTTCAAAATTTACTTTTCATGAAAATGCATTGGATTAGTTGCATTGAAAAGTTATTTTTTGAGATTCATCATTGAAAATAGATTACATTTTTCAAGGATTGAAAGCTAAAAAACTGTATTAGGTCACCAAATCATTCAAAATGAAAAGAAAAGCATAATTCATATAAGTGCATATTTGTAAAGTCAAAATCATTTTTGTTTCAAAGAGTTGCATTTAGGATAGTGAAAAGTGGAAATCATTTTTACTTTTGGCATTGCATTTAGTGAAATGAAAGATTAGATTTTTTTTTCACATTTTGCTTTTGGAAGATGAAAGTGAAAGTTAGTGGAAGGAATTTTGCATGTTGCATTTTGTTTGATGCGTTATTGATTGAAATTTCTTCCCTTGATTAGTCTAGCTTTCATTGAAACAAAATTTTTCCTTTTGTCATATAGTTGAATCATAGGTGTTTAGGTAACATCGTTAAGGCCTTGAAGTTGAGACATAATTACAAGATCAACTTTAAAATCTATCAATTAATCTAAGGAGCATTTGAAATATTAATGATCATATCTAGTGGTCTAGGTTAGAGACATGTTCCGGTGTCTAAAAAACTTAGCAACTGTCATTTGCTTCAGCATTAGACATCGCTAGCATGAACTTCTGCTCCCTATTGTGTCGTGTATATAAAGGGAGAGTCCCCTAGGTTGCAATCCTTTATCCGTAGGAAGCCGAGTCTGCTACCATGTAAACATGATACATTGAACACAACATTCAGGGAGATTTTCCTGCACATACATCAAGTCCTTGGTCAATTTATTGGCTAAGGTGTATATTGCAGTTCAAGGTTAATTGGTAATCCTTTTACGTAGATTCACCTGAGCAGTCATTTAATATTTTCTAACTCTTTAAATTTGAAGAGATCATCGAGCAACTTGTCCTTTCAAGCTCACAAAACTATTGAAAGCAACTAGACTCGCCTTTTCTTCCTTTTATTGATTCTTAAAACATGAAAAGGAAAAGTTTTTGTTTCAAATTCTAAAATTAATTGACCACAGAACACCATCCTTCCTGTGGAAATACTCCTTAGTAGATCTTAGGTTGGTACCAATGGCAACATTTCCTGAGTCTACCAATCAAGGAAACCCCTCTGATGGGAATCATAGGCTTTTTCCTTCTTTTGGAAATACTGGTGCTCCCTATATGGTGATGTTGTCCCTTCCTGGATTAACCATTGGTCTGCTAGTTTGGTTATTTTTTACCTCAGCGGTTCCAAGTGTCAAAATGACTTTTCAACCAAGTTCTCCCCCACCTAAACAACATCAACTTCATATTGACCCTAAAGCTGACCCCTTTCCATCTTCGACTATTTATTCACCTCATTCGCCCTGTTCACCTAGTGAAAGTCTAGATTCTAGTAACCAGGAAGCTAAGAAGAAGAAGAAGAGGCTGAAGAAGAAGAAGAAAAATAAGCAAGGGGGCAACCAAACAACGATTGCTACTGATGCAACTAATGAAGAAAAATCTTCCAATAAGCCTCAGAACGTAAAATTCCCTTGCATGTTATGTAAGGGTGACCACCTTCTTTGAAATTGTCCTGGTATTTCCAAGGTCTTAGAAGTGTGGTCTAAAGGTTTACATCGACCTTTGTCATCAACCTCTGGATGCTAGTGACAAACCCTCAACTATTAACATTAAAGCCTATGGGAAAAAGGGAAAATTAAAATTTCCCTGTAAGTTGTGTGAAGGTAATCATCCCATTCACCTTTGTCCTCTTATGGATGAAGTGTCCAAAGGTTTGGGAAACCTTACAAATTCAAAACCTCATCTTCTGACTAGGTATCAAAAGCTTTCCCCTGATCCTCCGCTAGTTCATCCACTGTTTGATCGAAAGTCATATTTGGTCAATCCCACCCTCTCTGAAAGTGAGTCTCGTGAGTCCATTCTCGACCAACCATTGATTGAGAAACTAGTAGACTTGACCCCACCTTCAGTTAAACGTACCTTTCTAGTAGAGAGTGAACCTCATACTACTCAGGTTCTTTTGGTTTCTTTAGTTTTGAATGAACTGGCGAGAAATCCTCCTGTTCCCATGGTGCATGAGAGAGTTTCTCCTATTCCCATAGAGAAAGAGGGTGGCTCTCATGTTCCTATGACCCCCTCTCCAAGTAATTTAGTCACTTCTTTTGATTGGAGTCGACTGGCAGGATATCACCTTTCGTCTTATGTGCCTTTCCAGATTACAGTGCAGGGTTACCATATGGTTGTACCTAGCACAATCATAGATGAGGGTGCATCCGTTAGTATCTTGTCTTCAATAGCTTGTCAAGCTTTGGGTTCTCCTCAGCTTGTCCCCATCACCCAGAATCTGTTAGATTTTAACAGAGGAACCAGTCAACCATTAGGGATCCTTCCTAAGTTGCCTATTACTTTGGGAGGAAATATTGTCTTTATAGACATGATGGTTGTCCACGGACCTTTAGATTTTAATCTACTTCTTGGCCATGACTATGTTTATGTCATGGGAGCTCTTGTTTCTTCCCTCTTTTGATTGATGTGTTTCCCGCATGAAGGAAGTATTGTGATCATTGATCATCTTACATTCATTGGTCCTAAAACAACTCCCACTCAACCATCATCCCTAAATGGTTCTTATGTGCAAGTGGTATCAAACCCGCCACAGGTTAATTACGTGGCCACCTGTTCCATGCCGACATCTATTGATGATTTAGTAGGTAATGTAGTGCACCATGTATATAATATATATGGCCTGAAAATAGATGAAAACCCAAAATTAATAAGATCTGAATCTAGAAATTATTCTCTTTATTAATCAAAACCCTTGAGGTAGGGTAACACCATACATTCACTCCATAAGGAAGGAGAACAATCCACAAGCCATATGATTGTCCATACAATATTCCTTGACATCTCTCAATGGGGAGTCTTTAGCCTCTATATGAAATTCATACATACAATACCATGGGTCATTACCATGGTTTTCTCAATATCGTACATCTAATACCATGATCTTATCACAATATTACTAGCTATTTATGGTCCCTTACATGATGCAGGTTAACCACTTTATTTATTAACTATGGCCCATTCCATTGTTACATCATTCCCTTGGGTAGCTCCCTCTATACCCATACTATCGCTCCTCGGTATACTACATTACACCCCCCTTAAACATGTTTCGTCCCCGAAACATAACAAGAACACAAATAATGAGATCTACTCAAAAGATTAGTCCATTGGTACCATGCATGTGCATCTATCCATCCAAGAGAAAGGTGAACTCTCATTCTAGTTGGTCCCTCGCTCGTTTGAGATGGAAGTTGACCCTTGCGGCTCTTCTGTGTTGATGTGTTGTGGGTGGATTGTCACCCCTCTATATCTGTTGTGAGGGGTTTGTTTTCCTTGTGGCTAATTTGTTGCCATCGTGTTGGTTATTTTCTTGTGGGGTGATGTGGGTGGTGATATGCTGCAGTTTTAACCAATGGTGTATCTTTCTTTAATTCACCACCTAATAGAGCTTGATTGGTATCTAGTACATGTTGTGGCACCTACAGTTGTTTCTTATCTTACAATATTACTTCAACCACAGATTCCTCATCTGATGTATCAGTACCTGTAACATTTTATACTTCAGCCTCCTTGGTCTCTACCTATTTAATGATGGAAATATCCAGTAATGTAATTTTCTTCTTTTTATACCAGAGCTTCAGAAATTTCTTCTGCACATTGATATTGATAGTACCAACAGATTCCATCCAAGAGTATCCAAAAAAAACATCAACATTATCCATATCTGAAGCATAAAAATCAGAATGCAATACATACTTATCCATATTATCCATAGAAATATTCAAATATTTATAAACTTGAATATCCTCATTATCAACCTGTGTATTTTCCATATGTTTTGCTGGAACTTGCAATTTTTTTGCCAAATTAACATTTATAAGATTTTGCTTGCAACTAAGATTTATAGACACAATGATCTTCTCCTTCTAAATACATCCATGAACTTGTAATAAGGAGATACCAGTAGAAAATAACCCCACATGTTTCTCATTATCTTGTTTTCCAACATGAGACCATTTGTCTAAAAAGGATTTTTCAAATTCTTCATCCGAAACTTTGTACTTCTTGCTGTCAGTAGAGTTCCACCATATGGCAACCTCATCTATCAAACCCATCAATACACAACCTTTCCAATGTTTTGGCCATAAGTAATTTTGTATTTTTATGAATTTTTCAATAGTAGGACCATTATCGTTCCCTGTAAAAAAATTCTTGCTAGAAGCCATGAAGATGGTTTTGAAAAAGAATCACTTACTTTATGTGGCAAATTTAAAATGGCCATACTTCAGCCAATATTGCTCAGAATCCTTATTATGACCTATTTTCATAAATGGAATGACCATTCTGCATTTTCCCATTTGTTAGAAATCTCGATCTAGGCACTTTGGAATTTCAGATTTGCGGTGCTATTGTCCCACCGTCGCAAAAATTTCTAAAAAAAGAGCTGATTTTAAATCAACGATATCTCCCTCATCTGGACTCCAATTCAACTAATTGTTTTTTTCATATTGGGTAATGTTTCAAGAGGATTTTAGATATGCAATTAGTTTCTCAAAATTCCTCATAAAACTTGCAAAAATTGACTGGATATCTGCTGTCCATGAATTTTTGTCAAAACATTTATGCAACACAACTGATTTTTAAATCAGTGATATCTCCCTCATTCGGACTCCAATTCAGCCGATTTGTTTTTTCAAATTTGGTATTTTTTTGCAAATAATCTAGATATGCAACTTGTTTCCACAAATTTTGCACTAGAAGTTTCATATATGATTTGAAAACTCATCGCCCCAAAACATTTCCTGCAAAAAATAAAAACAGTTCTCCCTACTTTTCCCAAGAAAATGCTCTGATACCACTTATAATAGACCTGACCTGCAAATACATGAGAATACAAATATTCCCAGAAATAAAAGATTGATCCAATAATATAATCTGAAATGCTTCTTTATTGATCAAAACCCTTAAGGTTGGGTAACACCATACATTCACTCCTTAAGGAAGGAGAACACTCCACAAGCCATATTCTTGCCAATACAATAATCCTTGACATCTCTCAATGGGGAGTCTCTAGCCTCTATATAGGATTCATACATATAATACCATGGGTCATTACCATGATTTTCTCAATACCATACATCTAATGCCATGGGCTTATCACATTATTGCTAACTACTTGTGGTCCCTTACATGACGCTGGTTAACCACTTTATTTATTAACTATGGCCCACCCCATTATTACATTATTCCCTTGGGTACCTTCCTCTGTACCCCATACTATCTCCCCTTAGTATACTACAATCTACTGGGGGCATTGGAGCCTGATTTTTCATTTGGATCCTTGGACATGTATCCCTTCTAGAGTGTTGTTCTCCCATCTGATGAGAGATTCTTGGAAGCCATGGCCTCTTTTGGTCTGTGAACATGGGATATGGAGAAGAGTTCCTTGTCTTGTGTCAAGCTCCTTAAAAAATGAAACAAGGGATATGGAGCATCGTTCCTTGTCTTGTGTCAAGCTCCTTAAAAAATGAAACAAGGGATATGTAGCATGGTTCCTTGTCTTGTGTCAAGCTCCTTAAGAAATGAAACAAAGGATATGGAGCAGAGTTCCTTGTCCTGTGTCAATCTCCTTAAAAAATGAAACAAGGACCATGAGGATAGTTCTTTTACTATGTCAACCTCATTAAAAAATGAATTAGGTCTCCATGAGGATAATTATTTTACTATGCCAACCTCATTAAAAAATGAAATAGGTCTTCATGAGCATGGTTCTTTTCCCATGTCAAGCTCGTTAAAAAATGAAACACATCCCCTTCCAATTTGAGTCTTTGATTAGATCTCGTAAAATCCCAGTCGAGTCTTTCACTTGATCTCATAAGTGAACCTTATTTCCATCCTCTTAGGTGAATGAAATGAAGCTTGGGGAGCATGTACCTTGAATTGAGTCATTATGCTATGGGCACGCAAACTTATCTCAAGCATACTTTATATTTGTTTCAAGCTTGTGTCAAAATGAAACCAAATCCAAGCATAGTTTTTTCTCATGTTTCAAGCTTGTGAAAAATGAAAGCATCTTCAAGTATGCTCAAGCATAGTTTCCCGCATTTCAATCTTCTGTAAAAATGAAACCATTCCCACTTACATCTCATGGTTTCCATTTTTATCCGCCAATTTTTTTCCAGATGAGCCTTGGTTCTTTCATTCCATCATCACCATCTCTTTGGCCGATCATATGCCTTCACTTGGTTGTTTTGCCTGTCACTGAGGAACATCGGTGATGAGTGGTCTTACTAGCCAACCTACTAACCTTTACATGTTTTGAGCAGTTCCCTCATGACTGGAACCAGTTGCTATCCTTTCATACCACTCATTCCTTCAGGTGGAGTCCTCTTTCAGCACTTTTTAGACTCCAAAAATATGAAATGATTGTCGAGTACTTATCATTTCAAACTCATTAAAGTAAATGAATTGACTTCTACTCAGTATAAGTTTAACCCTTTTCTGGACTGAGATAGACTGTTGTATGAAAAGGGAACACCTTAGTCGAACATGGCTAGGAGGTTCTCTCGAATATTTTTTTCTACCTTTTTGGATTCGAGAGACAAATTATGAAAAGGGACATGATAGAGTTTTTTTTTTTCTCTTTCTCAAACTCTGTAAATGTGAAAAAGATACCAAGTTATTCTTACATCAGACTCGTTAAAACTTTACGACGAAAGACTCATCACCATGATGAGACTGAGTTTCTCTTGCCTAGGACTCATTGTTATAGACATATTTGGGCACTACAACCCTAATATTATATGTCAATAAACCAAGGGATATTTAACCCCTAAAAGTGTTGTTTCATACCCTAAAGGATCGTGGTCAACTGATTACATCATTCCCCAAAAGTTCCACTTGAAAAACCACTCAGAACTTGCCAAAACTGGACCATACTAACTGCCCCACTATCAAGGTGAGATGCATACGGACTTCTACACTAGCCAGGTGCGATGCATACTGAAGAGGCCTTCTGTAGGGTGCAATGAGTGAGGATGGACAAATGTTCGAGACATTTTGCTAAGTGGATGCTCATGGAATCTTCTAGAAACTTCTCCTATGACACTTGCCTCTTTGAATTCGCCCAGGGATGAGTAAGAGATCCAAGAAATCTCCAAGTGGAACCAAGAACAACAAGTGGAATGACACTAATCAAAAACCCAGAGATGACTCACACCCTTGCAGACATCTATAAATGGATCCCTCATCTGAGAGATCTAGAGGCTGGAATTTTGTAATTTGTAAGGAAGTGCTGATAGTTTGTCTTTGAGAAAGAGCATTGTATTGTTGGGTGATTTTGCTTTTCATGAGGTGAAGAGGGTTTTGATGCTGGGAGGATGATGCTGGATCAGACAGCTGGGTTGTAATTCTCCCTTCTACTATTAATAAATTTCTTTGAGTTTTCGTCCATACAAACATGTATTTTTGAATGTTGTTATTCGTGAATGCTATTGTATGTTCAATGTATTTCTGATTTTGCATTGTTTATGATATAATAGATTGAGATGCTTTGATGGTGTTTGTTACTTTGCCTCTATAGGTGTTCATTGAGCGAGATAAGTAGGAGAAGAGGTGCAAGCTCTATCAAGGGAGAGAGAAATCAAGCAAGGAGTCAAGCGAAAGATCCAGGTTGGTCTGTTTGCTTCTCTCTTATCTATCATACATAAAGGAAGTCGCAAATTTCTTTGATTGTTTGTTTCTAGGATAGCTACCAATCCTAGTGGGACTAGCAGATTGAAAAGACACTAGTTTTTCCAGAAACAAAATGGCGATTCTGTTGGGGATCGAATAGTTTGTTTGTTTGTTTTTGATTGTTTATTTTATAAACTATAGATGGAGCCTGAAGTTAGCTAGATAGCCTTCGAACTGCTCTTACTCTACAATTGCAAAGTAGATAAATGTTGCTTCAGTAAATCTTTGGCTTAGTTTATGATTTGAACCTCTGACTTACAAGCATTCTAGATGCCTTGTTGGTAGCTCAATAACTTTCCAAGATCATACCACTGTACTTTGTTCTTTAATTTTGCATAATAGCTTATCTTAACTCACTGAATTCAGTTGCAAATTTGAGCCAAAACCCACCTTAGTTGTGCTCCCTGGCCCATCGCACTGTTTGTCATTGGAAGCTAGTATGCATCAAACTTACCAAGTGTAGCAGGTGAGATGCATCCCTATTTTTGTGAAGCACAGGTGTGATGACTGAGTAGTCCTATTTCTATCCTTGAAATTTGGGTTTTTTCTCCTTGTTTTTAGCTTTGTTCAATTGTTTTTCTGCTTATGAACAATACCTCATTGTTGAAGCCTCCTTAATTTACATAGTTTAGCATCCATTGGTTAGGATTAGCAAATGTTTTTATGTATTTGTCCATCATTTGTAATTCGTTGTCGAAAAGTTGCTTAAATCAAACCATCGTTTTGGTGCAAAAGAGTGTCGTAACTATCGTTTGTATCAAAAAATGAAGTGTCGTTGAGTCTTCCTTCCTTGGATAGACGATTAAACTTTTTGTCATGTATTTGATTTGATTTGTTGATATTTGAAGTGTCAAAAGCATCTTCTATTCGAAATTGAAAAGTTTCTTTTAACTCTTCCTTTCATTTTGAAAAAGAAATTGTCGAAATCTCGCTTTGAAGAAAATATTTTAGATCTATACTTAGTTTTCCTTTTTTTTATTTCTCACATTAAGGGAATGAAAAACAAATACATGCATTTGTATTTGCATTTAGACTGTGTGTGAAAAATGATTTAGGAAAAGTGCATTTAGTGTGTGCTCTTTTCTCTTTGTTTGAAAGAATCGTAATCTTCTTTCCTTAGTAGCTAAGATTTTCATTTCTAAAAATAAACAACGATTGTTTATCATTTTAGATTACATATTTAGGAATTTTACACTTACATCATGCGGTGAACCTTGAAAGACAAACTTCTAAACAAGATCAGCTCTAAAATAAATTTCAATGAACTTAACAATGCTTTGGAACTTAACGCAAAACATCTAGAGGTCTAGGCCAGAGACGTGTTCCAGCATCGTAAAATCTAGTAACTATTGTTTTCATCGAAGGTTAGGTGATTCCTCCTCTTTGATATGACAAGTGCTAGCACGGACTTGTGCTCCTCGTACCGTCGAGTATATATTGGGAGACCATAATAGGCTGATATCCTTTATCCATAGGAAGCTATGTCTGCCGCCCTATCGATCGCAATGCACTGAACACAACTTTCGGGAAGATTGAATGTCGTACATAAGTCCTTGGTAATTTCTCTTTAATTTATCACCAAGGTGTATTTTCCAGTTTTGCGATTGGTTTGGTAATCCCTCTGTCTAGATCTCCAGAGTAGTCACTTTCGTTCCTTTTCAACTCCTTAAAAGAAAAGGTCCATTTGAGCACTTGTCACTTTAGGCTCATTAAAAATTGAAGGGGACTAGAGTCATCTTTAGCTTTTTCTTGACTCTTAAAAATTTAAAAAGCAAAGTTGTGTCAAAGTGTCATTTAAAATTTATTTAAATTCGGAATAACATTATTTTCCTCTTAATTTTGAGTTGATCTAGTAATCCGCAATCGTGGAAGAAAGTCAATCAAAACCCCATCATTCGCAGAGACTAGCGAGTCAACCGTCTTTGACTTCGGAAATGAAACCATTCTAGGCGAAACGGTTTCATTTAACTGATTCGAATTCACCTGATTTATTTTAAACTTGTGTTTCAAAGCCGTCAGAGACTACAGTTACTCTGATCATTTTTGGTACATCTACCTTTAGAGAAGAAGTTCCGCAGTTGCAAGAAGACATTAAAACTGACCCTAGTATAATAGTAGACACTTCTATACCTAAAGCAGCTCTAGTTAGAGCTGATCCAGAGACTGAAGTTCACTTAGCTGAACATCTGGAAGTTGAGTTCCAGAATTTAGAAGGTGTCGCCCCTCTGATATCTGTCACTACAGAAGCAATATCTTCTTCGGCTCTAGAAATATTTTACAGACCTGAAGGTCTACCTCTTCCACTTGGAATGATTGCAATAGAAGAGATAGTAGAGGATCTTCCATCCAGTACCCTATTGCATTTTGGAACTGGGATTTTCTTATATCCTTCTACTCTTGAAGTTAGTTCTCTTAATCATCCTTCATCGCAAGTTCCTGTCGAATCGCTAGAAAATATTTTGGATAGACTGAATATGTCTGAGAAACCATCAACATCTAGGACTGTATCATCCGATACAACTATGGCAGAGCTTCCTGCTACCATTCCTAGAATGTTTGCTGGTATACCATCTGTCCCGACTAGTTACCAATCACTAGCTGGAGTCCATTCAGGGACTGTTTCGGTGACATGGTATGTTCCTATTTGTTCATCCGGAATCCCATCTGGTATTTCATATGTTGAAACTCAACAAGTTGATCCGGCATGCCAGTATCAATTGGAAAGTCCAGTGTTCAAAGACCGATATATCCTTTGAACACTGGACTGCCGACATACGAAGGGTAGTATGATTTTTCATTGTTCCCTCCTGGAGAACAACCATATGAGAGTTTACAACAAAATTCAGGTCCAACTGGAATTACATCCAGTGGTTGGGTACCAATACTGCCTCAATAACCAAGGGTTGTATATCCAATACAACCAACCCATCCTATGTCGAATATTCCCACTACACCTGCTATTGTGACTATGTTGCAAGTACAAGCATTACCTGCTGTGTGTCAACCTCAAGTCTCCCAGGTTGCAATAAAACAACCTCTTGTCTCTACAGCTCAATCACAACCTCGGGTTAGTGCTTCCTTACCTAGAATGACTCAGGCCCAAACGAGTATGATCACTCCGCATCTTGGTAAATTTTCCAGTATTGGGCAACAACAAATGGTCCAACAACCATGGCTGGCACAATACCAACAACCGCAATTCCAGCAAACCTACCGAGGACCTGAGCAACAAGGCTTTGTAGGTAATGGACAACCGCATTTTCAAAATTGTTATCAACAACCATACTATAATGGTTATGTCCAACAACCTTATCAAAGTTACTAGCATCAGATACATTATGTTGGTATGCAAAGACCTACTACTCAGGTGATTCCATCTTATCCTGGGTATGCTTCACCTAACCTAAATCAACAGTTGCCTTTTTTAGTGACTCTAGAATTACTAGATCTGAACCGGTTGACAAATGATCCAATTGCATACGCCCCTTGGTGGCCAGCGATTCCTCATAAACTTCCCTATGATATTCCTAAATTCAATGGAAATCCAGGTGAAGACCCATCGAATCATGTAATGACCTTTCATTTGTGGTGCTCATCTAACACCCTGAATGATGACTCGATTAGGCTTTGCCTTTCTCAATGAACGCTAACTGGTTTGACAACAAAATGGTATATTGAATTGCATAGAGCTTCGTTTGATAACTTCAGTGCCCTTGCCACTACTTTTCTAACCCACTTTCAGTTACCCATAAGGTACGAGACGGGGACAGAACTCCTTACCAACTTTAAACAGACAACAACTACTCACATATCCGATCATATTCATGAGTGGCGATGCCATCATCAAATGGTAAAGATGTATGTTCCTGATCAGCTTCTAGCTGAGTGGTTTATTAAGTCATGACTGCCTTCTATTACAGAGGATGTGGCCAAAGGAGGAGTTGTCACTAAAGAGAAAGTCATTTCTCATGCACAATATTTAGACTTGATCTATACTCAGTTTGGCACGCTCTATGACAAAATTCCGGATGCTCCTAGGCCATATTTTTTCCTTCCTCCCCCTCCTAAATCAAACAGGGACTCTCACACCAGTGATGGTGTCATTGGTGTCTCAAGCACGAAAACTGCAAAGGCTCCATCTAAAAAAGACCTTGCAGTTTCTAGTCAAAAAGAAAATGAAGAACCTCTTGCCTCGAAGATTAATGCCGTGTCATCTGACAAGGGCAAGTATCTAAAGCAACTAGGGGGCAAGAAGAAAGAGAAAAATAATGAGAAGAAACAGGAAAATTCATCTCTTGAAAAATCTTCTCAAAACCCTACTGGGCAAAAGAAACCTCATTATCCATGTTACATATGCGACGACAAGCATTTCACGAAAGGTTGTCCACATAAAGCCGAGGTTATGAAATTTTTAAAGACTTCAAGTACCTCAGCGGTGTTGACTGGTCCGTTTCCGAGCCCAGGAATAAATTTGGTTGCTATCGATCATGCTTCCCCATCCCAAGTGCTTATGCTATCCATCTCAAAATAGCAAAATGATGCTTTGATATCAACAAGAAACAAAGATTAGGGAATCCACCGTCATCGAACAACAAGGCTACAGATCAACCTAGTAGTTCGACAATAACTTCGCCAGAAGTTGTTTCGCCCATCATTCTTGAACTAACTATAAAGCCGCCAAAGGGAGTAGTACATAAATCGACATTTAATCCTCGTGCTCGAGCAACACAGAATTATAATATAATGGAGGATCTGCCACAATCGCCATCCGCTATGTCGACACTTCAAGTACTACAGAATTGGCCCTCCCAAAAGCAGGCTTTGTTATCAACAGTAGGTGGGATTGATCCAGTGGATTCCAATCTTGTGGCCTTTAACCATAAAGGATACGAACCTCAGTTACCAGGCCAACTCACTTTCCTTATACAGGTAAAATCCCTCAATAAAACTGTTCATCAAACAATCATTGATGAGGGGGCATCTACCTATATTATGTCAACGAGTTGCTGGAAAACTTTAGGTTCACCACCCTTGTCACGATCATCAACGGCATTAAAAGCATTCGATGGAAGAACATACACATCGTATGCGATATTTAGTAACTTGCAAATTGAACTGGGGGGAAAGACATTAGAAATTGAAGTCGAGGTCGTTGATGGAAACCTTGACTACAATATCTTACTGGGAAGGCCCTGGATTTATGCTATGGCCGCCGTTGTGTCAACATATTTTAGAAGGATTGCATTTCCCTTCCAAGGTGGAATTACAATCATTGACCAACTAACCTTTCTCCCCAACAGTTCACAAGCTACTGGAAGCATTCCATTGATCCATGGAAGTTCTCAATTGCTTCAAAATGTTGGAGTAGGTCTCCTAAAAGACCCTTCCTTAATGGGTACTTTTGCCCTCCCACCTCCAAGTAATTTGGTGGAAGTGGCCATAATGGAAACCTCTCATATGATATCTTCTACATCATCAAAGATTAAGAAGAACTCTGACCATTTTTATAGTGTGGATCATCATGAGGTGTTGCCCCCAAGCCCCATAGAATCTTTGTAGCATTCAATTTTCTGGGCCTCGGCGGTGAACCCAAATCAACACTCAGTGAGTGTTTGGAGAGATAGGTCTCTAGAGTATGGTACCTCTTCCGATCCTTGGTCTCGTATACATTCTACAGATGAAGGAATCATTCAGTCTATGATGATAGGAGAGATGTCATGGGAAGGTTACCACCATCATTCCCACCTTCAAGATAAAAGTGATGATTATTCAAGCGACCTTAATCATCCTTGAGTCTTTGATTTTCTATCAAATACTATAAATACAGTAGCTTTTGAGTGAAATCTGTCCAATATTGAAGAAACTATTGCCATTAATATCTCGACCAAACCTAATGTTGTAGAGAATATTCATGTTGGCAAATCATGTTCTTCATCAGAACTGGAAATTTACTGCGCTCTCTTTCGCGAATTAAGAGATGTCTTTGCATGGTCATATGAAGAAATGCTAGGCATTGACTCGAGAATCATTGAACATGAAACAAAGATGTATCGAGATGTTAAACCAGTAAGACAATAGCTTCGACCTGTTCATCCAAAGAAAGTCGTTTCCATTAAAGTAGAAGTTGAAAAAAATTTGCATGTTGGTTTCATTTACCGAGTTCCTCACACTGATTGGGTATCGAACATTGTTCCTATAATAAACAAACAAGGAATGATTAGAGTGTTTGTCGATTATAGGGATGTAAATCAAGCTTGTCCAAAAGACAACTATCCTACACCCTTCATTGACCAGATAATTGACGAATGTGCTGGATGTGAAATTTTTTCATTTATGGATGGATTTTCTGGATACAACCAAATCAATATTCGCCCACAGGACCAGTTAAAGACTGCATTTACATGTCCATGGGGAACATTCGCGTATTGAAAATTACCTTTTGGTTTGAAGAACGCAGGGGCAAATTTTCAAAGGGCAATGAACTATTCCTTCCATGACATCAAGCACATCGTTCAACCATATCTCGACGATTTACTGGCTCATTTGCGAAAGCGGACTGATCATCCGCAGCATTTGAGAGCCATATTTCTACATTGCTGACACTACAAGATACGACTCAATCCACAAAAGTGTGTGTTTTGTGTTGGTTCCAGTCGATTACTTGGTTTTTTAGTTTTTAAAGACAGAATTCGACTTGACCCATGTAAGGTTCAGGCAATCCTTGACATGCCTCCACCTTCAAATTTGCTTCAGATTCAAAAACTCCAAGGAAAAGCAAAATTTCTGAGGAGGTTCATTTAGCATTACGCCAAACTTGCTAAAGGTTATACGCGTCTTTTGAAGAAATAATTACCCTTCAACTGGGATCAGGTTGTGCAAGCTTCCTTTGATGCTTTAAAAGATTCCCTGATAAAAGCATCATTAATGTATGCTCCTGACTATCAAAAAGACTTTAACCTGTATCTCGTTGCCGTAGATACAACCATCGCGATGGTTTTAGTGCAAGAAAATGATGAAATAGAACATCCTATATATTATTTAAGTCAAAACTTAAATGATATAGAAAACAAATACTCCTATGTTGAAAAGCTAGCTTTAGTAGTTGTTCAAGCAGTGTAGAGATTTCGACACTATATACTCTTTCGCAAAACTACCATTATGTTAGATTGCAACCCTATGACCTACATACTGTAGTGTCAATTACTGGGGGGAAAATATTCCAAATGGATAGCCATTTTGCAAGAGTTTGATCAGGAATTCACTAAATCCAAATCAAATAAGTCTCTCGTCTTTGCGGAGTTACTTTGTGACCTTCCATCGCCATCCAATGGTTTAACATATAAATCATGAATCGTGGATGAGACTCTATTTCTGATATCATCAAGCAATCCATGGTATGGAGATATACTGATCTATCTCCAAACCCAAACTTTTAGGCCAAACACCTCTCGCTCGGAACAACGACGTATTCGATACCAAGCCAAATACTACATGATCATCGGTGATAAACTATACCGTCGTGGTGTCAATACAGCTTTGTGAAGGTGCCTTACGCATGAGGAGGTCGAAAATGTTCTGAATGACTATCATTCAGGTGCATGTGGGAGGCATCTATCTGGTTATGCTACTGCACAAAAGATCTTACGAGCTGGTTACTTCTGGCCCATAATATTCAAACACTGCATAATTGCAGCTAGAAGTTGCCAGGCTTGTCATATTTTTGATCGCAAAACTTGATTACCACCTACACCACTGCGTCCAGTAGCTGCTATTGGGTGATTCGCTAAATGGGGCACTGATTTCATGACATGTAACTCCACCTCGGCCGGGGGGCATGGGTATATTATAGTTGCTGTCGACTATTTTACAAAGTGGGCTGAGGCGATGCCTACATTAAACAACAACGGCAAAATGGCTGCTCTTTTATTTTTCAATCATGTAGTCTTTAGATTCGGAGTTCCATAGGCTATAGTCACAGATCATGGATCGCATTTTTGCAATCACATGATGATTGAATTGACTGCCAAATTAGGACTATCCCACGATAGTTCTACTCCATATTATCCGCAGGCTAACGGACAGGTTGAGGTGATCAACAAAGTCCTTAAGTGCATGGTGAAGAGAATGATTGGAGTCGAAAAACTGGAATTGGAATTTAATCCTGTACTCAGCTTTGTGGGCATATAGGAATTCGGTGAGAAATGCGACCGTATTTACACCTTTTCAGTTGGTGTATAGTCTGGAAGCTGTCTTACCAATTCAGTGCGAAATTTCATCTCTCAAACTCACAATTGATCTGCTTCCTGAAACTTCAGAGGAAGAGGCTTGCTTATTGGAACTAATCCACCTGGATGAAACGCGTCATGATGCCGCGCAGCTAACAAAGCACATAAGAAACATGTTAAGGCGCAATTTGACAAAAATGTCAAACCTCGTGTCTTCTCAGAAGGTGACCTAGTCTTTCTTTATGATCAGGACTCTGACAAATTGGGATAAATTAAGTTTGAACCATTATGGATGGGCCCCTACATTGTTAGATGATTATTGACAAAAGGAGCCTATGCACTAGTGGATTATGATGGGATTCCACTGTCGCAACCCCGAAACAGGTTGTATCTTAAGAATTACTATGCTTAATTAAGTATAGTACACTCTTTGTATATATAATTTTGTTACATTTTTGTTTTCTTTTAGAGTTATCATTTTGGTTAGGTAATTCACTTTGCATTTGTTGCATATGTTAGACTTTTTGGAACCATTTGTTAGATACACTGATGGAGCTAGTCGTAGTACATGGAATCTATCTTCTGCAGCCTGGGCCATTTTCACTCCAAGCGGTGAGTTAGTGAGTTTCAGGGGGATATGTATTGGTCGATCGACGAACAACATTGCTGAGTATAGCGCGCTAATTGAATTGCTCTCTGATCCGACTCGTTGTAAGGCTAGATTCACAACTCGTCATTCTACAGCTCACTGGTGTTTATTCCGTTCGGAACCTGGCTATTTATCGTATGTTCCTAAGAGTCAGGATTTTGGAAAGACAGTTTGATTCCATTCAATATCAACATATTTCCAGAAACATAAAAATATTAACTGATTCATTAGCAAACTATGTGTTAGATAGGCATTTGCAGCATTTGTAAAGAAAGCATTTTACATTAATATTTGCATCAAGATTGCATAACTTAACCAAAATAAAACTCTGAAAATCAAAAATATATAACTGTTTGTAGTTTTTACAAAATTTTTTGTGTCCAAGACAAAATCGGTCACATGACCAAGAAACTCAAAAAAGAATGTAGAAAAGCATCCTAGACTAATGATGTTGGTGATAACATGTCACCGCCTGTGTGATCATGCACAAGAGTCGGGTCCATTGACTTGGCACACTAGTAGTGTGGCGCTGGAACCTCAAGGATAACTCATCGGTCCTAACATCTTGAATACTAAGAGTGAGGCCCTCGATCTAATCTTGCAACACTGCTAGGGTCTCCGATATGTCCAGATCTCGAAGGACGACCCTCCCTACATCCTCTCCTGTTGGAGCATCAGCTGCCACCCGTAGGCGTGTCGTTGGTTGCACTAGCCCAATATTTGCACACACATATGAGTTTGATTAGTCTTGATAACATTTAAAAACACAAAAACATTATAAAACTGATAAACAAAGATGTGGTCGAATCATTTTACCCATTTCACTCCACTGCTCGCCAACTGAAAACGCCAAATCCAGGTTGCCTTCGAAATCCATCCCGACATATGGATACTCCGCAAAGACCATCTCCTCACGGTCGAACCACTCAAAGAAGGCATCATAGAAAGAAATCTGTGATTGACCAACATGTCTGGCCATAAAATCAACCCATCTCTGCATCCATGGTTCCCTTGGTGCTGGCAATCCTAGTGAAATATACTAAGGCTACATCAGTGGAATCCTCTCCAAGGAAAACACAGTCAATATAGAATCGTAGAATTTTTTTTTGGATCTTCCATTCTTTACTTTGGAGAGTTGTTCTTTTATGACAGGGAGTACCGCCTCACACCAAGTGAACACCTTTGGTTCTAGGCATTCTAGGGCGTACTGCATGTAAGATTTGTTTTCCAAATGAAAAGCCATGCTACCAGCCAATCTAGCAAAGGTAAATAAGATGGTCCTTAAGGGTCGATCTTTGAGATCCCGGATATTGATCTTGCCATCTCTACTAGGTTGAGATCCATCTCTACAGAACTAATGGATATAATCTCTCATAGATTCACCTCCACGGGCGGATCCTGATAGTGAAAGAGGGGCACCCCCTCTTGATAACCTCGTTAAAAAGTAAATATCCTCGACTGTAAATGGAATAGATTTGCCTCTGATTTGGAATACCTCGTTGATTGGATCCCAAGCATCGAGAAAATATTGCAACAAAATGATTTGTTGCCTCATGCTGGATATGCAGAAGAATTTGAGCAAACCACAGTTTTGTAATGCAGTAACTGTACCCTGATCATGTAGGGCAATCATGTCCTCTTCTTCATGTTCATGTTCATGCCATGTGATGACCATCTTGATCCAACAAATCTGAAACACAGACAAAATATAAGTTAGGATCCAAATTTGAGCAAAAACAGGCAAAAATTTCATGAAAAATCACTGTGCAAAGTTTCCCTTCTGCGCCCATCGCACCTTGCCTTTGAGCAAGGTGAGATGCATACTGACTGGCCAGTGTACAGCTCAGTATGCATTGCTCCTTTTGATACAGAATAGGTGCGATGAGGAGAGAACGAATTCTTCAAACCCCAGGGGAACAGAAGAATGGGAAAAATTGCTCAAAATCAAGAAAGGATGGAATGAAAATGAAGAGCTCAAGGTTAGCTCCTACCTGATCCTGATGGCACGGAGAATAGTCCACTGAATCTACTGAAATCAGATGGTGAAAATTGAGTGGGAAGACCACTCCAGAGCTCCAAAATACCAAATTCGAAATAAAATAATGAAAATGAAAGGTAAAGCTACTTTTTATGTTTACTATTCACGTACTTCAAGTAAAATGTTAGTTTTCATTCATTTATCATGCATATATATGTATTTCTAATTAATTTGATGGAGTGATGGAGTAGGTTGAACGACCTATGAAAGAATCTAATGTGCTAAATGGTGATTTGAACATTTCTGACCACTAATATGAGCAATGTTTCCATAAGGTTCAAGCTCGTTAAAAAATAAAACTGCCAACTGAGCATATGTTCCCCCAGAGTTCAAGCTTGTTAAAAAATAAACCCACCTTCGGTAAATAACCCTTGTGATCGCAATTATATCAGCTATTTGAACCTTGGTTGTGTTCCCTCCATCACCTCCAACCATTTGGCTGATCATATGCTTCCACTTGGTTGTTTACCACTTTGAGGAACAACTGTGACGAGTGGTCTTGTTAGCCACCCTCTTCACATCACCATGTTTTGAGAAGTTCCAAGATTACTCGGAACCAGTTGCTACCCCGGATACCACTCGTTCCTCAAAAAACAAGTCCACTTTAAACCCTTTTTAGACTCACTAAATATGAAAACATTGTCAAGCAATTGGCCTCTGCAACTCACTAAAGTGATTGGAAGCACCATCCCTCTTGTATATTTTAAACTTTTCAGACCTAAGGGATTATCACATGAAAATGTTCGAACACTTGTCCTTTTCGGCTCGCTAAAGTGATCGGAAAAGTCATCCCTTTTGTATTATTTTAATCTTTTTCAGACTTAAGGGATTATGCTACGAAAAATAACTGCTGGAGTTTTCTTTTTGTCCCTTTTCAAACTCTCTAAACATGAGAAGGACCGAGTTGTCTTTGTCATCAAACTCATTAAAACAATAGCGACAAACTTGTCCACCCAAACAAGAACAAGTTTCAGTGTCGTTAGACTTGTTAAAACATAGTGACAGGTTTGCCCAAAGGGAAAATTATAGAACAAGCATATGTTATCCTCCTCAAGCTTGAGAAAAATAAAGAGGTACTGGTCAGCAATGACTGGGGAAAAAGGGAAGAAAACTTGAAGAATTTTATGGTAGCAGGTCGTTCTGGAATATGACACTTTCACTCCATCACCATGATTGAGTCGGGTTGGATTATTCTGTTCACCAGTCATATCACCATTAGTCCTCAATACCATCCATATTTTGGGGTTAACACTACCAATCCATCTTAGTGTCGCCGATATGTTCAAGAGAGGTAATTCAGAGAATTCACCATCCAGTCAATGCCTCATCCACTGCAACACCTTCAATCTCCATTTTTCATGACTACCATTCCTGAACCTTGTGTCGTCGATTGTTTTCACCTCCAGAAAATCATTTGCTTCGTTTCATGTCATAGATGGGGGATAAATTAAGGCCCTCCTACGACGAGTCAATTCTTGTCGACATCATCTTATTATCCAAGAAGTTGACTTAGAAACAACCCTTTCAGTACTTTGAAGCTTGCATGCCTCAATGGCAAGTTTCTCACTTCCAGCGATAGGTTTACATTAATGGCCTTCAACTGAAATATTTTGCATGGTGTTTGACATCGGATCAAATATTCACATCATGTTAATTGTACTATAGTACCTTGAGGGTAATTATCATTATCAGTGATTCCTCTCGCACCTGTTAACAACTTACATTATTGGCTGGTAATCAGGCGGTGTCTTTCCATGTTGGACTGCAGGACATCTTTTCACATGGATTGACTTGTACATCGGGCGACGATTGAACGAGTTTGAAGACCCCGGATCTAGTTTCATCCATCCAGGCTACGATATATTCAGGGATATAAAGACATCAAATGTACACAGAAGCCGCACAGATAGTCATCTAAGCTAGGGAAGATGACTCTTCATATGAAGAACCAGTCTGCAACTACAGACAATTATTTGTCTTATGTACATGAAAATGAATTTATAAAGCTGAGCATGGGAATGCCCATCTCAGCTAGATCATAAAAATAATATGATGATGATATATTGTATTGTATCTTATATAGGTCACCTTGCAGTTCGAATACCTCGGATCCTCATGATAAAGCATTTCACCCTACATCAAAAGATTTACGACTTCATGCTTTAGGGGGCAACTGTTACAGACATATTTGGGCACTGCAACCCCAATCTTATATGTCGATAAACCAAGGGCTCTTTAACCCCTAAAGGTCAACTGATTATATCATTCCCCAAAAGTTCCACCTGAAAAACCACTCAGAACTGGCCAAAACTAGACCATACTCACTGCCCCACAGTCAAGGTGCGATGCATACTGACTTCTACACTAGCTAGGTGCAATGCATACTAAAGACGCTTTTTTTAGGGTGTGATAAGCAAGGATGGACAAATGTTCGAGATAGTTTGCTAAGTGGATGCTCATGGAATCTTCCAGAAACTTCTCCTATGACACTTGCCTCTCTGAATTCGCCGAGGGATGAGTAAGAGATCCAAGAAATATCCAAGTGGAACCAAGAAAAACAAGTGGAATAACACTAATCAAAAACCCAGAGATGACTCACACCCTTGCAGACATCTATAAATGGATCCCTCATCTGAGAGATCTAGAGGTTAGAATTTTGTAATTTGTAAGGAAGTGATGATAGTTTGTCTTTGAGAAAGAGCATTGTATTGTTGGGTGATTTTGCTTTTCATGAGGTGAAGAGGGCTTTGATGCTGGGAGGATGATGTTGGATCAGACAACTGGGTTGTAATTCTCCCTTCTACTATTAATAAAGTTCTTTGAGTTTTCCTCCATACAATTGTGTATTTGTGAATGTTGTTATTCGTGAATGCTATTGTATGTTCAATGTATTTTTGAGTTTGCATTGTTTATGATATAATAGATCGAGATGCTTTGATGGTGTTTGTTACTTTGTCTCTACAGGTATTCATTGAGCGAGATAAGTAGGAGAAGAGGTGCAAGCTCTATCAATGGAGAGAGAAGTCAAGCAAAGAGTCAAGCAGAAGATCCAGGTTGGTCTCTTTGCTTCTCTCTTATCTATCATACATAAAAGAAATCCAAAATTACTTTGATTTCTTGTTTCTAGTATAGCTACCAATCCTAGTGGGACTAGCAGATCGAAAAGACACTAGTTTTCCTGGAAACATTCGTAAAACTTACTAGGATGGAATCTTCTGAAGGATGAACTTATACGATAAGAATATAGTATGCTCTTCAAGCTTGTGTAAAAATAAAGAGGTACTCACTCTAAATAGTGGGAAGTAATGAAGATGAGACATCCTTTGTATAGGCAGCATGTTGCTCTTGAACATGACACTCTTTTTCTCTTGTGTCGGGCTTAGGATATCCTCACTCAGTCACTTGTCCTCCTGGGTTTGGGTGATCCATTTTTCCTCTCGTTTGACTATTCCACACTGTCATCATGACCTTTAGTCCCATGTTGAGTCAGATGCTGCCACACTCCAGAGTCGTGTCATCAATATGTTCAAGAGAAGTCCAATCTGCAGTTATTTACCTATACATTTTTTGAGTCATTACTACAGTTCTAAATATCACACCACTTTATTCCTTGTTTCATGTCGATGATGGGGGATTCATCATTGCCCTCCTTCGACAAGTCACCTCCTATCAACCTCAGCTCATTATCTCGGAGGATTACTTAGGAACTCCCTTTCAGTACCTTAGAGCTGGCATGCCTTAATGACTAGTTCTTCACATCCGACAACATTTCTTCATTATTGGCTTTCGATCAGGTGATTCCACAAGTGTTCGACCTCAACGTTATTAAGAAATTCATGGATTGTACTATTGTACCTTAAGAGCCATTGTCAATATTGGTGGTTTCTCTTGTACCTATTAATGATCCACATCATTGGCCAGTAATCAGGTGGTTTTCTAGCATCTTTGACTTCAGCATGTTTATTCGCATGCTGGAATTCGTATATTGATCATGTCAGGATGGAGCGCAAGACCCTGAGTCTTGTTTGTTATGGCTCAGGTTGCATGGAGTTTTATGTTATTCATGATTGTACTCATGTTTCTACTATACAGATGGTTGTGACCATACGATGAGACTTTATATTCATGATGATCCTTTTTATCTGGATGGTTGCGCCCTTGCCATGGATATTTTATTTAGTCTTCATCATCTGGATGGTTGTGCCTGTGCCATGGATTCATGTTTTGATCTTAGATATGTATATGTATATGCATCCTTGATTTATAGGTCTCATGATAGTGTGTGTCCTCGTCCATGCAATAATCTCGCAAAGCATCTCAGCCATCACTGCTCGTTCTACCTTTATCCTTTAGGAGGCATCTATTACACAATATTTTGTCACACCCCCTACACTTCCCTGTCTTGAAGTGCCCAAAACATGACCATAATGTAGTGTACTCATCAATATATGTAGTTCAGAGCCTTCCTAAGACATTGATTGGAAAATTCGTTGAGCTTCCCCTAAAGGAAATAGGTCTTTGACCCTAATTTGAGCACCATCGCTCTTATGAGGATAAAAACCACAAAGGTCACATGTTTGTTATAGCTCCAAACCTCGCTCTTGATGTTTGTGATGTTGCACTCATGGCCTAGGGCAACCCCTCCTTCCAAACCTGGTCCAAATATTCAAAAAATAGTGTTTTACTCCCTATACGTGACATTTCCCTGAGCTAAACGCGTGTGTACGCGGGTCTATGTATACCCAACCCGCGTATATGTCTTAAAACACTTAAAAAAATTAAAGCTCCTTAATTTCGGGCCGAGATCGTGGGTTTTACCTACTGATTACCTATTAGTGCCCATGGCCCAATTGTTCCCAACGAATTCCCAACTAAAAAACTACTTTAGGAGAAGTATAAAAAGGCTTCAATGGGAAGTCCTAAGGGAGGAGAGAATAGAGAGAAATATCACTCTACTGAGATTTTTCCTGACCAGGTCTGAAGATCCTTGTGCTTCCAACACTTCCCCCATTTGTAGGAAACCCTTGTTTCCTTGTGTGATGATGTCTTTCTACTTGAGAGATCATGGAGTGAGTCATGGAAGGAGTTTGTTGAAGGCTTGAGACTGGACGGATCTGGAGGATAGTTCCGCTTGGAGTCTGTGAAAGGATGAATCAGGTGAAATCATTCCTTTCTGTACTTTAGTTATTTATAGTAAAAGAAACAATTGTCTTGTTCCTGATATAAATATTCTTCATGTTCATGATGTCAATGTTATAATTCATATGTGAATGGTTGTTTCTAATCATATAACTAACTACCTTTCCTTATGTTATGAAGATGATTTCTTTATGATGCTTGGTCAATATACTGCTGTACTTTCTGGAATTGTTTGTTTTGCAGGTTGAAGGACTAAAAGGAACTCAAAGATGATTTGGACTCTAATTGGATCTTCTCAAACGAAGGACCCTCAGGTGCACCCCTTTTTCGTATAGTTTGTTTATATTAGCATCATGGTTGTATGGAATGTGTGTTTTTCTCTGTAAATAACCTCTGATTTGCTAGGGTATCAACCCAAAGACCCTAGGGGAATTTATCCCTTAACAGAATTGGTGACTTCGCAGGGGACAACAGTATTATTGTTCCTAGTTTGGGTTTATTCAAGCCAATCAGGGCTCAGCTGTCTGTTTGCTTGCTGTTACTGTGTAGTCTGTTCTTGTGAGAACTTGAATTGTAAGTTTGATCAGTTTCTTCAGACTGTTTTTGGTTTTTTCTTGAAATCTTTTATATACGTTTTTTTTTTTTTCCAGTTTACAGAAGCGTATATACGCATGTTTCCTTAGGCTTAGTCGCGTATACATGCATCTGTGCACTAACACAGTCACGTATATCTTGTAATTTTCAAGATTTTTCAAATCTTTTTGCTTCTAAAGGTCTATTTGCTGGTTTGATTCAATCCTGAACAATTACTTTTCTGTGTCAGTCATTAGTTTTATAGCAAGTATCTGATTTCAAATTCTCTTTGATTATGGAAAGTGTGTCTTATTTGTTTTTGCAAGCGTCATCGTTTTTGTTTAAGCATGAAAGATTTCTTGCCAGGAATCTTGGCTGCTCTGATTCCTCAGAGCAGGAAGATTGATCTCAATCTTTGTGTCAAATCTTATTTTGGTGACCTTTTTGTTTGCTTGTCGAAACTACATTTTTGATACCATCTACTTTTCTTGCTTTCCGAAAGTTGTTGATTGACACTTTCTTGGAAATTGTCTTTTTGCTCTTTTGGTCTTTGTTGCCAAGCTCTTATTGCTGCTTTTGATTGTTAAGAGCATCTTGAAACACATTTTTTTGTTGAGTTTTCATCCATGTTGTGTTGTCAGCTTGCAAAGTGTTTTATTGCCAATTTTTCAATCACAAAGTTTCAGTCTTGATGAGAGCACTTTTGAAAAGACGTTTTGCTTTTTCTTTTGAAGAAAACTTCTTGAAAAACATGGTTTTGCTTTCTTGAACTTTGTTTTGATTTAGTTTCTTTTAGTGAATGAAAGTGCATTTTTGTTTGTCTTGAAACTTGCTTTTAGTGTAGAGACAAAAATGATCATTAGCAACTCATATTCCATCTAAACATTTTAAGTGGAAAATCATTTTGATAAACAAGTTACTTTCATTTCTTGATTTAGAGTAGTCTTAAGTCTTGCATCAGCATGTACTCATTGCATTAGGATAAATTTACATATCTTTTTAGGACATCCATAGTTTTGTTAACTTTTGTGAGTGTGAAGCTTGAGTAAAAGAAAAGAAAAGAAAAAATTGTTGCTTTCTTTGAAGTTCCTCTGAACCTAGTAGAAATTTCTTTCATCGAAGAACAAAACGAGTGCATTTGAATATAGTTTGGTTTTTATTAATTTCTTTTGCGTCAAAACACCACAAGTTTCATTTCCGCTTATCCCTTGACTTAAGAATAGCCCATTTAAAAACAAACGCTAATTAAAATATACTAGAACTTTTCATAATTGTCAAGTTAGACACACCAACAAGTTTTAGGATATTTTAGGGCCTTCGATTAGGAGTCTGGAGAGAAAAATCTCCAAGTCCATTTAAACTGTCAAACATAGGAGTCTGAATAGTGAGTGAAAATCCAATAGCGTTAGGGAGACTAAGAAAGCTTCGGATCTGGGAGTTAAGCGCAAGGGTTTTTGAAGATAAGGAAGAGAGATACCCCCTCTCCTACTTGTCGGATCTAACCTCAAGACTGTTCCACTTGGCTTCTGATACGAGTTGGTAACCTTAGTTGCTACTCCTATAGATCTACATAGGTGGCTGCGGAGGGGAATCCCGTGGCACCTGAGGTCGACATTGTATCACTCTCAACAGTACTACTAGAGGGCACCCTTGTGGAGCTAGGGGGCTTGCACCGGCACAGGCTATTATTAGAAGGTTAGTGTAATTTCCTCTATTACCTTCGTTGGTAGGACTGGGTCGTCATTATCCCAGACTATCTTCGGAAGGCCCCTTACTTCACTTTCTTGTATTTTGGTGTCCGGTCCTCATCACCTAGAGTGGAAATACTCAAAAGTTGTTTGATTGGCTGATATCTTTTAGGGACTTTTTAGTGTGTGCTCTATGCTCTTAGTTGGCCTAGCTTTCATTTTTTCTTGAGTCTTTAGCTAGAACTTAATAAAAAATTCAAATTGGCTGACCGATCACCTAGATGGTCTCGAAGATTTCATGGTCTTTCACCACCAGGTTTAGAGCCTTCTCCTAGAAGGCGTAGAGGTAATACTGCCGGTGAGTTTCATCCCGTGGCAGCTGACGCATCAGGGATTGATCCTCCTCACAGGGACATTAGTGTTCAAAACAGGCCTGGTACTTTTGCGGAACAAGAGAGGAACACTCCAGTTCTTTCTCGAGTTCTCTTTCAATTGGAAGATAACATGGAAGTAGAAGAATTTCAAGAGTCGTTAGCGGCTCCGAATCCTCCCTTAGCTTCTAGTTATCCAGAAGTATTACAATACATTGTGTCTCCGATGCATAGACCGTCAAATATAGGTCATATTACGCACTTACCATCAATGGCTACTACTGGAAGCATGGCTTCTACCACAAGTGCTACAACTATGCAGACTCTAACATCAGTACAAGGGGGAGGAACCATCTCCATTCCCTCTGCATCTTTATTTGGGTCTTTTGTAGCACATATTTAGTTGGGTCTACCTCCATTCCTTCTATGAATGGAAATTCCCAAGCCAATGATTTTAGTACTGGATTCTTCCCATTTGGCACCCATTCATAGGGTATTCCGTCAGTTCCATTTAGTGCCTCCACATCCATCATGGGTGGATCAGCTTCATTTCAGGGTTTTCCTTTTGGAAGTGGTCATATACCACATTCCAACTCGACGATAGGATCTATGCCTTTTTCCACTACAGGACAAGGCAGTAATCCCTTTCAAGGTTGGACTAACCTTGTGGTTAGTGGCATGGGAACTGGGAATCTGTTTTTCAGCTAATAAGGGAATAGGCCATACTCCACAGTTAGTTCATTTCGAAGTATTCCTCCCTTAGCTTCTGCTTGGAATCCTTATCAAGGGTTATCGATTCCTTATAATCCTTTAGGAGGGAGCTTCGCCAGTTATGGAGGTTTTACGGTCGGAGTTGGTCAAACTCCGAGTTTTGCTAGATCACAAGGTTTGCCTTTTGGTTTAGCTAGTTCTACGGGTTACTTCGGGTAGCCTGGTGCCTACCAAAATCTAGGCCAATCTTTTGAGAACTTTGGGAACTCCGCCCAGTCTGGGTGGAATCCCCAAGGTCCTCCTAGGTTTCCTTTTTTGGCAACATTGAATTTTCTAGATCTCACGAAATTAAAAAACGATCCAATCAAACACAATCTAGCCTGGCCTCCAGTCCCAACCAAACTCCCTTCGGACATTCCAAAGTTCGAGGGAAAGGGTGGTGAAGAGTCGGGCGACCATGTAACCACATTCCATCTGTGGTGCTCATCAAACTCGCTTATTGATGACTTGATTAGGTTGAGACTTCTTCAACGCACTTTGACTGGTAATGCGGCCAAGTGGTATATAGAGTTTCCAGGGGGCAGCTTTACATATTTCGCTGACTTAGCTAATATTTTCTTAAATCACTTCCAATTGCCCATTCGTTATGATGCCGGAACTGAACTTCTGGTAAGAAGAAGAAGAAGAAAGGACGAGGTAAGAAAAAGAGTCAAGATGGGAAGACTGATGCAAATAATCCTGGAAATAATGCTGGTGGTGGTAGAAATGAGTCTAAAAAGAAAGTCAAGTTTCCATGCAAGTTATGCAGTGGAGACCATTTAACTCATCTCTACCCCAAGATTCAAGATGCTCAGCGCTTGTTAGGGTAGCAAGGGACTTCTAGTTCTCAAGCTGTGTTAACCAACCCTTTTCCCCAAGGGTAGCAACTTCTTGCTGGCACGAGTTCAAACCTTGGTACCTCCGCAGGGGGCAACTAGGAAGGGGACAAGTCATCAAATGTTTTCATGATGGGTTCCAATGTCCATGTGGCCACATGGTCACACGATTATGGTGAAGGTGAAACTTCCAAGGATAAAACAGTTCCTGAAATTACCAACCCACTTCATATTGAGCGACCCTCTATCGATACTATACCACGGGTACCGAAAGGTTCCACTAAACGTGCGACTATCAACCCTAATATTAGGGCAGCCTAGAATTACTCCATTGTTGATGATCTGGCTCAGATTCCATGTGCTCTGTTCGCTTTAGAGGTGCTCCAGTCATGTCCTGCTCAAAGAAGTGCCTTTCTGTTGGCAATGGGGGCAGTGGATCCAAATAATTCTTTAGCTCTCACTTTTGATATGCATAATGTCAAAAAGAGACTTCCTTATCATATGGCTTTCCAGATAAAGTCTACCTATCAGAAAACTAATATTTTTCGGACGGTTATAGATGAGGGAGCTTCCATGTGTGTCATGTCTATGTCATGTTGGAAGGTCATTGGATGGCCTTCGGTTGTTCGTTCACCTACCCTCTTGACAGCGTTTGATGGTCATTCTCATAGGCCATACGGGATTATCTCGGCCTTTCCTATATGTGTTGGGGGGAAGGTTGTTAATATTGAAGTAGAAGTCATCGATGCTAACCTAGACTACAATCTCCTCTTAGGAAGGAACTGGATATATGAAATGGATGCCGTTGTTTCGACTTTGTTTCGTGTTATTTGCTTTCCTCATGAAGGGAAAATCGTTAAGGTTGATCAATTGGATTATTTTCCAGTTGATCCTCAAGAAAATTCGGACTCTACTGTTCCCTTAGTGGATAACCCTTGTCCACCTACTCAGAATCTAGGAGTCAAGATGTACTCTTTATTAATGGGTACGTTTGATTTTCTCCCTCCTACAACTAGAATAGATACAATTTCATCCTCCAAGGACCCTTTACAGAAAGAGTCTGTTCAAGCTCATTATTTTTCAGATCCTGGAGCCTTATCTTCATTTGCAACCACATCAAATGATGGTAAGGTGGGTGGAATAGAATCTCTTATGTCTGCAGTAGAGCCTAGATGTGAATCTATCGATAACTCTACAGATGATCATCCTACTCTTTCCTCAGAGAAAGGGATAGATGGTGATGTGGTTCATCCTTGGACCCTTGATTCCACTTCTGCGTTGGATTGCTCGAATATTGTTTTTCCATCTGACAAAGCGATATTCGAAGCAATGACAGTTGTAGATCGACCTTTGGAAGATTTACATCGTCGGTCATGTTTTCATTCCCCTTTGCATGAAGTCGAATCCAGGTCCTCCAGTCTGACTAGCGATGTTTGTACGGTTCCTTTGGCTCCAACACAGTTATTCACCAAAGGAAGTATATTGATTGGTTTGATAATAGTACCGATAAGCATCCCTAGGACCAAGCGGGTGGAGTCCCCTGACGGGATCTACCTTAAGAAGTACTTTGCGTAGTAACTAGGCAATGGCTTCTTTGTAAATTTTGTATATTTGTACACATCTCATCGAGAGTTTTTTATATCGATACTTTTGGTCTATTGTGGCAGGAGTTGATGTATGACTTGGTCTAGTTTGGATTCGTTGATGGTGCTAGTCAGCACACTCAGAACCTCGCTTCTGTAGCTTGGGTACTCTACTATCCAACTGGTCAATTGATGGTGTAAATGGGAGTATGCATTGGTCCCACTTTAAATAATATGGTTGAGTATACTGCCGTCATTAATTTACTATCCGAAGCCATTTCTTATGAAATTGATTTGTTGGTAGTCTATCTTGATTCACAATTGATAGTGTCACAATTGAATAACATTTATCGGGTAAGGGATCCATGTTTATATCACTAGTATTTAAGGGTGGGGTTGTTGGAAAGATCATTTACTTATATTAATTATTCGCACATTCCAAGGTCTCATAATTGGTTAGCTGATTCTATTGCTAATCAAGCATTAGACTGGCACATCAATCATTCATCACAATAAAATCAAGCATCAAAAAGTCAAACTGTATATATATATCATAAAACATTTCGAGTGTACATAAGTGTGTCCAAAATAATATACAAAAATTAGGACTCAAATTCCCATAATCATGTCCAGTACATCTAGTTCCCTGGCTCACGATGAGCGGCTAAATAGGTAACTATCGCATTGGCCACATGCCTAAGAGTGTGAACCTAGTCACGTGGCATGCCAACCACATGACGCTGCATATCTACAGGAAGCTCCTCTACGACAGCCATCGGTACTCCATGAGTGAGTTTCACCAAGTGCCGCTGAACTGTGTGTAGCAGTCGCTCTTTATCTGCAGCTGCCTCTGGGGCCCCTTGGCCGCGACGTCTGTGCTATGGGAACTCATCTGGTCGTAACGGCCCAATATCTGGAACATGATCATCACATTAATCATTTGAATCCTCTAAAAAATATTTTTCAAAATTCATTAATTTGAAAAAAATCAGAAAAAAATCATAAAAATAAAAATACTTACCTATGTCGCCCCATGTTGCGGTCGGTGGTAATACTAGATCGAGATCCCCTCGGAAATCCAACCCAGCATAAGGGTAGTCATCTATGGCAGTGATCTCATCCTCCCACCAGGAGAAGAAGTCATCGTCAAATGCAGTCTGTGGGATGTCCCCACCTCCTAGATGTTTCATCAAGTTAGCCCACCTGCCCATTCGTGGATCTCATGGGGTGCTGATTGAAACCGGTACTCTAGGTCGAAGTGTAGGGACCCTCTCAAAAAAGAAAGAACACAAAATAGTCCCATATCTGAAGTTTTTGGTCTGCCCTCTCTTGATGGAAGTAAGCTGGCTTTTCAGGCTGGCTAGAAGAGGAGTACACCAGTCAAATACAGTGGTGAGACAATCTACCACCAAGCTCATGGCTGGCCATGATGCCTGGTGCAGAGAAGCTGATCCATTCACTCTAGCTCTAGTGAACAAGATTATCCTCAGTGATAGACTCTCTGCATGTTTGATTGGAATTTGACTTCCAACCTTCTCTGGATGTCCCGGGCAATATATATGTACGTAGTCCTCGATCGAGAGACTGCCTCATGTCGTTGTTATAGACATTTTTGTGCCTTGCATCACTGAGCATGAAATGTCAATAATCAAGGGATCCAAATTCCCTAAACATGTTGTTCCTACCCCTAGAGGAACAAGGCCAAGTAACCACAGCAATTCACAAAAGTTCTCCACCTGAAGACACTCAAAAACAAGGCAATTCTGGATCATGTCAACTGCTCCACTAAGCATCTGCGCTGAATGTCAACTGCTCCACTGTCTACCTGCGTTGAATGTCAACTGCAAAGAAGGCTACCTGCGCTGAGCGAGTTTGGACAAGTGGCAGAGTCATTTCTCAAGGTGTCAATGCCCAGGAAGCTTCCAAAATGACACTTGGATTAGGGAATTCGACTGGTGATGAGTAAGAGGTTCCAAATCTCCAAGTGGAAGCAAGAACCTCCAAGTGGACTCAAGAACTGAAGTGGGAGAGGACACTACTCAGCTTCATACCAGCCTCAAGTTGACTCATCCTTTCTCCAAAACTCCTATATATAGATCTCTCTCATGAGGTCTAAGGAGGCTGGAATTTAGTATTTGCAAAGAATTGCTGTTGGTTTGTGGCTAGAAACATTGGGTGTGTTATGCTTTGAAAGGAGCTGAAGAAGGAATTCCATTCTGCTGGGAAGGAGATGCTGGGTTAGAGCCCTATGGGTTGTATCTCTTGCTGAATCCTGTTACTTTCAATAAAGCTTCTTGGTTCTTTCCTATACGCTGGTGTTTATTGTATGATTTGCATTAGTGTATTTGATTTACTTCTAATCCTAAATCATTTATGAATATGTGTATTTGCCTTTGTATTGTGTCCTTCTCTTGTTGCATGTAGCTGTTCTCTTGTCACAGGTAGCTGTTCTCTTGTGATCTCGTGGGAGCAAAAGCAAGGAGGCAAGTAGCTGTGGACACACAAAGAGGAGAGGATTTAGATCGAGGGACAACCGAAAGATAATGGTAAGTCTACCAATCTCCTCTCTTTCATATTTCATAAAGGAAAGAATCATAGTAGCTGTATTCGTTTGTTGCTAAGGCGCTGTCACACCTTAGGTGGATAGGATCGTCCTAAATAGGCATTTTTCCCCACAACAAATTGGCGACTCCACTAGGGAAGAACTTGTTTATTCATTTCATTTGTGTTTCCGTCATTTGTTTACTTCATAGACTTGACAACAATCCTTGAACTGCATCTTTCCCGGATGCAAAGTAAAAGTCGCTGCTTTGATCCAGTATGTTGGACTTGTCTATGATTTAAACTAGATCCACAAACGATTTGATTGATCCTTGTGATAGTCTTTAGTACCCTATCAAAGCATCCCTCTGTTTATACCTTGCTTGTGTTTTTGATTTGGCCTGAAACAGTGTGTTTTTGAGCATTTTGTGACCCAGAAACCAAGAGAAACGAGAGTTTCTCTCTTCATTGTAGGCACTGTGAAGGCAGTCTGCATTTCAACGCAGGTCCCGAAGGGGCTACCTGCGCTGAATGTCAAACTGACAGTGTTGTACCTGCGCTGAACCAGTGTGGCCTTGTGCAGGTAGGATTCTTTGTCCTTTTTGCCCTGTTTTGATCTCTGTTTTTGCAGCCTTTAACCAAGTATAGGTGCTGGTCTGATAACCCTTTTCTTTGCCTGAATTCCGCCCCATTTTTGTACAAAAAGATTGTGAATGTTTTTATGTGTTTGTGCCATCATTTACAGTCTTCCTTTGCATGAGTAAAGTAGTCTTTCTGTAGCCTTTGTTTCAGATCTGATTGAGATTGATCTTAGAAGAGAGTTCATTGGCTGTTTGTTCAGATTGACCATAGTTTTACTTTTGCTTATTGGTTTGAGTTTGTTCTTTTCAAAGTATCAAAAACGAGTCTTTATTTCGAGAATCGCAAAGTGATTGTAATCTATTCTACCCTTGTTGATTTCAAAGAAAAGAGAACTTGTTTATTTTGATCATTGTAAAAGCAAATTCAAAGTTGTGCAAAAAGCTTTCTTTGTAGGCATTTATACTAAGAAAGTGAAAAAAAACACCTGCATTGTGCATTTTGCATTTGATAAGTTTGCATGTTGGATTTAGGGAAAGTGCATTAGAGTGTGCTGATTGCTCTTTGAGAAAAGATAGTCGCTCTCTTTTCCCTTAGTAGCTAGGATTTTCAAAGTTGAAAGATTGTAAAGCTTGCTTATCATCTTAGACTGCATTTAGGAATTTGTATCATACATCTCGTGGTGAACCTTGAAAGGAAAACTTTAAAAATATCAACCTAAAATAAACTGAATGAACCTAACAACGCTTTGTAACATAACGCACAACATAGAGGTCTAGGCTAGAGACGTGTTTCGGCGTCGTTAAACATAGTGACTGTCGATTTCGAAGAAGGTGGGTGATTCCTCCTGAGAGTCGGTGGCGCTAATACGGATTTGTGCTCCCACGTACCGTCGCGTATATATTGGGAGACCCCTATAGGCATATATCTTTTATCCTTAGGAAGCCGTGTCGGCCGCCCTACTGATCGCAATGCAGTGAACACAACATTCACGAAGATCGACCACCCGTACCGTAAAACGTATTCTGTGGTTTTGCGAAAAGTTTGGCACACCCTCTGCCTAGATCTCCAGAGCAGTTCCTTTTGGCCTTTTTCAGACTCTATAACAGAAAAAGTCCATCCGAGCATTTGTCACTTCGGGCTCGTTAAAACATCGAAGGAGACTAGAGTCATCTTTAGCTTTTTCTCGACTCTTTAAAAGTGAAAAAGCAAGTTGTGTCTAAAGCGTCTAATAAAATTCATTCAATTCGGAAACACCAAATTCCCTTTTATATTTTGGTTGATCGAGTAATCCGCAATCGTGGAAGAAATTCAATTGAAACTCCGTCATTTGCGGAGACTTACGAGTCAACTGTCTTTGTCTCCGGAATCGAAAACAATACGGACAAAGCAAACTCGTATAACCGGTTCAAAATCTCCTATCAAAGTTAGAACAAGTGTTCCAACTACATCTGAGATTCCGGTTACTCCAAACATTTTTGGAAACCCTGCCTCTATAGAAGAAGTTCAACAGCCACAGAAGGACAGTAATACTGATCCTAGTCTGGGGGAAAATAATTGTATAACTGAACCAGTTCCATCTGTAACCGGTCCAGAGAGTTTTGTTCCTCAAACAACTGTCGCTGTCGAAACAGCCCCTTCTTCGGCACAAGAAATATTTTACGGACCTGACGGTCTTCCTCTTCCACCGGGTTTGATTGCGATAGAGGAAATTGCAGAGGATTCGCAAGCAAGTACTCCAACCCATTTTGGAGTCGGGGTCACTCTATTTCCTTCATCAGAAGTTAATCCACCACAAGTGGAGGTTCCTGTAGAATCGCTAGGCAATCTATTGGATAGACTTAAAATGTCTGAACAACCGTCATCATTTAGGACTGTGTCAAATGACACAGCGACAGCAGAAGCCCCTGCCGTCACTCCAACAATGTTTGCCGGCATACCATCTGTCCCAACTAGCTCACAACCGCTAGAAGGAGTCCACCAAGGGACTATTTCGACAGTATGGTCTGTTCCAGTTTGTTCTTCCGGAGTAATATCCGGCAACTCTTATGTTGAGACTCGCCAAATTGATCCATTTGGAGGAAGTTTTGGGCAATCCAGTCCCCAAGGACAATCAATCCCCTTGAGTTCCGGATTGCTACCGTATGGGGGGCAGTATGCCCTTTCATTACCCCCTCCGGGAGGGTACCCATACGGGAGTTCGCAACAGTATTCAGGTTATACTGGAGTTACATCAAGTGGTTGGGTACCTATGCTACCTCAACAACCAAGGGTTGTATATTCTATGCAACAGTGTGTACCTATGATGAACATCCCAACCACACCGGCTATTGTAACAGTGTCACAAGTTCAAGCAATGCATTTTGCATGTCAACCTTAGATTTCTCAGGTTGTAATGCAACAGCCCCTTGAACATGGGTCACAACCACAATCGCCAACTGGTGGGGCGACACAGGTCCAAACGGGTACAATTACCCCACACCTTGGTCCAACGGTTAGCATAGCACAACAGAACATGGCTTCACAACCGTGGCTAGTGCAATACCAACAACCACAATTCCAGCAGGTGTACCAAGGTTCTGAGCAGTAGATCTTTGCGAACAGTGGACAACTGTATATCCAAAACGGTCAAAACCAACCACTTTACAGTGGTCAAGTCCACCAACCGTATCAGTCATACCAACATCAATTACATTATGCTGGTATGCAAAGGCCCACTGCTCAAGCGATTCCATCGTACCCTGGTTATGCTTCGCCTAACCTGAATCAAAAGTTACTATTCGTGGCGACTTTAGAGTTACCCGATTTACACCGGTTAACCAACGATCCGATTGCTTATGCCCCTTGGTGGCCAGCGATTCCTCACAAACTTCCATCTGACATTCCTAAATTCAATGGAAATCCAGGTGAAGACCCATCGAATCACGTGATGACTTTTCATCTGTGGTGTTTGTCGAATACCCTGAATGACGATTCGATAAGGCTTCGCCTTTTTCAGAGGACATTGACAGGTCCAGCGGCTAAATGGTATATTGAATTACCTAGAGCCTCGTTCGACAATTTTAGTTCCCTAGCCACGACTTTCTTAACCCATTTTCAATTACCAATAAGGTATGAAACAGGAACAGAAATATTAACCAACTTCAAGCAGACAACTGCCACCCATATATCTGATCATATACATGAGTGGCGTCGTCGTCATAGGATGGTGAAAACATACGTTCCCGATCAGCTGTTAGCTGAATGGTTTATAAAGTCGTTACTTCCTGCTATAACGGAAGATGTGGCGAAAGGGGGAGTCTGTTACACTAAAAAATGTCACCTTGACTACTTACAGTTAGTATGGCTCCAATCAACAAGTCATGCTACCCTCTTAGGCAAGTCTCATGCCTCTGTTATCCATCTCAAACTCAAAGAAGAGAGAAAGTCTTGTAAAAATCATGTTTATCTCTGGGGTCGCAGGTTCTCTCTAGCCTTACCTGCGGGGACGCTGACCATGTTCACAAAATATACGTCCATGGACGCTCTGTATGTTAAGGGACAGGTGCGTCCCTCTGTAAAAGGCAAAATGCGCGAGTTTTATCTTGAAAAAGTTACTTGTGGTTACTTCTAGAACATTCTAGAGGTCGGTTTGATGAAATGGATGCGCCTCCAGTTGGTTCATGTATCTCTATTAAGGGGGAACTTATCCCATCAATAAGGGAGCTATCCCACCCATAGAGGGGGATGATCCCATTGATAGTGGACCTGAATAACCTCTTTACAGCACTATAAATGAAGGCATTGAGCCAGAAGGAGAAGAGGTTGGAGCTATACATTTTCTTTGGGTAAATGCTGCAGGATTTAGGTCTTCCATTAGAGCCTTTGTGAGGAGAGATTGTCTTCACTTGATTCTACTTGGGAGAGGGTGAGCTTTGTCAAAGTAGAGGAAAACCCTTGATGGACCCTGGGAGGAATTTGCACAACACCAAGGCCAGGTTGTAAGAGTTTCTTTGTTTCGTTATTAATACAAACTGGTTTATTTTTCTCAATAGCTTGTGTTAATGAGTTATTTCATGTGTTCCTTGGTCTGCATGTTGAATATATGTTTTATTATATGAAATGCAAGTGCTTGGTAATTGTTTGATTGTTTGTGGTTGCAGAAATTGACTTGAAGGAGGAGCTCATCCGGATCGTCAAGAACGGACTTCAACAACAGCGTTTTGGAATAAGGTAAGCCTAAACACTTGTAGTTTTCATGTTGTAAAAGGTGTATTTAGAGAAAGATCACTCCATTTTGTCTTGTTTGTCATTAGAATGTCTTAGACTTCTAGGAAGGTCAGTCGTGTCCGCACCCTTGACAGATTCCGGGTGACAAATTGGCGACTCCGCTGGGGAATCCATTAATGAGAGAGTCTTTTCCTTTATATGAACTTTGCTTTGAGAAAATCATTTTTATTTTCTGGTTTTTGACTGTGAGAATTAGTATTTGGGTGGCTTAGCTGTAGCTTTAGTTGGCTTTAGTTTTTCTTCCTTTTTCCAGAAAGACGCAGTCTCTGTGTGCTGCACAGTGCGTCCTTGGACGCGCTGTTGTCGACTGCACAGTGCGGGGTCGCGCCTGTGACAACTGCTGGCCTGCGTCTTCCTGTAAAAGTTAAGAAAATTCCATTTTTGCCTTAAATTACTTTTAGATTTTGTTTTTCTTAGTGTTTTCCGCCCAGATCCTTTAGTACCCTGTCAAGAATTCTCACCTGAACTCGTTTTGTGAGCTTTGAGTGTTTTAGTGGTTTTCAACGAAGTTTAGACCTAGGGTTTGATTTTTGGTAAGGCTTTGTAGTGACTTTGAGCTTAGAAAGTTGTCCAGCCTTAGATATCTCTGGTTAGTCAACCTTCTTAGAAGTTGAGCCTGCCGTAAAGTCTCCTTGTTTGAGCAACTTGTCATTTGAGTTGTTTTGGGTCAAATTTCGAATTGCTTGTTTTTAAAGTATTGATTTCCATTTTCAAAAAGGACAAAAAGATTAGAATTTTGTTTTGACTAGTTTTTGGTTCTGCAATAAGCTAGTCCTTGATTTGATTGTGATCAAGTAAAACACCTTAGAAATAATCATTGTTAGTTTTGGCCTCGTTAAGATTGCTTAGAGTAAATTTGCCTTTAGTTTGCTTATGAGTGCATTTTCATAGATTTTAAGAGTTGTTAAGATTGATTTTTGGTTATATTAGATTTATTTGCTTTATTAAAAGAAAAATACAAAAACATCTTCTTAAAAAGTCTTGTTTCAAGTAGCTTTTTGTTTTCAAAAGAAGAAAAGAGTTTTTTCGTGCATGTAAAGAGAAGTTATGTTTTTATGCTTGGAAAAGAAAAACGAATTGTTTCTTTGATTGTCTTCAATTAAAAAGTTGCTTTTATAAGGATTGCATTCTCTCAACTTTTTAGTTAAGCAATTCATCGAAAAAGTAAAGTAGTGGATAAATCATTTTAGGTGCATTTTGTAGTGGTTTCGAGTCGAGTCAACATACCACTAGTTTCACTTCCATCACCTTTTGACTTAAGAAACAACCTTAAAAGTAACGCTTAAATTAAAATCAATCTAGTAATCTTTATTTTTCTAGGGCTCTGAAGCACCAACATAGCTTAGGCTAGGGTCTTGGAGTAGGTGAGTACTTAACTCTCCAAGACTACAAAACCAAACAGATAGTCTATCTTGAGTAGAACAAATCCAATTGTTTCAGTTACATTCTGGGAAAGCTCCTCTTAAAGGAGAAACACGAGCTCGTGTCCGAACCAGTGAGGGGATCATTCCTCCCTCGTTGGGAACGACGCCAGGCAGTACGTATTACAAACGGTAAACCTCGGATTAACCATTGTCGAGGAGCCAGGGGTCACTTATCGGTAAACCTTGGATTGTTGTCAAGGAGCCGGTAAGGGGATTGGAGCTTGCTACTCTGCCCTTGCGTGCTGTCGGAGTTTAGACTGTTCCCCCAGGTGTAATTGTTGTGATTGGTAACCTTAGTGGCCATAATATCTAGGATTCTACCCAAGGTGACGGTGGAGGGAAGGTCCCACTGTACCTGGAGCAGACGTCGGTTATACTCACTTGGATTTTCTGGGGGGTTCGCTTCACTTCGAGACGGTTAAAGTGGAGGAACTTGGTCCAGTCTATTCATTAAGCAGGTTGCCGGGGTAACTGTTCCACCCACTATTTCTGTACTGAATCCTGCGAGGTTGGGCCTAATCACCAACTAGCGCTTTTGGTCCGGAAGACTACTGTTTGTGTGTGGTTTGACGCTCTAGATTATTTAGGCGTGTGCTTCAAATTTGATTGGTTCTTTAGAAGACTTTAGGTGGTTTGATTTGAAATTTTTTACTTTGTTTTCGTGTGTTGTAGTTAAAATCTTTAATTGTGGCGGAATTACCGAGAAGGTCCCGTCGTATTGCGGGCCAGTCTCCTGAAGTTGTATCTGTGGCCGAATTGTTGAGAAGATCCCGTGAACTTAGGGGTTCACCTCCTCGAGACGACCCCAGTTATTTAGAGGGTTTAAAGGTCCTTGTAACTCCTAGTGGCAGTAAAGTAGGTTCACCTGAAGAAGGAGAATCTTCTTTGGTAGTCCATCCAGATTACCAAAGATTAGAAACAGGTTACAATCCCGAAGCTGTTACAGTTTCCGAGCTTGCTGGTAGTTTTTCATCTGCCAGTGAAACAGGCGAAGAACCTGAAATTTCAGAACCTGTTACTCCAACTCCTAGTGTTCCTGATTCACCAAGAATAGAAAGAATTATCACCGAAAATCTTCCTGTTGGATTAATTGCTATAGAAGAACTTGTTCCAGAGGAAGAAATAGGCGTTTCTGATTCTGAAGATCTAATTACCCTTGATCTAAGGGAGCGTGAATCCATCTTTTACAGTCCTCCTAGAAGTGAGTCTTGGTACCTTGCATTAACCAATTTTTTAGACAACTCAGTAGGTTTTTCTACACCTCGTACTCCGGTTCCACCTAGAGGAATTCATTCTCCTGTAAATATGTCTGGTCAGTCGTCTGTGTTTTCGCAAAGTCCTGAATCATTTTTACATGGCGGTCCTTCTGTTCCTACTGGGTATCAGTCACTTTCTGGTACCTTTGCGGGAGCATCTCCTCAACCTGTTGATCATGGGTTATTAGTTGGAAACAGTGGTAATGTACCATTGAGTATAGGTGAAGTTTATATGATGTCAGGTTCAACTCCCATTAACCAACCTCAAGGTGGCCAATTACCGCCTGGGGGGCAACCTTCGTTAATGCCTGGGGGGCAACCTCAAGGTACTTCATTTGTGACTGGGGGGCAACCTCAAGGGTATCAACCCCAAGGGTATCAACCCCAGCCTCAATACGTACCCCAAAGTCAACCTCAGTATCAGTATCAACCTCAAGGATGGCAACCTCAAGGATGGCAACCCCAAGGGTATCAACCCCAAGGGTATCAACCTCAAGGATACCAACCTCAAGGTCAAGGTCAACCCCAGTATTCGTATTTACCTCAAGGTTATCAACCTACGGGTCAATACCCTGGTCAAGGTTATCAACCACCTCAAGGGCAATCATATGGGACTACACCTTACAGTTATCAACCCTATCCTCAATACGGCTATGGATCTCAGTATCCTCAACCTGTTACGAGTCAATACCCTGGAATGTTAACATGGGATCCGTCACAGGGTCAACAGATGTCGCAACCAAGTATACAGTCGGTACCTCAAGCAGGACAACCTGCAGTTCCTGGTCCACCCCAGCAACCGCAACTTGTCCAGTCAAGTGTTCAGACCCCTGTAACTTCTGTAGTTACTCAGCCGCCAATTGCACCGAGTACTCCACCTCACACGGCTGCAGCAGCTACCGCTTCATCTACCATGCTTACATCTGGAGTATCGGCAGCTCCGGTTTCTACTGTCCCTGTAACCGTTCCTCAGACATCTGTACCGTTGTCTGGACCCACGGTTCAAACCACAGTCCAGATGCCTGCAGGTCAACCTGGTACAAGTACGGTTGTTACTACTCAACCTCAATTTGTTCAACCTCCGTACCAGGGACAGTATCAACCTGGTCAAGCTGCCCAACAACCGGTTTACCAGTATCAACCGTATCCTGGGTACAATTATCAACCACCTCAACAACCCCAGTACGGTCCGGTTAATCCTGGTTTTCCAGGAGGATATAATATCCCCAATGCGAATCCTGTTCCTAGTTATCCTGGATATCCTCCTCCTGGGGCTGGTATTGTGACTCAGAGTTTCAGAGATCCTAACCGGCAGTTACCATTTATTGCGACTTTAGATTTACCCGACTTGACGCGCCTAACGAACGATCCAATTCAATATCTTCCGTTCTGGCCGCCAATGCCAAATAAGTTGCCCAGCGATATACCCAAGTTCGAAGGTAAGTCTGGAGAGGATCCGTCTAATCACGTGATGACTTACCACCTCTGGTGTGCATCAAATTCCATCTCAGATGATTCTATCCGCTTACGTCTTTTCCAGCGTACACTCATTGGTCTCGCAGCCAAGTGGTACATTGAGTTGCCACGGGCTTCTTTTTACAACTTTAGCCAGTTAGCTACTTCATTCTTAACTCATTTTCAGTTACCAGTCAGATACGATAATGGTACGGAATTATTAACTTCGCTAAAACAATCGACATCCACGTACATTTCTGATCACATCCATGAGTGGAGACGTCGAAGGAGATTAGTGAAAGTTTTTATCCCGGACCAAATCTTAGCTGAATGGTTTGTAAAATCATTATTACCAAGAATTACTGAAGATGTAGCTAAGGCCGGCGTAGTTACTGAGGAGCAAGTCATTGCTCAGGCACAATACCTTGACTTAGTTTACACTCAGTCGGGTACGTTACACGAGAAAATTCCGGATCTTCCAAAGTCAAACCAAATCGCTGCTGCTCCTTCGGGATCTCATGCCGCTGATGGTATGATCGGTATCGTGACTACGAAGAGTAAGAAGAAGTCTTCCAAGACCTCCAATACTCCAATTATCACTTTGCCTGATTCTCCGACAGGAGAGTCTTCTCCTCCTGAACTTACCGCCGACATTCACGCTGTAGAGTCATCTACGGCCAAATCCAAAAACGGTGGAAAGAAGAAAGGAAAGAAGAAGGCTAAAGCAGACAAGGCTCCAAAGGAGAAAACGGAAAAGTCGGAAACTAATGACGAAAAGCGCAAACCTCGTTATCCTTGTCTCATTTGTGAAGAAGATCATTTTACGAGAGACTGCCCTCATCGGGCCGAGGTAGTGAAAATAGTTAAAGGTTCTCCGACTCCTGCTGTGTTAAAGAATCCATTCCCCGAGCAGGAAAATAAGATGATAGGTTCTTCTTCGAATGCCAGTGAAGAACCCATTTTGATGATGTCTCATGTCAGGATTGCGACTCGATCGCAAGATTATGGTAGTAAGGCTCCTGTTGATGGTAAAGAAGCAGAATCTTCTAACTCTAACCCATCAACCTCAGCTCCTGGTTCCGATCCACTACAGATCGAAAAACCTAACCCAGACTTAGTGATTAAGCCGCCCGCCAAGGGTGTACTTCGAAGGTCTGCTTTCAATCCACATGCGAGAGCAGCCCAGAATTACAACATTGTTGAAGATTTAGCTGTTTCACCTTCAGCAATGTCGGCACTCGAAGTGCTGCAATCATGTCCAGCGCAACGAAAATTGCTTTTGTCGGCTATTGGAGCTGTCGATGTTCAGGACCCGAACCTAATGATCTTTGATCTAGAAAGTAGTACACCGCGTCTCCCCCATCAAATGGCTTTCCAAATTCCAGTGATAGTCAAAAACAGGCCTATTCATCGGACTGTGATTGATGAGGGAGCTTCTACGTGTATTATGTCGATTCAATGTTGGAGATCGCTTGGTTCTCCTTCGTTGAACCAATCCCCCACCATCCTTAAGGCCTTTGATGGCCGTGGGTTCCGTCCGTTTGGTATTCTACAAGAATTGCCTATAGGGGTCGAAGGTAAAACCGTTAGTCTGGATGTGGAAGTGGTTGATGCCCCTCTAGACTACAACCTTCTTTTGGGTCGAAGTTGGTCATATGCTATGACAGCGGTCGTTTCATCGGTCTTCAGAGTCATTAAGTTTCCACATAACGGTAAGATCGTGACTATTGATCAGCTGACATACTTTTCATCCGACCCAACCTCTTTAGAAACTATCCAGCATGTTGGTAAAACGACGATCCCTTATAGGGACATTGGTGTAGGTTTAGTTAAGGATTCCGGTTTACTGGGAACTTTTCCTCTCCCTCCACTCAATGCAGACCCTTCGTTCGCAACAATTCATATGATCACGTCAGAAAACATTATTTATGATGATCCTTGGTATGTTCCCTCTGACTCTGAGCTAGACTCACTCGGTAATGTTATGCCGTTGAGTCCGTATGAGATTGCTTATGAAGCTCTTATGTCTTTTACCGACTTTCATTCAACCGACCAAATGAATGTGGTCAGTGAACGAAGAAATTGAAACTTACAAGGCCCTATTCCAAGAATTCCGCGACGTGTTTGCCTGGTCCTACGAAGAAATGCCAGGAATCGATCCTGCCATTGTTGTTCATGAAATCAAAACCTACCCGGATGCTAAACCCATTCGGCAACGGTTGCGTCAGATTCACCCTCGAAAAGCAGCTGCAATCAAAGCCGAAGTCGAAAAGCTGTTGAAAGCAGGTTTCATTTATCCGATCCCGTTAACGGATTGGGTATCGAATATTGTTCCCGTCAATAAAAAACAAGGAACAATAAGAATCTGTATCGATTATAGGGATATCAATCGAGCTTGTCCAAAAGACAACTATCCTACGCCTTATATCGATCAAATTATTGATGATTGTGCCGGAAGTGAGATGTTTTCCTTCATGGATGGTTTCTCAGGTTATAATCAAATCAATATTCTACCTGCCGATCAACCAAAAACGGCATTCATTTGTCCATGGGGGACATTTGCTTATTGCAAATTACCTTTTGGCCTTAAGAATGCCGGTGCTACTTTTCAACGGGCCATGTCTTATGCATTTCATGACATCAAGCACATTGTGCAACCCTATCTCGATGATTTGCCTGCTCATTCTTTACACCGAGCTGATCACCTTGTCCATTTACGAGCAATCTTTATGAGGTGTAGGCATTATCGAATTCGGTTGAATCCCCACAAGTGTGTTTTCTGTATAGAAACAGGTCGATTGCTGGGATTTGTTGTTTCCAAAACCGGCATTCGCGTCGATCCCTCGAAAGTCGAGGCTATCATCCAATTGCCTCCTCCTTCGAGTTTGCGCCAACTCCAAAGCTTGCAAGGGAAAGCAAACTTTTTACGCCGATTCATCCCTAACTACGCCGAGGTCACTAAAGGTTTTACACGGTTGTTGAAACAGAATGTACAATTCTTTTGGGACGAGATTGCTCAACAATCTTTTGATGCACTGAAACACGCGTTGACCCATGCACCGTTATTGCATCCTCCCAACTACAACCAGGACTACTTCTTATACCTCGCAGCTTCGCATTCCACCATTGGAATGGTGTTAGTTCAAGAAGATGAATTCAAGGCAGAGCATGTGATATATTACCTTAGCAGAACCTTAAATCCAACTGAGTTAAAATATTCGCATGTGGAGAAATTGGCCCTGGCAGCCGTTCAAGCTGTCCAGCGTTTTCGTCACTACATTCTTCTCCGCAAAACTACTGTTATTTCGGATTGCAACCCTATGATTTATATCTTGACAAAACAACTGCTAGGGGGCAAGTACTCTAAATGGATTGTCATCCTGCAAGAGTTCGACTTGGAGTTTGAGAAGTCCAAGTCTAAGAAATCTTTAGTCTTCGCGGAATTGATGTGTGATTTCCCGAGTGCTGACACAGAGACTGTGGCAGAGGAGTCCATTGCGGACGAATCTTTGTTTCTTATTAGCACTGTAGATCCGTGGTATGGGGATATAATCATCTATCTCCAAACCCAAACCTTTCGGCCTGAAGCTTCCAAGGAAAACCGTCGAAAAATTCGGTTTCAATCCCAGCAATACAGAATTATTGGAGATACACTTTATCGCCTGGGGGCAGACTTAGTTTTTCGACGTTGTTTAACTCACGATGAGGCTGAGAGAGTTTTGAATGATTGTCACTCTGGAGCATGTGGCGGTCATATGTCTGGGTATGCCACAGCTCAGAAGGTGTTGCGCGCTGGCTATTTCTGGCCGTCTATGTTTAAAGATTGTATCCTTGCCGTCAGAAAATGCCACAACTGTCAAGTGTTTGATCGCAAGATGCGCGCTCCACCTGCTCCTCTCCACCCTATAATTGCCGCTGGTCCATTCGCCAAATGGGGCATTGACTTTATTACTTGTAACCCTCACTCGGCCGGGGGGCATGCGTATATCATCCTTGCGGTTGATTATTTTACTAAGTGGGCCGAGGCGATGCCTACATTCGACGCAAGCGGCAAGACAGCTGCACTTTTCGTATTCAATCATATCATAACTAGGTTTGGTGTCCCACAAGCAATCATTACGGACCATGGAAGCCATTTTCGAAATGTCATGATGACTGAACTTACAAGCCAGCTTGGTTTGCGCCACGATAGCTCTACACCTTATTATCCGCAAGCCAACGGTTTGGTTGAGTCAATCAACAAAGTTCTAGTCGTCATGATTCGACGGATCATTGGTATCCATCGAACGAATTGGCATAACATGTTATTTTCGGCACTATGGGCATATCGAACTTCAGTGAAAAATTCAACAGGTTTCACCCCTTTTCAGCTAGTTTATGGCTTAGAAGCTGTGTTACCTATTGAGTGCGAAATCCCATCACTTCAAATGGCTGTCGAATTACTTCCAGCTACTTCCGAAGAGGAGAAACGGTTGTTATACTTAGCTAAATTAGATGAGACTCGACGTGACGCTACTTTAGCTATCGAGACTCACGCGAAACGAATGAAAGCTCAGTACGATAAAAATGTAACCCCTCGAAGTTTTTCGGAAGGAGACCTAGTACTATTATATGATCAAGCAAACGATAAGCTAGGTGCTGGAAAATTCGTTCCCATGTGGCATGGGCCCTACATTGTAAAGCGAAAGCTAGCAAAAGGGGCTTATGAGTTAGTTGATTTTGATGGGGACTCTTTGGGCAAACCCAGAAATGGACTTTACCTAAAGAGGTATTATGCTTAAAATGGTGGATGGAGAAATTTTTAGATAGGTTAGATTTCCTTTCTAGCTAGCAAGTGTGTTAGTTTAGTCAGTGTGCTTAGCTTAGCAAGTGTGGTTTTTCGTCATTATTTTGGCTCATCTTGGTTTTACTCTTGATATTGTAGATGTCGACGCCTCTCCAAACATACATTGGATTTGCTGATGGTGCTTGTCGTAGTACACGGAATATCTCTTCCGCAGCTTGGGTTATCTATTCGCCCTCTGACGAGTTAGTTTCTATGCATGGGGTAAGCCTCGGTCAAACAACGAATAACATTGCAGAATACAGTGCAGTGGTTGAATTATTATCCGAATCTATTTCATTTGGAATTCGACGTTTGATAGTGAGGTTAGATTCTGAACTTGTTGTATTACAGCTTAATAGAGTTTATGCCATTAGAAATCCTGTGTTATTAAGGTTGTTTTTGAGAGTGCGTCTCTTGGAACGTGAATTTGATTACATTGAATATCAACATATTCCAAGGTCTTTGAATACATTAGCAGATGCAATTGCTTCTCAAGTGTTGGACAGACATTTATAATAATCATGCAAGTAAATTTAAAGACATTTCATCATACATGTTAAACAAGATAAGCCGATAATAGTGATATATAGATATAGATAGAAGTGTGTCCAAAAATATATACATCGTCTTCGATCATAGGTTTAACACACCTTATGATCGGCAAAATGATAGTGCAAAAAGTCAAAAATGTCACATGTGACTACAAAAGTGACTAGTCAATCACTGGTGGTGCTCTCTGTACGACACCACTGCGCGGGCTATCTTGCGCAGAAATCTCCTAAACGGTCCAGGGACTGCAACCACGAAGCGCTGAAGCCTCATTGGAATGTCATCCATAGTAGTCTCAGGTATATCTGCCGTGAGACGCTCTAGATCATGCTCCAAATCGGCTAGTACTTCTGCTGTCGCATCCTGTAAGGCCGGTGCCGGTGCAGCTGGATGTCGTCTGTCATAAGGCCGGAGATTGGCTGGACGCTGTGGTCCAACATCTGCATTTTTAAAATTTTACTGTTACTTTGAGACGATATATATGAAAAATAAAAAATACATAATTAGAAAACTTGTGAAAATGAAAGTACCTCTGTCATCCCATTGTTCTCCCTGTGGAAGAACCATGTCCGGATCACCTCTGAAATCCATTCCGGCATATGGAAAGTCTTGTATCACAAAAAGCTGGCCCTCTAGCCAGTCGAAGTAACTGTCAGAGAATCGAACCACTGCAGCACCCTCGTCAGGATGCCGGGCCATCACCGCAACCCATCGAACAAGCTTTGGCTCCCGAGGACCCAAGTCATCAACAGTGAGTTGCTGAGGGATCAGCATAGGAACTCTCTCCAAGGCAAAGCTCACGACTAGAGGCCCATATCCAAAAGTCTTTAGTCGTCCGTTCTTTGCCTTGGTTAGTTGGCTCTTCATATGAGCCGACACAGCTTCGCACCAGTTGAAGATGGTGCCTTGGTAACAGTCAACTGCCATCCGCATTTGGGATCCGGAAGCAATGTGCAAGGCGGCCGCGCCACAAATCCTAGTGACCGTAAATGCAATAACTCTAAGTTCCGCCAGAGCGATGTGCTTTATCTCCACGCCCTTTTTATGGCGAGTCCCTGGTCTGCACCACTCCTCGCGGAGATTATCAAGGGATTGGCCACCCGGCCTGGTCCCCGCAAGGTTGAGTTGCTCACCTCTGTTTGGCAAGCCAGTGAGAAAGTATACATCCGAGGGCTCTATCTCGAGCTGGTGCCCTCCAATGTAAAAGCATTGATCTTGAACGTTCCATCGCTCAACTAGCCATTCCAAAAATCTTACCTGGCCCCTCATGCCCGGTATGGTCCAATATTTGTACAATCCACATGTTCTTAAGGCATCCAGAGAGGGTTGGTGGTTAATCGCAGCTTCATCGTCTTCTACGTGCTCTCTCTCTCTCCAGTCTAACATGTTTTGGGCCCTGCACATCAAAAGAGTCAATTAGAAATTAATTTGAGAAAATTTGGTGGTTTTTTGAGAGAGTTAGGGTTTTGAAATGCGCCCTTTGCGGAAGACGCACCCCGGCTTTTTAGCACAGGGCGTCCGGACGCAGCTCGCCTGAAGGCGGACTGCGTCCCCAGACCTTTTTCCCGTGTGAGAAAAAGTCGGGGGACGCGGCTCACCCGAAGGGCACCTGCGTCCGCCGAGGGGCGCATTTTGAACCCAAAACCCCCCCAAAAAATGAAACAGAGACCAAAAACAAAAAACTAAACGGATAAAAATGAAGAGTGGGATGTGTAAAATACCTCGGTGAAGCGGCGTTCGATTCCGACGGTCAGATTTTCCGCAGCAACCACGGGAAGTTTCTTGTCAAAAGCTCCTTTTTCAACCTCAACAGTGAAACGGTAAAAATGACATGGTAAAAGGTCTTTTTATAGGTTTTTTGGATGAATTAGTTCATTTTTTACCATGAAAAGATGTTTTCAAATGTATTTTTGCCTATTTTAAACAGGTATGAGTAATGTGTCGCTTTTGTGCAGGACGAAGGGATTTCAAGGGAAATTGTAATTTTTCACAAACAAAATTTCAGAGTCATCTTTTAAGCCCTTTTCTGACTCCTAAAACATGAAAAGATCGCCGAGTGTTTCTTTTTCACTCGTTAAAACGGAATTAAAAGACGGTCCCCTTTTAGCTCTTTTCTGACCGTAAAATCAGGAAAAGATTGCCGGGTTTTTGTCGTTTCAAACTCGATAAGGAAATAAAACGACGTGTCTTTGATCGCTTTTTACTTTTCAGGTCAACGATACTATTATGAAAGTACTCCTTGGTCGCAAGATCAAGCGGTTCCCCCAGGTATTATTTTATACTTTTTCGGGCTTGAGGGACACAAATATACGAAAAAGTTCAACGTGGAGTTTCCTTAAGTTTTTCAGACTCTCTAAAATTGAAAAACGCCGAGTTTCTCCTATACTGGGCTCGTTAAACTTTTACAGTAAAGGACCTGTTCAATTACAAACAGGAACGAACCACTCCTTCCTAGGGTTCGCATTTAAACTAGGTTGGACTCGTCCGAAGGATGAGCTTATAATCAAGCATATGTTATCCTCCTCAAGCTTGTTAAAAATAAAGAGGTACTTGCCAGAAATGGTGGGGGAAAAAAGAGAAGAATGAACCTATTTGTCACCTTTTGCCTCAGAAGAAACTTTATTACCGCTCTTGAACACGACACTTTTCATTCACCTGGGTTGGGAAATCTTTTACCTCACAGTTGACTAAATCACTTTGAAAATCTTTAACCGGGTTCAGGGATCAACTTTGAGTTATTCGTCACCAAACCATCTGTTGTGTCGTTATGTGTTCAAGAGGTCTGCAAGCAAAACTTTCATCTGCAAAATACTTGTCATCCATTGACCATCCCTGAGTCAGTCCTTACAGCAACATTTCTTCAACTTGAACAATGATTTCGTGTTGCAGGCTTGCCTGCAACGGGTCGCTTTCTATCGACATCGACACATTATCTAGAAAGATGACTTAGGAATCGACAGTACCTTGAAGTCTGCATGCATCAATGGCAGGTTTCTCGCCTTTGACGTCAGTTTACATCATTGACTTTCGATCAGAGGATTCCGTGAAGTGTTCGACATCAAAACATCTATTCACATTTCACGGGTTGTGCTTGGTACTTTGAGAACCATTGACATTACTGGTGGTTTCTCTCACGCTTGTTAACAGTTTACATCATTGACTGGTAATCAAGTGGTTTCTACCATGTTCGACATCGAATCATTTAATCACATGGCTAGAATCGTACCAATTCGGGAAGTAGAAGTGAAGACCCTGGATCTAGTTTCTACCATCCAGGCTGCGAGGAGTTTTGTATTCATTATCTATGTAGACTAATCATAAACAGATGGCTGCGTCCATACTGTGTCTACAAAAGTCTATAAAAATGATGTACTGCAAGATCATTCCTGTATCAGAATAGTTAGTCCATTAGTTAAAGTTTTGAATCTGAGTATGGGAATGCCTACCTCAGTGATGATATAATCTTATCCATGTATTTTGTGTTGAAAATGCAGGTTCCAACCAGGCCATCCACAAGGCAATCCTTGAAATGATAAAGCGCTTCACCCTTCCTAGAATTACAAAACCCTATTCTATTCCAGGCTTCGCACTTTAGGGGGCAATCTGTTACACTAAAAAATGTCACCTTGACTACTTACAGTTAGTATGGCTCCAATCAACAAGTCATGCTACCCTCTTAGGCAAGTCTCATGCCTCTGTTATCCATCTCAAACTCAAAGAAGAGAGAAAGTCTTGTAAAAATCATGTTTATCTCTGGGGTCGCAGGTTCTCTCTAGCCTTACCTGCGGGGACGCTGACCATGTTCACAAAATATGCGTCCATGGACGCTCTGTATGTTAAGGGACAGGTGCGTCCCTCTGTAAAAGGCAAAATGCGCGAGTTTTATCTTGAAAAAGTTACTTGTGGTTACTTCTAGAACATTCTAGAGGTCGGTTTGATGAAATGGATGCGCCTCCAGTTGGTTCATGTATCTCTATTAAGGGGGAACTTATCCCATCAATAAGGGAGCTATCCCACCCATAGAGGGGGATGATCCCATTGATAGTGGACCTGAATAACCTCTTTACAGCACTATAAATGAAGGCATTGAGCCAGAAGGAGAAGAGGTTGGAGCTATACATTTTCTTTGGGTAAATGCTGCAGGATTTAGGTCTTCCATTAGAGCCTTTGTGAGGAGAGATTGTCTTCACTTGATTCTACTTGGGAGAGGGTGAGCTTTGTCAAAGTAGAGGAAAACCCTTGATGGACCCTGGGAGGAATTTGCACAACACCAAGGCCAGGTTGTAAGAGTTTCTTTGTTTCGTTATTAATACAAACTGGTTTATTTTTCTCAATAGCTTGTGTTAATGAGTTATTTCATGTGTTCCTTGGTCTGCATGTTGAATATATGTTTTATTATATGAAATGCAAGTGCTTGGTAATTGTTTGATTGTTTGTGGTTGCAGAAATTGACTTGAAGGAGGAGCTCATCCGGATCGTCAAGAACGGACTTCAACAACAGCGTTTTGGAATAAGGTAAGCCTAAACACTTGTAGTTTTCATGTTGTAAAAGGTGTATTTAGAGAAAGATCACTCCATTTTGTCTTGTTTGTCATTAGAATGTCTTAGACTTCTAGGAAGGTCAGTCGTGTCCGCACCCTTGACAGATTCCGGGTGACAGAGTCGTAACAGAGGAGCAAGTTATCGCTCGTGCACAATATCTGGACTTAGTTTATACTCAGTCTGGCACGCTCTACGACAAAATACCTGACGCCCCTAGACCGGAATTTTCAATTCCTCCTCCTCCAAAATCCAATAGTGACTCTCATGCCGGTGATGGCGTGATTGGCACGGAAAACGCGAAATCGATAAAGGCTTCGTCTAAGAAAGCCCGTAAGAATCCAGATCAAAATGCAAAAGAGGAGATTCTTGCTTCGGAGGTAAATGCCGTATCAGCAGATAAGGGCAAAGAAACCAATCGACCAGGAAGCAAGAAGAAACAAAACAAAGGGAAGAAGAAGAAACAGGGTGAGTCATCTCCTGGAAAAAATTCTTCGAACCCTCCTGAGAAAGGGAAATCAATTTATCCATGTCAAATATGTGATGAAGAGGATCATTACACAAGGAATTGCCCATTCAAAGCTGAGTTAAAAAGGTTCTTTAAAAGTTCCCAAACCTCAGCAGTGTTAACTGATCCATTTCCCAACCCAGGTCAAAATCGGGTTGATAGTGGAAATGCTTCCCCGTCTCAAGTGCTTATGTTGTCGATTTCAAAACAGCAGAATGATGCTTTGATTTCGACAAGGAACAAAGATTATGGGAATCCTCAGCTGTCGAACGACAAAGGTAAAGATCGACCAAGTAGTTCGACAACAACTTCGACAGAAGTTGTACCGCCCATCATTCTTGAATTAACAATAAAACCGCCAAAGGGAGTAGTACATATGTCGACATTTAATCCTCGCGCCGGAGCGGCGCAACATTATGACATAGTGGAAGATTTGGCCCAATCGCCATCCGCGATGTCGACTCTTGAAGTATTACAAAATTGCCCATCCCAAAGGCAGGCTTTGTTATCGGATATTGGTGGGGTTGATCCTAAGGATTCCAATCTTGTATCTTTTGATCACAAAGGATACGATCCTCAGTTACCAGCTCAACTAGCTTTCCTTATTCAAGTGAAAACCCTCAACAAAACTGTTCACAGAACAATTATTGACGAGGGAGAATCTACATGTATTATGTCGATGAGTTGCTAGAAAACTTTAGGATCTCCAACCTTGTCGCGATCATCGACGACATTAAAAGCTTTCGACGGAAGGACTTATACCCCGTACGGTATCCTTAATAACTTAAAGGTTGAACTAGGAGGAAGAACAATGGAAATTGATGTTGAGGTCATCGATGGGAATCTTGACTACAACATCCTACTGGGTAGACCATGGATTTATGTCATGGCAGCTGTGGTATTGACTTATTTTAGGAAGATCGCATTCCCGTTTGAAGGAGGGATTACGGTCATCGACCAACAGAACTTCCTCCCTAATAGTTCACAAGTTACAGGAAGCATTCCCATGATCCATGAGAGCAACCATTCGCTTCAAGATATTGGAGTAGGATTACTGAAAGACCCCACATTGATGGGAACTTTCGCGCTAGCACCTCCTATTTACATAGGAAATATACCGTTTGTAGCAACCTGCAACATGATATCTTCCACGAAGGTCGCAAAAGACAATGTCGACATGGATCATGCAATTGTTTTACCCCCAAGCCCTTTAGAAATATTGTAGCAATCAATGTTTCAAGCATGGGAGGCGAACCCAAATCAACACTTGTCAAGCGTTTGGGTAGATAGGTCTAGAGAATATGGTACCTCATTAGATCCTTGGTCAAAAGTACATGGGACTGACAAAGGAATCTTACAATCAATGTTGATTAAGGGGGCACTGTGGAAAGACCACCACCATCGTTCCCTTCTTCCGGAATATGAAGAAGATACTCAACGTGACCTTTATCACCCTTCAGTTTTTGAATTCCTAACAAATACTGTAAATACGGTGGATTTCGAGCGAAACTTATTCAATATTGAAGAGACTATAGCCATAAATATCTCGACTAAAACAAATGTTGTAGAGAATATTTATGTCGGCAAAGGTTGTTCCCCTTCAGAACTGGAAATATATGACGCTCTTTTTCGCGAATTCAGAGATGTCTTTGCTTGGTCATATGATGAAATGCCAGGCATTGACTCGAGTATCGTTGAACATGAAATTAAAATGTATCCTGATGTCAAACCAGTAAGACAACGGCTTCGGCAGGTGCACCCCAAGAAAGCCGCTGCCATTAAGGCGGAAGTTGAAAAACTTCTCCATGCTGGATTCATCTACCCGGTTCCTCTAACCGATTGGGTATCGAATATTGTCCCTGTTATGAAGAAACAAGAGACGATTAGAGTGTGTGTCGATTATAGGGATGTAAACCAAGCTTGTCCGAAGGACAACTACCCTACACCCTTCATCGACCAGATAATTGATGAATGCGCCGGATGTGAAATCTTTTCATTTATGGATGGATTTTCCGGGTATAATCAAATAAATATCCGCCCACAGGACCAGTCAAAGACTGCATTTATTTGTCCGTGGGGCACATTCGCTTATCGAAAATTACCCTTTGGTTTGAAGAACGCAGGGGCGACGTTTCAGAGGGCAATGAATTATGCCTTCCATGACATCAAGAACATCGTTCAACCTTATCTCGACGACCTTCCGGCTCATTCGCGAAAGCGGACTGATCATCCGCAACATTTAAGAGCGATATTTCTACGTTGCCGACACTACAAGATAAGACTCAATCCAAACAAATGTGTGTTTTGCGTCGGTTCTGGTCGTTTACTTGGCTTTGTAGTCTCTAAGGATGGGATTCGTCTCGACCCTTGCAAGGTTCAGGCAATCATTAATTTGCCTCCACCTTCAAATTTGCTTCAGATTCAGAAACTCCAAGGGAAAGCGAACTTTCTGAGGAGGTTCATTCCAAATTACGCAGAACTTGCTAAAGGTTATACTCGTCTTTTGAAAAAGGATGTACCTTTCGTCTGGGACCAGGTGGCGCAAGCTTCTTTTGATGCTCTGAAAGATTGTCGAATAAAAGCATCATTAATGTACGCCCCGGACTATCAAAGAGATTTTAACCTGTATCTCGCTGCAGCGGATACGACCATTTCGATGGTTTTAGTTCAAGAAATCGATGGAATTGAACATCCTATATATTATTTAAGTAAAAACTTAAATGATACAGAAAGTAAATATTCGTATGTTGAAAAACTAGCGCTTGCAGCTGTTCAAGCGATTCAAAGGTTTCGACATTATGTCCTCTTTCGGAAAACTACCATTTTGTCAGATTGCAACCCCATGACTTATATACTGTCGCGACAGTTGCTGGGGGACAAATATTCAAAATGGATAGCGATCCTTCAAGAGTTTGATCTGGAATTTGTAAAATCCAAATCAAAGAAAGCTCTAGTTTTCACAGAATTATTATGCGATCTCCCATCGTCGTCCAACGATGAAACATCAGAAGAGTCAATCGTGGACGAAATTTTGTTTTTGATATCTACAAGCGATGAGTGGTATGGAGATATCATAGTTTATCTCCAAACCCAAAAATTCAGGCCTAACACCTCTCACTCTGAATAGAAACACATACGATACCAAGCAAAAGACTACATGATCGTCGGTGATACACTTTACCGTCGTGGTATCGATACAGTTCTAAGGAGGTGCCTTACCCATGAGGAGGCCGAAAAAGCCCTGAATGAGTGTCATTCAGGAGCGTGTGGGGGGCATCAATCTGGATATGCAACAGCACAAAAAATCTTACGAGCAGGATACTTCTGGCCAACCATGTTCAAAGATTGCATAATCGCAGTCAGAAGTTGCCACGCTTGTCAAATTGTTGATAGCAAAACCAGGAGACCGCCCGCACCTTTACAGCCAATAGTTGCCGTTGGGCCTTTCGCCAAATGGGGCAACGATTTCATGCAATGTAACCCCACCTCGACCGGGGGGCATGGGTATATTATAGTCGCTGTTGACTATTTTACCAAATGGGCTGAGGCGATGCCTACATTGGATAACACTGGTGAAACAGCTGCCCTTTTCTTTTTCAATCATGTAGTCGCCAGGTTCGGCGTACCACAGGCTATAGTTACAGATCATGGATCGCACTTTCGCAATCACATGATGGTCGAATTAGCTGCCAAGCTAGGGCTATCTCACGACAGCTCTACCCCGTATTATCCGCAAGCCAATGGACAAGTTGAAGCAATCAACAAGGTCCTGAAGCGTATGTTGCAAAGGATGATCGGGGTTCATAAAAGAAGGTGGCACCTAATCCTGTACTCAGCCTTGTGGGCTTACCGAACATCAGTAAAGAACACGACCGGGTTCACACCTTTTCAACTGGTGTATGGCCTGGAAGCAGTCTTGCCGATCTAGTGCGAAATTTCGTCACTTAAACTCGCAATTGATCTCCTCCCCGGAACTTCAGAAGAAGAGGCTTGTTTCTTGGAATTAATCCAATTGGATGAAACCCATCGTGATGCCGCTTTGGCTAACGAAGCCCATAAGAAACGAGTCAAGGCTCAGTTCGACAAAAATGTCAAACCCCGTGTCTTCTCAGAAGGTGACTTGGTCTTGCTTTATGACCAAGAATCCGATAAGTTGGGAGCAGGTAAATTTAATTCCTTATGGATGGGCCCCTATATTGTTAAAAGGGTGTTAGCAAAAGGAGCCTATGAGTTAATGGATTATGACGGAATTCCACTGGCGCAGCCCCGCAACGGGTTGTACCTCAAGCGTTACTATGCTTAAATAGTAACCTGTATGCTTTTGTTGTATTTTTTTTTCGCTAAAGTATTTGTCCTGGTCGAGTGATCCACCTTTTTCATTTGTTGCAGATGTCAAACCTTCTGGAGACATGTGTTGGATATGCCGACGGAGCGAGTCGTAGTTCGCGGAACCTATCCTCCGCAGCCTGGGCCATTTTTGACCCAAGCGGTGAATTAGTAAGTTTCAGAGGTGTATGTATTGGGCAATCAACGAATAACATCGCTGATTATAGCGTGTTGATAGAACTACTCTTTGATGCCATCACTCGTCGCATATGCCGACTAATTGTCAGGCTAGACTCACAGCTCGTAATACTACAACTCAATGGTATATATTCCGTTCGCAATCCAGCTATTTATCGCATGTTCCTAAGGGTTAAGATTTTGGAAAGACAATTTGATTCAATTCAATACCAGCATATTTCCAGAAACTTAAACACATTAACCGATTCATTAGCAAATTATGTGTTAGATAGACATTTGCGACATTTATAAAAGAGACACATCATCGATGATTGTACATATGGATCATATAACTCAACGAGGATAAAACTCGAAAATCAAAATATATATAAGCTTTTTATCGTTCATACATAATGTTCTGTAACCAAGAAAAAAATTGGTCATATGACCCAAAAACTCAAAAGTGCTAGGGGGCACCCTAGCCTAGTGGTGCTCATGATAGCACGTCACGGCCTGTGAAATCATGCGCAAGAGACGAGTCCATCGTCTAGGCACACCAGTATTATGCCGCTGCAACTGTAAAGGTAACTCATCGATCCGTGCATCTGGAATACCGAGAGTAAGGCTCTCAACCTGCTCGTGCACAGCTGTAAGGGTCTCAGTATCGTCAAGGTCGCGAAGGATGACTCTCCCAGCAGGCTCCACTGCCGGGGCAGCAACTGGCAGTCTCGGACGAACTGCTGGACGAACAGGACCAACATCTGCATGCACCCAAGAGTATGATTAAAAGTCTTGATAGAATAAAGCACAACAACATTATGAATAAAAACAGTAAACAGTGATATGGTCAAAGAGTTTACCAATAGCGCCCCACTATTCGCCATCCGGTAACACCAAATCCAGATCACCTCGGAAATCCATACCCACATATGGATACTCGGAAAAGACCATCTCCTGGCGCTCGAACCACCTGAAGAAGGCATCAATGAAAGTAATCTGAGGTTGACCAGCATGCCTAGACATGTGATCGACCCACCTCTGCATGCGTGGCTCGGTCGGAGAAGGCAAGTCGAGTACAATATACTGAGGCTACATCAGTGGGATTTTCTCCAAGGCGAAGGCAGTCAGAATAGAACCAAATCCAAAGTTCTTCAGCTTCCCGTCCTTTACCTTGGTCAACTGACTTTTCATCTGAACAAGTACTGCATCACACTAGTTGAATACTTTCGGTTGGAGACACTCCAAGGCGTGCTGCACATAAGATCTGTTGGCAACATGTAGAGCTGCGCTGCCGGCCATTCTACCAATGGTATACAGAATGGACCTAAGAGACCTGTCACTAATCTCACGGATAACAACCTTGCCGTCTCTGCTCGGCTGGGAACCTTCCCTGCAATACTGGCGGACATAATCTCTCACGGAGTCAGTCCCCCGGGCCGAACCTGACAAAGAAATAGGGGCACCTCGCCTTGACAATCTAGTCAAGAAGTAAATGTCCTCTATGGTCAAGGGGATGGATTTTCCCCTAATCTGGAATACTTGGTTAATGGGATCCCAAGCATCAAGCATATACTGCAGCAAAGTAATCTGTGCTCTCATACTAGAGATACGGAAAAACTTCAGCAGGCCACAGTTCCGCAGCGCGTTCACCGTGACAGGGTCATGGAGGGCAATCATGTCCTCCTCTTCATGTTCTCGTTCTCGCCATGTAAGCGACATTTTGTTCAAAGATCCCTGCAAAACAAACAAGAGAAGGAGTAAGTTCCTGAGTTTGATGAGAAACTGGCGAAAAATCATCAAAAAATGTGCTAAAAACTCAGTTTTCTGAGCCCAACGCAGGCTGAGAGTGTCCTACCTGCGTTGAAGGTCAGGCTGCCTTAAGGCAGCTTGACATTCAATGCAGGTTTCGAATGGGCAACCTGCGCTGAAGTTAGGGCGCCTTGGCAAAAACCCTGAGGCTCAGAAAAACTGGAAAACAGGCACAGAATGAAGAAAGGAAACCATGAAAAGAAAGAGCTAAGGTTTAGCTCCTACCTGGTCCAAACGGCGCCGAGAATCATCCACAGAATCTCCCGAAATCAGCTAGTGAAAATCAAGGGGGAAGAAGCACCTCCAAAGCTCCAACAAACCAAATGCAAATGAAATGGTAAAATGAGAGGTAAAAACACTTTTTAATAGCTTTTTACGTAGTTCAAAGAAAAATATTAGGGTTTTCATCTCATGATTATGTATTTCTAACTAGGTTTGATGCAGCAATTGAAAATACAGTACTATTCTTGGAAAGAGAAAAGCTAGTAATGGTAAAAAATCAAAATTTGACCATATAATCGAGCAGTTTTAGCATAGAGTTCATGCTCGTTAAAAAATAAATGCAAGATCCGAGCAGTTTTAACGCGGTCTTCATGCTCGTTAAAAAATAAATATAAGCAGTGAGCAATGTTTCCTCCAGAGTTTAAGCTCATTTTTAACTAAAAAATGAACCTATCCCGGTAAATAACCATTGTGATCGTAAATTTATCAGCCATAAAAACCTTGGTCGTGTTTGCACCTGCCACCTCCATATTTCATTTGGCCGATCATTCACCCCCATATGATTGTTTACCCATTTTGAGGAACAGCTGCGAAGAGTGATTTCACCTAGCCATCCTTGTGACACTGCCGTGATTGGAAAATTCCAACCTGTACCTGGAATCAGTTGCTATCCCTGTTTATCACTCGTTCCTCAAAAGATGAGTCTTCTTTAAGCTCTTTTCAACTGACTCGTAAAATATGAAAAGATTTCCGAGTTTTGGCCTTCCAGCTCGTTAAAAGGACCGGAAGAGCTATCCCTCCTCTAGATTTTAATCTTTTTGGACTTGAGGGATTATTGCACAAAAAGATCGAGCGCTTGTTTTGTTCGGCTCGTTAAAGATATCGAAAACTCATCCCTTTCGTATTGTTTTATACTTTTTCAGACTTAAGGGATTAGAGGACGAAAAAAGAATTTTGGAGTTGACTTTATGTACCTTTTCAGACTCTCTAAAAATGAAAAGGACCGAGTTTTCCTTGTCGTTAGACTCGTTAAAATGATTAAATAGCGATAAACTTGTCTTTAGACGAGAACGAGTTTCACTATCGCTAAGCTCGTTAAAACATAGCGATGGGCTTGCCCGAAGGGCAGGCTATAGAACAAGCATATGTTATCCTCCTCAAGCTTGACAAAAATAAAGAGGTACTGGTCAACAATGACTGGGGAAAAATTGGGAAAAATCAAGAAAACTTTGATGGTAGCAGGTCGCTCTTGAACATGACACTTTTCCTCCGTATCACATTCGGGTTGGGTTGTTTCATTCACCGGTCACATCACCATGGTCTTTCCATACCATCCATATTTGGGGTAATGCTACCGATCCATCGCATCAGTGTCGCCATATGTTCAAGAGAAGTCGTTCAGAAAGAGTCAACCGGGTCCCATCCACTGCCATACATTATCCTTCATCCATTCATGACCGCCACCCTGAATCATATGTCACAGATTGTTTTCACCTCCATTAAAATCATTAGCTCCGTTCCGTGTCACTGATGTGGGATTCATTAAGGCCCTCCTTTGACAGATCGCTCCTTGTCGACATCAGCTCATTATCCAAGGAGTTGATCTAGGAACAACCCCTTCAGTACTTTGAAGCTTGCATGCCTCAATGGCAAGTTTCTCACTTCCGGCGACAGGTATACATCAATGACCTTCGACCAGAAGATTTCGCGTGGTGTTCGACGCCAAGTCCTTTATTCACACAACGTGAATTGTACAACAGTACCTTGAGGGTCATTATCATTATCGGTGATTCCTCTTGCGCTTGTTAACGGTTTACATCATTGACCGGTAATCAAGCGATGTCTTTCCATGTTCGACTTCAGCGCAATTCTCACATGGATCGACTTGTACTTAGAGTGAAGATCGAACGAGTTTGAAGACCCCGGATCTAGTTTCATCCATCCAGGCTGCGATATATATTCAGGAAATATAAAGACATTTGACATGTACATCATTGCAGCAGATGATCATCCTACTCAAAGGATGATAATTTCACCAAAATTATCAGTCTACAATCAGACGATCGTTTGTTCCATGTACAAAAATGAATTTATAAAGCTGAGCATGGGAATGCCCGCCTCAGCTAGATCATGAAAGCAGAATGAATCATAATGTATTGTATTGTATTTTATTACAGGTCTCCTCCCAGCAGATGGATGAACTTCGGACCCTCCTGGATAAAGCATTTCACCCGATAAACGGCCTCATACTTTAGGGGGCAACTGTTATAGAAATTTTTGTGCCTTGCATCACTGAGCATGAAATGTCAATAATCAAGGGATCCAAAGTCCCTAAACATGTTGTTCCTACCCCTAGAGGAATAAGGCCAAGTAACCACAGCAATTCACAAAAGTTCTCCACTTGAAAACACTCAAAAACAAGGCAATTCTGGATCATGTCAACTGCTCCACTGAGCATCTGCGCTGAATGTCAACTGCTCCACTGTCTACCTGTGTTGAATGTCAACTGCAAAGAAGGCTACCTGCGCTGAGCGAGTTTGGACAAGTGGCAGAGTCATTTCTCAAGGTGTCAATGCCCAGGAAGCTTCCAAAATGACACTTGGATCAGGGAATTCGATTGGTGATGAGTAAGAGGTTCCAAATCTCCAAGTGGAAGCAAGAACCTCCAAGTGGACTCAAGAACTGAAGTGGGAGAGGACACTAGTCAGCTTCATACCAGCCTCAAGCTGACTCATCCTTTCTCCAAAACTCCTATATATAGATCTCTCTCATGAGGTCTAAGGAGGCTGGAATTTAGTATTTGCAAAGAATTGTTGTTGGTTTGTGGCTAGAAACATTGGGTGTGTTATGCTTTGAAAGGAGCTGAATAAGGAATTCCATTCTGCTGGGAAGGAGATGCTGGGTTAGAGCCCTATGGGTTGTATCTCTTGCTGAATCATGTTACTTTCAATAAAGCTTCTTGGTTCTTTCCTATACGCTGGTGTTTATTGTATGATTTGCATTAGTGTATTTGATTTACTTCTAATCCTGAATCATTTATGAATATTTGTATTTGCCTTTGTATTGTGTCCTTCTCTTGTTGCATGTAGTTGTTCTCTTGTCACAGGTAGCTGTTCTCTTGTGATCTCGTGGGAGCAAAAGAAAGGAGGCAAGTAGCTGTGGACATACAAAGAGGAGAGGATTTAGATCGAGGGACAACCGAAAGATAACAGTAAGTCTACCAATCTCCTCTCTTTCATATTTCATAAAGGAAAGAATCATAGTAGCTGTATTCGTTTGTTTCTAAGGCGCTGTCACACCTTAGGTGGATAGGATCGTCCTAAATAGGCATTTTTCCCCACAACAGTCGTGCCCCTCGAATGTACTACCTCTCCCCTTTGGGAAGGGCCTGTGATGAAATAAATGTCGTCCACTTCTATTTTGAGTGGCATCTGGTCAATTATAAATGAATCATCCTCGATGCTCCAGTAGTGAATGAGCATCTCAAGCAGGCGTGTGTTTGCTTTCATATTTGGCATTTTGAAGAATTTTAGCAAACCACATCCCTGTAAGGCATCCAAAGCATTGGGATCATTCATGACCTCATCATCCACTGAGGTATGCTCTCTTTCTTGCCAAGTGACTGGCATCCTGAAGAAAAAATGATTTTAGACCGTTAGTTTTTTTGTTTGAAATGTTCACGACGTATACGCAGATCCCTTTACACATAGTCGTGTGTAGGGCCCGCGTGTACGCGGGTTTCATATACCCAACTAGTCACAATTGAATGTAAGGCAAGTATAGAGGTTACCTGGTGATTTTGGAAGGATCTGAACAGTTGAATATGGCATATGGAAAAATTTGCTTCTTTTGCTCCTCTCCTCTGCTCTCAAACTCAAATGGTGAAAATGGTGAGTCCAAAAACTATTTTATAGGCTTTGAAAATGCAAAATTTTTTAAAAACTTGATTTTGTTTGGTCTCATGTAACTTTTAACTTGGGAGCTTGGAATGTCAAGAATGGTTTGATTTTCAAGACATTTTGGATGTTTTTCGACAGTTTTGAGTCGGTTCCATGACTACTGACCCGTCATGGCAGGTATCGTTTATTACTGGCATATAGGTTAGGGAAGCCATTTTTCCATTGCATTATTCATACTAGCCTCCATTTGCCGATACACTTGCCATAGGGTCGATCCCATCATGTTATGGTTCTCAAGCCACCTTCACTCACCGATTTTTTAAATCATGACACAATGGTAGAGCCATCCTTTTCATGGGCATCGTAGTTAGCACCTTACTGACATTTGTTGCCCATGCTGCTCCGATCTGAGTAGGCCCGGGAGTCCTCTGTAGTCCCGCCATGACTTATGTGATGAAGACTCATTCCTCTTTGCTTCTTCGCTTCGTTCTGGCCTTACACCCTAGAGGCTCCTTAGTGTTGAGTTGTACTACTGCATTGCATTTTGACCATTTGCACCCTTTTGGCCTTAAGCCGACTTCACTTGGACTCGTGTTTAAGCCAACTTTTGACCATGACTACTGTGAAATCAAACTTGCATGCCCTTGCCTTCTGCAGCTTGACACACCTTGATTCGTGGAAGGAACACACCTTTGAGTGTCTTTGACCAGTTTTCACCTCCCTGCATTGAGCATAGAAACGTTCCAATCCCAGGAACTAGATCATCTGTTTCACTGACACTCATTCTTTCCACTGTACTATAGCATTCTTTTATTCTTTTTCTAGCTTAAAGAAAAAGACAAAAAAATTATATATTCCAAAAAAAGAGCCGGAACGGGACAATATCTCCACTTATTGTTGGCAAATATAGTCAGTCGTGTCGCCCTTGAACAAAGCACTCAAAGCAAAGTCTCCTATGTTTGGGTGGGATTTAGTTTGACCTAGGCACACCTTAACCTTGTTATTGAGTCAGTCTTCCCCCGATTGGTTATCTCTTCCAATCATATGGAGGGTTCGTTCATGCCTCCTGCATGATGAACTTATACAGAATCATCATATGCTACCACATGGTCACACTGAGTCGTGATTTTGTTCAAGGGAAGTTAGCCTGAGTCAGCCTCTCTGCGGTGTCTCTTGACTCATTTTTCAGTCAGCCATCCCTGGTTGTCAGTATCATGTCTATCATCACATCAGCTATATTGGTCCTTTACTCGTGCCGGTTTAAGAAGGTCCCCATTGACTTCTTGCTAGCGGGTCTTGTCCTTATCGACGACGACATCTTGCTCCGAGGACATGCCTAGAGCTTCATCCTAGCCCTATTTTCATTATTGATAGGTCACTTTATGCTCAGCATCGATCAGTATCATGGGTCTTTTACTGAGTGGTTTCCCTTGTGTTCGAAATCAGCTTACATTATCACACATTGGGATTCGTGTAGTACCTTGGTTTCCATTTGACCCTATTGGTGGATGCCTCACCTCTGTGTTAGCTTTCATTATTGGTTGGTTCAGAGGGTTTCTGTCATGCGCTAGCTACATCTTGTGTACACCAGAAACGTGCTTTGGTTGGGTTACTACATCTTTTTCATCTGATTCCTTCCACATTATTGGCCTACGGGTTACACTCGTGCTAGATTGATGAAGGATGCCTTAATGCCTTCCTTCTAGCAGATCTTTCCCTATTGACTACGACACATTGCTCTAGGGCAAAGATCTAGAGTCCATTTGGCAGTACCTTGGGGTTTGCAGTCATTAGTGGCAGATCCTTCGCTATCGATAGTGGGAAACCATCATTGTCTCCTGATTTATAGATTCTTACAGGTGTTCGACTCCAGCTCATCTATTCACACTTGTTAGATTGTACTGGGTACCTTAACGCTCATTATCATTATCGGTGAGTAGTCTCACGTTTGTTAACGGTATACATCAATGACCGATAATCAAATGGTTTCTCACATGGTCGACTCCAGATCATTTATTCCCATAGTGCAAAAATGTACCACGACGGTCGATGAAGACCTCAGGTTGGATCAGCATTCATTGGGTCACTTGATGGTTGTTCTTGTCGCTGCTAGTTGATACCACTCTACCTTATATGTTGCAGTCCTTCATGGCGACATTCTATATGCTGGCACCTGAGTTTGCAGTGTAGTACCATCCTACTCCATCAAGTTCATTTGGTACCTTTTGTGATCAGTCCTTGATATCAGTGATCCGGTTCATTCTTCAGCATCATTGACATCCTTATATGTGATATTCAAACATGTACTTGTTCGATCATGATCAGATGATCCATTATGTATTTTTCAGTTCTTTATACTTGTATACTTAGTGGATCCGCTTGTACTTGATATGCGGACATGCTTTAATTTCTCTAAGCATGGGTATGCCCGCCTCAGACAGTGTCTCTTTCTGATCTCCTTTTGTGGCTTGGCAGGCTAACCTCTGGTGAAGTCCTTCTTAGTTTTTGGCAGATTTCCTTTCCATGAACTTACTTAATACATTTCGGCCATCATGTACCCCTTCTGACCTCATATATTAGGGGGCATCTGTTATAGCTCCAAACCTCACTCTTGATGTTTGTGATGCTACACTCATGGCCTAGGGCAACCCCTCCTTCTAGACCTGGTCCAAATATTCAAAAAACAGTGTTTTACTCCCTATACATGACATTGCGCTGAGCTAAACGCATGTGTACGTGGGTCTGTGTATACCCAACCCATTTATATGTCTTAAAACACTTAAAAAAATTAAAACTACTTAAGTTCAGGCAGAGATTGCGGGTTTTACCTGCTGATTACCTATTAGTGCTCGTGGCCCAACTATTCTCGACGAATTCCCAACTAAAAAACTACTTTGGGAGAAGTATAAAAAGGCTTCAATGGGAAGCCCTAAGGGAGGAGAGAATAGAGAGAAAGATCACTTTGCTGAGATTTTCCCTAACCAGGTCTGAAGATCCTTGTGCTTCCAACACTTCCCCCATTTGCAGGAAACCCTTGTTTCCTTGTGTGATGATGTCTTTCTACTTGAGAGATCATGGAGTAAGTCATGGAAGTATTTTGTTGAAGGCTTGAGACTAGACGGATCCGGAGGACAGTTCTGCTCGGAGCCTGTGAAAGGACGAATCAGGTGAAATCATTCCTTTCTGTACTTTAGTTATTTATAATAAAAGAAACACTTGTCTTGTTCCTGATATAAATCTTCTTCATGTTCATGATGTCAATGTTATCCTTCATATGTGAATGGTTGTTTCTAATCATATAACTAACTACCTTTTCTTATGTTATGAAGATGATTTCTTTATGATGCTTGGTCAATATACTGCTGTACTTTTTGGAATTGTTTGTTTTGCAGGTTGAAGGACTAAAAGGAACTCAAAGAGGGTTTGGATTCTAACTCGATCTTCTCAAACGAAGGACCCTCAGGTGCACCCCTTTTTTCGTATAGTTTGTTTATATTAGCATCATGTTTTTATGGAATGTGTGTTTCTCTCTGTAAATAACCTCTGATCTGCTAGGGTATCAACCCAAAGACCCTAGGGGAATTTATCCCTTAACAATGTTGCACTATACCCAACCCGCGATGGCATCATTTTGTTTGCTCATATACTCATGATGATCCTAAGAAGGTAATTTTCCCAAAGGATATGAGAAGCTTCGTGATATAGAAGCTTCCAGAGCGGAGAGCTGGAGGTGGTTTCACATAGATGAGGTCGAATCCTCCCATATTGAACTCTTTGTCTTATCCCTATGAGCTACCTCCTTAAGATGTTGGCATAATCCTATATTTGGAGAAGTCCTAACTCCATTTCCCAGTCTATAAATTCATCATCTCCCCTTCCCAAATGGTTGGTCAGGTTAGAGGATAGGTTGATCTATTTCGATTTACACCCCTCTGTTGAGCTTGTGCTTAAACGCTATTCATTAGACTTGGAGAAGGAGTGCTTGGAGAGTTTCTTGGCTTGGACTTGGATTACCACTCGAGGAGAGCCTTTCAACATCAAGGATATGGTTGTAAGCTTCCCTTTATTCTTTAAATAATATGCAACTGCTGGTTCATCTTCCCAAAATATATATGTTAATGTATGTATTATCTTGGCATTCGTTGATCAACTAAGTAGGTTACTATTGGATTTTCTATTGGTTTTTGTATGCTTTGTTGTCTCTTGATCACTTGTGTAGGTACATAATCGCTGAAGGAAGAAGGAACAAGTCTGTGTCATAAGCGGTTTGAGGATCTCAACAAAGGAAATGGGAATAGCATCAAAGTGAGGTAGGTCATCTCTCTCGTTCTAATTTTCAATTATAATCTAGGAATATGTCTAGTTGATTGTCACTTCAGTTGCTAGATCCACTCATTGGGCTAGAGGGATCATCTCTGTCCGCAAAGAGGATTAACCTTGTCAACAAATTCCTATTCTGCTGTAGAGTCTAATTATTCCTCCTTAACCTCAAACTCTATCTTCTCAGGTTCATTTGGTAGGAATTCATGTTTAATAACATATTTCACCTCTCTAAACACCACATCTCAGTTGTACATAACTTTGCTTATGTCTAGGTCCCAAACCTTATAACCTTTTAAACCATCCTGATAACCAATAAGGATGCGCCTTTTAGATTAACTATCCAACTTGGTCCTTTTCTCCTTTGGAACATGTACATATGCATCACAACCAAATAGCCTCATATGTGAAAGAGAGGGTTTATTACCAGTCCATACTTGATGTGGAGTCTTATCCTCTAACACTGATGAAGGTGATCTATTAAATAGGTAACATGTTGTCTCTGTTATCACTCAGAGGTTTCCCCTAGAAGTTATCAAAAGAAAGAATAATCTGAGGTAACCACAAACCAATATTTTAGACTCAAGTCCTAGCCAACCTAAGTCCACAGAGGGCTCTCTCTTTAAGATTTAACTTTGTTTTTATTAGATTTCAGGCTAGTTCTTAGTGTTTGTGAGGATTTTGATTTTGGATTGAAAGTTGGGTGGTGGAATTCTTAGAACAGATGGATAGAGCTAGGTCTTCAAGCCATTGGGCTATGGAGTCAATCAAAGGATAGATTAACTGGACCAGATCATTAAAGGGAATGTTCACAGGGTAGGCTAGCAAAGCAAAAGGCAAATATTCAGATTTAATGGATGAGATGTTTCTAACCATGGTGAAAGGGTAATGAAGAATCCTTAGACTAGGATCAGAATGAAAGGAAACGGGTGATCATGAACAAAGGGAAATTAAGAATCCTTTGCTATAGACCAAGGGGAGAAACTACGGAGGTAAGGGAGCAATTAAGAATTCCCTAATTAAGATAGTTTAACTAGAAATATTAAGAATGTAAACAGTCAAGACATAGTGCATTAAAGCGATTTCTGAATTATCATTCCTAGTTTACCATTCAAATTTCATAGAAACGCATATTATTATCAAGAAACATAAGGAAAAACAATAATACAAATGAGAGAATACTTATTTGATTTTCGCTTTACACAAGAATCCTGAAAAATATCTGAGATTTATTCCACGATCCAGCAAGCCAATCCAGTTTTAATACAATAGCACTTTGATTTTAGATAAAAGTCTACAAAAATGTCTTTGAATCCACCCTAAATACTTCGAAATGTGAATTATTTATACAAAAAATATTACAAAATATCTCATAACATTTTGAGATTTAATTAAGGAAATAAAAATATCTTCAAGCATGAAGATAGAGACAAATGGAAAACTGCATCATGCTGTCCCTCTTATTGTGGTAGTGCTGGCTATTGCAGTTGAATTTGAGCACTTTAAGCTGGCTGATATTTGTATTCTAGAATCATCTTTATTTTTTGTCTTGTACTGATACTCTTTACCCTACCACTCTTTGACCCTATTCACCTATTTCATCTGGATGCCTTTAGATTTACTGTGGTAACTTATAGTAAATCTATCATTTTTTCCCACCTTTCATCTTCAAGTAACTTTACTTTGAGCATTCTTCTATAGATTTCATCTACCTCTATGTATTTGGAAAAATTAGGCTTGGTGACAAACAAATATTTCACCTCATGCTCTAGAAAAAATAGATTCTCCAAAGTATCATACCATACTTTCCCTGTTGGCAAGGCTTTGATACTTGAAGTGCTTGCTTGCTCCTTGACCAACTTCCTTAATCTGTCAGTGTAGTTCAATTGGGTCATAAGTTTATCATGGATGACCATAAGACTGGGAAGGCCTTTATCCCTCAAAATTTGAAACTTGGCCATGAATTTGTCAATTCCCACCTGCATGTTATTGCATTTTTCCTCTAGGTTAACCATATGGCTTCTTTTGGAAAGAACCTTTTTGACTTCTATGATGGCTTTAGTTCTATCCTCTACACCAAGCTCATTAAGCTCATGTCTGTTCTTGCTATTCAGGAAGTGGATGAGTCGATTAGCATCCTCAGGTTGGTCTCCTAAATCTTCCTTTACCTTTTGAATTGCTTCAGTGGCCACTTTTACCAATTTAGTTTGCTCAAATATTACTTGAATTGATGGACAAATATCATTGATAAAGTCCATGATATTGGCCTAGAGAATCTCCTTGGTCTGTCATAGTGGCTTTTGTAGAGTTAAATCTTTTTATAGTACCTTAATCTTCTCACCCATCCTTAGGGCTTTCTGTGTTTCTTCTCTCTGCTGTATTTGGGCAAGCTTATAGTTAGTTTCTAAGCTTACCACTTTCTCCTTAAGCCTTTTAAGCTCTATTGCCTGGATTGACATATCCTCCATGGCTTTTACTAGCTCTGCTGTCTTTTTTGTTGAAGCACCTACTATTGTAGATTCAGTAGTGATAGACAGTGTTGTGGCAGGTGGAGTTGTGGGTGCCAATGATGCTTCCAATGTTGAAGGAACTGTAGTAGAAACAGTGGGAATGGCAGTCTTGGAAGTGGTGGCCAAGTCACTTTGCTTGGACTTAATCCATGTGTCCAACTCCTTCTCTGTTTCTTTCAACTGGTCATTTAGCTTTAGGACCAAGTCCATAAGCTCTTCTTGTCCTTTTTGTGTCTCTATGACTTCTCCTATTTGTGGATGATGTAATGGTGGAATCTTGAGTTGTTTCTTCAAAGCAGCTATGTCATCATTCTTCTTCTTTATCAGTTTTTTGATGGCCTTTATATCTTTGGGATCATGTCCCAACTCAATGATTAAGTCCTCTAAGGACTTGATTCTAGTGTCTTTTGCATGTGAAGAGGCCTCCCCCAATTAGAATTGATCTAATATGTTATTTAGGGAATTTTGTAATTGGTGAGCTGCGATGGCTTTCCCTATCAAGGTGGAGTAAATCATCTGCCCTGTCTGCTTGTGCAGCTCAATCTGGTCAATAGGATGAATGTCCTTTGTCAGTACTTCGAAATCTATACTTTTGAAGTCCGCTGTTGTTCTTGGTTGTTGAGTATTAGGCTTCATAAATGTCATCTTCATTTTGCCTTCTTTCACATCGTAGGCTGACATAAGCCTAGTCTGATTTGTAGGTGCCATCTTTAGGTACTGTGCATAAGTCTGTGCTTTTAGCCTTTCATTCCTAACCTTTATATCCTTGTACCTTTCTCTGATTTCTTGGTCCTTGTCAGCTGGCACCCTAAATGAGGACACTTCAACACTTTTCTACCTTTCCAACATCTGAGTGTGAGATGTGGAAGGTTCTAGTGTGCCCCTAGAGGGAGTGGCATGCTTGCTTCATTCTCTTTCTGGGCTGGTGGCCCCAATTATTTCTTCTATGAATTCTTGTTTAGAGACAAGATTTAACCTCTACCTTTTGACCAGGCTAGTCTCTTCATATGTCTGTGTTGTTGCTTTTCCTGATGTAGTGGCCTCGTCCCTATTTCTTTTGAGGCTTTTCTCCTCATTTAAAGGAGTTTTCAATGTAGGGGGAGTACTCATGATGGGCTCTGGTATACCTATTTGAGTCAATTCCTTTGATAGGCCTAGTTGTTCTGACTCTTCTTGCACCTGAGATTCTTCTTCTATATGTGATTTAGTTTGTGCCTGCGATTCTTCTTGGATTTGAGATTCTCCTTGGACTTGAGATTCTCCTAGTACTTGCAGGAAAGAACCCCCATCAAGCCTTTTCTCTAAATCAATTAGAACATTTTCAACTGCAACTTTAGTGCTATCCATTTCCACTAAAGTATTCTCCACCCATTCCAATTGATTTTCATATTTCTCTATCTCAGGGATTTGGTGGTGAATGTAGGGAGCCATCTTGTTTTTCTGTCTTCTGTTGTAGATGAAGTCACAGGGATCATATCTCTACATGAAACTCTATTTTAGTTTAAGTCTCTGAAGGATTTTCTCTGCTTATTTTCTAGCTTCTCAGCTATTAAACAAAAAGGGGCCTAGTTGATCTTTGATTCTGAGCTGGGCCTTCTTTTTGGCTTTAACAAAATGCACCTCATCTGAGTTGATTATCTTTTTGTAGTACTACAGAGCAAATAACCTCATTGGGAGGTATCTGGGCAATTTATATGGGGCCAACTCACAACCATAGATAGTAATTTCAGTGTGATTTTGCTAGAAGTACCAATTTCCCACTTTGTGTTTTTTGAAAGTTATAGGATCCTCCTAATATCTGAATTGATTCTTGGAGGAGGACTTCCTAGCAGCATAGTCACTACAGGATGTACAAAAAGATCTATGAAGTCTGTGTATGGATATGGTGAGTCATACTTATGAATCAAAGGAGTCCAGAAAGTCACTGATCTAGGATGACCTTTGGTATCAAGCTTTTCGAGAGTGAAGGGGAACTTGTCAGCTTGGTAATATAGAAAAAGGTGGTACAAAACTGAGGAATACTTGAATACTCTTTCATTACTCATTTTAAGGAATTGGTCATGCATCCTATCAGCTATGTACTTGGCATAATCATACATGATAGTAGGGGGTTGTCCTGGAGTGAAAATAGACATGAAGGCTAAGATGATTTCATCTATGTATTCACTGGTGGTATAGCCTAAGATACTAGATATCATTGCTACAATGTCTTGGCCAAATTGAGAAAATATGGTATATACATATGGGGGAGGATCTTGTGGGATATTTTTTTCTTCTACAATAAAAGTTTGGAACATTTCAGCAAGATTTGTAGTGGTTAGCTTGGGGAATCTGTCTAGTAGGTCTCCAATTGAGATAGGGGTTAAATTTTGTCCTGGTTGAAGTTGCAGCATTTCATTTATTGAATCAGCAGTGATGGTGAAAAGTATAGTCTAGTCTGGGGACATCACTGCTCTTTGACTGGGAATGTAGTTTGCATGGCAATAATGGACAATCTCTGGAAAGATGTGTACCTCAGGAAATTGATACTTGGGAAAATTAGACTCCCAAAGACCTATTTTATTAGCATGGTTTAGGTATTGGTCTCTGTATCGGTAGTATAATTTGAGTGGGGATTCATGGACAAAGGTGTCCTTGATTTGGAAATCTTTATCAGCTAGGGGTAGGTAGTCCAGGTCCAGGTGAGGAGTGGTAATTGGTCTGAAATCCATGGCAATTGGGGCAGCTATTCTTAGTTCTTATGGATTTAAGAATGTCGAAAGTAAATTTTCTGTCTTTAAGGTAATGGTGGTTCAATTCCTGGTGGGTTTTTAATTACTAGAGTTTCCCTTTAATTTCTATTATGAAAACTTAGTGACCAGTTCAGAAATTGACAGGGTTTTTCAATGGATTTTGGCTTAAATACCTGGAATTTGACGAAACTAGGTCTGAACCAGGTGAATGGCAATTCTGAATGGTTGAAAAGGCTTCAATCAGGTTGGAAGGCAATTTGGGAGCTTTTGGCGTCTTCAGAGTGCAATTGTACATGGGTTGATGGCTTGGACGTTCACAGACGCATGCATGGAAGTTTTCAGTTGAAATAATGATAAAAAATGAATTGGGGCCCTTTTGGATTTATGCACGAAAAGTAAATTTGGTGATTACGGGTGAACAGTGACCATTTGTCGTGTAGCGGGGTGAACAGTGACTGTTTTGGCGGGTAGCGGGCTGGCGGTAAGTGGTTTACTTTGCACAACCTTTGGATGCTTGGCGATATTGGGGGGAGGCCACTTGATTCCATTCATTGAGGGCCATGTCACATCGTGGGCCCAACAGAAAACAACCCATTTTGCGTGGGTATTGTTTGGATTTCAGGCCCTTTCGAAATCAACGTGGGCCATCAGATGGGGAGGGGAGAGATCGTATGGTGGTTGGGCACGAGAGTTGCATGGAAGGTAATGGGGGGGCCCGACGGGCGTTAAAGCGTGGTGGTTTTGGCTTAATGCATGATTAAGGCGGGGGTTAAGGCTTCGGGCGGAATTTAATTGGGTTTATTAACTAATTAATCGAGGATCGATTAATTAGTGGGTCTGGGGGTAGAAACTTTAGTTTATATAGTTAAACTGGGATGGGAGTAATTAATTATTGTGGGAGTTAATATATATACGGGAAATGGGTTTTCACTAGGGATTTAATAAATACGTTAATAATTTAGTCAAATGAGTGGAAGGGGCACCTAGACATATGATTTTCATGTTTTTATTGCTTTCTAATAATCACATAAAACTTATGATATAATGTTTTTTATGGGTTTTTGATATGAAATTGAGCTATGTTGGGGGTGGGGGGGGGAGGGAAGGGAATACTCTTCCTAGGTAAAAGTGATTTAACCTCAAGAAAAAGTATTATTTAGGGAAAATGAATGATCTGAAGGGGGGAAATGAATGCTTATGAGGGGATTTAATACTTATAGCCTATAAGTCATTGAGCCGAGGGTTCGGTCCCTCCAAAAGTCAGAGAAATGCTCTGAGCCTCTTTGACTTAGGGTTTTTGAGTACTTTGATCTTTATTTTGGGAAATTAGTTAAGTAAAAGGTAAAATGAATGAGGGAAATTAATTAATTAACTTTGATATCCATCTACATGCTTTAGTGCCCATTCACATTTGGAACTTTTATTATGAAAAATATGATACACATGATTTTGTCTAATCAATCATCAAAATTCTGCAACCTTTCTTCTACTTACCCATCTACTCATCCTACCATTTTTACTTCTCTTTATTAGGGTGCATTTGAGCTAGCAAACCCTTATCAAACATTTTTCTTTTCTTTACAATGGTAAGCTAACTAAATCTAACCTTATTACATCCAAGGGCTTAGATTAAACAATTGAGCTCCTTTTATTTACTCTACCTATCTACTTATCTACCAAGATTAAACAGTTTCGTCAGATTTTATTCTCTATCTATGGACATGAAATTGAAATGTGAATAGCCAAGTTTAAACTTTTTGACTATCATGGATTGTGGCAAAGATTACAAACTACACACAATCATTTATTTTGCACAAAAAGTAAATAGTAGTGTCATTTTGACTTGCACACTTTCATGCCATTTTCTTTTCTTGGGGTTCGTATTTTTCATCTTTTTTGATCTCTCTATTCTTTTTGTCCTTTGATTATTCTTTTAGGACATACCCTCTTTACATTTTTTATTTTTTTGAATATGGAAAACATTTGCAGAAAGCAATGGTATGTACATATTACAGTTTTAATCTCAGTCATTCAAAAATTATGACTCCTATTGGTATAGGAACCTAACAGTCTCCACTGCCTTTGCCAATAATGCCTATCCTAATCAGACACCATTGAGCATGCTTCTTTCCTTTTCCATCAATTTTCTATTCATTCTTTATGCACCTCCATTTTTCTAAGGTGTGTATGGAGTAGCCTTCTATCATGGTATACCACAATTCTTATGTAACTCTTCAAATTCCTTCTTGTATAACTCTCCACCATTATTTGTCCTTAACACCTTGATCTTCTTCTCTATCTAATTTTCCACTAGAGCCTTATATTCTTTAAACATGTCGAAGACTTTAGATTTCTTTTTAAGGAAATATAGTCATGTATTCCTTGAGAAGTAATCTATAAAGGAGACATATTACATAGAATTATGCAGTGATGGAACCGAGGTCCAAACACATCATTGTGCAGAAGCTCTAATATCCTTTTCGCCCTCTTATCACCCAAGGGAAAAATCACCCAATTCTGCTTCCCATATACATAATGTTCATCGAAATCAAAATCTAGAGAGAAATTAGACATACCTTCTACCATATCATTTCCATGCAGTATTTGAAGGACCTTCTCTCCAATATGTCCAACCCTTCGATGCCATAGCATGGTCTTTTCTCCAGAGACCACTAGATTTTCTGCTCCACGTTCAGGAACCACATAATTATTGCACCCATCAATAATAGTGCTACCAGGAAGCTTGTACATAGTTCCAACCTAATCTCCCTGCATCAATACCAGTGCTCCCCAAACCATCTTGTAGGTATCTTTCTTGAACACTTTTTTTTACACCTGCATCATCCATCTTTCTTACATAAATCAGGTTTCTCGCCAATGCAGGAATATGCAGAATGCCAGTAAGTGTTCTAATCTTTCCACCTTGGAACTTCAACTTGACTTCTCTGCTTGTGATGATTCTGGCCTTCCTATCATCCCGTTAGAAGACATCACCACCATCATATTTCTTGTACTCATAGAACCACTCCCTATGGGGAGTTAAGTGAAAGGATGCACTTGAGTCAATCAACCATGCCTCACAACCTACCTGTGTACTTGAAGAAGAAGCCAAGTACACATCCTCACCTTCATCTGAGGTGGTTTTCACCTCTGTAGAAGGAGAATCATTAGATCCCTTTCCTTTCTCAGGACTTTAGATCTAAAATTATTTTTGTAATGCCCTTCCTTTTCTCATTTCCACGCACCTTTAAAGGTTTTGTTGGAGATTTAGATATCCCTGTAGATTTAGATCTCCCAGTTGAGGATTAACTTCTGTTTATGTTCTGAGATGTTGGCTTGTTGGGGCATGACCCAGGTTCAGAGTCAATTAGCCAAACAAATCCCTGTACTACTAGCCCTTTCGGCAACAATCTGCGGAGCGTGGACTGAGGTCTCACTCGAGGCAGTATGGGGGTATACGGGAACCAAGTTTTAGCACCCTTGACATGTCTGAGGGGTTGATTTAGTCCAAGTGTGAATACCTTCGCGTTGGTTACTTCACGCACTTTCCTGACTTGTGGGGCCTTCGCGCCCTGTTATATTCGCCTTCGCACAGCCCTAACAAGGAGCTATGGGGCTTTCGCATTGCTGGAGCAACGATCTGCACTATTTCACCAAGTCACATCGTGGATCTTACTTATCTTCTTATAACGGTTAGTTATCTTCACATAAATAGATACCTTATATTATATTTCCTTACTCAGAATATTTATATAAGTTCGTGCAGTAAATAAACAGTAAGCTTGCAATTCATACCCAATATACTTCAATGCATAGAACAGGAAAAGATACTCATAAATATGGTAAAACTTCTATTTATTAATGCTTCCAACGATTACAAACTCAACCTGCCCTATGCACTCAGCTGTAGGGATCCGTGCACTCCTTCTCCAGATGTCTCTTTACACTTAGAGCCTCACTCTATTTATACAATCCCCTGGTACATGGACCATGGGTAGATCTCTTAGCTCAACACTATATTTACAAAATTAAGGGCAAAAAATCCTATGACTCTATTACAACTTTGCGCTCCGTGCCCATAAATCACAGAGCGTTCACAATGGAATTAGTCAAAAACCTGGGCTTTAAGCCCCAAAACTTGCCTTGGGGGGATGCCATGCCCAACAGGCCCCCAACACAAACATCATGACTCACCCTCGAGTCACTCTGTCGGTGCAGAGATCTTCACGTTGAGACCTCCTAACTTTTCTCGGACTGCTACAAGTTCGGGAACGCACTGATCGGCTGCCTATTGTATCTCTTATACACGTTGTTCCGAGAAAGCGGTGTCGGAACTGCTCCCCTATATCTGTTCCTACATCCCCTCCATCTATGTGATCTTGCCTTCAATTGTTACTATGGTTACAAAGGCCTCATCGATCCAAGGCTAAACACGCGCCTTCAAAATTGCTTCTTTATGTCGCGCTGTGTCTACTTGCTCTTTAAGTGCTTTGGTCCATTTCATTCACATGAGCCTTTGAGTGAGGGCCACCGTTTGCATGCGTCTCCCTGAAACCCGTTGCGAACCAGATTAAAAATGGAGGAAAAAGGGAAAGCGGTTAACTTGGAAATCATTGAGGAGGAAGAAGACCTAGAGGATATCATAGTTGAAGAGGATGAGGATGAGGGCATGGAGGAAGAAACTGAGGGTGTGGTCCCTCTAACTAAGCTAACCGAGTATGTACCTTCGTAGAAGGGGAAGGCAAAGGTGCCCAAGGACCTCGATGAGAGCAAGAGCTCTCTGCAGACTCCACTCCTCCCGGACGACATCATCTTTGAAGGAACACACTTGGTAAGGGTGCCGAGCTTAAAATTAGAAGACTAGGATCTCACTGACCATGAGAAATTCCCTCACTTGGTGATCGCGCACCTCATGAAGTCAAAGAAACACACCACGGTGGGAGTCATATAGCTGGAGTTGCGTAAGTGGTTACGCGGAGTTGGAAAGGTAGGGTTGTTGAACTTGCTCTGGGTGCCGCATTACCATCGTGCCCCAGTGACTATCTTCATCATCAGGCAGCTGCTCTGCCTGGTGCATGGTGGATGTTTGTGGCTAGAGGAGCCCATCCCCATCACGGACCACCTAATCCATTGAGTTACTTGACTCCCGTGTAAAGGTGAAGACCCCACATACATTTCAAAGGGGAAGAGCAGTGATTTTGCCATCGTGGAGGCCATGAAAAAGAAATACAAGCTAGAGAACAAAGAGAGGGGCTATGTGATCACAAGTATCAACAACAAAGTAGTGAGAGTGGCGACTCAGATACTAGTGGGTAAGGTCATGCGGAAGTACTACGTGGATGAGGTGCCCACACCGGTGGTGGCACTTGCTGAAAAGTGCGCAGAAGGGGTCCAGTTTAACTGGTTTGAATTCTTGTGCAAGGAGTTCATAAAGAATTGCTGTGAGGCATAGGAACAAGGAAAAAATTTCCACTATGCATGGCTTCTGTTGTCCATAGTGCTGGTGGCTAGGGAATTGCCGAAGGACAGCCAGTTCCCCACAATTGCAAGGGATATCCTGGAAGCCGCGAAGTATGGTTCGCTGTAGGCCACTATGGACGTGAACTAGATCCGCGACAATAAAATATTCTGGGTGTTCATGGAGATGAACATCAGAATGGGGATTAACCGCAAGCCACGATTATCACCCACTGTCTACAAAAACCTGCAAAGTTTCACAGAGTTTAAAGTGGACTTTCATCACATCTACATCAGGGCGCGTAAGGACCCTGCAAAGAAGTGGAACTAATTGCATTATATAGCCACAGATGATGTGATCTTCAACGTACTTGAGATGTGGTTGATGGAGTGCCATGCTCCAGAGATCTCTACGCTGGAAAAGTCTGCTGTGTAGAAGAAGAAGGAGGAGGCAAAACTGCGCGTGGCGCAGTTGGCAGAAAAGAGAAGGAAAGAAGCAACAGCAGCAAAGGCACAGGAGGCATGGGACGCTGTGCAGAAAGCAGTAGAACAGAAAAAGGTCACAGTAGTAGCATAGAAGGCTGCAGAGAAGGAGTGTGAGGGCCAGAAGTCGCCTTCACCTAAGCAGGAGTAAAAGATGGAAACATAAGTAGAGGAGGGCAGTGCTAACCCCCAAGCAACATCAAAACAATTGAAGCACCAGTGCCCGGGTGAGCACCCTTACTGAGGGGGATTTGTATGCTATAGGAGAGATGGTGCGCGATGTCACTACAGAGGCCCTCTAGAACTTTGTGGAGGAGAATCAGATTGTGTTGGGTGCCCTCCGAGCACAGTTTCAGGAGCTGCAGCTACACACTTCTTAGGCTAGTACCCTCTTGACCAACCTCATAGTAGGAACAACCGTAGCCGAGGAAATGCTGCGCGCTTATACGACCAACACAATAACTCTGCCAGAAGGGGCACTGGTTAATCCAAATGATGCCGACTGGCCTGTGGTTAGTACATTGAAGGGGATAGGGATCAACATGGATGCACTCCCTCATGAGACACTCTATGGTCTGTAGGATGGGATTACTGCAGAACTATGGGCTAGGGAGAGGTGCACACTACATGTGTTGAGTGAACAAAAGATCAACATGGATCAATTGAGCTTGTAGTGCGACGAGGTAGTGTCTCAGAACATGCAAATGGTACAGGTAATTGAAGAAGCCTTCCAGATGGTCCCTGAGCTAGCCATCCCAGCAGAAGCACCAGTAGAGGCGCACATCTAGAGATTAGCAGCAGGGGTGCATGAAGCGTGAGAATAAATGGCTAAGGTTTAGCTAGAGCTGAACCTTCAGATCGCAGAGTTGCGGTTGAAGGCACAACCTTCAACTCCTTTGGAGGTAAGGGAACAACGTGCCAACGTCATCACATCAGGGGTAGAGGAGATCAATAGTGCAGCAAGGGACTACACTAGAATGTTGGAAGAATCATTTGAGGTCCTCACAAATATGCAAGATGACCCAAACATACAATGCTTAGAAACAAAGGTGTGTGAGCTACAACAACAGTATGACAATGTCAAAGGGATCGCGCAGATGGTGGCCCTCACTCAGAGGCTTGCATGAATGCAATAGTCCAAAGTGCTTAAAGGGAAAGTAGATGCAGCATGACGCAAAAAAGAAGTTTTGAAGGCACGTGTTCAGCCTTGGATCGATGAGGCCTTTGTAATCACAACAACAATTGAAGGCAAGCTTGCGCAGATGCAGGGGACACTGGAACAGATACAGGGGAGAAGTTCTTACGGTCTCTGCGCGAAGATCTCCGCATTGACAGAGTGACTCGAGGGCGAGTCATGATGTTTGTGTTAGGGGCCTGTTGGGCATGGGATCCTCCCAACGCAAGTTTTGGGGCTTAAAACCTAGGTTTTTGACTAAGTCCATTGTAAAGACTCCACGATTTATGGGTACAGAGCACGAAGTTGTAATAGAGTCATAAGGTTGTCCGCCCTTACTTTTGTAAATATAGTGTTGGTTTGAGAGATCTACGCATGGTCCGCGGACCATGGGATTGTATAAATAGAGCGAGGCTCTAAGTGTAGAGAGACATCTGGAAAAGGATAGAAGGAAATCAATCCATGAAGCATTGAGTCGAAGTGTAGAGTTGTGTCTTTGGGTCGTAGAGTAGGAGAAGGCTCTACAGTTGAGTGACTAGAGGCCTAGTAGTCTAAAGCTGAGTGCGCAGACCCCTGCAGCTAAGTGCGCAGTGCAGGTTGAGTCTGTAAGCATTGGAAGCATTAATAAAGAGAAGTTTTACCATATTTCTGTGCATCTTTCCCTATTTTATGCATTGAAGTATATTGAGTATGAATTGCAAGTTTATTGTTTATTTACTGCGTGAACTTATATAAATGTGCTAAGTAAGCAAATATAATATAAGGTATCTATTTATGTGAAGGCAAGTAACTGTTATAAGATGATAAGTAAGATCCATGGTGTTACTTGGGGAAATAGTGCATATCGATGCTCCAGCAGTGTGAAAGCCCCACATCCCCTACTTAGGGCTGCGTGAAGGCAAATATAATAGGGCACGAAGGCCTTGCAGGTCAGGGAAGTGTGTGAAGTAACCTACGCAAAGATAGTCACAGTTGGACTAAATCAATCCCTGAGACATCTCAAGGGTGCAGAAACCTGGTTCCAACATCCCCCCATACTGCTTCGGGTGAGATCTCAGTCCGTGCTCTGCGGACTGTTGCCGAAAGGGCCAGTAGTGTAGGGATTGTTTTGGATAATTAATTCCAAACCCGGGTCAGGCCCTAGCAAGCCAACATGAGATCGTCCTCTTATAGATAAGTTATCTCCATCCTAGCTATCCTTATTTTTCTGTCTCATTTCCCCTGACAACAAAGATGAGACTATTTCATCAAACTTCAAGGTAGTTGTATTTCTACCTATAACAACAAGTAAACTATCCCACAAATCTCGTAGAGAACACAACAAGCTCACGCACTTATCTTCACATGAAATTTTTATATCAACATATAAAAACTGAATTACCATAGTATTAAAGGTGTTTAGATGCTATGTTACCGATTCTGCATCCTTCATCCTCAGGTTATACAACTTTTTCTTGAGGAATAGTTTGTTCACTAGAGACTTAGAATGGTACAAGGTCCCTAATTTGTGCCAAAAAGCCTTCATCGTAGTTTCCCTTGATACATTTAATATTATTGAATCTAATATACATAATCTTATTGTGATCTTTGCCTTCTGATCTAACTTTTCCCAGTATTCTGCTAACATTTCCGTTGGTTTAGTACCTGGATATACTACGATCCACTAATCTTTATCCACCAACAGATCCTCCATCTTGAGCTTCCACAACTCAAAACTTTGTCCATTGAATTTCTTGATCTCTATCTTTCCACTCTTCACCATCTTCTTTGACCACAAGAATCAATCCCGCAGATATCCCACTATAACAGGGTCTACCACAGGCCCGAGAAAAACCCCTTAGTAGCAAATGCATCCCCTTGAAGCCAAAACAACTCTGATACCAAATGTAGATTTTAACCCTATATAGAAATTACCTACAAACGAATTCTTAAAATAGAAAATATACAATGGCAAGAACATAAACCAAATATACATATATATTTTCCCTTAGATCCCAAAACTGGGACTACAAAATTGATTTTTCATTATATTCCTTTCAATTCTACAATACATATATATAAATGTCAAAGCCTTCATAAACCCCAATCCTCTAACCCTGGATTAGAACATAACCATAGTTCCCTTGACCAGATCTACAAAATACCATCGACAAAAAACCATTATGCCCAAAACCATATCCAAAACCCATGCAAAAAACCATGGGTAGGTGTGCCCACCGTATTTGGGTCTACTCCCCATCCTCGGGTCCACAAAACTAGTGTTAGGATCAATCGTGGAAATAATATAACACACATCGAACATCGAGTAGGTTAGAGTGTAGTGGAAGCACTTTGGGCTCGATCAAGCTAAATGGGAGATGGTCGATTAGACGCGGGCTTTATATCCTTCATTATGTGCTAGTTCAAGAAAATGAGTTTTTGTTATATGTATATGTATATGTGTATGGATGTCGTTGCAAATGCCGTAACGAGCTATGTTATAAAGCTCCAATAAGTGGTATGTTGTTTTGGTTTTCAACAGGATGTCATTATAAATACTGTATCGATCTATGTTATAAATATCTATGGGTAGTTTGTTTTGTTTTCAGTGATTTGATGGTCATAGGTGTCATAGAACACCAAGGATGTTGTTCCCCCAAGGGGGAGGGGTTTCTAACAACCCCTAGGTGATTTTCCATGTAAATAAAATAAGACCAAGGTGATGGGACACATATTCCAAGCTGAATTTTGGGAAAAACATAGTGATGAGTATCACTTGTGATTAATTAATGGCTATGGAAATTGGCAAAGGAATGGGTAAAGGAAAAGTGGCAATAATTGGAATTTATTTACGAAAATAAAGGAAAATAAGAGAAAAATTAGGTGAAGAGACACATATTTGCATGCTAAGGAAATTAAAGGAAAAATGAAGGAAACTAAATAAAATAGAGGCCTCAATGATAAAAAGGCTTATGAGGATTAGTTCACAGTTTTTTGTGAGTTTATCTTTGATCTCTCATACTCTTGCACAATTAGAGAATTGTTGGAGCATTCTTGGAGCACTCTAGTATTTAGAGAAAGAAGAGGAAGGAAAGCATGGAGTGCAAGGAAATATTTGGATCAACAACTACAACTAGATTGCTTTGCAGGTAAGACGTTGCATGTGTGATTTCCTTGTTGATTTTTGGATGCATGGTATATGCATGTGATTCTCTGGTTATGTGAAATCATTAGAATGGATATTTGCCTAGATTGAGAGTGGTTTTAGCCATTGAAAATTTTAGGGGCTAATATTCGCAGGTGGGCTAATTTTCTATGATTTTTGCACAAAAGAAATTCACCAATTTCCATTTTTTATAAAAATGATTCACCCAATTTTTACAATATAAATTATTTTACCTTAAAAATCACCTACATTATATAGAGACTATATATAAGACCATTATAAATTTGAACAATTTTGCAAATATATCAATAAAAATTTGATAGTTTGCATATTAGGGACTAGTGAGATTCAGCTGTGAATTTTAAACTTCAAGATAATTTTCCATCGTTAAAATTTGCCTTGGTTTTAGCCTTTCCTTGTAATTTCCTGGATATCCATGGTGTTATGGGTTTTCTTGCTTGTTGTTTTTATGATTGGTGCTCAGGTTCTTGATGGTTATGGGTTTGAACAAACACTCTCAAATCCCTGGAACAATTTGGGTTGAGTTACTAGTTCCTGGAGCTCGGTCGGGACAAATTCTCTAGAGCCCTTGCTAGGTTGAGTTACTAATCCCTGGAGCCACAGTTGGAGGAAACGCTCTTGAGCCCTAGAATGTCGTGGGTTGAGTAACTAGTTTCTTGAACCTTGGACAACTTGGGTAGATATACTGATCTGGTTGATGTTAGTGATTTTTGAATCGTCAGCTAGTTAAAGGCCTTTTTGAACATAGACATGGGGACTGCTCAACAAAGAGAACTTAAGGAAAAGTGGAAAGGTATGAGGCAAGAATTCCTTACTTTGGGGGATACCCCTCATATGATTTATATAGCATGGAAGCCACAACAACATTATGATGAACTTGTGAAGATATTTGAAAGGCTAAATCACATAGAAGAATGAATGGAAAAAGTAGTGAAGGAAGCTGAAGCTGCTTTAGAGAATGATTTAGATAAAGCTAAGAAGGAAGTTGATGTTTCTAGAGATAAGGCTATGGAGGAAACTCTTGGCTATGATGAAGGTATGCCCAGTCATGTTGAAGAATAGGTTGGCACTTGTGTTTTCAAAGAAGATTGTTTGGTTGAACATGTAGACGTTGTTCACCATGAAGAGGAAATTGGTCATAAAACCAAGTGTGGGACAAGTGTTGTGGAACAATAGTCGAAAAGGGAAAATTGGGTGGAATGAAGCCTACCCATGTAGAACTAGATTCAAGCTATTGAAAACCACGAAAGGAAGATGGAGCTTCTCCCATGGAGGGACCTCGTGTAGATGAAGAAATCCATGTGATGAATTTTATTATGAAGAAAGAAGTAGGTTCTTTCTAAGGTAAATTTTAGGTGCTAATATTCATAGGGGGGCTAATTTTCCATGCTTTTTCCAATAACAATTTCCATTTTTTAAAAATTGATTCACCAAGATTTTATACCGTAATATTATTTTATCTTAAAAATCACCAAAAATCTACAGAGACTATATAAAATCATTACAAATTTTATCACTTTTACAAAAATATCACCAAAAATTTTATAGTTTTCATATTAGGAACTAGTATGATTCACCAAGGTTTCTAGACGTGAGAAAAATTCCCATGCTTAAAATTCTCCTTGGTGAGGAGAGCTATCTGATAAGAGTTATCTGATGAATTTCCTTAAGATGGTCGAGATGAGTCTGCATTAACTTATGTGATAGATGGATTTGAGTGATGAGAGACTTGTTTAGGAAGTGTTCAACAAGATTGGCAAAGTGTTCATTATGGCTCATGGTAAAATATTGTTTAAGTTGAAGCACTTAGAGTATAAGGGCATGTTGGAAGAAGAAATATTCGACATAGAAGTGTGCCAGACTTCTCCATTGAAGTCTCACTGGAACCAAGGTGAGGTTCTTGGTGGACCTATAGTGGGAAGAGACTTCAATGAATGAAGGGAAAAGCCAAGAAGAAAATGTGATGAAGTTGGTTGGTGGTTTCATTGAGACCTCGTTGAAATCAGGGTGATTTCTTTAGGAACTAATGATGGGACATAAGCTTTGATGATGTGAACCAGTCAAGTGACCAATGGTGTGGGTGATCAAGAGCACTTGCATGACTGAAGTGAGTGAAAACTGTGTGATGAGCAAAGGATAATTGTGGGATGACTATAGGTGACCAAGAGCATTTGTCAATTGAATTTGAGGGTGCAATGATGGTACTTGTGTTTTCCCAATTGAAGTGGGTGAGCCAAAGTAAATGACCAAATTTGTGCATGCCTAGATGAAGTGAAGGTCGTCTAATTGAGCATGCCTAGTTGAATAAAGAAGACATGAGCAACCTTCGAAGGTTATTACATGACAAAAGGAGGGGACAACTTGCGATGGTGCCATCTAAACGAGAAACCTAACCAAGGGAATTCGCCTAATTTATGGATCGACATTCGCTTTAAGTAGCCCGTGATGCTGAAGGTTTGAAGGAACTTGAGATGAATATAACTTGAAGAAATTTAAAGATAGTTGTGATTAGTGAGGACTTCATATTAATTGAGTTCTTGGAGAATTTTGGTTTGTTTGGAAGCTGAGGTCAGGTTTGGACTTGAATTTGATGTGGTATGGGACATGTACCTTTAGCCACAGTATGGGATGCGTTCATGAGGAATGACTTGACATGTTGAGATAAAGGTGAGACACCTTTAGGTAGGATGAAGGTGCCTTGGTGGAAAAAATTGAGGTGTGGGTTGAGTCTAAAAAGACTTAGCCATTAGACATGAGATGATCAATCATTCCATTGAGGGTGTTCCTGAATGAGGAGGACTTGAGAATTCATGGAGGTTATTGATGCAGACCTAGGCAACACATGGATGGAGAGGGTGAGTTAGGTGAAGACTTCTCTCCTTCATCGAAGAAGTGAGCAACATATGATATGATAATCACCCTATGAGTGACCTCAGTTGAAGATTTATTAAGCAAAAGGTATTACAAATCCATGTGCTGGTGTGTGTTCTGTGTTATTGAAACAACAGATCGATCAAATTGCCAATACATAGAAAATAAATGGAAAGACAGCAGAGAAATACAGTAAACAACACAAAGACACAAGCAATTTTTAATAAAGAGTTCACCCTATTCTCCAGGGCTACGTCTCCAGTCCAGCATCAATGGTGGCCTTGTTTTATTATTTCTTTGAGTAGAGAAATTACAATACAGGGACTCAATATGAGTTCTCCTGAAGCAGATTTTTCTTAGCAGGGTGGTTCTTGGATTCCCCAAGCCACTCGGAGTACACAGACCCTTGTTCTTCCTACCAGCTCCATGACCGTTGGTATATAGTGGAAAGAGCCAACTGTGATGCTCAATCTAGATAGATTCCTCTATGGGAAGGCTCAAATCTTCAAGCTCTCTGGTGCTCGATGCTGCCTGCGGTTAGCTCGGCCCTCTGTCCCCTCTACTTGGCTTTACTGTTATTTGTGCTCAGTCCTCCCCTCAGGGTTCACTGTTCACTGTCTCTCTTGGTCTCTTAGACTCTTCGCCCTCTCTCTCCGAATCCCTGTTCACTGTCTTTGTTCATGGCTTTAGCCATTTGACCTCCATTCCCGTTCGGTTCCTCTCCCGCCTGTGACGATTCGCCTTCTGCCTGTGTGCTTGGAATTCCCTGTTCGGCATTAGCATGAATGCTCAAGAAGTAGCCAAGTGTCCCCATTGGAATAGCGCTAGCCTGTTCGTCCATTCGTTTCTTTCTCCACTGTGGTGGTCAACAGATTCCAAATCCCCTTAAATCGCAACTTAGTTCCCTATTAGTTCCGCTCTATCTATCGAGCGCAATCTCAGCCGTCTGATCTGGGCTCCTCAAGATCCAACGTCATTCGCACGCCGAGCGCTGTTGACTTGCTCGACTGATAACGCATGATCACGCCAGTTTTTCTCTCACCTTCGCTGCCACGGGTTGATTGCTACATGTGATCGCTCCATTTTCTCCAAAATCGCTTACTGTTCAAGGGCACCCTGATCAAACTACCGGTTTCCAGGTTGTGGGCTTCACCTTCGTACGATGGCGCTTTACCTTTTCTCCGCCCATGGTCCTGTGGCTCCCAACGTGACCGAGTGCTTAAGCTCTAGCATTTCAGCCCTGTTTGCCTTAAGCGCTAACGCGCATCTAAAATCAGCTCCTTTTCCCATTCCAGGGCTCCCAGGGGCTACATCAACCTCCTGCATAGTCTCCATGGGCCTCGGTCAGCGCACTTTGACCGAGGTCCTCGTCATCTCCATGCCGATTGCCATGGCCACTAGTTCATGGTGTTTTCAATTGCTGTTTTAGATTGTTCACAAATTTGTTTGTCTTGATTCAGTCATGGTTCTATGACATTCGTTTATGGATCCGATTCGGATCACGGCATCCCAACTGAAAAGATTTTGGACCACCAAAAATTGTTTTTCTTCAAGAATCGACTAAGTGAGGAAATTGTTGTCTTACTTGTCCAATCTCAATCCACTTCACTCTGCTCGGCTTCAAACCTTTAAACCCAATTCTGAGGTATTCCACCTATCCACTACGCATTGTCCTTACCTTCATGTCCAGCAGTGTATCTTCCTACAACTCATTAAGATATTCAGGTAGCAGGTCATCAACAGAAGGTAATTGACTCTGCTCTTCAGGGTCCTCAATCATTGTAGGTTCAAACAACCTCAAGCAATTTGTGTTCACGACTGAGTAGATGTGCATGTAAGCTGGCAGATCAAGGTGAAAATCATTTTCACCAATCTTCTCAAGTATCCTGAAGGGTCCATACCTGATAGGTTTTAGCTTCTTACCTTCACCTTGCATCCTGTCCTTGCTGATATACAGCCAGACTTGGTCTCCAACTTGAAAACTATGCTCCATTCGATGCTTATCATGCCTAGCCTTGTAGTTGGCCTGGCTCTTTTCTAGCTGTTCATATATTGCCTGGTGGATCTCCTGGATCTGTTCAATGAACCTAGTTGCTTTGTCCACATCACTGTGTCCATTAACCATGGTATCTTTACCAAAGACAAAATCAAAGGGAGACCTTGGTATGAAACCAAAGCAGGTCTCAAAAGGAGAACTCTGGGTAGAAGAATGTTTGGCTCTATTGTAAGCATGCTGCACATAACACAAGTGTTCATCCCAAAGCTTAGGTTGTTTGCTGCAATATCCCCTCGGTAACTGGATCACTGTCCTGTTAACTACTTCTATCTGGCCATCTATTTGTGGATGAAAAGCTATGCTTTTCTTTAATTTGGTGTCCATTAGTTCCCATAGACTGGACCAAAACTTTCCAACAAATCGGGTGTCTCGATCAGATATAATAGAAGTGGGTAATCCAAAATGAACCCATACATGTTCAAAGAATAATTTTGCAGTTTGTTCAGCTATAATCTGTTTGCTACAGGGTATCAAAATACACATCTTGCTGAACCTATCCACAACAACATATAGATAATCATGACCTTTCCTAGATTTAGGCAGTCCTCCAACAAAATTCATAGAAATACTTTCCCAAGGGTGAGAAGGAACTGGCAATGGAGTGTATAAGCCTAGTTTTCTGTTACTAGGCTTGCTTTTAGCACACATAGCACACCCCTTTACATATCTAGAAACTATCTCACTCATTCTTGGCCAATAGTAGAACCTTTGCAGTTGTGCAACTGTTTTACTTACCCCAAAGTGACCTGATATCAGAGAAGTGTGTGCTTCCCTAATTATCTTTGCTCTCTCAATTTGTGGAATGCAAAGCTTCCCACAATGGTATAAGAGTCGGTCCTTTACATGATAGTCCAATTCTTCTACTCTTTTTCCTTGACTCAAAGTTTCATATACATCTTTAAAGGCCATATCCTAAGCATACTGTTCTATGTAGCTTTCATGCAGCACAGAATTGTGCTTAAGTATGGTAGATGCATTTATAATGGGTCTAGATAACATGTCTGCAACCTTGTTATGCATGTCCTTTTTATATTTGATGACTAAATGAAACTGTTGTAGAAAACCCATCCATCTATAATGTCTTGATTGTTGCAACTTAGTTTGGGGGTGTAGGTATTGAAGTGGCTGATGATCAGTATGTGTTACTGTTTCTTTGCCCATTAAGTAATGTTTCCACTTTTTCACACTCTGAACTAATGCATACAATTCTTTATCATAGGTAGGATAGTTGACTACTGCAGGATTAAAGTCTAAGAATGATAACATATGGATTTACCGTGATGTGTCAACATTGCTCCCATGGCATAGTCATTGGCATCAGTTTGGATCTCAAATGGTCTTTGTAGATCTGGCAGTGCTAGTACAGGTGCTGTACTAATTTTTTCTTTCAAGGTGTCGAAGGCTTTTTGCTGTTTGCCTCCCCACTAAAACACCTTGTTAAATCCTGTCAAAGCATGTAAGAGAGCTGCAATTGAGGAAAAATTTGAAATGAACTTCCTCCAATACTGTGCTGCTCCTAAGAAGCTTCTCACTTCTGTAGAAGACTTGGGTTTAGGCGAGTTTACAATGACTGCCACTTTAGAGGGATCTATTTTCAATTCACCTCCCCTACTATGTGACCCAAATAATTTAGAGAGGTTTTGCCAAATTCACATTTGGATATTTTAACATAAATTTTTTCTCTTTTCAAAACATCTAATGTTTGCTTAACATGCTTTAAATGTTCTTCCCACATTTTACTAAAAATCATAATGTCATCCAGATACACAATAACAAAATCATCAAGAAAAGGTCTGAGTACATCATCCATTAATCTCATGAAAGTAGCAGGGGCATTGGTCAAGCCAAAAGGCATAACCAGCCATTCATACAATCCCTGCTTTGTTTTGAAAGCAGTCTTCCATGCATCTTGCTCTGTAACTCTGACCTGATGGTATCCACTGTGCAAATCCAGGTTGGTGAAATAAACAGCGTCCTTCAATTGATCTAAAAGATCATCTATGCGAGGAAGGGGATAACGATTTTTGATCGTTATCTTATTTAGTGCTCGGTAATCAATGCACATTCTCCACGAGCCATCTTTCTTTCTCACCAAAACGATTGGTGACCCACATGGTGATGTGCTAGGCCTGATGAACGCTTTCTCGAGCAACTCCTGCACCTGCTTCTTGATTTTAGTATTCTCTAAAGCAGATAACCTGTACATCCCAATGTTAGGCAAAGGCACATCTTGCTGCAAAATAATATCATGTACTATTCCCTTTTTGGGTGGCAGACCTTGAGGTTCTTGAAACAAGACATCATACTCTGAAACAATCTTTTCTATATCAGCTTGCTGATCAGAATTACAACCCTCAAATACATTGGTTTTATCAGTTTTCTTTACTTTTACAACCATCAATAAGAATTGTTTGCATGAATTTATCATTCTTTTCATCTGTCCTGAGTTTATGAGAGTATAATTATTCTTGAGCTTATGAGCTCTTACAAAGTATTTGATTCCATCTTTAACAAGTAGATACTTGTTCTTAGCTCTATAGGAAATAGCCTTCTATCATACAAGTAAGGACTTCCTAAAACAATTCCACATATATCCAAAGGAATTACATCTAACTCAACCTAATCTACAAATGCTGACCCAAAAGAAAACTTGAGTTTTCACTGTCTAGTCACTTGTAGTTGTGCTTTATCATTCAACCATCCTAATGGGTATGGATTCTTATGAGGTGTAGTTACTAATCCCAATTTCTTTACAATTTCTTCAGAAATCAGATTTACTTGTGAGCCACTATCAAACAAAGTATCAATCTTTTGATTTTTGGAAACAACTCGAATATGGAAAAGCTCATGCCTTTTTCTCTCATGTTCTTCATTAATAACAGTTTGAGCAGAATTACTAGTAGATGCTTCAGAATTCTTACCTTTTATACCTGTGGCTGCAATGATTGTTTTATCTCCCGACTCTGACCCCAAATCTTTCTGAATAGCTGCAGCAGCCTTCTTCTTCTTGCTCTCGGACTTCTTAGGTCTCAGCTCTGGATACATAATCCAACAGTGCTCATCATCATGCCCCTCCTTTTTACAGTGAGTGCATGAGGCTTTGCCTTTCTGTGCAGTGTTAGCCTTTCTTGCTTTCCACTTCTGCTTTCTTTTCTCCTTGCTCTTGCTTACAGTGGGTTGGGATGGACCCCCAACTTCTAGATTTCCATTCTTTCCTCTAGCTTCTAGATGAGTAGCTTGTACAGATACCTCATCTATACTAGTGGGATTAAACATGAGTATGGTATGCCTCATGTAGCTATGTAGACCACCAATGTACCTCAAAAGAGTTTCTGGTGAGTCTAATGAAATACCCAACATCAATGCTCTCTTTCTGAACTCTTGAGTATACCCTTGTACACTTTACCCTTTCAACTGCCGAAGAGTTTTCCAACTCATCATGGCTTGCTGCATGTAGGCCAATGGATAGAACTGTTTTTTGATTGCAGTAACAAATTCACTCCATACAAAGATGGTCTTGCCATGCTTCCTCATATCAGCTTGGGTTCTGCCTTCCCACCAAACCAAGGCAGTGCCTCCTAGGCATAGGCTTGCCAGCTGAATCTTGCTCTTGTCTGAGTCTATATTTTGCACTCTGCAATACACATCAATTTGTCTTATCCAGTTGTCTAACTTTTCAGCATTTAGCTCTCCATCATATATAGGCAAATCAAATTTAACATCTAACTTAATCAAAGATGCCTTCTTATTATGCATAGGGCTACTAGGAGGTGTAGGGAAGCTTTCTTCTTTTCCCTTTCCTTTGGAGTGGTCATGGGAATGAGATTCATTTTCATATTTATCTTGCTTAGAGCCTGATGAATCTTCACTCTTATGCTTTCTAAAGTCCCTATACATTTCCTCTACCATAGACTTTATAGCTAGGAAACTTTCTAGGAATTGATGGTCTGGTCCTATAGAACCTTCTTTTGACATTGTCTTCCGAGAATAAACTCTCTCAATTTCAGGATTACTTTCCACCAACTCTCCTTCTCCTAATTTGAGATTTGATCTAGTGATCATTCACAGCTAAACCAACACAAGCTTGTCTAACCTTACAGCCTAGAGCTCTGATACCACTTGATCCGAGAATCACCCTATGAGTGACCTCAGTTGAAGATTTATTAAACAAAAGGTATTATAGACCCATGTGCTGGTGTGTGTTTTGTGTTATTGAAACAACAGATCGATCAGATTGCCAATACACAGAAAATAAATGGAAAGACAGCATAGAAGTACAGTAAGCAACACAAAGACACAAGAATTTTTTAATAAGGAGTTCAACCTATTCTCCAGGGCTATGTCTCCGGTCCAGTTTCAGTGGTGGCCTTGTTTTATTATGTCTTTGAGCAGAGAAATTACAATATAGGGACTCAATATGAGTTCTCCTGAAGCAGATTTTGCATGGCAGGGTGGTTCTTGGATTCCCCAAGCCACTCGGAGTACACAGACCCTTGTTCTTCCTACCAGCTCTGTGACCCTTGGTCTACAGTGGAAAGAGCCAACTGTGATGCTCAATCCAGAAAGATTCCTCTATGGGAAGGCTCGATTCTTCAAGCTCTCTGGTGCTCGATGCTGCCTGCGGTCAGCTCGGCCCGATGTTCCCTCTGCCTGGCTTTACTATTCTCTATGCTCAGTCCTCACCTCAGGGTTCACTGTTCACTGTCTCTCTTGGTCTCTTAGACTCTTCTCCCTCTCTCTCCAAATCCATGTTCACTGTCTCTGTTCATGGCTTTAGCCATTTGACCTCCATGCCCGTTTGGTTCGTCTCCCGCCTGTGTCAATTCGCCTTCCGCCTGTGTGCTTGGAATTCCCTGTTTGGCATCAGCATGAACGCTCGAGAAGTAGCCACGTGTCCCCATTGGAATAGCGCCAACCTGTTCGTGGATTCGTTTCTTTCTCCACCGTGGCAGTCAACGGATTCCAAATCCCCTTAAATTGCGACATAGTTCCCTGTCAGTTCTTCTCTGTCTATCGGGCGCAATCTCAGCCGTCCGATCTGGGCTCCTCCAGATCCAACGTCATTCGCACGTCGAGCGCGGTTGACTTGCTCGATCGATAATGCACGATCACGATAGTTTTTCTCTCATCTCCGCTGCCACGCATCGATCGTTGAGTGTGATCGCTCCATTTTCTCCAAAATCGCTTACCGTTCAAGGGTGCCTCGATCAAACTGCCGGTTTCCAGGTTGTGGGCCCCACCTTCGTACGATGGCGCTTTACCTTTTCTTTGCCCACGGTCCTCTAGCTCCCAACATGACCGAGTGCTTAAGCTCTACCATTTGAGCCCTGTTTTCCCAGCGATGCGCGTAACACGCATAAAAAATCAGCCCCTTTTCCCATTTCGGGGCTCCCAGGGGCTACATCGACCTCCTACGCAGTCTCCATGGGCCTCGGTCAACGCACTTTGACCGAGGTCCTCGTCGTCTCCACGCCAGCTGCCATGGCCACTTGTTCAGGGTGTTTTCGATTGCTGTTTTAGATTCTTCACGGATTTGTTCGTCCTGATTCAGTCATGGTTCTATGATAGTCGTTTATGGATCTGATTCGGATCAACATATCTGAGAGGTGATGGAGTTTTATTCATGGGATTTTATGTGGAAAAATGAGTGTACTTTAATTCGGGGACTTATACATGAAAATGAGTATATGTTTGAGCTGCATTATAGAAGTGTTGCAATTAGATGATTGTGGAGGATTTGTTGAGGAAGATTGATGAATGTGACGAAGTGATGGAGAAACAACTGATGAAAATGTGAGGAGGTGTATTCTCATGAGTTGAGCATGATGGTTGGGTTATATAACCAACTATTTCAAGTATTGGAGGTGAATAAATACTCATAGAATTATTGGATTTGAGCTAGAGTATGGCTACAAAAGTTCACAGAGTTGCAGTAGGTGGCATGAAGATTGTTGCAAGTTGATGCATTGTAGCCGAGAGATGGAGGGAGAAGCCTTCCATGAATCCATGAGACTGTTAGTATATTTTCGATGCGTTGTGACCAATGACCTTGTGAAGTTGGAGACGTCATCAACATGGATATTGCTTCTATTAGCAACGACTATTCATGTAGTTGATGGACCTTTACGGAGTTGTATTCATGAAGTTTTCCAAAGTGTGAAGTTGTTGTTGAGGATGAAAAACATTTTAGAGTGGAGGAGTATGTTAGGTCCTTTGGGTCAAGTGTGCATGAGGGCACACCCCATGATGGCCATGAGGATCCATGTTGATTAGAAGTGGAAACAAACTAAACATTTTTGGGGTTGTGTGACAAGTTTTGTGACGAGACTTCCAAGTTGGGCAGCTTGTGATGGAAAGGGCGCCTGTGTGATGAAATGGGTGGGTCATGTAAGATGAGAACTATGTAAGGGATTTCATGCGATGACATATTAATGATGAAGGGTGAGTTGGACCATGGAATGACATGTGTGGATGCAAAGAAACTCATTTGGAATACTTTGGTGTGATTGTGTGCAATGGAGGAAAATTGAGTTGTCATGTTCCCAAGGTGTGCCCACAAGAAGTTGGGTAACCAGGCAACCTTCCCATGTGACAGGCATGCCTTGTGCACGAAGAAAACCAAAGGGTGTGGGTAGGGAGAATGGATGTCGAATTAGAAGGAAGACAAGGGGTCGACTAAAAGGCATGACCACCCGACCAAATGGGAAAGAAACTTGTAAATAGAGTGAATGTGTTTATGTGGAAGAAAACCAAGGAAGTTTGCAGGTAAAGAAGACAAGAAAATTATGAGTCATAATAGTGAGTAAAGGAAAGGTGCAAATACAAATAGAGAGGCACGTCGTGTATGTGATCACCCTAAGTGAGTTGGGCAGGAAGAGTGTGTAGATTTAATTTGGCATTCTATTGAGCTTGTAAAGAGTGAATCCTTGGGCTACCCGAGACTCGGCTATTTGTTGGAATCTATTTATAAGTTTGCCTAAGTGTTGTGGCAACAAACATTTGGGGTTCAACCCAACCTTTGTTGTTTAACATTTTGAGGTTGTGCTACCTTGTGACAACAAGTCAATAAGGGCTTGGTCCAAGGCATGCTTTTTCATATTTGAAGTTCTATGTTATATAAACTAAAGTTTGAAGTTAATAAATAAGTAAAGGTTATTTGTGTTGGAAATAATACTGAGAGGGGGGGTGAATCAGTATTATTAAGTCAACTATTTTTCAATTCAACCACAGATTTGTATACGCTACTTTAGTTAGAGAAACCAACGTATATACGCAACTTCAGTTAACGAAAACAGCGTATAACTCACAGAATTGAAATTTAATTATTCTTCAGGTGTTAATCTTAGATCAGTGTGTCAGCACCATATAGACATCAACTAGGAACAGAAAAATAGTGCAGACAGTCACACACAAGAACACAAGATATAAGGTGGAAACCCAATGTGGGTGAAAACCACCTGCTGCAATATGTCTCTATATTATTTCAATTAGAAACTTCTTTTTACAATGATTCTGTACGGGTGTAGTCCTTTACGAGTACGTAGGCTACAACCTGCAGAGGGCTACAACCCTCTCTCATTCTCCAGTTTCTCCTAGAAGGGAGCTACAACCCCCTTTAGCTCTTGTACTAGCAGTGGTACTAGTACGCAAGCTGCTACCTGCAGAAGGCTTCAACCTTCTCTTTCTTCCAGGGACCACGTTTCATCAATTTTCAGACTGGATCCATGAATAACATCAATCAAACATCAATTATATCTGCAACAATCAATCTCCTTTGTACAACCCAATATATAATCAATCAAACACTTCTCAGAATGCTGTAACCAGAAAACAGTAATAGTAACCAGACACCAATTCTGAACCCAGAACACTGCAGCAATAACCAGAAGCAGCTAAAGCATATTTCATGAAACATATGCTACTTTGCTATGCTGAAACCTGCGTACATATGCATCTGTATCACTGCCAACCAGCGTATACGCTTCTGTGACTTACTGAACCTGCATAGAGATCTATGAAAGAAAAATTTCGCTTTTGAAGTATTCAAGCATTAATTATACCCAGATTTTCAATTTTATAGATCAATTCATGCGTTAAATACAATAGATCACAATCACACAAAGATACTACTATTCAAGCTTTGAGATTAGACCCATCAATAGAACTTATCCATCTTGCAGTGTTCAGGTTCCTCCTTGATTCAGATCCAGCAATGCACCGTAACCAATCACCAGTGTTCCAGATCTTGCTCTTCTTAAGATATTCAATTCTAAATCGATGCCTTTTTAAGATATTCAAATGATCTCCTTGCCATTTTATAGACTAGGCCTTACTCAAGCCATGGTTCAAAACCACTAAGAACCAATACCTTGGACCCAATACCTGGGTTCAACACCTTGGATACAATGCCACGGACCAAAACCATAGGATCAAATATGACAGACTAAATACCATGGACCAAGCATACCTTTTTCCACATGTACGCGCTTTTCTTAGCATGAAAGTGCGTGCATACGCATACGCGCCTTTGGATTGGTGATACCGCATGTATATGCGACTTTGATGAGAGGAACCTGCGTATACCTTATTTTCTTCCATTCTAATTGCCTGAACTGTGATCTACCACCTGAGAACATTGCCATCAAGGACAACACCTGTGCCATAGTGCCAAACTTGTGTCATAATGCCAACAATCTCCCCCTTTGGACTTGATGGCAACCTTCCAACTTCAAAGTCATTCTCCCCCTTTGACATCAAGGGCAAAGGGTTATGCTCCCCCTGAGTTCTTGTTTTGCTGTGCTGTCCAAACTCCCCCTGACTGTAGGCAAGGTCTGCAAGAAGATGTTCTACAAAAGAAACATGACTTTATACATCATAAATGACCTTCCTACCACCAAAGACTCATACATACATCCATTTCCAAACCAAGTGGGGATTGATTCATCTACCCAACCAAGTGGGGGTACACCAAGATAAAACAAGAACATTACATCATTCATCCCAGGCATAGCGGGGAAACCAAGAAAGGCCGTTACATGACCTTGATAAGAAAAGAAATACATGACATAGAGATGAAATATCTACAACAAGATTATGATAACAACTATCATCAGCAGCATCTGTCAATCACCATTCAGACCAGCAACCATGCTCTCCCTTTGCACATGTTCCTCTTGAAACCAAAACAACTGTGAATTTGAACCAAGATATTCTAAGATAATGCCAACAATGCATTATTAGAAGAATATATATGCTCCCCCTGAACTTGTGCCAGATGGTCTCTGTCAGACCCATATCAGACTCTTTTCATCGTGAGTCTGGCCCCCACTACTTTTCTGCAAACCAGCATATACGCGACTGTACCGATAGAAACTGGTGTATGTACGCGGATTATCCACCTGAAACTCATGTACAACCATTAATCTCTGCAAAACAGACAAGATTCAATAGCAAGATGATGCATCAACTACCCCCAGCTTCTGTCTGAGGTATTCAAATGTCTCCCTGGGCAGTGGTTTGGTGAGTATATTAGCGACTTGTTCCTTAGATGGAACATATTCAAACTTGACCTTTTGTTCAAGCACTTGTTTCCGGAGAAAATGATACTTGATAGGTATGTGCTTAGTTTTTGAATGCATGACTAGATTCTTTAAAATGTTGATTGCACTTGTATTATCAGAAAAAATGGAAATAGGTGGTGTACAAGTGATTTGAAGATCTTGAAATGTTTTCATAATCCAAAGGAGTTGTGTGCAGCAAGATGCAACAGCTACATATTCTGCTTCAACTGTAGATAATGCAATGGAACTTTGTTTCTTGCTGAACCAAGATACCAATCTAGGACCCATGAAGAATGCACCACCACTAGTGATTTTTCTATCATCCACGCTTCCTGCCCAATCCGCATCTGTATATGCATGAAGTGTGAGATATGTGTCTCTAGGATACCATACGCCATAGTTTTGAGTTCCTTGAAGATACTTGAAAATTCTCTTAACTGCTTGAAGATGAGTTTCCTTTGGATTTGCCTGAAACCTTCCAACTATTCCCACTGCATGCATAATGTCTAGTTGGGTACCTATTAGATAGAGTAGACTACCCATCATGGATCTATAGGTTGGTTGATGTACTACTGCCGATTCATCATTTGCGCTGAGGTTGCATCCTGTCACCATAGGGGTACATATTGGTTTCGAATGCTCCATCCCATATTTCTTCAAGATCTGCTTGAGATACTTGGTTTGTGATAGAAATATGCCATCTTTGTTTTGTTGGACTTGTAAACCAAGAAAATATGTGAGCTCACCAAGCATAGACATTTCAAACTCTTTCTGCATTACTAAGGCAAACTTTCGACTCCTATCTTCTTCATTGCTCCCAAAGATGATATCATCAACATACACAAAAAGTATTAGCAACTTATCATTGTCAATTTTTATATAAAGATTGCTATCAGTTGATCCTTTTATAAAACCTTGTTGATGGAGGTATTTATCCAAGTGATAATACCAAGCCCTTGGAGCCTGTTTAAGGCCATAGAGAGCCTTTTTGAGTCTGTGTACAAGCTTTGGATCATTTCCAAGGATAAACCCATCTGGTTGCTCAATATACACTTCTTCATCCAAGTCTCCATTTAGAAAAGCAGATTTCACATCCATTTGAAATACTTTGAACTTTTGAAAACTAGAGAGAGCAAGGAACATTCTGATGGACTCAAGTCTAGCAATGAGAGAAAACGTTTCTTCAAAGTTGATTCCTTCTTGTTGAGCATACCCTTTACAAACAAGTCTGGCTTTGTTTCTAATAACTTCCCCATTTTCATTCAACTTGTTTTTGAATATCCATTTTGTCGCTATGGCATTCTTATCTTTTGGTCTAGGAACCAACTCCCAAGTGTTATTATCTTCAATCTACTCAAGTTCTTCATCCATTGCCTTGACCCAACATTCATCTTTGCATGCCTCTCTTACATTTTGTGGTTCGGTGGAGGAGAGCAATGCTAGGTAGCTTGAAGCTTCTGAAATGGTTATCCTTGTTTGTACACCTGCCTCTTTTTGCCCCAAAATTTGAGATTCTGGATGATTCTTCTGAATGTATCTGGATGGAGTCTTTTCTTCTATTCTTATTTGTTCTTCTGGTGCCTCATGGGTTTCTTCTTCATCATGAATCTGATTTGACGTTGAAGGATAGTCCTCATCATCTTCGAAAACTTCAGATCTTTCCTGCCTAGATGTATTTCCTTCTTCATCAATCACTACATCAATACTTTCAATAATTTTTCCAAGTCTTTTATTGTAACACTTATATGCTTTGCTATGGGGAGAGTAACCAAGGAGAATGCCTTCATCTGCTCTAGGTTCAAACTTTCCAAGATTTTCATTAGTCCTTTTAATGTAGCATTTTCTTCCAAAAATTTTGAAGTATTTCACCATGGGATTCTTATCATACCAAAGTTCATGAGGAGTCTGAGTGCCGTTTACCCGGACATTTGTCTTATTAAGAATAGTTATTGCAGCAAATGTGGCTTCACCCCAGAAGGTTGAGGGAGTTCCAGATTCATCGAGCATAGCACGAGCCATTTGTTGAACCATTCTGTTCATCCTTTCCACTACTCCATTTTGTTGAGGTGTCCTTGCAGTAGAAAATTCCCTTCTTATGCCATGTTCTTCACAAAAATCAAAAAATTCATCTGAGGTAAATTCTCCTCCTCGATCAGATCTGAGGCATTTGATTCTGCAATCTGATTCATTTTAACCCAAGGCTTTGAATGATTTGAACTTTTCGAAAGCTTCATCTTTATACTTCATGAGTCCTATCCAACACATCCTTGAAAAGTAGTCAATGAACAATATGAAGTACTCTTCACCTCGAGGTGACCTCTTCCTAGTTGGACCACATATATCAGTATGGACAAGTTCAAGTGGCTTGCTAGCTGATCCTTCCTTTTCAGGGAAATGAGTTCTGGTTTGCTTACCAAACTGACATGATTTTCATATTGTATTGTCTGGAATTCTGATGTCAGGAAGATCACAAACTGGCTGATATTTGCATGCTTTCCTTATCTGAGAGAAGCTAAGATGCCCCAATCTTCTGTGGCATAGCCAGTGTTCATCATTCTTGCTTAGATAACATTGATGTTGTCCTTCTTTGAATATGTATAAATTATTTGGAGTTCTTATGCCTTTGATCACTGTTTTTCCTGTATCAAGATCATGCACACTACATCCATTTGATCGAAATATTACCTCAGTTCCTTGATCACACATCTGACTGACGCTCGATCGATTATGTTTTAAGCCATCAAAATACATAACGTTTTTAGATTTGACCTTCTCTTTCAACTGAACAGAAACTTTACCTTTCATGAATGCAGGGGTGTCATTTCCAAATGAGACCTTCTTTTCTTTTTCTAAGGCACTATATGATTGAAGTTTTTCTTTATCACTTGTCATATATTTCGAACATCCACTGTCGATGTACCATTGATTTTCTTGTCCTTCTGCATATAAGGCTATCCCACATCTTTCTGGTTGTGGTTCTTTCATTCTCCATGTTTTGGCATTTAAGGCTTGTTCCTTCTGAGTTGTCCGCCGAAACCTGCTCCTGCATTCAGAATCTTCATGACCGAAGTTGTTACAAATAGAACATTCTATTTCATTTTCAAGAGCAGAAAAGTTATTGTAGGTCCTTTCCAAGATCCTAGTCATACTTCTTTGTTTTTAAGCATCTCTAGTCATGATTGTCTTATAGGCAACACATTGAGCTACTTTGTGACCAAAGTTATGACAAGAGAAACATTGGCCATTGAAGAAACTCCTGATATTATCAAATCTACCATCCAAATGATTGTAGTTTCTATTGACATCCATTCTTGAGGCAAATTGAGAAGGTTTTACCTGTGGTTGGTTGTAGCTTCTGTTCATCCTTAAAGTAGATTGCCCTCGATTTACCTGGTAGTATTTGTTCATTCTTGAGGTAAATTGTCCCTAATTTACCTGGTGATCTCCATTGGTCTTTTGCTCATTTCTCCTTGCTGCATCAAGATAACTTTTGGAGGTGATGGTTTCTGCACTTGAGATGCTTCTTCATTATATCCTAGAGTTGTCTTGATTTGTGGAGAATGCTGCACTTTGATAATCTCATCTAAAGTTTCAGATCCTTTAACAAATCTAAGATTAAGAGATTTTGTTTTCTCAATCTCTTTTCTAAGTCCCACAATTTCACATTCTAACTTTTCATGATGTTTTTCCCTTTCAGCTAGTTGGAATTGCAGAGTATCAATCTCTTCATAAAGACTTTTTTCATCTATAGCATCCAAAAAATCATCATCTTCAAAAGCGATTAAAAGTCTATTATCATTACCTTTCTCATCTTCATCAGTATTTGATAATCCATCATTGTCTTCATGCATGTAATAGCTTTTCTTATCTACATTCTGTTTTCTGTTCCATCTAACAGGTTCCTTACCTTTGTCTATTTTATCTTTATGAGGACATTTTGCAGCATAATGACCGACTCTTCCACATGCAAAGCATTTGAAAGGCAACTTACCTCTGAATCTTCCAGTTCCCTGTTGAAGGTTCTTGACAAAATTTGATTCTTTCTCTTCTTCTGACATATGTCTCGACTCATAGTAATCTCCTTTTCCTTAAGCCTTGAACGCAGCTTCTCTCTTGTCTAATGGTCCTCCTTTCCTCATTTCGTAAGCAGTTAGAATTCCATGCAGCTGTGACATGGTAAGGCTCTGTAGATTCTGTTTTTCTTCTATTGTAGAAACTTTTGATTCAAACTTAGAAAACAAAGATCTTAGAACCTTTTCAACCAAAACAACCTCTTTTATTTCTTCACCCAAGTTTTTCATACAATTAACAATCTCATCTATACGTAGGAAATAGTTAGCCACACTTTCGTCAATGTGCATTCTGAGATTTTCATACTGAATTCTGAGAGTTTGAAGTTTTGCTCGTTTTACCTGTTCATCTCCTTCATATCTCAGAAAAATCTTGTCCCATATTTCTTTTGCGGTTTTGAGCTGCATAACCTTGAAAAATTCTATTTGAGATAGACTCCCTAATAGAGTATTGACAACCTTTGTATTTGTTTCATACCGCTTCTTACTGGCCCGATCTATAGGAGTTGCTGATGGAAATGTGTACCTTGTATCTATGATATCCCAGACTTATGTACCAAGAGATTGAAGATAGGCTGTAATTCTTACCTTCCAATAGACGAAGTTGGTCCCATCAAAAATTGGTGGCCTGATCGATGCTTCTCTCTTGTAGTTGCTCATGATGATAGATTTTCCTTCAAGCGATCAAGCTTCTTCAGAAGGACCTACTCTAATACCAATTGTTGGAAATAATACTGAGAGGGGGGGTGAATCTATATTATTAAGTCAATTATTTTTCAATTCAACCACAGATTTGTATACACTACTTTATTTAGAGAAACCAGCGTATATACGCAACTTGAGTTAAGGAAAACAGCATATAACTCACAGACTTGAAATTTAATTATTCTTCAGGTGTTAATCTTAGATCAGTGTGTCAGAACCATATAGACATCAACCAAGAATAGAAAAATAGTGCAGACAGTCACACACAAGAACACACGATATAAGGTGGAAACCCAATGTGGGTGAAAACCACCTGCTGCAATATGTCTCTATCTTCTTTCAATTAGAAACTTATTTTTACAATGATTTTGTACTGGTGCAGTCCTTTACCAGTATGCAGGCTACAACCTGTAGAGGGCTACAACCCTCTCTCGTTCTCTAGTTTCTCCTGGAAGGGAGCTACAACCCCTTTTAGCTCTTGTACTAGCAGTGGTACTAGTACGCAGGCTGCTACCTGCAGAAGGCTTCAACCTTTTGTTTCTTCTAGGGACCACGTTCATCAATTTTTAGACTGGATCCATGAATAACATCAATCAAACGTCAATTATATCTACAAAAATCAATCTCCTTTGTACAACCCAGTATATAATCAATCAAACACTTCTCAAAATTTTGTAACCAGAAAATAGTAACAGTAACTAGACACCAATTCTGAACCCAAAACACTACAGCAATAACCAGAAGTAGCTAAAGCATATTTCATGAAACATACGCCACTTCGCTATGCTGAAACCTGCGTACATATGCATCTGTATCACTGCCAACCAGCGTATATGCTTCTGTGACTTACTGAACCTACGTATATACGCACCTTTGCTGCGCCGAACCTGCGTATAGATCTATGAAAGACAGATTTCCCTTTTCAAGTATTCAAGCATTAATTATACACAGATTTTCAATTTTATAGATCAATTCATGTGTCAAATACAATAGATCACAATCACACAAAGATACTGCTATTCAATCTTTGAGATTAGACCCATCAATAGAACTTATCCATTTTGCAGTGTTCAGGTTCCTCCTTGATTCAGATCCAACAATTCACCATAACCGATCACCAATGTTCCAGATCTTGCTATTCTTAAGATATTCATTTCTAAATCAATGCCTTTGCCAAATGATCTCCTTGCCATTTTATAGACCAGGCCTTACTCAAACCATGGTCCAAAACCACTAAGAACTAATACCATGGACCCAATACCTGGGTTCAACACCTTGGATGCAATGCCATGGACCAAAACCATAGGTTCAAATATGACGAACTAAATACCATGGACCAAGCATACCTTTTTCCACATGTACGTGCTTTTCTTTGCATGAAAGTGTGTGCATACGCATACGCGCCTTTGGATTGGTGATACCGCATGTATATGCGACTTTGATGAGAGGAACTTGTGTATACCTTATTTTCTTCCATTCTGATTTCTTGAACTATGATTTGCCACCTGAGAACGTTGCCATCAAGGACAAAACCTGTGCCATAGTGCCAAACTTGTGTCATAATGCCAACAATTTGTTGTTGGTAGTTCCCCCTCCCATGTATGTTGTTGTGCAATGTTATACTTGGACATTGCTGAACTATTTGTTTATGAATGAAGCTTACATGAATGCTAAAGTTACAAGTGGTGTATATTAATGGAGTAAAATGAAGTGAATGAAAATTTTTCCAAGTGTTGAAAGAACGATCGAAGGGATATTCCATCGACTTGCATAAGTTACTAATTTCACAAATAATTTTATCAAGTCACTACATGGTGCATATGCTAGAGGCATAGTCTAGGCACTAGTAATCTTAAGTTCATCAAGCCTTTAGGAAGAACATATGTTAGTTTCACATGTCCTCGGTGGTCTAAGTGGTACGATCATCACGGGGTAGTGACAACAGCCATGCCAGTTGTGCCACATCACCTGCCATGTTATTATCGCGAAGGCCATGTCACACATATGTCATTGCCCATGTCAACACCATGCCTCACATGATGAAATCACCATCGTACAGTGATGTCATCATGACTTTAGCATGCCCAATCATATTTTGTCAAATCATGATGCAATTTGTTTTTTTTATATATATGTTAACTATTGGGAGACCATTATGGTCATTTGCACTAAGAAAGAGCACTAGAAATAGAGAAAGTATATGCTTGATCCTGCAACATCCTCTGTCTCCAACTATTTTCTAAATGGTGTTCGTCATCCATCCCTTAGCTTCTTGTGAACCTAAATTTATCCCAAAACCCATACTTATCTTCCTAAAACACCAACCCCATCCCAATCTAAGCCCATTTTGGGAATTTTTTAGGTAAAAGTCAGGTAGGAATTTTTTTTAATATTTTGGCGGGAACCTTCATCCCATACTCTAAAACATTATCTAGGAAGGTACCCTTGGTAATTTACCAATATTGAAACCCCATTACCAACAATGCAGCAGCCCCACGAGGAAGAACTGGTGGATGCACATTCTAAAATTTATGGTCTTATCCTCAGCTTAGAGGACATGTATGTTTCCATCCAAAATATTTATTCTGATGTGCAAGTAGGTATAGATCTAGACAACTTGTTTAGAAGTAACTTGGTGAAAATTATGGTTCACTTAGTCTATCACTTCCCAGAAACCATCAGCTGGATCGCACCTTACACAATTTTGATAACAAGACCATTTCATTAGTTACGTGTGTAGATTTTAACCCTGTACAAAAATTAGCAGCAGAAAAATTTTAAAAACAAAAAATAAACAATGACGTGAATATAAAAAAAATACACAAAGATTTTCCCATGGATCCCAAAAACAGGGACTACCAAATTGATTTTTCATTATATTCCTTTCAATGTTACAATACATATATATACATGCCGAAGCATTCATAAACCCCAATCCATCAACCGTGGATTAGAACATAACCATAGTTCCCTTGAACAGATCTAGAAATACCGTGGGCAGAAAACCATTATATCCAAAACCATCTCTAAAACCCATGCTCAAAACCATAGGTAGGTTCGGCCACCTAATATAGGGTCCAATTTTTTTTTACCAGGGCATTTCCCATGACTAGTCATGGAAATAATGTAACACACACCCAACAACAGGATCTACAGTGATAGTTTCAATGACTCTGGAAGAAATAACAACAATGTTATGCTTCTTGGACCGAGCTAGACTAGAGAAGCTAGAAGAAGCCACTTTACCTGTGTAATAGAAAGTTCTCTTAGAGGAGCGTAAAGCTAAGGTGTTGGTTGAACATGCCCCTGAGGGAGTGGTAGCTACAACAAGGCCCCCACCTTATTCATTAGTGAGTTTATCTAAACATGCTAAGATAGCTATTTCTATGATCACTCAAGTGCTTGGCATGGCTAAAGATTCATAGGTTGATGAGAATGTGTTAGGATTCTTAGTTTCCTTGTATCACCCTGACACCATTGCATACTCCTTGTTTGATTTTCCCTACTATATTTTAGATGCCATCCATCACCACTTTAGAAAATTATGTTCCACAAACACCTCCAGATACTAATCATACATGGTCTACCTTTTCATGCACCAGAAATATATCCCCTTGGAACATCTAGCCCCAAGGTTAGCCAATTATACTAATATTGTATTTCCTAACATCAAGTGGATTCCCACTTTAAGAAAAACCCTAGTGAACATGGGAATTATGTATTATCTTTATTCCTTTGTATATTATTTTTACCATCTAGTACATGAATAGGATCTACCCAAGATCATCCCTAAGAAGAGAGAGATGAATGAAATCTGGAGGATAAGACACTAGTATCTCCTAGAATATTTCACTATAATCAAATAATATCATGGTTTCAAGGAGAAGCCCTACTTGCTGCCCAGTTTCTTTACACCTAGGATTTTTTCATTGGAATTCATAACACATAGTTGCATTAATGATTGTCTAAGTTTTTCATCCCGCAAAAAAGCAATAACATTCCATCTTCTGCATGAATTTGGGATCATTAATGAAACAAGAAAGGCTTAGGAGACAATCTAGAATATTGTAAAGGATCTCCATTTTTATTAAGAGCTAAATGGGTGTATGATCATTTAGATGTAACTTACAATCAGAGGAAGGAAAAATCTAGAGAGGCATACCTCCATTAGTCAAGACCTCTATTGGAATAAGGAATGAATAAGATGACATTGGAAGATTAAACAAAGTGCTCCTACCAACATACTCATAGTCCTCTCAATTGTCCGGTACTAAGAGAACCAGACTGGTCATATGGATATAGTCCAGGAAAGAGAGTCTAGTTGTAAGATAATCAAGGTGATAAAATTGAAGAAGATGATGATGAAGAGGAGGGCATTAAGAAATCCCTGACAATAATTGTAGGAACTATTACAGGTCCATCCAATAAGCATGTAACACCTAAAGGCTTTCTAGTCATACTGCAACACATATCAACAACTGTAACTTTCTTAGAGGCCATAGATACTTCTCATATTCAGACTGATAGGGAATCTCTATAACACACCACCCCTGACATTTACCCAATTTTACAGGCACTCTAGGTAAATGTGAAGCAGATTTCCACTATGACATTACACGACCTCTAAGTTCTAGTTATGGAAGTGGGGCCAACAAACCGAAAACTTTACTAACACCCCTTAGAGAATCTAGAGCACTCAGAAGACTACAAACCTTCCCAGATGGTAAATCCTTGAGTTTGACTCATTTTCGACTAACTTAACAACCCAAGAATACACACAACGACACAAGGGTGTGGTTATAGACCTCCAATTGTACACATAGGCTTGCCTCCATGCGGTTATGACCTAAATTCCTTAGTTCAGTGTCTGTGGTCCCAAAATATGAGCCACTTTCCCAGACTAGCTTCTTGAACACTACCAATAACTTCTTTTAACTTTATAGAATCAAATTTTACATAACAATAATTCTAAACCTTCAAATTAATAAGAAACTTGACCTAGCTTTCCTAGAAAACATTAGATATTTTGTCAAATATATCATAAAAATGTAAGCTATAGGTCATGAATGCATATCTAAGTGTAAATATCCGTACTTTAGCTAAGATTCACCGAGAAGGTCTAATGCCCTCTCATCTAGCTACAACAATACTAGTTACTTCATGCATTCATTAACCATTCAATAACTTATCAAAGGATGACAAGAGCCATAGCTAGAGAACATCATAAATCATGCTTATAAATAGCATATAACCTTAATATTAAACATGATAGAACCACCATCAAATCATCATAATAACAAGTAAAAGGACTCATGAATCACAATATTAAAATAAATCTTATTAACTTATGCAAAAGCCAACCAAGTCAGGGACTTCCATCTATAACCCTACCATAGATTGGGCTGAAAAAAATTCTTCTTTCAACCCATCACCCTTGTGCCATATTCCAAGAATGAACTTGGGGTTTCATGGGATAAACTAAGACATAAACAATGTCCACCCTCAAACTACTGTGATCTCACCTATACTGGTCCTGAGATCACAAAACCAAACCAAGCTTGGATGCCTTAGAATTCCTTCACCATAAATTAATGAATTTTCCTATCTCCACCCACCTCTCGAGGGATTCCCAAAGAAAACCATCTCCACCCCAAACCATTGGGAATTTTCCTGAGACCACCTCACTCGATTCCAAAATCTTTTAGTCATCCAAAGCTCAACCAAGAAGTGAATCCCATCACACCATGGCTATTTAGGAAATGGAAAGGAAAGGATGAAATCACTGTCAAACCACAAAAAACCCATGTAAATGACAACAAATGAAAAAAATAAACAAATGCATGTACCATGCATTCACACCTTAGCTATGAAATCAAACATGCAACCTATTACCTACAAAATATTCCTACTGAAGCTATTTATCCAACATTCTCCTTGCTTTCCTTTACTTGTATTTTATTACTTGCTTGTCTTCTCCTCTTGGAGCTCTCTCTCTCTCTCTCAAAACTGATATGAGCCAAAACTAACAAAAATATAAACTAACAAAATCCATGAACTAATTCTGTGATGCCTTTTTATCATTGACGTCTCCTTTCTCTTCATTTTCGTTCTAATTTCCTTAGCATGGAAATATGTGTCTCTTCACCTTCCTTTCCTCCTATTTTCCTTTATTCCTCATAAATAAATGTCAATTAATGCCTCTTTTCCATTCCCAATTCCTTTGCCAATTTCCATAGACATTAAAAAACCAAACATGATGCCCACTATAGTGTTTGCCCACCATTCAGCTTGGAATACGTGTCCCATGACCTTTGCATTTATTTTCCTTTACTAACCTTTATTACATTAACTTTTAACATGAGGCTGTTACAACCCCCCCAGGGGAACACCGTCCTCAGTGTTCAAGGACACGTATGACAAAAAAACCTTTGAAAACAAAATATATTACCTATGGAGCTTTATAATATAGCTTGATATATTATTTACAATGACATTTTGCTTAAAGAAAAATAAACAAACTGCTTATTGGATATTTTTAACCCAGCTCATTGTAGTATATATATCTATATATATATATATATATATATATATATATATATATATATATATATATATATAGAGAGAGAGAGAGAGAGAGAGAGAGAGAGAGAGAGAGAGAGAGAGAGATTATTATGCAACCAACTCACAAAATAGAAGAAAGGATAGATCAACAACTTGAGAAATAGCCTCTTCGAGGGGGAAACCTCCTTTACATCACATAAATGAAAAATTCTTGGATGATAGAAATGACTATAACTACTTTATATATATAGGAGTCTAAGGGGTCACAATATAATTAGAGCCTACATAATAATAATAATGAAATATCACAACAATAACAACAGTGGGATTCTATGGAGCATAACAATAACAATATGGGGGCTACATGGGCACAACAATAACAATAGGGGGCTACACTAAAAATAACAATAGAGGGGCTACACTATCATTATAGGGAGCTAACATGCCCCTCTCCTTCAAAAAAGTGTTTTCTTCAATGCTTGAGTAGTTCTTGATTCTTCTGTATAAAATTCTCATCCTCCCATGTGGATCAAAACTTCTTTCACTGTAATGTTGATCGTCTTGTTGTTTCATTTGATTTTGTGCTATATAGTGAGGCTATCCTTTAAGAGTTGGAGAACTTGTTGTTGGTGCTCGATGTGATATTCCACAGTTTGAACCTTAGAATGTTCCCTTAAAGATGATATGATGGATGGTGGATGATATCCTAAATTTCCATAAATGAGATCATTTATGTTGTAGTATGGAATGAAGTGTTATACCACCATTTAGCCAGAGGTAACCACTTGACCCATTGTGTTTTCTGATCAGATACAAAGCAACTAAGATATGCTTCCAAACATTTCTTCACTATCTTAATTTTCCCATGAGATTGAGGACGACAAGATGATCTATGAGCTAATTGAGTACCCAAACACGAAAATATTTCCGCGTAAAAATTTCCAGTGAAATGGGATCTCTGCCACTTGCAATAATATTTGGGTTTCCATGTAGATTTTTAATTGTTACCATAAATGTAGTATCAACTGTACTAGTTTTAAATGGATGAGATAATCCACAAAATTGTGCATACTTACCAGCATGATGACACTCTTTCCTTTAGAATTTGGTAAACCTATGATAAAATCCATTGAGACCTCCTCCCAACATTGACTTGGAATGGATAAAGGTTGTGACAGACCCGGGGTATTAATTGTTCCAACTTTATTTTGCTGGAAAACCAAACATTCCACTGCAAACTTCTAACTATCAGATCTAAGGCCATCCAAAAAAAAATTCTTTCTTAACCCTGTGGTAAGTTTTTTAAAATCCCGAGTGCCCTCCAAAGGGGGAGGTTTGCAATTCTAAAGGAATATTTTGTTTGATTTGGGAATTGTTACACAGAGATAAGCGATGTTTGTACCATAATGAATCATTTTTTCTAGATAAATGTATCAGATGTATTGGGATATTGCTGCAACTTTTGAATTAGTGTCCACAACTCTTCTTCATTCTTCCATTCATCCATTTATTTAGTTATCCAATTAGGTTGGATAATAGAAATGGCACATAGAAATGCTTCCATATCCTTATCCTTTCTTGAGAGTGCATCTGCAACGACATTTTTCTTCCCATTTTTTTAGATGATTTCAAACTCATAACCCAACATCTTGGTGACCCATTTTTGTTTTTCTTTTGAAGATAATATTTGTTCCAAAAATTATTTAAGACTATCATGATATGTTTTTTCCTTGAAGTGCCTTCCCATTAGGTAAGGCCGCCAATTTTTAGTGCATGTAGTATTTCCAATATTTCCTTCTCATAAATAGGCTTGCGTAAATAATTTTCCTTGATTGGATGACTTTAAAAAGAAATGGGTCTTCCTTCTTACATTAAAACAACACCAATTCCATTTCCTAAGGCACCACATTCCGCAATAAATGTTTTTGTGAAATATGGTGTAGCTAAGACCGGTGCTTGGCACAATGCCTCTTCAAGATGTTCAAAGGCCTTAGTTTCGTTTGGGTTTCAAGAAAAATTATCTTTCTTTAGTAATGTTATTAGAGGCACTTCTATTCTCCCATAAATCTTAAAAAACTTGTGATAATACCCTGTCAACCCGAGAAATCCTAGAATATTCTTTAGTGTTGTGGGGATTTTCCATTCCTTAATGGATTTAATTTTTTTACGCTTTACCTTAACACCCTCATGAGATACAATATGACCCAAATATTCTACCTCATGCACTCCAAAGAAGAATATGGAGGTTTTTGCATATAATTATTTCTCCTCCAATAGTTTGAGTACCCTGTCAACATATTGAACTTGCTCCTTCCAAGACTTGTTGTAGATTAGTATATCATCAAAAAATACTAACACAAATTTTCTAAGGGTGGGTTTGAAAATGGAATTCATCAAACTTTGAAATGTGGAAGGTTCATTAGTAAGTCCAAAAGGCATGACCAAAAATTCATAATGACCTTCATGATTTATGAATGTTGTTTTTAGAATTTCTTCAGTCTTCACTCTAATTTTATGATATCCTAAATGAAGATCCAGCTTGCTGAGGTAAATTGTTCCATGTAATTTGTCCAACAATTCATAAATGATAGGAATGGGAAATTTATCTTTAATATTGAGATTTTCGATCTCCCTATAATCCAGACACATACACCATGTTCTATCTTTCTTGTGCACCAATAATACTAGAGTAGAGAAAAAACTTTGACTAGGTTGAATTATATTGGCCTCTCGTCATCATGATTTTCATGGAGTACATTGTCACAACTAGGAAGCATTTCTTGTAACAATTTTGTCAAACCTTCTTTCAAACATTCCATGTCTTCTTTCAAACTATTTATATTAGATTCCATGCCATCCTTCAAACCTTCTATGTATGATTTCAAACCATTCTTCACACCATCCATCTTACATTCAATTTCATTTTTTGTTACTCTTTGCGAGAGCGAAATTTCTTGCACTTGGTCTCATAATTTTGATATATCATGTTGCATTTCTTCCTCTTCTTCATGCATCATAGTAGAGATTTTTGGTTGCTTACAGGGTGTTTCCATTTTCTTGCTTCAAGTAATTTTGGAATCAAACAATGATATTTATGCTTCACTATACCCCTTGAATCACTTCAAACTGATTTTTCAAACAACACTTATGTAAAGTTTAAAAAAAATAAACACCTTTCTCTTGCTTTTTAGGAGCTTGATATAGAAGATGTTATATCTTTGTAATTTTGCGTCTTCTAGGTCTAAAATTTCATATTTTCGTAGCCTTTATAGTCTTATTTCCAACCCCACAAGTCAAACTAAAATTGGATTTTTTAGGAAAGAGTTATGCCCGATCTCCCACGATGACCTAATTATAGACTCGTTCAGTAGAGAGAACTTTTATGGAATTCCTCGTGTCACTGTTTCAACCTTCGACCTTGAAAATGGTACAATAAAAACTTAATTCCATGCAATTTCAGTCACTTCTTACAAAATTCAAATCCAATTCTTAAAGAGAAATTTATGACAATTTTCCCTAGGTCATATGTTTGAGACTGAATTATGGAGCCTGCAAAAACTATAACTTCCTCGGATCATATCTCCCAAAATATAGAAAACCAAGATATGAAATTCATACAACATGTTCAACAAGATTTATAGCTCCACGTGATCAGAATTTTAGCTTCTAAAGTCTCTTTGAAAAAAATGTTATAGAAAAAATTCCAAGATGACTTGTTTGAAGCAGCGAAACCCTAGAATCCAAAACTTTGATACCAAATGTTATGTAACCAACTCACAAAATAGAATAAGAGATAGTTTAATGACTTGATAAATAACCTCTTCGATGGGAAAACCTCCTCTACGTCACATAATTGAACAATTCTTGGATGATACAAATGACTAGACCTCCTTTCTATATATAGGAGTCTAAGGGGTCAAAATATAACTAGAGCCTACATAAAAATATTAATGTAAGGACACAACAATAACAACAATGGGTTTTTATGGGGCATAACAATAAAAATATGGGGGCTATGCTAGTATTATATGGACCTAACACACACACACACACACACACACACATATATATGCCAAAACTCATTTTCTTGAACAGATAAATAATTAAGGATATAAATCCCGCATATGATCAACCATCTCCCATGTAGCTTCATCAGACCCAAAGTGCTTCCACTGTAGTTCAACTTGCTCTATTACTTAGTTTCGTAACATGAGTTGTTTCCACTTCAATATGCATTGTGGTTCTGACTAGGATTCTCCCTCTAGTTACACCTACAATATAGACAAGTCAATCACATGATTAACATCCTGTACATATCTCTTAAGTAATAAAATATGGAAAACATCATAGTCTTTCATTGTTGGCAGTAGTGAAAGTCTATAGGACATCGGTCTAATCCTCCCAAGCATCTCAAAATAACCACAACAATGAGGTGTTAGCTGGGCACATGATTCAATCCTAAAAGATATCCTATTGGGATTGATGCACAAGCACACATGATCCCCAACTTGCAACTCCTTGAATTCTCAATATAATTCGCATAACTCTTCTACCTGTCTTGTGATACATTCACATTCCTCTTAATAACTTGCATTTCTTATTCCATCTCTATCAACATGTCTGGTCCCATCAAAAACCCATTCACTAGATCACTCCAGATGATAAGAGTATTACAAATCGACACTTAAAGAACCTCGAATTAACTCATCTTCAAGGATTTCTGCTACCCATTATGATACACGAACTCCACCAGTGGAAGATACTCCTCCCACTTTCTCTGTTGATGCATAACATACATTCTCAACATGTCCACAAGAATCCCATTGACCCTATCTATGTTTCCATATGTCTGTAAATGATAAGTTTGACTGAAATCCAATTGTGTCCTAAATCTGGCAAACAACTCCTTCCAAAACCTAGAAGTGAACTTGGCATCTCTATATGATATAATCTTCTTCGGAACACCATGCAACCTCACTATCTCCATGATGAATATTTGAAGTACCTCAATAGTTGAATTAGTGGACTTAACAACAATGAAGTGAGCTACCTTAACCTATCAACCACAACCATGATGGAATCATGTTGCTTCAATTTCCTCGGAAAACCTGTAATGAGGTCCATGGAAATGAACTCCCATTTCCACTCTAGAATCAAAATCGACTGCAATAACCCACATAGATGTTTACAATTTAATTTTACTTGTTGATAGTACAAACATCTAGAAACAAACTCAACCACCTCTTTCTTCAAGTTTAGCCAATGATAAAACTTCTTAACTATTACCAATGTCTTTCGATATCTTGGGTGACCTGAATATGGATGAAATGAAATCCCCTCAAGATAATCTTCTTGAGGTCACTGTCATATGGAAAATAAACCTTGTTCCTGAATCTAATCAATCCATGTATTGTGAGATGATACTCCTCATCCCTATCACCTTCACCCTACTACTATAACCTGTACATTAATTGTTGATACCTGTCATCATAATATCCTACCTGCAAGATCTAATCCTACAAATCTATCCCATAAGAACTCACTTTTGCAATATGATTCACCTGCAATCTTCTACTAAAATAATTTGCAACCATGTTCTCCTTTCCCTTAATGTACTCGATCTCAAAGTTAAACTCACTAAGAGTAGCTGACGATATATCATGTCTGGCATTCAAATTAGTTTGGTCAAACAAATACATCAGTCCACAATGATCACTCATCAGAAAAAACCTCCCGCCAAGAGGATAATGTCTCCACATCTTCAAGGTGTGAATGATAACTTCCAATTCAAGATCATGAATCACATAATTGCGCACGTGCTCATTCAACTTCCTTGACTCAAAGAATACCACCTATCCCTCCTACATCAGGACTCCACCAAGTCCTCTCTTGCAAGAATTTGTACATACCACGAACTATGTATTAGGATATGCAATCTTCAAGACAGGAGAATTTGTAAGAAAATTCTTCAACTACTCAAAACTAGCTGCACACTCCTCTGTCCATTCAAACATGTTCTATTTTCTTTTAAATGATGCAATAGGATAGACAATCTATGAGAAGTTCCTGATGAACATACTGTGATAACTTTCTAGTCCCTTGAATGATCTAACCTCATCCGAATTCCTAGGAATTGGCTATTCCATGATAGCTTTAATATTTTCCGAGTCCATTGCTATACCTTCCTTGGAAACAATGTGTCCCAAGTAATGAAATTTAGTTTGAAATAAACTGCACTTGCTAATCTTGGCATACAATTGATTCTCTCTCAGCAATATTAACACTAATGCTAGGTGCTCTGCATGCTCATCCTCATTCTTAGAATATATTTATATTTCATCAATGAAAAATATCGCAAACTTGTCCAGGTAAGGACGTGTTGACGGTGTTGGATCCCAACAACATGCAAGGCTATTTCCCCAATGAAAAGTCCCAATTATACTTCACATTGTTTGGTGTAGGAGCCCTTCTAGAAATAAGGCATGACTGCCATTTTTCTTAGAGATTTTCCTTGGCTGTGATGGTCATGATGAGAGAGTAATGTACATTTGCTTCATAAAGAACAAGTGACTATGCCTTGTGGAATGTTTAGTTGTAGAATGTATCAAGGTTCTTTCATCGAAGGTGAAATAAAAGTGAGCATTTAAGATAAGAGAAATACTAATAATCTAATAAAGACACAAGAACATATATATAAGAAATAATCATTGATCAACTAGAAAAATAGTTCAAATTGAAGAAATGGTTGTTAAATAAAATACAACACACCTTCAATAAGATAAGCACCAAATCCACTGAAATAGTTCAATTTCTTTAGTACATATGAACCAACATATATCAGAAACATTGAAAGAATACTCTTACAACATTTATGACATACATGTGAAAGTGTGTTCGCTCAATGAGTGTCAAGTATTACGAAAAATTTCCAAGATACATTAGTGTAATCAACACCACTAGCTCCAATAGTGGAGCATTAGAGAAACCACTTGCTTCTCCAAAAGAACTATCTTCCCCTATAATTCCTAGTGGGAGGAGCCAAGGTGAAAAACATTTTGCTTGAGCTATGAGGGTGTATATATAACAAATGGGGTGACTCTTCATATCCCTTGTGACTCTTGGACTACCCTCATGACTCTTTGACTTCCATATGACCTTTTGACTCCTTCATGACTTTTCACATTTTATAGGTGACTCTTGGACTTCCACTCTAATTACATTTCTCATACATTGAAAATTAAATAATCATATCAACAAATGAGGTGGAAATGATGACCCATATACACCTTGACATGACACCTCGAGAAGATATGGCGTGACATTGATGAAATGGACTCAATGCTGATGTGGAAATTTCAAACAATTCTTTTTGTCTCTATCTGTGAGTCTCTTTCAAAGATGGTACATGCTTTTCTTCCTTGTCTTCCATAAGGCTTGAAAATAGGGAGTCTCCACTATGATCTTGATCTTAAGATGTTGTCGCAATCTGGTGTCATGTGAAAATATAGTACCTACAACTAGAAACCACTCATGACAAGAAGACATCATTCAAAAAAACACCTATTCTAACATGCTTAAGGAAAATCACTAATTGAGTTGGAACTAGGAGGAAGGCTCAGGGGTTACACAGTGTGTAGTTCCAAAGGTCATGAGTGGTGGAATGAGGCTTGAGATTGCATATTTCTTAGTTCTAGAGGCCTCGATAGGATGACTAAAAAATTGAGGAGCTTAGGGAGGCATTCTTGAGGCTTGAAGTTTCCTATTGTGCAACACATGAGAGAGAGGCCTAGGGATTACATAGTTGCACAATTCAAAGAGGGGGGAATGAAAGCTTGAGGCTTGACACTGTGCAGTGCACAGAAGGAGGTTGACTGGGAGGTTGAATGACACAGTTGTGGAGCTCAATGAGCCATGGTTGAGCACTGGGGCTACACAATGCAAAGTCCTTGAGGGAGGGAAATACACATTGCGTAGTTCCAAGAGGAAAGGAATGAACTTGAGGGTTTACAATGTGAAATTCATAGGTCTAGATGGCTAAGTGATGGAGTGCAGTCGGAGCAAGAACTTTCTCAGAAATTGAATATGTGCTGGATCAATAAGCTCAAAGTGAGAAAGGATAAAACTTGAAAATGATCACATGCTCAGAAAAATTGACGAAACAACATTTATCACTTAGAACAAATGAACAATGTGATCCCCTCAATGTGACAACAATACAAGAACTTTTGGCAAGTGTGAAACTTAAGATACACATTGCGATGAGAATGACGACACTTGTGTGACAATGCATAAAACTTTGGGAATGAGTGTAATGCATGTCTATATAATAAATGGGACACATTGGCACAAAATTTACCCCTTGAGATGAACCATAACTCTGCTTATATGATGTGCGACACCACCCATGTAAAAAGATGACACTTTGGTTTTCTTCCAAAAGGGACTTGAAAACTTAGAGAATACATGTGGAATGACTCTTACTACTAGAGACAAAAACATACAAGATTAAAGTAGGCTTCGAAATTTATATGTAGGCCAAAACTTCAGAGGGTGTTGTAGAAGCAATATCACTTGGAGACACACTAGTTGAACTCCAGCTTCTTTGACTTGGTATAATCCTTTGTGCAGGGTCTAGTTCTTTAGGAAGTATTTATTCATCACGAAAATTACTTTGGTGTCCAAAACCAACCTAGTTATACATATGTGCCCATTCATTCCTTTCTCAGTTGAACACATTCATCAGGCTAGCCATATCATAATTGTTTCATTCATGAGCTTAATATATTCAGAGTATGAGTTTTCATCTGTAGTGTTTCTCCGCTTCTAGCAAGCCTTGATAGTACCACAATGGAGTCACTACAAGAACACAAGCAATGCTTTACTACTAGCCAGCCTCGAAAGTACCTCGGTGAAGTTACCCACTTCACCTCTCTACACAGGAAGCATTTCTCTTCACCCTTTATTTATTTTATTTATATGAATGTGCTCAGACATTTATGGGGTGTAAGAGGGACCCCGACTTATTGATAGAAGAAGAGGTTGTTACTTCAAAGAACCATGTATTTAACCGCTGATATGAGTTTGCTTGTTAATATTTTCCCCTTGTCCTTCTCTGCTTGATTGGATCAGCGTGAAAAACACCGAAACAAAAATAATCGAGCGTAGGAATGAGGTTCCTATAATATATATGGGTATCATGGTTTTCCAAAAAGCTCTCCTTGTGCAAGGATCATATTTTCCATCAAAACATCAGCGATGAAAAGGTATGAGCCAAGACAAAGAAGAAGGACTAAATATTAACCAAATGTTGTAGTTTCACAAGGCCCTTTTCCATTTTTCCACATGCATTGGAACCAAAACACACTTACACAAGATGATTCTTCACAAGAATGAAAAGACAAAGAAAGATAATGAACATGAATGATAAACAAAAAAAAATGAAAAACTATATACATAGGGTAGGAAGAGAGTCCATATTCCCATCCAAATATAGTAGATGATAAGGGTGGTGGCGAAGCTTCTCATGAAAAACAAAGGGTCTGATCCATAAGGACTGGAACTTACTGTGTTTCCCCTTCTCTTCATGGGCTTTGTCCCACTTCAATACCAGGTCTCCCACACTGAATTCCTTCTCTCCTACAAACTTATTATTGAACCATCTCTTGATACGGTTTTGATGAAGATAAAATTTTCTTTTGTTTTCCATCTTTCTTCCTATAACTTCAAGAGAGTTTGTATCCTACATTGAACCAAAAAACAAGGTTTACCCTAATACTCTTGTAAAAGTTGAAGGATAGGAAGGTAAATGTTCAAAGGTAGGATGAATTATTTTCCATACACTAGAAAGTAAGGAAAGGCTTTCAGACAAGGTTTAGGCATAACATGGTTAACCCATAGAGCATTCACCAAAGCATTATGCTAGCTCCTTTGTTCAAAGTAGAAGGTATTTTTGATGATACAAGTAAATTTTTATTGGTTAACTCAGACAAGACCATTACCCTGCAAATAATAGTTAGATGAATGTTTCAATACAATATCATTTTTTAATGCAAAATCATAAAGTTTATGTCATCAGAAATAAGTTCCATTATTGAAAATAAGTGATATTAGAATGCCAAAGCTAGTGATAATGTTCTACCTAAGGAAATTGATCGCTTCCTTATCATTCACTTGTTTGAGAGGAACCGCTTCTATCCACCAAGTGAAGAAATCAGTAGCAGTGAGAATGTAGTAGTGTTGGTTCGATGAGTGTGGAAAAATTTCACTTGTAATGTCTGATCCCCATTGTTCGAAAGGTTCTTCTACAATGATGGGTTGGAATGGGGCAACTGACTTCTTATCTCAACCATCGCATTTCTAAAAAGCTAAGCATTTGTGGGCATAAGCATGAGCATCCTTGAAAAGTGTCGGTCAATAGAAACTATCCTACATAATCTTGTGCATAGTAGTGTCACATGCAAAATTCCCAACTTCTTGTCTAGCGTGGAGCTCACACAATACCCTTTTCGAATAAGGTTCTTCTAGAAATCAGAGTATGACCCCATTATGGTGCTTTCCGAAAATCACTCTGTGTACTAACTGATATGATAGAGTTTTAAGTCTAGAAGTCCTCTTTTGTCTTGCTGAAAAATGAGAGGGAAGGGTACCATGCTTATGATACTATCACATATCTATGTACCAAGAGGTGGATGTGTTGGTTGGGGTACATTATTCGATGTTATACATTTCCATTTCGTACTCCCATCCAGAAGAGCCATATTCTATTGAACTTGCTAGTTCTGTTGCTAGATAGAATAGACCATGGCCTTGTATCATGTGAAATAGCTTGAAATCTAGATAATATTCCCTCAAGATTTTTATCAAGTTCTCTCTTCTTTCACCTAGATCTTGTTGAATAAAAATGATCTATCAACTAGGTGCGACACAAAGATAATGACATGATTTTTCAGAAGATAAGGCCTAAAGTGTCTTACCACATTTACATTGTGTAAGCTTGTTTATCAATGGTGGGGTAATTTAGTTCATGTCCTTGCAAGATGAAATTCATGAATGATATAGGCCACTCATTATCTTAATCATCCTTTTGTGTAAGAATGACAACAAGAGAATTATCAAAAGCAAAAGTGTAGAATAGAAAATCTTTGCCGAAGTTTAGATTGTATAGTGTTGGAGCTTCTATGATTTCTTACTTAATATGGGAAATGGAATCCTTTTCCCTTTTATCCCACTTATATTTCTCATTTTTCATCATCATCTCTTGCAATGGTTTGACTATCTGTGTGTAGTATGAGATGAACTTGCAAAGGAAATTGATTTTCCCTAAGAGAGACTGTATAACTTTCTTGTTCACTAGGAAGGGAATATGAGTGACAATTTTGACTCATTTAGGGTCCACTTTAATCCAACTCTTTGTGATAATATGGCCAAATATATTTCCTTCGAAAACTATGAAAATTCTCTTCTTAAGATTATTAGGTATCTTGTACTTGCAGCATCGCTCAAAAATTTACTTTAGATGGAGCAAGTGATCAAATGTCCTTTTCAAAAACATTGTCACATCACCTAAGTAAACCACAATGCTATATCTAATTAAATTTCAAAATGCGATGTCCATAGCACGTTGAAAAGTAGCATCTATGTTAACAAGTCCAAAAAGAATTCTTTCTAAGGCAAATGTTCCCTACTTGTTTCTAAACATAGTTTTGTGCATGTCAGGTTCTGAAACCAGGACCTGGTTATATCTTGAGAAACTGTCTAACAATGAAAACATTTCAGACCCTGATATTATTTGCGAAATATATTCCATTAATGACATTGGATAATTATCTTTGTCTAAGGCATGATTTAGATTGCAGAAATGAATGCACAAATATATCTCCTCAGACTTCTAAGTTCTTCCTTACCAGAACCAGATTGGAGACCCATGTTGAATGATGAAACTTTAAATATGATCTCAGCATCCAAAAATTTTCTCAACTCTTTCTGAAGGAGGGGCTCAAGATTAGGATGAAAATTCCTCAGTTTATGCTAAAACATCGTGACCCCTTCCTTAATAAGAATCACATGTTGGATTATTCGTGTTTTGTAAGTCTCAAGATCATCATACATCCATGCAAAAAAATCTTATACAACTTAAAGTGGACGCTAAAGGATTTCTACTCTTTAGGTGTACAACAAGTATTGAGATTCATAAACTTCAATTCTTCTTCTGTACCAATAATTATTTGTTTGTGTGATAGAGTGGACCTATGAGTCTTTGCATTGACTGGTCCCTTGGAGCAATTTTCAAGTGATACAAATTTTATAATGACACCACACGCTTGGGCATGGGGTTTCGTTTTCTTGGTTGAACTAAATATTGCAAATCTTTCTTGTGCTTATCTTTGTCAACAACTGCGTCCTTCGATACATCAGTGTTCGCCATAAAGTCTAGTATCTACTGGTCATCCTTGAAAATGGGAAAATTAGTAATATTATCAGGAACATATGGTATGTGAATAATTTCAATAGAAAATCCATCCCTTAATGGTGACAACCTAGCAACAAAATTTGCTAATGTATCAACAACATCATTGTGAATTCTAGGAATATAAATAATATTGAAAGCTTGGAATTGAAAAATTAAGTGTCATATCTCTTGTTGATAATTTATGGGATTAGGTGGCACACAATGTATCATATTCCATACCTGTTGTGTCATGATTTCAGAGTCAACTATTTGTTTGATCACTTAAACTTTGAGTTTGATGGATTTATTCAAACCTAGAATGAGTGCTTCATATTTGGAATTATTGTGGTGCACATAAATTCCAAGTGATAAGAGATCAAATGTTTTCTCTATTGTAGGTCTATTAAAATGCAACCAGCTCTAGATTGTTAAAATTGTGCAACTGTGGTAAAATTCCACTTTGGATATCTCAAATGATGGAGATAATGATTGCATTGAATTCCTCTTTTCAAGAGGACCAAAATCAACCTAAATATTACCTTCTTTAGATAAGCAGAAGTTGACTTTTGAATTTATGAATCCACTCATTTATATTAGATCAGGTTAGCCTCAACATCAAGTGGGCCCTCATGGAAGCCTATAAATAGAGAATACCTCAATCTCATTTGGAGACATTGATCAAGCCATCTTCTCTTCTCTTCTATTATATTGGTTCGCATAGGTCTGGGAGAGAAAGTTTTCGCAATGGTCCGAAACTACAGGGTTGAAGCTCACATTAATCTAGGGTTGTTTGTTTCTTAATCATTGGCTACTAACTAAGGAGTCTGGTCCCTGGACACATACACAGAGTGGTCAAGGGTGCACCTGGGAAGCCTCAGATGCTCACATTGTAGCCTAAATGGAGAATCTATGGTTTCTGAAGAAGATCAGGCAGTCTGATCCCTGGATGCATGCACAGAGTGGTCAAGCGTGTGTCTGGGAAATTTCATATGCTTGTACAGTAGCTTGAAGGGTGAATATGGGGGTTTGAGGCATATATGAGTGTATTTTTCCCAGTATGTGAGTTAAGTAGGGAGTGTTCAGGACTGCCATAGTCACTCACACATCTCCTCCGCCATGCGTTTGGGGCAAAATTATGAAACTTTAGTATTGTGAAGATTTCTCTCAGTGAAAAACGTGTTCACCAGTAGGCTACAAACAATGACAATATATTAGAGTCCTCAGAATCAGGGTTCTGAATATAATCATGCTTAGATTCATTTCATGGATGCTCTAGTTGTTGTGAAGATATGTATCATTATACTCTCTTTTGCTGAATCATTTGATGACAATATATAAGAAGAAGAATTTGCAAGGGTTTTCCCCATAGTGGGTTTTTCCCTAGACTCTGACCAATCCCGATGTGTCTATATCTGCATGTTTTTCTTCTATTGTTCCTTTATGTTCCGTGACATTGACAATGATGATATTTTTCTTTCTATATAGTTGCATATGCTGATCAATAATGATGTAAATCTGAATAATGACATGATGTTAAGGGGTGAAATTAATTTGTTAATGAATAAATTCAATTATCAAATCAAAGAACGATATGGCCCGAAGAAAATTTAACATGGTATCGGCGCTGGATTGAAGAAAAGCCATGGGGATCACCTTGATGATGGCACCATTGATGAAAGAAAGAAGAGGATAGTGGAGACCTAAAAGAATCCTAGGGTTGGATTGTTGGGGACTGACCGAGGTTCGAAGTTACTTAGCCAAACAAATCCTTGTACTACTCGCCCTTTCAACAACAGTCCACGGAGCGTTGATTGAGGTCTCACCTGAAGCAGTATGGGGGGATACTGGAACCAGGTTTCCACACCCTTGAGATGTCTGAGGGGTTGATTTAGTCAAATTGTGAATACTTTCGTGGGGGTTGCTTCGTGCACTTCCTTGACCTACGGGGCCTCCGCGCGCTGTTATATTCGCCTTCATGCAGCACTAACCAGGGGTTGTGGGGCTTTCACGCCACTGGAGCAGCGATCTACACTAATTCCCCAAGTCACACCGTCAATCTTACATATCTTCTTATAACAGTTACTTATCTTTTCATAAACATATACCTTATATTATATTCACTTAGCACATTTATGTAAGTTCGCGGAGTAAATTAACAGTAAACTTGAAATTCATACCCAATATACTTCAATGCATAAAACAGGAAAAGATACATACAAATATGGTAAAACTTCTCTTTATTAGTGCTTCCAATGGTTACAGATTCAATCTGCCCTGCGCACTCAGCTGCAGGGGTCCGTGCACTCAGCTGCGGACTACTAGGCCTTTGTGCACTCAGCTGCAGAGCCTTCTCCTACTCTACGATCGAAAGACACAACTCTACACTTCGAATCAATGCTTCATGGATTGATTTCCTTCTATCCCTGTCCATATATCTCTTTACACTTAGAGCCTCACTCTATTTATAAAATTCCATGGTCCGTGGACCATGGGTAGATCTCTCAAACTGACACTACATTTACAAAAGTAAGGTCAGACAACCTTATGACTTTATTACAACTTCGTGCACCGCGCCCACAAATTGCAGCGTCTTTATAATAGAATTAGTCAAAACTTGGGCTTTAAGCCCCAAAAATTTCCTTTGGGGTATCCCATGCCTAATAGGACCCCAACACAAACATCGTGACTTTCCCTCAAGTCACTCTGTTGGTGCGGAGATCTTCGCGCAAAGACGTCCCAACTCTACATGAACTGCTGCAAGGTCGGCAGTTCACTGAGCGACTACCTGTTGTATCTCTTGTACATGTTGTTCTGAGACCGCGGTGTCGGAAATGCTCCCATTGTATTTGTTGCTGTGTCCCCTGCATCTGCTTATAGTCCCACACCTTCTTTCAATTTCCTGGAGCGCGAAGACTGTGTTTCCGCTGGCTAGTCATATAGCCGAGCCACCCGTGTATGGCTTCAATTGACTGCCATTCACTTTGCCTAGGAAAGGTTCTACCACTGTAGTTGATAGTGCAACTACAAATTGTTTCTTACTCATCCAACTGACTGCACCTCCAAATAGGTTAAACATATACCCACTTGTAGCTCTTCTCTGATCCAGATCTCCAACCTAGTTTGCATCAACAAAGCCACAGATATCCAAAACTCTATCCAATCCTGGTCTTCCTTAGTGGCACATACCATAATCATTAGTGCCACACAAATACCTGAAAACCCACTTCACCGCTGTCCAACGCTCCTTCCCTGCTTTTGACATAAACTTGCTCAATACTTCCACTGCATGTGTAATGTCTGGTCTAGTACAGACCATCACATACATCAGGCTACCGAATGCAATTGCATATAGAACCAGGGACATATCCTCTTCCTCTTCTTGTGTCTTCGGACACTGTTTAGCAGATAACTTTACACCTACAGGAATAGGAACCTTCACCAGTTTACTATCCTGCATATTAAACCTTTGCAATATTGTCTTGACATACTTCCTCTAGTTTAACCAGAGCTTCCTCTTTGCCCAATCTCTTTTAATTTCCATGCCCAAAATATAGTTTGCAGCACCAAGATCTTTCATGTCAAATTTGGAGGACAATTGGGTCTTCAAATCCTGGATAATTTCTTTGACATTTCCAACCAGCAACATATCATCCACATACAACACCAAATAAATAACACGGTCACCGATTAATTTAAAATACACACAATGATCTGCTTTGCTTCTAGTCAAGCCAAGTCCTTGTATAAATGTATCAAATTTCTGATACCACATCCTTAATGACTGTTTTAACCCATAAAGAGACTTCTTTAACTTGCATACTAGTTCTTTCTTACCCTTCACTACAAAGCCTTCAGGTTGCTTCATGTATATTTCCTCTTCCAGATCCCCATGAAGAAATGATGTCTTCACATCCATTTGTTCTACCTCAAAATCAAAAGCAGTGGCAATAGATAAAAGTAATCTAATAGAAGCTACCTTGGCAATAGGAGAAAAAATATCACCAAAATCAATTCCTGGCACCTGGGAATAACCTTTTTCTACCAACCGAGCTTTATATTTCTCCACCTTTCCTTCTGCATTTGTCTTCTTCTTGAACACCCATTTGCTGTCAATGGGTTTCCTTCTAGCCGGCAACTCCACCAGATCCCAAGCCTCATTTTTGTGCAAATATGCCATTTCATCAACCATGGCAAGCATGGCCTCTTTCCAGAGTATTCCATCCTCTGAATCTATTTCTTCCTTCACAGTTCTGGGATCATCACGAGTAATAGATAAAGCAAAATTCGAAAAGAAAGCAAATGGAATATACCTTTCTGGCTTCCTTCGTTCTCGAAATGATATTCTCACACTTGGATTTTGTGGCTCTTCATATTCTGATTCCTCCTCTGCTGTAGAGTCTGATTCTTCCTACTTTAGCTCAAACTCTATCTTCTCAGGTTCTTTTGGTTTGACTTCATGTTTAATAACATCTTTCACCTCTCCGAACAACACATATCGGTTAGACAAAACCTTCCTTGTTACTGGGTTCAAAATCTTGTAACCCTTTAAAACATCCTTATACCTAATAAAGATGCACTTTTCAGATTTACTATCCAACTTGGTTCGGTTCTCCTTTGGAACATGTACATATGCATCACATCCAAATACCCTCAGATGTTAAAGAGAGGGTTTCTTACCAGTCCATACCTCTTTTGGAGTTTTATCCTCCAACGCTGATGAAGGTGATCTGTTGACCAGGTAACATGTTGTCTCCACCGTCTCTGCCCAGAATTCTTGTCCTAACCCGGAACAACTGAGCATGCTTCTTTCCCTTTCCATCAACGTCTTGTTCATTCTTTCTGCAACTCAATTTTGCTGAGGTGTATATGGAGTAGTCTACTGCTGTGCTATACCACACTTCTTACAGAATTCTTCAAATTCCTTACTGCAAAACTCTCCATCGTTATCTGTCCTCAACACCTTTATCTTCTTCTCTGTCTGGTTTTCCACCAGAGCCTTAAATTCTTTAAACCTGTCAAAGACTTCAGATATCTTCTTAAGGAAATATATCCATGTATTCCTCGAGAATTGATGGAACCTTCATAGGTCCAAACACGTCACTGTGCACAAGCTCTAATATTTGTTTTGCCCTCTTATCACCAGAAGGGAAACTCACCCGATTCTGCTTCCCATATACACAATTTTCACAGAAATCAAAATCCAGAGAGCTATTACTCATACCTTCTACCATACCTTTACCATGAAGTATTTGAAGGCCCTTCTCTCCAATATGTCCAAGCCTTTGATGCCATAGCGTGGTCTTCTCTCCAGAGACCACCAAATTTTCTACTCCAATTTCAGGAACCACATAACTATTGCACCCATCAACAACAGTGCTACCTTGCAACTTGTACAGAGTTCCAATCCGAACTCCCCGCATTAATACCAGTGCTTCCTGAACCATCTTGGAGGTATCCTACTCGAACACTGTTTTTACACCTGCATCATCCAACTTGCTTATAGAAATCAGATTTCTAGCTAATGCAGGAATATACAGAACACCCGAAAGTTGTCTAACCCTTCCACCTTGCAACTTCAACTTTAATTTTCCACGACCAACGATTCTAGCCTTCCTATCATCCCCCAAGAAGAAATCACCACCATCATATTTATCATACTTGCAGAACCACTCTCTATGAGGAGTGAAGCAAAAGGATGCACGTGAGTCAATCAACCATACCTCATGATCTACATGTGTACTTGAAGAAGCCAAATACACATCCCCACCTTCATCTGAAGTGGTTTTCAGCTCTGTAGAAGGAGCACCATCAGATCCCTTTCCTTTATCAGGAGCTTTAGATTTACAGTCCCATTTATAGTGCCCTTCCTTTCCGCATTTCCAGCACACCACTTTTATTGGTTTTCTTCGAGATTTAGATCTCCCTCTAGATTTAGATCTCCCACTCGATGACTTATTTTTGTTTCTTTTCTGGGACCGTCTTCGTACAGACAAGGAATCACCATTCTGGCTCTCCATATTTTTCTGCCTCATCTCCTCCGTCCACAAGGATGAGACTATTTAATCAAACTGCAAGGCACTTGTATTGATACCTATTTCAATAACCAGACTATCCCACGAATCTAGTAGAAAACACAACAAACTGATGCACTTATCTTCATCTGAAACTTTAATATCAACAGATGCTAACTGACTTACCACAGTATTAAATGCATTCATATGCTCTATCACCAAGTCTCCATCTTTCATCCTTAGGTTATACAGATTTTTCCGCAGAAATAGTTTATTCACCAAAGACTTAGATTGGTACAAAGTCCCTAAATTGTCCCATAAAGCCTTCGTCGTAGCTTCCCCTAATACATTCAACAATAATGAATTTGAGACACACAATCATATTGTGCTCTTTACCTTTTGATCCAACTTCTTCATTCTTCATCGTACACTCTCATTGGTTTAGTACCTGGATCTACCACGATCCACTGACCTTTATCCACCAATAGATCCTCCATCATGAGTTTCCACAACTCAAGACTCTGACCATTAAATTTCTCGATCTCTATCTGTCCCCTACTCGCCATCTTCTTTCACCACCAGAATCGATCTCACAGATCTCCCACTGAACAGGGTATACCACAGGCCCGAGCGAAACCCCTCAGTAACAAAGGCATCACCTTGAAGCGAAAATAGCTCTGATACCAAATGTAGGTTTTAACTCCATACAAAAATTACCTACATACGAATTCTAAAACACAGAAAATAAACAATGTGAGAGGATGACACATAAAAAACATATACAGAGAGATTTTCCCCTGGATCCCAAAACTGAGACTACTAGCTTGATTTTTCATTATGTTCCTTTCAATTTTACAATACATATTTATAAATGTCGAAGCATTCGATACCATGGACCGAAAATCAATGCATACAAAACGATGGACCGAAAACCGTTGCATCCAAAAACATGTGTGAAAATCTTGCACAAAACCATAGGTGGGTGGTGGGCTCCAGTATTGTAGCAATAATTCTACAACTCCTGGAGCTTCCTATCTCTAATTTTATCAACCCGGTAGTTCGTACAAGCTTGGAAGCGACGGTGCTGTATGCACAAGTACTAGCTCTTGTCGCAGCTGTCACTTGGTTAGCTGGCACAAGTCCGCTAGGGCTCAAGCCAACTTCTATATGCTCTCAGAAGAAGATTTCTAAATGATGGACGAAGGCTATCTCAAGGGGAATTGATCTACTTTGCAAAAATGAACTGAAATCCAACCAAAGCATGGAAACCCTAGTAAACCCTAATCTGACTAGTTTAACCTCTATGGTGCAAAAGTGAGAGTGCAAATGTCTAAAAATGATGCCATTACTTCTAATGATGTGAAATGCATGAACTCAAACTACTTCCATGAAAAAGAACATTGTTTTTGTATTTTTGCTTAAGTGGTTGGAGTGATTATGGTTTTGTTTCTTATTAAGGTTTGGCTGTGCAGAGGTGGTGTGAAGGAAGAGAAAGCTCGGGGAAGGTCAGGAGGGATAGGAGAGGTCCCAGAGGGTCCCTAGCATCAGTCCAAAGAAGTCTACAATGTTCAGGTGCTAGGCAACCAAGTTTTCAGGCTTCTACAGGATGTCTGCAGGGGATCCTACAGGAAACTCAGGGATTTCTACAGGAAATCTGCTAACTTCTACAGGATGTGCTATGGTTGGAGTTTTGGGTGATGGTGAAGTGATGGAGCGGTATGGGTGGATAGGTAAGGTGGAGATGGAGCTTGTGATGGCTCAGGGATAGAGGAATAAGATGGAGAGAGAGTGCACGGTGTTGGTTGGTGAATAGAAGGATGGAAACAACGAAAGGTCAAAAAATGAAGCTACGTGGCAATGGAAGAGTTGGAAGGTGAATGAGCTGAACAGAGGTCGAGTAGGTGGCTTTAGGCGTGGTTAGGAAGAAGAAGAAGGAAGTGGAATGATATTGAGCAGTGTAAATAAAACAAATTACTTATGTCTTGCACCAAAAACGAGAATCCATTAACCTGTGCTACCTGTGCTATTAAACCAATGAACAGCAATGTAAATCATGAAGAAAAGTCGTGCATGGAATTGTAATGAAGAAGTATGGCTCAAGAGAAAAATGCATGGAAGGATCCACGATTAAAACGACTGTGTTGCAGCTTGCATAAAAGTGGAAGAAGACTGCGTTTTTTTGGTGGTTGGTATAGACTGCACCCCAATCCCTAAACAGAGATGGCAGTGAAGGCACTAACAACCTTTTCTTGGAGCTCCAGTGAATTACAAACCTCCTATTCTGATCTAAGCAACTGAAAGAGATTTAACCATAAGCTAATCCTACTCAATCTTATTAAATAAATCAAATCAGCAGACTGTGTTCTTGAAATGCATATCAAACAAGGAAACAAAGTGCTGGAAAGAAAGGAAAATAACACTACAAGAAGAGGAGATCTATTGCTCTCAGGTTGGGCCCTAACCTAAGAGCTATAGCTCCCTTAAAAGCTCAGAATTAGATCCAAATCTGCTTGCCTTTATTCATAATCAAAAGTCTAATGTCATGCCAAAACTGGCTTACAAAAACAAACACCGAGCTGTGCTCAGAAATTACAATATCAGTCCAAAAGTTCAAAAAATCTCCTAACAAAGGCTACGGCCTTCATATTTATACAAAATGAAGATCAAGCTGGCTTCCTCCATTCGTGGAGCTTGGCTGTCCAACTGAAAGTCAAACTGCTGTAAAACTGCTGATCCTGTAGAACGTGTTGGCTGCCTTTAAGCTCGGTGGGGAGAGCTGTTGGAGCTCGGAGTTAAGGTGAAAATCACGAGGAAGGTCATCAAGACCGTGGACAACCTCCCTATGAACCCGCAATGTCACCTTTGCTGTCTCCTTGTCTCCTTTTGCGTGGTCTTTTGCTCTCTTTAATGCCAAAAACCTGAAATCATCATGTATTAGCCACATAGATATAATGTCTGCCCTTCTTCCTACAAACAACACGAATATACTAAGAAATGAATGCATAAGTGATAAAAGATGAATGGTTGAGCAAGGTAAGTAGGCCAATATGAGCCCAAATTGTACCAAAAATTGGGGCTCATCATCACCCCCCAGCTAAAATATTTGCTCATCCTTGAGCAACCTTGCTCCAGCTCCTTGTCCTTGGCCGAGAACTAGGGCCCGGAGCATGCTCTTCCTTTCCTGTTCTTGGTGGCCCTGCCTCTTCTGCCCCTGGCGGTGACGAAGGTGGCGCTTCCTCCCCCTTTCCTGTTTCCTTGAGCCGGGCTTCGGAAGCCGATTGGCCTATCCTTCGTGTCCAGGAGGTTATTTTTGGGCTTCCCCTCTCGGGGGTAGCCGATGTTTTAGAGGGGGATCTTTTACTGGGTGAAGTAGGGACACCCCCTAAAATGGTTTGGCTGCTGGGTGGAGGCTGTGGCTTGCCCGTGTTTATTCTCTTACTTCTCCTGGCTTCAAAAGGTAGAGGGATCTCCCTCTCTCTCTTCTCTTTTGGCTTTGGAGGTGTGCTGAGGGCGGCCAGCGCAGCTGCTGCCTCCTTTTCGAGAATGCCAGCCTTCTCTTTCTTGTGTTTTGCTTTCTCAGGGCTCCCTGTAGAGGGCCCCTTCCTTTCTGATTCCGGGCTTCCTGTAGAAGGCCCTGCTTTACCCACTTTCGGGCCTTCTGTAGAAGACCCTTTCTTTACCAATTTTGGGCTTCCTATAGAAGACCCTGTTTTAGCCACTTTCGGGCTTCCTGTAGAAGCCCCTGTTTTGGTAATTTTCGGGCTTCCTGTAGAAGCCCCTTTTTCAATGATTTTCGGGCTTCCTGTAGAAGACCCTTTCTCTGTTTTCGGGCTTCCTGTAGAAGCCTGTTTCTGCTTTCCTGTAGACACGGGTGTCGCCACCTTTGCTTGCTTTGCTGCATGGGTTTTGCTTTTTGGTTTGGTTGCAGGTGCTGATGAGGTACTTGGGCTGATGTGGACCACCTCAGCTTTGTCCGTTCTGCTCTTCAACCTCTTTTCTCTTGCTGACAAGATGGGTGTGCCACCTTTTTCTTTGTCATCCTTTTCCTCATGCTTCTTCTTTTGTTCTTTCTTCTGCACTGTGGTCGTGGTCTTCTGGCCTTTTTCTTTCTTTCCCTCGGCCATTGCTTCTTTTTCCTCACTGCTGCAGGACCCCGTTTCTTCAATCAACATTTTTATGTCTCCATCTCTTGTCAAATTCCTGAATGATTCCCATGAGAGGGGAACCTTATATGAATGAAGCGCATCCTCCACAAGAAGTTTGATCAACCCATGGTGGGCTACCTGATCTGGTATGCCTTCTTTTAATTTTGTGGCACACTCAATTAGAGACTGTAACAGGAAATAAGGAATGCTCAGTCTCTGTTCTACAGGAAGATCAACCTAGTGCCTCAATTCAGTGAGCAACCGAAAGTGATACGCGTACACGATGCTAAAATGGCCTTCACAGGTTATATACTTCATGATTTGCAGGCTGACTTCATTCCATGGTGGCAGCAAGCTTGTTCTTCGCACCCCATTTTTGTCCTCCGAGAATTCCTCCTCAGGTGGAAAGAATTCTTTCTTGGCCTGCTGGCTCAACTTCCTTTCTTCCTTATCCCATGGCAAACCCATTGGAAGTTCAGTAATTCGACTGATAGATTGCGGGGTGAGCTTGAGGCTTAGACCCCTGAAGTTCACTGTGGCCAGTGTCTTGGATTTCGGCCTCAGAGCCTGCAAAAATTCTTCTGCCACTTCATCATCGTACCCCTGCAATTTGTCACAAAACGATATCCATTGAACCCGTGTGAAGAGCTCTATCACTTCCTGGTTTTCCCTTAACTTTGTTGAATCAGTGGGTTCTCGTCTTATAAACCCACCCGGCATGATAAAACAGTTTCCTTAACCAGAGGTGGTGATTGTGGAAGAAATTTGGTTTACTGAGACAGAGCGTAGAATGTCATGCACATAACCCACAAAACTTATCCCTGAGGAACTTAACACAGTTTAATTACTCGACATCCTGTAGAATGACAGTATAGGCACTGCAGACAACAATTTCACCGTTTTTCTATGACCAGACTGTGGACGACAATTCTGCCACCTTTAATAACCAGTGCATGAAGAGTTCAGGGTTACCTTTTTAATTTGCCACATTTTTACGTGAGGCACCCGCTTTCCTGTAGAAACTGCATTCCTGTAGGATGACAACGTTCCTGTAGAATGACAGCGTTCCTGTAGAATGACAGCGTTCCTGTAGAATGAAGCGCGCGATTTTCGGGAAGACTGCAGTCCGTTTGCGCCTTGGGTGTGCTTCACAATCGTTCTGATAGCCAAAGGCTCGGCGTATCGAACTGCAGAAAGATCAAGATAGCCGCTCGAGTTCAAAACGGTGGTTGATAAATGCATGAGTGCAATCTAGTCGATTAGATTTTGAATTCGGCGGAATCCGTGGCGCGGGGGTGAGCTGTCCCCGCCGGACCGTTGGGTGACGTCATCCCATCATTCAACTGCGCGTTCACTTGCTGCCGCATCAATTCCCGCAGATCTGTCGCCGCCTCTTCGGTTAAACTCGTTTTTTTTTTTACGGGATTGCTCTCACGTGCGTGCTGCTATTCTTTTTGTCATGGCCGCCACCCACACATCCACTAGACCATTAACTGGCTGGCGTGGCCGGCCAAATGGCCATACGGCCGCTTAACCCATTCACCTTTACACTTAGCAATCAATCAAAGTAACATTCATGCAATCTGATGGAAGGAAGGGTCGAGACACTTACCTGTGCGGCTGCACACGATGTTTCGGTTCTTTGGACGCTGATGAGTCGATTTACCTGCTGCTAGCGAACTTACACAGGCCCGGAGGTCCATGTTCACGAGCTGTCGACGATGGATGGGATGCTTTAGTTGCATGCGCCCACGTTTCATTGCATATGGCCTGCGCTGTGAATGGTATCCACTCTAGTAGGCTTAACTGTTACAGGACTCCCGCCGGATGTCTTGGAACAGTTCTTCCTCCTTGGGTGCATGCTGCACGACGATGGATGGCCTCACGATCACGCTCCCGGAGCTTCTGGATGACTGGGATGCACATGGTGTGAGATCTCTAGTGTTTTTCCATTTACAATTTGCTTTTTCTCGAGACTCATCGATCTGCTTTGCTGGTGTAGGTAACTTTGTTGCATGTCGACAAGGATGGTGGAACAAGATAACAGCAATGTGCAAGGGTGACAACAGTGGCTTGCATGCGTCCAAACCGATCCTTAGCCGTTAGATCTCCTCATGGAATGAATTCTGGGCCGTTCTGGGCTTCTACAGGAAGTTTCCTGTAGAAATACAGCGCTTCCTGTAGAAAGGTTGCGTTCCTGTAGAGAGTCTGCACCTTCCTGTAGAAAATCTGCATCTTCCTGTAGAAACTCTGCATCTTCCTGTAGAAGATCTGCGTCTTCCTGTAGAAGACTCAAGCTGTAATAAAACTGCACATACCTTGGAGAAAATGAGTATTCTTGGAGGAGGTGCTGGTGAGGTGTCCTGACTGCATGATGAGGACCCTTGGCGTTGAGTTGAGAGGCTTCCTCTCCTCCATAGAACACCTGCATGCAATTTCACATAATGAATCTGTTGACCTTGTTTTTTCTTGTGTTTTTTTTTTCTTTTTTTTCCTCTCTTTTTTTGAAAGATAACAGGGGCGCCTCATTGAGGTTTTCACCCTTGCCATCTGCCTTAAGCGCCTCAAAGAGGTTTTCACTCAAGGATCTTTTTCCAATCTCCTTTTTTTTTTTGAAAAGACAATAGGGGCGCCTCAATGAGGTTTTCACCCCTACCACCTGCCTTGGGCGCCTCAGAAAGGTTTTCACCCAAGGATATTTATTATTTTTTTTTTTTTTTTTCTTTTTTTTTTAGATTTTTGTTTTTTTTTTTTTTTTAGATTTTTCAGGGTATGCCCAAAGCAGGGGCAGAACCCTTCTCTATGACCAACACTACCTTCTCCATAGTTTTGATGAACTCTTGTCTTGAGAGAGGCTTCCTGTAGATCTTCAATCGATGCCCATTGACAAGCATGGGGATGGCTTCCTCATCAATGGTCCGAATAAGAACAGATCCATTGTCATGAAATTTTTCCATTGAATATGGCCCTAGCCATCTGGTTCTCAGCTTCCCCTTGAAATCTTTGTATCTGGAGTCATACAACAAAGCCCAATCTCCCGGCTGAAATTGCTTGTCATGGAGATGTTGGTCATGCCACACCTTTCTCTAAAGTTGAACCACTTCTGAGTGAAGGAGGGCCTGCATTCGGTGCTCATCCAGTCCATTCAGCTGCAATAGCCTTTCTTGTTGTGCATGGCTGAGATCTAGGTCCAGCTGAGCTGCCATCCTCAAAGTGTTGTATTCAAACTCAATGGACAGCAAAGCTTTCTTCCCATAGACCAGCTCATAAGGTGTGAAGCCGGTGGTGGTCTTCCAAGTGGTGTTGTAAGCCCATGTGGCTTCAACCAGGCGATCTGCCCAGTCCTTTCTGCTGCTGCTCACCACCTTAGTCAAGATCCCTTCTAATGCTCTATTGGTGACTTCCACCTGCCCATTTGCTTGACGGTGATAGGGGGTGGAAGTCCTATGCTTGATCTTGTGATGAGCTAGTAGATCTTCAACCAGGTTGGGGGTGAACTGGCTCCCTTGATCAGTGACCAGCTCTCTTGGATAGCCAAACTTATAGAAGATGTTTTCTCTTAGGAACTCGGCCACCTTTTCTTCTGTTGCTGCTTTGATTGCTTTGGTCTCTGCCCACTTTGTCAGGTAGTCAGTGCACACAATGATGTAAGACCTTTGCCTCGAAGGAGGGTTGATTGGGCCCACAAAGTCCATACCCCACTTCTCAAATGGCTCAAGAGTCACCTGAGGTTGGAGAGGCATCTCATCCCTTTGGGTTGGTTTCCCCATTCTTTGGCATTGGTCACACTGGCTGACATATCTTCTGACATCTTGATGAAGTGTGGGCCAATAGTAGCCTGCCTGCAGGATTTTGAAGGCAGTTCTCTTTGCTGCAAAATGTCCTCCACAAGGCCCATCATGACAAGTGAGGAGGATATCAAAGACTTCCTCCTCCCTTACACAATGCCTTAAGATCTGATCGGGGCCAAGCTTGAACAGATTGCCCCCGATCCAAGTAAATGAGGCACGTTTTCTGATGATTCTGCTCTTCTCTTTTGAAGATAGGTGCGGAGGGAACTGTGCTGAAACAAGGTAGTTTGCTATATCAGCAAACCATGGAGAGAGTACTGAAATAGCAAACAGATGTTCATTGGGCATCTGGTCATCCACTGTTCCATCCTCATCTGTAGACAAATCCAATCTAGATAAAAAGTCAGCAACAACATTTTCTCTACCTGGTTTGTCAACAATGGTCAAATCAAACTGCTGCAATAAAAGTAACCATCTAATAATACGAGCATTCACATCTGGTTTATTCATTAAATATCTAATTGCAGCATGGTCTGTATGTACAAAGGTTTGATAGCCAGTAATATAATGTCGGAACTTGTTCAGTGCATGGACCACGGCCAAGAATTCTTTCTCGGTTACAGTGTAATTCAGCTCAGCTTTGGACAAGTTTTTGCTAACAAAGTAAATGGCATATGGAAGTTTTTTCTCAACTTGTCCTAAAGCTGCACCTATGGCTTTGTTCGAGGCATCAGTGTGGATGTGGAAAGGTAGGGCCCAGTTTGGACCTCTCAAGATTGGGGCTGACACCAACTTGTCCTTCAATTCATTTAAAGCCCTCTGACAATCGTCAGTCCATTTAAACTCCACATCTTTTGCCAACAGGCCAACAATGGCGAGGCTAGCTTGCTGAAGTCTTTAATGAATCTCCGGTAATATCCTGCTAATCCCAAGAAACTCCGAACATCCCTTACCTTTTGAAGAGGTGGAACCTTCTTGATGAGAGCAATTTTGTTAGGATACACCTGTAACCCTTGGCAAGAAATGGTATGGCGTAGCACGGTCCCTTCAGTCATTAGGAATTCACATTTTTCAGGACTAAAGGACAAGTTCATCTCAATGCATTTGGTTAGGACTTTTCCCAGATTCGACAATGCTTCCTGAAAGTTGGCCCCATAAGGAGTAAAGTCATCCATATAGATTTCCACTGCATCATGGACCAGCTCCGAGAAGATGCTTAAGATAGCTCTCTAGAAGGTAGCAGGAGCATTGCATAGCCCAAAGGGAAGGACTCGGTAGGCAAAGGTGCCCCAAGGACAAGTGAAGGTGGTCTTATCTTGGTCTTCCGGGCTGATTTGGATTTGGTTGTACCCGCTAAACCCATCCAGGGAAGAGAAGAACTTCTTTCCTGCCAGTCCATCCAACACTTGATCTATGAAAGGTAGAGGGAAATGGTCTTTCTTGGTAGCTTTGTTCAGTTCTCGGTAGTCAACACAGATTCTCCATTTCCCATTTTTCTTGGGAACCAACACCAAAGGGGACACCCATTCACTATCTGAGATGGGGTAGATGAATCCGGCATCCAACAGTTTTTGCAATTCTTCCTTGACAATGTCCTTAAGAGCTGGATTCATTCTCCTCTGGGGTTGCCTAACCGGCTTATAATCCTCTTTGATGTATATGTGATGGGTATAGACCGAAGGATGGACTCCTTTCATCTCCTTATAGCTCCAAGCAAAAGCATCTAGGTGACTGGCCAACAGGCTACACAGCTCCTTTTCCTGGGAAGGAGATAGGGAGGAGCTGATCTTTAACATTCTCTCAGGGCCGAACTCCACATTCTTGACTCTGGGAGTGACAGGGTTGGTTGTACAGAGATCCACTAAGGTGCTAGCTTGGGCATCCTCCACCAATTTCTCTAAGGATAGAGCACTGGAAGGTGGATTCTGGATCAAGGTCTCGATCAAGTCATCCTCGGTTGGGGGGTCTCTTCTAGTGGTATCTAAGGTGCACAGAGGTACTGAGTACACCTCGTCTTCCTCCCCTTCCTCTAACCAGAGTGGTAAGTCATGCTCTAAGGAGGGTTGGGCAGGAGGGAATAGGACTGGCTGTTTGGACATAGGACCATTTTTGATGGTCATATTTCCTACACGGCAACTTATGTAAGCATTTGCAGTGGCTAACCAAGGCCTTCCCAAAATGAGAGGATATCCAGTAAGCTTTGCCTTGGGTTGCAGAACCAAGAAATCTGCAGGATATTCCCAGGAGTCGATAGAGACCAAGACATCCTCCACAATCCCTTCGGGAGTCACAGTGGAGCGATCTGCTAATTGCAGTACTGTCGAGGTCTTCCTCAAGGAACCCTGAAGATTGAGTTTGAGCATGGTATCCCTGGTCATCACATTAATGGCAGCCCCCAGATCAATCAAGGTGTGAGGTATGATGGTGCCATTGATGTGGACATCTAATACAGGACTTCCAGGATCTAGGTACTTTGGGCAGATGACTTGTCCTAACATAAGGTCAGACAATTGTCCTATGACATTGATGGTTGAAGCATCTTTCTTCTGCCTGCTTGGGTGTTTGAAACACTTTTCCTTAACCAGTTTGTTGTATATTGGCAAATCCTTGATGGCTTGGAGAAGCGGTATTTTTACACACAACTGCTTGAGCTCACCCAGAAGCTCATCCTCTTCTGGGTTGGGTTGTGTGGTGGCTGTTAGTCTCTCAGGAAGGGTTGGAATAGCCTTTGGTTCACTTTCCTGTTTATCTTCCTCATCCTCTGAGGGAGGAGGTTGGCGATCTGGTAGAGTCTTTCCAGATCGAAGATTGATCTCCTGGATCTCCACAGCATAGGTAGGGCATGAGGTTTCCCGAGTGTATACCTGCTGGGCCTGTCTATTGTTGGGGTTTGGGTTTGGTTGAGCAGGCATTTGAGGTTGCCTTGGAGGAGCAGGAGGTAATGGCTGAGGTTGAACTGGTGGTGGAGGCAAAATGGCGGGAGGAGTATTGTACTGGGGCCTCCACCCCGACTGAGGTGCATTCCACTGAGGCTGTGGCTGGGCATGTGAATGATATGAATGAGAAGTAGGTTGAGTAGGGTACTGAGGTGGATAAGACCATGGAGGAGGCATGGACCAGGAAGGATGAGCAGGGGGACCCCAGGAAGGCATAGGAGTCGATTGGTTGGGGCTGTAATAAGCTTGAGGTGCCCCTTGCATTCCCTGCTGATAAGGTCTAGATCCTTGTGGCCTCCTTTGGTTGAGGTAATAGAGAGGTTCAGTGGGAGCTTCTGTCCCTTGATACATGGCTTTAAACCCAGGTAAGGTTTTACACTGATTTGTGGGATGGTCCTCCTCACAAACGAAACACACTTCAACCGAATGCAATGGGTATTCGTTCTTAGGGTGTCTCCTTGTGCACCTAGGGCAGAAGACAGCCAAGGCTCTCCCAGCTTCTTCTTTCTTCTGCTGGATCCTGAATGTGTCCAGCTGCATGGCAATGGTCTGTCTCACCTCACTCTTGAGATCTTCTAATTGATTTGCAAGCTCATGTTTGGAGAAAGGGACACTAGTTGAGAGGAGGTTTCCTCTACCTCATTTCCGTGTTGCCCTAGAGTGGTTTCTAAACACAGCCTTGATGTCCTCATAAGGAAGTTGGTAAATGTCCCCCCCAGCTAACATGTGAAGGGTATCTAAGAGGTCTTCAGGGACTCCTCGGAGCAGGACCAACTTGAGGGATTCAGGGTCAAGTGTGCACTTGGCCCACTTATAGCTAAGTTGGAACCTCTCCTCATAATCCTCTAAGGACTCATCATTTCCCATGGTCATCCGAAAGATTTCTCCCTTGGTTTCCTTGGACCTACAGTAATCCCTGTACTTGGTATTGAAAGCTTGCTGCATCTGAGCCCAAGTGGTGATACTATTCCCAGGTAAGCCCATGAACCAGCGTAATGCTGCATCCTTAAGAGTTGAAGGGAAGAGTTTCAGCTTTTGCTCATCTTCAGTATAGTCATAGGTTCTACAAAGGATAGCAAACTCAAACAGGAAGGTATCAGGATCTTCAGTAGTCAGTCCATGGAAGTGAGGTAAGGCGGAGGGGCTAATGTTCTTCATCTTCATCTCTCCATTGGTCTCTCGAATGGGGAAGGCACCTTCTATTCTCTCATCTTCTCTTCTATTGTCAGCCATAGCTTCAGATGGAGTGGTCTCTAACTCTTCTTCTACTATAGGATCTTCGTATATCTCGGGATGTTCACCTATAGGTTCTTCTGGATCACTGTCACCAAAGAAGAGAGAAGGGTGACTCAGTGATGTGGTGGGGGTGTTGGGTAGGAATTTGCCTGATTTATCTCGGTTTCTACGAGGCATGAAATGGAAAAGACTTTTTTTTTTTTTTTTATTGCTTTTGCTTTTTCTTTGGTACCTGCAAAACTGAAATAGATTGATCTACAACTAACTATAAAAGATGCAGAATTAAACTGAAAGCAGGAAAGAACTAATCTACTTTGCTCAAATGAAATTGTAGGAATGGAAATGCTAGTCTACGCTTGCAGAATTGAAACACTAGTCTACGCTTGCAGAAATGAAACACTAATCTACGCTTGCAGAAATGAAATGCTAGTCTATGAAAGCAGGAAATGCTAATCTATGAAAGCAGGAAATGCTAATCTATGAAAGCAGGAAATGTCTATGCTACTTTTGCAGAATGGAAATGAAATAAACTACTTAGCAGAAGGCAAGAGTAAGAAAATAGAAGAAAAGAAACAATTACTAATACTCTGACGCTTCCCCGGCAACGGCGCCAAAAAGATGGTGGGCTCCAGTATTGTAGCAATAATGCTACAACTCCTGGAGCTTCCTATCTCTAATTTTATCAACCCGGTAGTTCGTACAAACTTGGAAGCGACGGTGCTGTATGCACAAGTACTAGCTCTTGTTGCAACTGTCACTTGGTCAGCTGGCACAAGTCCGCTAGGGCTCAAGACAACTTCTATATGCTCTCAGAAGAAGCTTTCTAAATGATGGACGAAGGCTTTATCAAGGGGAATTGATCTACTTTGCAAAAATGAACTGAAAGCCAACCAAAGCATGGAAACCCTAGTAAACCCTAATCTGACTAGTTTAACCTCTATGGTGCAATAGTGAGAGTGCAAATGTCTAAAAATGATGCCATTACTTCTAATGATGTGAAATGCATGAACTCAAACTACTTCCATGAAAAAGAACATTGTTTTTTTATTTTTGCTTAAGTGGTTGGAGTGATTATGGTTTTGTTTCTTATTAGGGTTTGGCTGTGCAGAGGTGGTACGAAGGAAGAGAAAGCTCGGGAAAAGTCAGGAGGGCTAGGAGAGGTCCCAGAGGGTCCCTAGCATCAGTCCACAGAAGTCTACAACGTTCAGGTGCTCGGCAACCAAGTTTGCAGGCTTCTACAGGATGTCTGCAGGGGATCCTACAGGAAACTCAGGGATTTCTACAGGAAATCTGCTAACTTCTACAGGATGTGCTATGGTTGGAGTTTTGGGTGATGGTGAAGTGATGGAGTGGTATGGGTGGATAGGTAAGGTGGAGATGGAGCTTGTGATGGCTCAGGGACAGAGGAATAAGATGGAGAGAGAGTGCACGGTGTTGGTTGGTGAATAGAAGGATGGAAACAACGAAAGGTCAAAAAATGAAGCTACGTGGCAATGGAAGAGTTGGAAGGTGAACGAGGTGAACAGAGGTCGAGTAGGTGGCTTTAGGCATGGTTAAGAAGAAGAAGAAGGAAGTGGAATGATATTGAGCAGTGTAAATAAAACAAATTACTTATGTCTTGCACCAAAAACGAGAATCCATTAACCTGTGCTACCTGTGCTATTAAACCAATGAACAACAATGTAAATCATGAAGAAAAGTCGTGCATGGAATTGTAATGAAGAAGTATGTCTCAAGAGCAAAATGCATGGAAGGATCCATGATTAAAACGACTGTGTTGCAGCTTGCATAAAAGTGGAAGAAGACTACGTTTTTTTGGTGGTTGGTATAGACTGCACCCCAATCCCTAAACAGAGATGGCAGTGAAGGCACTAACAACCTTTTCTTGGAGCTCCAGTGAATTACAAACCTCCTATTCTGATCTAAGCAACTGAAAGTGATTTAACCATAAGCTAATCCTACTCAATCTTATTAAATAAATCAAATCAGCAGACTGTGTTCTTGAAATGCATATCAAACAAGGAAACAAAGTGCTGGAAAGAAAGGCAAATAACACTACAAGAAGAGGAGATCTATTGCTCTCAGGTTGGGCCCTAACCTGAGAGCTATAGCTCCCTTAAAAGCTCAGAATTAGATCCAAATCTGCTTGCCTTTATTCATAATCAAAAGTCTAATGTCATGCCAAAACTGGCTTACAAAAACAAACACCGAGCTGTGCTCAGAAATTACAATATCAGTCCAAAAGTTCAAAAAAGCTCCTAACAAAGGCTACGACCTTCATATTTATACAAAATGAAGATCAAGCTGGCTTCCTCCATTCGTGGAGCTTGGCTGTCCAACTGAAATTCAAACTGCTGTAAAACTGCTGATCCTGTAGAACGTGTTGGCTGCCTTTAAGCTCGGTGGGGAGAGCTGTTGGAGCTCGGAGTTAAGGTGAAAATCATGAGGAAGGTCATCAAGACCGTGGACAACCTCCCTATGAACCCGCAATGTCACCTTTGCTGTCTCCTTGTCTCCTTTTGCGTGGTCTTTTGCTCTCTTTAATGCTAAAAACCTGAAATCATCATGTATTAGCCACATAGATATAATGTCTGCCCTTCTTCCTACAAACAACACGAATATACTAAGAAATGAATGCATAAGTGATAAAAGATGAATGGTTGAGGAAGGTAAGTAGGCCAATATGAGCCCAAATTGTACCAAAAATTGGGGCTCATCAGTGGGTCCACCCAACCTAACATAGGGTCCAAAACCAAAATTTTCTGGGGTGTTGCCCGGGACACCATAGAGTGGGGTTACCTAGACCCCTCAAACCCTCTGTGACCCCCCCGCTATGCATTCGACGCAGCGAAGGCTAACCCCTTGGTTAACTATGTGGGCTAGTCATGGAAAGAATATAACACAACCCAACAGTGACTTGCCCTCGAGTCACTTTGTCGTGCGGAGATCTTCGCGCGAACACCTCCCATCTCTGCTCGGACTGCTATAGGTTAGCAGTGCACTGAGCGGCTGCCTGCTGTATCTCTTGTACACGTTGTTCCGAGTTCGCGGTGTCGGAAATGCTCCCATGTATCTCTTCTTGCGTCCCCTGCATCTGCTTATAATCTCACAGCTTCTTTCAACTGCCTGGAGCATGAAGACTATGCTTCTATTGGCTAGTCATATAGCCGATCCACCTGTGTATGGCTTCAATCTATTTCCATTCACTTTGCCTAGGAAAGGTTCTCCATTTAGCTTTACCAGCTGCACTGTGCCTCCATCTGTGACCTCCTTAACAACATACGGTCCCAACCAATGCATTTTAAACTTTCCCGGGAATTGATCAAACTTACTATCATATAGTAACACTAGATCGTTTACCTTGAAGGTGTGCAACTTAATATTTCGATCGTGCCAGGCCTTTTCGAATTGATTTTGTACTTACTGATGGAATCCAGCCAAAAAAAATTCCTCTTCGAGTTCCTCCAACTGCGCGAGCCTCTCCTCCAGGGCTCCATGGTCTGTCATACCTGTGAGCGCTTCTATGTGTAGACTAGGCACAATATACTCCATTGGCATTACGGGTTCCACGCCATAGACCAACCGGAAAGGTGTCTGTCTCGTTAGTTTCTTGCAGGTTGTCCTATAAGCCCATAATATTGCAGGTATGTGCAGGTCCTAATCATTTTGCTGCACATTTCATACTTTGGTCAGCGCAGTCTCTACTATTTTGTTAAATGCTTCTACTGTCCGATTGGATTGTGGGTGATATGGTGTGCTTTTCTAATGATACACCTAAAACTCTTTTGTTAGTGCGCTGATTGTTTCATTCAGGAAATGTGTACGGCGATTGCTCATCAAGATCTTCAGACATACAAATCATGTCAATACGTGGTTAAACAGAAACTTCGCGAGTGTGGAGATCATGCAATCTTTTACGGGCTGTGCTTCTGCCCAGCGAGTCAGGTACGTTGTCACAGTGATGATGTATCTTGCACTCGTCTTTCCCTGAGGTTTGTTGGGTTCGACAAAGTCGATCACCCACTTTTCAAAGGGCTGCAACGTCATTTATGTATTCAAAGGCATCTCATCCCTTCGTGATGGTTTCCCTGTTCTTTGACATGCCTTGCAATGTGCTTTTGAATCTTGATGAAGGGTTGGCCACCACAACCCTGTGCGGAAAACCTTTTACGCAGTTTCTTGCCCTGCATAGTGTCCTCCTGTAGTGCCCCCATGCGCGTTCGCGAGGATATGACTTTGTTCAATTTCAGGTACATACCTTCGCAATATCTCATCATTTCCCATATTATATAGGTGCCTTGTGATGACAGAAAAATCTGCCGCGTGCACCACCAGTTCCTTCTTCTGCTGGATAGAGTACTCTTTCGGTGTAGTTCCAGTCGTGAGAAAGTATATTATGTCTTCAAAGTGTCCATCCGCTATGCGCACAGCAAAGAGATGTGCATCAGGTAATCCTTCCTCCAGACTAATAGGTTCCCCTCCTGCCTCAATGTGCAACAGGTGATCTGGTCTCGCGTTCAGGCGTCTAGGGTTCACAACTACCTCAAAATCATATTCTTGGAACAATAAAAGCCACCTGCATAAGCGCCCCCCAAACACAAGCTTGTTGACCAAGTATTTCAGAGCGGAATGATCTATATACATCTTGAATTGTCCCCATAGAAAATAGTGCTGATATTTTTGGAGCGCATACACCATAGCCAATCCCTCGTATCCAGTTGTGGAATAGTTATTTTCTGCTTTAGACAACTTGCGACTCGCGAACTCGATAGGGTGATCCAAGCCCTCTCTACCCTCCTGTGTTAGTACCACTCCCAACACTATACATGATGCATCCACATGGACATGAAACTTCTCCTCCCATTTCGGGAAGACCAGGATTGGCGCAGAGGCCATTTTTTCTTTTAGTACATCCAGGATTTTCTTGCAATCATCGTTCCAACAGAATGTGACATCTTTCTTCAACAGAATCTCCATTGTTGTGGTGATCTGGGCATAGCTTTTGATGAACTTCCTATAGTACCTCGTATGTTCTAGGGTAGCGTGCAGCTGTTTGACACTTCGTGGTGCTTCCAAATTTAAAATCACCGCAATTTTCATGAGGTCTACTATCAGTCCCTGTTTTCAAACCACATGTCCCAACAAGTTCCCAAAAGGAATGAGGAACATACACTTCTTGAGGTTCAACGTGATTTGGTGTATTTGGTAGGTATCCAGCATCAAGCGTAAGCTTGCTACATGGTGCTTAACCAATCCAAATACAGTTTAATCATCCAGATAAACCTCTAGGAACTCGTGGATATATTCCTTGAATGTTGCAACAACTATGCACGAAAAGATGGCTGACGCGTTCTTCAATCCAAATGGCATAATTGTGTATTGAAAGCAACCCCACTCAATCGTGAAGTTTTTCTTAATCCTATCTTCCGACGCAATTTTGATCTGGTAGTACCCTGAGAATCTGTCAGTGAAAGAATATGCTTCTTGTCCACCGAAATTTTCCAATACTTCATCTGTGAACGGGGTTGGGAATGGGTCATGCACACACACATCATTCAATTTTATGAGGTCCACGCATATTCTTATCTCTCCCTTCTACTCCATTTTGTGCACCACCATAGGGCTTACCCAATTGGATTCTTCCACAGGCTCAATGATCCCACCTGCGAGCATTTTGTCTAGTTCTATGTGGACCTTCTCCTTGTATTTTGGATTCAAGCGGTAAGGCCTTTGCTTAACTAGCTTCATGTCAGGCTTTAATGTGATCCACATCATTCCTAAATCTCCGATGATTCCTTTTATGTCCGTGATCTTGGTCAAGAATAGGTCCTGCTATTCACGGAGTAACTCAGTGACCTTATCCACCATTGTATCATCCTAGTAGTTGCCGTGTTGGGTCCCTATAATACTAGTGATTACCCGATCACTATTGTAGTTATACCCCTTATTTATATTGTTGTGCCCCTATTACCCCCATATTGTTATTTCTGTGCCCCATAGAATCCCTCTATTGTTATTTTTGTGGCTTTATATTATTATTGTTAGGTCGGCTGGATTATATTGTGACTCCTTAGACTCCCATATATAGAAAGGAGGTTTTGTCATTTGTATCATCCAATAACTGTTCATTTATGTAATGTAAAGGAGGTTTCCCCCTCGAAGAGGCTGAATTCTAAGGCGTTGATCTATCTTTTCTATCTTTTCTTGAGCTGGTTTCATAACATTTGGTATCAGAGCTTTGGATTCTAGGGTTTCGCTGCTCCAAACAGGTCATCGTGGCATTTTCGCTATAACTTTTTTTCTGTGACGTTTCAAAAGTCGCAAAAAAAACCCATTTGAGAATAAATCTCCCTGAACCTTGGGTCTAAATTGAAGATATTTGCATTCAATATTTGTGGAGATATGCTCTGAGGAAGTTGGTCTTTTTGTAGACTCCTGAATTGCATTCAAAACAGGTGACCTAGGGAAAATCGTCATAACTTTCTCTCTGGGGATCGGATTGAACTTTCATGAGAAGGTGCAGAAAGAGGATAGATTGTAATTTCTTGTAGATCTTTTTGAGAACCAAAGGTCGAAAATTGTACACGTGGCACTTCATACAATTTCACTCTTCTGGAAAGGTCTGTAATCAGGTCATCTTGGGAGATTGTGCATAACTCTTTCTTGGAGAATCCAATTTGGATCAGACTGGTGGCATTGGAAAGAGGACACAGAGAGCTACTATAGGTCATAATTTTAGAACTAGATGATTGGAAAGTACAGAGATACATCAGAGGCAATATCGAGCTCCTACAAAGTGAAAAAAGGTGTGTAGATTTTTTTAAATTTTTGCTTAAGCTTGGTTTGAAAATTTATTTTGAAGGAATTCAAAGGGCATAGTAGAGCATTATTATCGGTAACTGATGCCCCGAGGAAAGAAAATGCAAACACCTAGTAAGGAACCTGAAAGCTCTAGCATGACTCATGAAGAAGAGGAAGAAATGCAACATGATATATCAAAATTACAAGACCAAGTGCAACAACTGTCCCTTGCACAAAAAGGAACAGAATCTAAGATGGATGGTTTAAAGAAAGATGTAGAAGCTAAGATGGATTGTTTAAAGAAAGGTGTAGAAGCTAAGATGGACTGTTTAAAGAAAGGCATAGAAGCTAAGGTGGATGGCATGGAAGCTAAGGTGAATGGCATAGACGCTAAAATTGATGGCATGGATGATAAGATGGAAGAATTGAAGATAAATATGAATAAGTTGCTACAAGAAATGGTCACTAAGGGTGAAAGAGTACTAAAGGAAACTCATGATGAGAACAAAAGAAATCTTAATCATGATTCCATAGACTCTAATGTTGGATCGAAGACTCACCATGTTCCAAAAATCGATATGAGGAAGTTTGATGGCAAGGATCCCGCCACATGGATATTACAGATGGAGCAATTCTTCGATCTCAATAATGTGCAAAACACACAAAAGGTACGTATGGCAACTTTATATTTGGAACCAAATAAGTTTGTATGGTATCAATGGCTTTGTTCTCGTAAACAATTTATCACTTGGGCAATTTTTACGGAAGAATTGATAGCACATTATGAGGATACAAAAAGCAACACTTTTTTTAGCCAATTGACAAGTATCAAACAAAAGGGTTCAATAATGGAGCACATTGAGGAGTTCCAAAAATTGAACATAAGGGTAAAAGATATTCCAGAGGAGCATAGGATTGATGTGTTCATAGGGTCTTTAAAGGATAATATCCAACATGATGTGCACCTTTGGGAACCTGATTCATTAGAGAAGGCATTCAGGTTAGCAAGAAAAATGGAAAGCAAAATTATGACAACTAGGAAGCATACCATTCACAACTATAAAGACGGAAGTGTTGTTGCCCATAGTCTTCCACAACCTACAAGGTTGACACCACAACAATTGGAAGAAAAAAGAGCAAAAGGGCTTTGTTACAATTGTGATAGCAAATACACAAAAGGTCATAAGTGTGCTGAGAAGAAATTATTCTACATAGATTGTGAAGAGGAAGAAGAAAAGGAGCAAGAAAGGTCAAAAGAAGAGGATATATTCCAGGAACAAAGCCTAGATGAAGAACAAATAAATCTGACCATATCTTGTAATGCATTGGAAGGAATTACCACTCCTCAAACCATCAAGATAGAAGGACAAATCAAGAAGAAAAAGGTAATAGTGTTGATTGATTCAGGAAGCACCCACAATTTTATTCATTGTAGGGTAGCAAAAGAATTGAATTGCTTCCTATATCCAACACCAGAGTGTCAAGTGATGATTGCAAATGGAGGAACAATAAATTGTTCTAGAAAGTGCCATAATATCAAGCTATCCATGGGAGAATATGTATTGACTAGCCCAATGCTTTCCATTCCAATGGGAGGTGCTGATGTTGTACTAGGAGTCCAATGGCTACAATCCTTGGGTACAATAGCTTTTAATTTTCAAGAACTTTTCATGAAATTTTCTTTGGAAGGAAAGGAAGTTGAATTAAGGGGTATTGCAGGGAAACCAGGAAAGATAATCAGCTCTAATGGCATGACAAAGCTTCTAGAAAAGGAGCAAAGAGGTGTAATTGCACAATTATGTTCGCTAGATGTTTCCACATTGGAATCATCTATTTCTCCAGATCTCCAAAAAGTCCTGGACAATCATTCCAAGGTATTTGAGACTCCCAAAGGTCTCCCACCTATGCTTGATCATGATCATGCTATTCATCTGATTCCAGGAAGTGTTCCTCCAAACATCAGGCCGTAAAGATATCCATATGTCCAAAAAAGTGAAATTGAACGTATGGTTGTAGAAATGCTAGAGGCTGGTATAATTCAACCGAGTCAAAGTTCTTTCTCAGCTCCAGTAGTATTGGTGCACAAGAAGGATGGATTATGGCGCATGTGTCCAGATTATAGGGAGATCAACAAGCTCACTATTAAAGATAAGTTCCCCATTCCTGTCATTGATGAATTACTGGATGAATTGCATGGATCAATTTACTTCACCAAGTTGGATCTTCGTTCGGGATATCATCAAATCAGAATGAAGATTGAAGACATTCCGAAAACGGCATTTAGAACTCATGAGGGTCATTATGAATTTTTGGTCATGCCTTTTGGCCTTACCAATGCACCTTCAACATTTCAAGGTTTGATGAATTCAATTTTCAAACCATTCCTTAGAAAATTTGTGTTGGTATTTTTTGATGATATACTAATCTACAGCAAGTCTTGGAAGGATCATGTTGAACATGTTGACAAGGTGCTACAACTATTGGAGGAGAAACAATTATATGCAAAAAGATCCAAATGTCTCTTTGGAGTCCAGGAGGTGGAATATTTGGGTCATATTGTATCTCATGAAGGAGTTAAGGTAGACCCTAGCAAAATTAAAGCCATTAAGGAATGGAAAATCCCCACATCCATAAAGCATCTGCGAGGAATGTTTGGTTTGCCAACAAAATAAAGTTGAAACAATTAAGACACCGGGTCTATTACAACCTTTATCCATTCCAAGCCAATGTTGGGAGGAGGTTTCAATGGATTTTATCACAGATTTACCCAAGTCTGAGGGAAAGAGTGTCATCATGGTGGTAGTTGACAGACTTACCAAGTATGCACACTTTTGTGCATTATCACATCCATTTAAAGCTAGTACAGTTTCTACCGCATTTATGGAAACAATTCAAAAGCTACATGGAAACCCAAAGATTATTGTAAGTGACAGAGATCCCATTTTCACTAGAAATTTTTGGACAGAATTATTTTCTTGTCTTGGTACTCTGTTAGCTCATAGCTCATCTTATCATCCTCAATCTGAAGGGCAAACTGAGATAGTAAACAAATGTTTGGAAGGATATCTTCGTTGCTTTGTATCTGATAAACAGACACAATGGGTCAAATGGTTGCCTCTGGCTGAATGGTGGTATAACACTTCCTTCCATACAACAACAAAAATGACCCCATTTATGGCACTTTATGGGTACCAACCACCATCAATCACATCATATTTAAGAGAAAATTCTAAGGTTCACGTAGTGGAACATCACATCGAACATCAACAACAAGTCCTCCAACTCTTAAAGGATAACCTCGTGTTGGCACAAAATAGAATGAAACAACAGGCAGATCAACATCGCAGTGAAAGAAGTTTTGATTTAGGTGATTGGGTATTCCTACGGCTACAACCATATAAGCAAATGTCCCTAAAGAAAGCTAAGAAGGATAATAAATTATCACCAAAGTATTATGGTCCGTACAAGGTGTTGGAAAAGATTGGTACTATGGCATACAAATTGGAGCTTCTTGCAGCTTCTCGATTGCACCCAGTTTTCCATGTTTCATGTTTAAAGAAGGTTATAGGCGACAAGCTCCCAGTTCAAACAATATTGCCAGAACTTGACGAGGAAGGAAAAATTATATTGGAACCGGAGACAGTCACAGAAATAAGAACTCGACAACTACGAAATCGATCAATTTCAGAGTATATTATCAAGTGGAAGAACTTATCTACTGAAGATTCCACATGGGAGGGTGAGAATTTTATACAGAAGTATCCAGAATTGCTCAAGCGTTGAGGACAACACTTTTTTGAAGGAGAGGGGCATGTTGGGTCCCTATAATACTAGTGATTACCCCATTACTATTGTAGTTATACCCCTTATTTATATTTTTGTGCCCCTATTACCCCCATATTGTTATTTCTGTGCCCCATAGAATCCCTCTATTGTTATTTTTGTGGCTTTATATTATTATTGTTAGGTCAGCTGGATTATATTGTGACTCCTTAGACTCCTATATATAGAAAGGAGGTTTTGTCATTTGTATCATCAAAGAACTGTTCATTTATGTAATGTAAAGGAGGTTGCCCCCTCGAAGAGGCTGAATTCTAAGGCGTTGATCTATCTTTTCTATCTTTTCTTGAGCTGGTTTCATAACATGCCGAGAATTTCATACTTAGGTTCAGCTTCCGTACCAATGTTTACCTACTTTGTCTTTATCAGCATGTTTATGTTATGGTCTTCAGTCAATGCTCCTTGAACTTCGCGATGGCCTTTAGTTTCTGGAATGTTAAATTTTTGCAGATCCTCGTTGCCTTCTTCAGTATTTACATTATAAAACTCCAACGCACAACTTAGCTGAGTAGCCCATTCAGGCTGAATTAATTCTATTAGCTCCTGGGGTATCTTAAAGATAGCTGCTTTTACTGCTTTTAGTGGGTCATCAACAATTTCCCACCAACTATCCTCAAACATGAAGGTTAACAGGAACCCTTTGCGCAAGATATCCCATTCACTTGTCCCATGGTGGAGCTCCATATCTATATACCAGTTCATGGGCATAACATCTAGGGTATGACAGAATAGGTGCACCCACTCAGGTTGTGGCTCTTCCCCATAAACCTTTGTCCACTTGGTGAGGTGCGTGCATGGATCATCTCGTCTATCATACTTGTCTGTTAGTCACATTTGAGGCTTCCCAAAATACATGCGCATCATTCTCTTAGATTCGTGCGAGTCCTCAAAGCTTCCTTGGTGCGTACCCCACAACCTCGCGGGTGTAGTGCATAATACCCATTTCAAATCCTCGAAACATTGTTATTTCAACACCTCTCTTTTAAATCTGGTCATGAAGGCATCTACCTTGCTTAACCCATCATAAGTAGGTAGATCCCTTACTTCTGTTGATACACATCACAACGATCTTGTCATCATGTTGTAGTTCAACATGGTTACCTCATGTAACTGGTTCTGTCATCGCTCTATCTCTCCATTTGAATTCAATGTATATGAGCTTTCGTGCTCCCATGAGAGTCGTCTATCCGCGGTGGGATTTACCCAGTCTTGCTATTGAGCGATTATCTTGTAGATGAAGTCTAAGTCGTCCTCACTTTCATAGTCATGCACCGGCTCCGTGTAGCGCGATCCTTCTGCAGGGTCCAAAGGCACGACTACGTGCAGAGACTTTTTCTCAAAAACCATCTTGTGCTTCTTCATATTTATCACCCCATTCATGTCAATGGCCTAATCTATTCCTAATAGCGTGGGGTAGGGATTGTTGTTATCAACAATCTCTATCGCTTCAAAGTCTACTAGCGCGCTTGCCCCTTCAATATCCATGGTGATTCCCTACAATATCCACATAGGTATGATCTTTTGCTGGTTTTCCATTCGCGGCTGGATAGGAGACCATTGTAGCATAGGCCTTCCCATGCACTCCCATGTCTGCTTTGGCAGAACGTTCGTGTCCGATCCTAAATCTAGAATCACTTGGTCCATCTCATTTTCTCCAATTTGTGCAGTCAATCACATTTCTCTTCCCATCCTTGTCACATGCTTTCCAATCTTCTGGACTACACAGGGTTCTCTTGGCGTGGTCCCAGTGCATCTATTTATGAGTTTCTGCAATCCCTTTACTGCCTTGTTGTCACACAGTAGCTTCATGCATGTTTCTAGGAACTTTGTGAGCATTGATGGGTCCATTTCTGGCTCCATTCTGTCTTTGCTTCCTGAAGTGGAGGCATCAATGAAGCTCTTCCTAGTTTCCACGAATGTTTCCTTAGCGCGCTCCAAATCAAACTCTGGATCTTTCGTGAGAGCCTTATGAACCCAAGTACTATCTTGAGGCTGCTTGCCTTTATTATCCCCTGTCGTAATTCCACTTTGGAGCACAATGTTCACATTAGGGTCTTCCTCGCGCAACTCAGACGTCATTATTTGTAGGTTTTGAGTCGAGGGAGGTTGGAGCACTCCCTTATCGTGCGGCCTTGCTATCAGTGTGGGACAATCATTTGTCTCATGATCAAACAAGGTACAATACAAGGATGATGGGCATGTTGGATTCGTACAATCATGGGTATAATGTCCTAGCCCCCTGTAATTGTAACATATCAGCTGTCCACGACCTCTTCCAAGTCCTCCTCCACCTCGGCCTCTCCCATGCCCGTGAAATCTAGTTTGCACCACTCTTGCGTTATGGTCAAGGGGCCACATTTCGACCTAAACTCTATAGGTGGGAGTCCTATCCATCATCAACTCATAGCTTCTATAGGTGCACTCATCATGTTCCACTGATCTACATAAATTACAGAACAACTGTTGCAAATTCGGTGTCTACTTCTGCAACAAATGGCAGTTGTCCATAGCATGCTTTCCTCCTATTTGACAAATTGCGCACCATAAAGCAGGTGTCGTGCTAGGTCCTCCTTGTGCCTCTTATATTAATGGCATTGGTCCTCATCCCACAAGTTAATTCGCAACACATGGCAGTGGTCCTTGTCATGACCCTGACCCTTACATTTAACACACCATACCTCTTTGCACACTTCCGGGTGAGCTGTCTTGTTCTGTTTCAGACTCGGCATCTCAAGGCATAAGTTTTTCAACTGTTCGTGGATCTATTGAAATCCCAGGTTAGGATCTTGTATCGGGGTCTCATGCAACCTCATTACGATCTTCAAGGCCTTTTCCTGAGTTGTTAACCTTTGTTGTGACAACGAGTTCCTTAAATGTGGCGTTAGCGATGCTACAAACCATTCGCGGTGTTGTCCATCCATCAAAGTCATATTAGCTTCACGAATCATGCACTGCAGTCTCTGATCTAATTCCTATGGGGTCTCACCTAGTAGCATCATGATCTCCTTGAACCCAATGATTGACTGTGCCTTTGACTTCGGCCTGCTAAATTCTTTATTCAGTGCAATTTGGATATTCACGATCCCCGCATTCAGATTATCATTAGAATGCTTAATATACCAGGTCAGTGTGTGATCCTATAGAGCGCTGACCAACATTGCTTTCTTTATATTATCGTTTGTAACTCCTTGTGCTTCCCATACAGCTTTTAGCATGAACTAAAGCTGGTTCGGATCTTCATTTCCTACTCCCTTGAACATGGACAATTTTATTGCGCTTGCCATATTGACTCGCTGTGGTGGTGGAGGTGGTATGGGCGAAGATGGCGGTGAAGGTGGTGGTGGTGTGGGTGGAGGTGGTATGTGTAGAATCCTATGCCTTATCAAATTTATTGCACTTCTTGGTGAGACCTTCGCGAGCTCTTCCTCGGCCCCCCGTGGAGGTGAAATCAAGGGGTTAGTTTCTAGTTCTGCACTACCTTTGTTTCTATAAATTCTCCCATTTCACGTAGCCCCAAACATCAATGTATTCGCATAATCTTATTTTCACACAATAGCATTTTAATCTAAGTTTTCAGAGGCTTAACGTACTTACCTCGTGTTCCTTTGAGGAAGCGTCGCTTTGCCTCGCTATAGCCGACTGAAGTATCTACCACGAACTCAGTAATGAATCCTCCTATAATTCGATCGAGCTAGTGATCAACAACGTGCATGATCTTCTCGTCCAATGCTTCCAATTTGCACACCAACTCTGGGGTCCACATAATAGGATTGTCGAGCTTTCACCTTCCTTAGATATCTGCTAGCTTCGTGATCCACTCATACAACTCAGTAGGGAAAGATGCGAAGAAAATTTCGTTGATTTTTGTGTACAAGTAGCAGTCTAATCACTCTTATTTTGATATGCGTGGATTCTTGTTCTCCTGGGCCGTGAACTCATTAATTCTCCTGTCCAGGTAGCTTTCAATTTATTTCATAGTTGGATTCCAATGATACGACATCAAACATCTCTATGTAGATTTTGGTCCCGGCAACGGAACCATTTGTTGGCTTGTTGGGGCCTAACCTAGGTTCAAAGTTTCTTAGCTAAATAAATCCCTATACTACTCGCCCTTTAGGCAATAGTCTGTGGAGCATGGAATGAGGTCTCAATCAAAGCAGTATGGGGGGGATGCTGGAACCAGGTTTTCGCACACTTGAGATGTCTGAGGGGTTGATTTAGTCCAACTATGAATACTTTTGCGCAGGTTACTTTGCACACTTCCCTGACCTATGAGGCCTTCGCGACCTATTATATTCACCTTCGTGTAGCCCTAACCAAGGGCTGTTGGGCTTCTGCACGGTGGAGCAGCGATATGCACTACTTCCCCAAGTCACACCGTTGATCTTACTTATCTTCTTATAATAGTTAGTTATCTTCGCATAAACATATACCTTGTATTATATTCACTTACTCAACACATTTATATAAGTTCATGTAGTAAATAAATAGTAAACTTTCAATTCATACCCAATATACATCAATGCATAAAACAGGAAAAGATACATAGAAATATGGTAAAACTTCTCTTTATTAATGCTTCCAATAGTTACAGACTCAACCTGCCCTGTGCACTCAGTTGCAGGTGTCCGTGCACTCAGCTGCAGAGCCTTCTCCTACTCTATGACCCAAAGACACAACTCTACACTTCGACTCAATGCTTCATGGATTGATTTCCTTCTATCCCTATCCAGATATCTCTTTACACTTAGAGCCTCACTCTATTTATACAATCCCATGGTCCACGGACCATGGGTAGTTCTCTCAAACTGACACTACATTTACAAAAGTAAGGGCGGACAAACCTATGACTCTATTACAACTTCATGCTCTGTGCCCGGAAATCATGGAGTCTTTACAATGGACTTTGTCAAAACTTGGGCTTTAAGCCCAAAAACTTGCCTTGGGGGGATCCCATGCCCAACACCTAGGGTTTGAAGAAAACCTTCGACATCTTGGTTATTATGGTTTTATGAGGTTAGGATTTTGAGATAAACCCTGGTTTATGGAATAGATATGAAATATGAAACCCAGCATGGTCAATGTGAAGATGCTCAAGAACTTGTGAAATATTTGATGAAGCCCTAGTTGGGATAGTCCCCAACAGGCCTGGTTGGTTAATTGAAGGCAATATTGGTATGTAGACAATGGACATTTATGACTCTTGAAGGATGGAGTGGATCACCTCTCATTGAAGATAAGTATTTCTTGACCTATGATGCTTCTTAATTTTGTTTAGAATTTTAGGATTCCTACATGAGTATTTCAGTATATAGATGTTTCTAACCTTTGTGATGAGATGTGATAAGTGGATCCTTCTTGAGGATCATTTGAAATGCATGAAGGATGGCTAGAGTTGTAAAAGGTAAAGAAGCACTATATGAAAAGGTGACAAAATTCTACAAGCTTCCTATGTCAAATGAGAAGGTGCATAGGTATTTTAATACCACAAGGTATGCATGGCATGTTACATTGAATGGCTAGGTAATCCCTAAGGTATGATGAGAATGTCTATGAATCATGAAAATGATTTGGACTTATGTTTCTCTATAGCTAAGACTCCTCAAAAAAATGGGGTAGTAGAAAGAATGGACAAAACAATTCAGCGAATGGCATGTGCCATGCTTGATGAGTCTAGGACGCTTCATACCTTCTGGGGTGAAGAAACACATACAACAGTAACTATTCTCAACAAATCTCATATCCATATAAACAATGATAAACCACCTTATGAACTTTGGTTCAGAAAGCCTCCAATTATCAAGCATATTAGAGTCTTTAGGAGTGAATGTTAAAGAATAGTAATTGTAAGCTTGGAAATTTTGAAGATAGAGCAGATGAAATAATTCTACTTGGTTACTTCTCTGGAAGTAAATGATACAAATGCTACAATAAAAAAATTTAAAAGATAGTTGAATGCATTGATGTTGTGATTTACGAAGCATCCATAGGTACCCAAAGGGAAGCACCAGCAGATGAGGATGATGTTCTTACAACAAGCCAAAAGAACATTGAAGAAAGAATAAATGAAGCATCAGAAGAAGGAAGTGACAATATAGAAGCATCAAAAAAGACTCCATCAAGGTATGTTAAAAAAAACCATCTAGAATCTCAAATCCTAGGTGATAACGAAACTTGAGTACAAACTAGAAGAAAACGTATTCGATCTCCTAGTTATCTAGCTTTACTATCCATAAGTGAACGACAAAATGTAAATAAAGCTAGCAAAGATGAATGTCGGGTTAAGGCTATGAATGAAGAACTTGACCAAATAGAAAATAATCATACATGGGAATTAGTACCTAGACCTCATGATAAGAATGTTATTGGATCAAAATGAGTATTCAAAAATAAATTGAATGAGAATGGAGAATTAATTAGAAATAAAGGAATAATCGTTTGCAAAGGCTATGCTCAACAAGAAGATGTAGACTTTGAAGAAACTTTTGCACCTATAGCTAGACTAGAAGCCATAAGAATGTTTCTTGCATTTAGAAGATTTTATCATTTCAAAGTCTATCAAGTTGATGTTAAATCTGTATTTTTAAATGGGGATGTAGAAGAAAAAGTCTATATTGAACAACCTAAAGGGTTCATTCTAGGAATTGATGAAAAAATTAATTGCGAACTCAAGAAGGCATTATATGGGCCAAAATAAGCCCCCCATGCATGGTATTATTGCCTTGACAGGTATCTTCAACGACAAGGATTCACTAAGAGGTCTGGAGATAACAACATTTATATAAAGATGGAGAATGGTAAACTTTTAATTTTTTTTGTTTATAGGGATGACATTGTCTTTGGTAGTAATGAAGAATCCATGAGTCAAAGGTTTTCCTCTATCATGCATTAAGAATTTGAAATGTCTTTATTTGATGAACTAACATACTTTCTTGGTTTACAAGTAAAACAAACAGAGAATGACATTTTTCTCTCAGAAAAAAAAGTACCTCAAGAAGATTATGAAGAAATATGGAATGGAATATTTCAAATCGGTATGCACACCAATGGCGATAGGATGTAGTCTCAGTTTGCATGATGATTCTCTCGTGGTCAATCAACCAGAATACATATCCATGATCGAAAGTCTACTTTATCTTACATGAACGAGACCATATATCATGTATGTAGTTGGGATTTTTGGATGATTCCAAGCTAATTCAAAAGAAACTCATCTTCAGGTAGTCAAAGTAATATTCAAATATCTACAAGGCACTCAAGACTTTGGATTATGGTATCCCAAAGATGCAGATATTACACTTCATGCTTATACAGATGCAGTTTGGTGAGGAAATGTTGATGACAGGAAAATCACTCATGGAGGAGAATTCTATATGGGGCCCCACTTGGTATCATGGTTCAGAAAAAAAAAAATAAAAAATACTCAATTACTTTATCTACAGTAGAAGAATAATATCTTGCTGCCACATCTTGCTACACAAAACTTCCCTAGATGATGCAAACATTGCAGGATATTCAAATAAATTGTTCTCCACCCATTTCCTTTCTACGCGATAATACAAGTGCCATTAGTATCTCAAAAAATCCTGTTATGCACTCCAAGACCAAGCATATTCCATTAAATATTATTTTCTAAGAGAGCAGGTGCTTCAACAAAAGGTCAAACTGGAATATGTTCCCATAAAAGAACAAGTTGTTGATATATTTACAAAACCTATTCCAAGTGATGCATTTGAATATCTCAGACGGGAATTAGGAATGGTCCCTACTTCATTACTTTGTTAATCTTTCAAGATCACGGGAGTAATACATATTTGTCTTGATAATGAAACCCATGTTTTTTTTAGTATTCATGGTTTCTTACATTACTGACAGTGCATCGGATGTCATAATAGTGAACTGGTATAGATAATACAGGCTCAATGGGAGTTGAAGTTAAGAATTTTTAGTATTTTACTTTCTGTACATGGATCCTCTGAATAATATTTTTGTATATATGTTAGTTCTAATCTAAACATTCACGTATATTTTTCTATGATAAAGAAACAAGCTCTAATTTTTCTTGTTGGTTTTGGAATTGGCTGAGTACAGTCTTCAGATATGGCACAGGTTCAGGGGGAGCATTTTCTATTCTTCTAATAATGCTTTGTTGGCATTTTTTTCATTAGAATTCCTTTTTACATAATGATGCTTGTCAGTGGTTCATGTTGTTACTAACAAATGCCTATGGTGCATATCCTATATGGTATATGATAGTTGTTGATGACTATCGTGGTCTTATTGAGGTATTTTGTCTTGCTTATAAATGTCATATATGTCATTTGATGTAAAGATCATGTAAATACCTATGATATAATAATCATAAATTTCAGTCATATATGGACTATCGTGGTCAAACCATGTAATCCCATCATTTTGGCCATATGATGTAATTTATAAACCCACTGTGATTGGGTGATTGATGTACATTTAAGTCCTTGGTGATAGCAAAAGTCATATTCAATTGAGTCATAGAGTCATGTACTTATTTCACATCGTTCAAAAATTTCAGCATATGCTCAGAAGAAGCATGTTCAGTATTCAGTGTTCATACTTAGTAGTTTAGATCTACAACACTCAAGAGAGAAGGCTTCCTTCAGCATTGGTCAACCATTTTCCCTTGATGTGAAAGGGGGAGAGTAAATTTGTGTTTGAAAAGCTTGGTGATTAGCTTGATGTGTCTTACGTGTATCTACAGGTAGTGGTGACTAAACACTAAAGTGGTTCGAAAGTGGTTGCCATAAAGTCCAAAGGGTGATATTGTTGGCATTATGACTAATGTGTTGTCCTTGATGGGAACCTACTTGCTGAGTTTTCCTTCGATGAAAACCTACTTGATGAAGATTTGAACAAGATGTGTCTACATGTGATAGAGTGCTTGGTCAAAGGAATAGTAGTTCAAAGAGAGAGGAATGATAAAGATGAAGTTCCAAGAAGTATACATGTGTTCTGTGAAGAAAATCTGCATACACACATCGGTATGAATAAGGAAAGGTGCATACATTTTCCGCATGATCGTATTCTAAATACCAAGGGTATTTACCATGGTATTGACCCATGGCATTGAGCCCAACAAAGAGTATTTAATCCTGTCTAAGAATACCATCGACATTAGTATGGTTTTGACCTATGGTATTAGATCAGGGCTAAGCTATGTAAGGAGATCAAGACCAAAGTGTTTGTGTGTGCAAGTGAGGAATATTTCATGAGTAGTTAGATCCAAAGCAAGTGTGCATGTAATGGGCTGTTAATGATTTTCTTGATCTAAAACTACGATTGCAATAGAGAATTTGATGATGGATTAGATCCAATAGATTTAAAATGACAATATTGATTATGGGTTGGTTTGATATGAGATGATAATGATTTGATGTGTGATTATTCTGTATATGTTGAGATCTGGGTATGTCTGAAGTTTAGTTGTGCAAGGAAGTTTTTGTGTCAAAAACTGCAGATATGTACACGGGTTCGATAACCTGAAAGGGGCGTACATACATGAGTTTAACATGGTAACTCACATATTTATTCATATTTGTACACGCGTTTCATTCCTGAAAAGTGCATATACACATGGAAATGCTTTATGGAAACCTTGTATTTAAGCTAGGGTTTTTCTGAAAAGGATGTTTGGTCAGTATAACCAGTCTTGCTTTGTTTCTACTATCTTTCAATGAAGTCTTACTTGATGATCTGGGTTGAACAGTGATATTTGAAGTTGAATTGATTGACTGAAGAATGATAATGTTGCTAGTTGTTTGTGACTGAAGATCAATGATGGTTCTATGATTATTTCAGAATGATTTATTGGTTCTATGTGTGATTCATAGTTTATTTTAGAATTATAGTGATTATGTTTCAAGGTTCAATATTATAAGATCTGTATGTGAGTATGCCTCATGGAAAGCGCATATGCACGCGAGTCTGCTTAAGTAAAGTAGTGTATATATTCTGATATTTTATTGATCAAGGTTTACAGTTGGTTCAGTGAGTTGATGAAGTGTTTTGGTTCAATATTGATATTCTAGGTACGATGAATTAACTTCTCTGATTGGTTGAGAATAAGTTGACTGATTTGGGTCTCCATTTGTTCATTGAGTGGATTCAATGATTGAGTGAGTTGTTGCAATGATCAGTTTCAATTTCATATTTGGTATTGAGCTTAAATGATGGTAGTGGGTCCAGTCTAAAAATTTGATGAAATGTGGCCTATAGATTCTATGTTTTGTATCAGGTGGATCCAATGTGGAAAATTATGAAATGTGATCAACGATAGTGCAGGGGCTTGGAGTTCCCCTCTAGTGGATGCTGGAAAATGAGAAAAGGTTGGAGCCTTCTGTAGGTGGGTTCTTGCATGATGGTATGAGTCTGCACCAGTAAAATAATGCAATAATTATTTCATCATAATAAAATAAGTCAGAGATGAAAACAATGGTCTTTTTTTCCCACATTGGGTTTCCACCTAAAAATCCTAGTGTTCATGTGTGTTTCTTATGTGTAATGGTTTATTTTGTTCTTAGTGCACATGGTTACTATTTTATTAATTATTAATGAGGTACGGATACATTGGTTCAATTTAAACAGATGTTGAATTAACTAAAAAGTAAGTTTAATGGATATACACTAGTTCTCTGCATGATATTCGTGTACATACGCGGGTTTCTTTCAGTAAAGTCCCATACAAATTTTTTTAATTTATTTTTTAAATATTGATTCACCCCCCCTCTCAGTATTTTTCCCAAAAATGGGTATCAGAGCAGGTCCTTCGGAAGAAGCTTGATTGCTTGAAGAAAGATTCATCAAAATAGTCAATCAAGAGGGGACAACATCTATCAGGCCACCATTATTCAATGAAACCAATCTAGTTTTCTGGAAGGTAAGAGCAAGAGCTTATTTGCTATCTCTTGGAGTATATTTTTGGGGAATCGTTGAAGGAGGTTATCAATACCAATCCTCTATTCTCACAGATGAAGCAAAAAAGAAGAAATATGAGACCAATGCAAAAGTTGTCAATGCTATATTAGGAAACTTGGTTGAATCTGATTTTTTCAAAGTCATGCTGTTAAATACAACAAAGGCGATATGGTACAAGACCATCCAAAGCTATTAAGGTGACACCAAGTTAAAAATTGCCAAAAATCAAACTCTTAGAATTCAATATGAAACTCTTAGAATGCACAATGATGAAAGTATCACAAGTTTCATTCTTAGGGTAGATCAGATCGTGAATTGTATGAGAAATCTTGGTGAATAAATAAAATAATAATCACTAGTTGAAAACATATTAAGGTCTATAACTTCTAAATTTGATTCAAAACTTTACGCCATAGAAGAAATGTAGGACTTGAAGAATCTTACTATTGAACAACTTCGTGGGATTCTAACAACCTATGAAATGAGAAAAGTGGGTCTCATAGATATAAGAGAAGATGCATTGAAAGTTACTGCAAAAGGAAAAGAAAAGGAAAAATTAGGTTGTGTATCAGAAGAATAAGATGAAAACTTTGTAAAGAAACTCCAAGTGGGTAATGGAAGATTCAGAGGTAAGCATCCCTTCAAATGTTTTTCTTGTGGTAGAGATGGTCATTACGCTGCCAAGTGTCCCCATAAAGAAAATAATGAAAAAGGGAAAGAAGCTACAAAAATAATAGGAGAAGGTTTGAAAACAAGAGAAGTTTTCTTACACATGAAGATAATGATGGTATTTCAAATGGTGAAGAAGGTAAGTTTGATCAAGAATATCAATTACTTATGGCATTTAAAGATAGAAGTAGTAATGAGTCTAATGATAATTTCATTGATGCCCAAGAAGACCAATATATTTTTATTGAAGAAATAACTCAACTTAAGATTTGTTTAGAAGAATCTAAAGTAGTAGAAGAAATTTTGAAGGAAAAATCATAGAAAAGGAATAGCATAATGAAAAGATAGAATGTGAAGTAGTAAGTCTAAGGAAAGAATTTGAGAAAAAAAAAAGTATTAATCTTAGATTTGCTAAAGGATCTAAAACCTTAGATGAAATCATCAATGTTCAATGCTCTCCTATTATAAAGATGGGTCTTGGATATAGTAAAGAAACATCAAAGAATGTAAATTCTTCTACAAAAAAGGAAGTTATCTCAATGCGGTGAAAAGAAGTAGTTAACAAAACTCTAACCTACAATAAAAGAATAAAGGACCAAATACTTCACAGGTAAATTCTGGCCAGGTCAATTAAAATGAAAACAACACTAGAAGGTACTATACTTCCAAAAACTTCTACTTTAATGGACAATTTTTCTCTTGTCACAATTTCAGTCATAAGGTTGCTCAATGTGTTTCTTACAAAACTATCATGACTAGAGAAGCAAGAAAACAAAAGAATGAGTTTGGGATAAATAAATACTCTCATAATTCCTACTCTCCTCTTCAATATGAAATTAAATTCTGTTTTTTCAATAAATTTGGGCATAAAGAATCTGAATGCTGTAGAAAAGGATGATCAACAACTCAGAATGAGAAAATAGCAACAACATCCAAGGTATTGAAGAAGAAGACCATCGAATCTGAGAACTGTGATCTATATTTATATGCATGAGATCAACAAAAATTGTGTTACATTGATAGTGGATGCTCAAAACACATGACAGGTGATAAAGATAAGTTTATGTCTTTTAATGAGTTAAAGAAAGAAAATAATGTAGCCTTTGGAAATAATTCACTTGTTGCGATTAAAGGAAAATCAACGGTTTTGATAAAATAAAAGGTTAAAGATGGAAATGTTTTATTTGTTGATGGGTTGAAGCATAACTTGTTAAGTGAAATGTGTTACCAAGGGAACAAAGTGGTCTTCAGATCAAATAATTGTATGGTTCGAAATCTCGATACAGGAAAAACCATAATAAAAGGAATAAGAACTACATGTAATGTTCATATCTTGGAAGACATACTAGAATAATGTTATTTAAGGAAATTAGAAGAAAGCTAGTTGTGACAAAAAATATTGGGACATCTAAGATTTAGTCAAATACATAAGACAAGAAAGCTAGGAGTAGTTCATGATTTTCCCAACATCTCTCTACCAGAAAATACTATATGCAAATCATGTCAATTTGGTAAGCAAACCAGGGTACAATTCAATGCCAAAGAAGTTTCTAAAAGTAATCCACTCGAACTTATTCATACTCATTTATGTGGGCCAATGAAGAAGGTCACCTAGAGGTGAATAATATTTCATCTTATTTATTGATGACTTTACTAGAATGTGCTGGATTGGTTTATTAAAACATATAGATGAAGCATTTTATAAATTTAAGGCATTCAAAGATTTAGTAGATAATGAGTTAGACTTAAAAATCAATTGTATTAGATGTGACATGGGAGGAGAATTTATATCAAATGAATTTTTCAATTTTTGTGAACAACATGGCATTAAGAGACAGTTCTCTATAGCTAAGACTCCTCAACAAAATGGGGTAGCAGAAAGAATGAACAGAACAATTCAACAAATGGCACATGCCATGCTTGATGAGCCTCAGACACCTCATGCCTTGTGGGGCGAAGCAACACATACAACGATAACAATTCTCAACAAAGCTCATATCCATATAAACAGTGATAAAATTTCTTATGAAATTTGGTTTGGAAATCCTCCACCTGTTAAGAATTTTAGAGTCTATATGAGTAACTGTTACATAAATAATAATAATGATAAGCTTGTAAATTTTGAAGCTAGAGAAGATGAAGGAATTCTACTTGGTTACTCCTTTAGAAGTAAAGGATACAAATGCTATAATAAAAAGCTTCATAATATAGTTGAATGCATTGAAGTTGTAATTGATGAATCATCCACAGGTACCAAAAGGGAAGCACCTATAGATGATGAAGATGCTCTTACAACAAGCCAAAATGATGTTGAAGAAAGAAGCAATGAACTATCAAAATAAGGAAGTGAAAATACAGAAGCATCAAAAAAGACTCCATCAAGGCATGTTGAGAAAAATCATCTAGAATCTCAAATCCTAGGTAATAAGGAAACTAGAGTACAAACTAGAAGAACTCTTGTTAGAACTCCTAGTTATTTAGCATTACTATCCACAATTGAACCAAAAATTGTAAATCAAGCTAGCAAAGATGAATTTTGGGTTAAGGCTATGAATGAAGAACTTGACCAAATAGAAAAGAATCATACATGCGACTTAGTTTCTAGACCACATGATAAGAATGTTATTGGAACAAAATGGGTATTCAAATCAGTTGTTCTCCACCCATTTCCTTTCTATGTGATAATAAAAGTGCCATTAGTATCTCAAAAAATCTTTTCATGCACTCCAAGACCAAGCATATTCCAATTAATTATCATTTTATAGGAGAACAGGTGCTTGAACAAAAGGTGAATGTAGAATATGTTCCCTCAAAAGAACAAGTCGCTGATATATATACAAAACCTCTTCCACCTGGTTCATTTGAATATCTCAAACAAAAATTACGAATGATCCTTGCTTCATCACTCTGTTAATCTTTCAAGATCAGGGAGAGTAATACATGTGTGTCTTGGTAATGACTCCCATGGTTGTTTTTAATATTCATTATTGCTTACATTACTGATAGTGGATGTGATGTTGTAACAATGAATTGGTACAGACAATATAGACTCAGGGGGAGCTAAATTTAAGAAGTTTCAGTATTTTAGTTTCTGTATGTAGATCCTATGAATACTAATCATGTATATATGCGAGTTATGAACTAAACAATCGCGTATTTTCTTCTATGATGAAGAAAAAAGTTGCAATTTTGCTTGTTGGTTCTGGAATTGGTTGAGTATAGTCTGCAGATATGGAATAGATTTAGGGGGAGCATTTTCTATGCTTCTAATAACACATTGTTAGCATTATGTTTTCTTTAGTTGCTTAATACATAATGATGCTTATAAATGGTTCATGTTTCTATTAACAAATGCTTATGGTGTAGATCCTATATGGTATATGATGGTTACTATTGAATATCATGGTCTTACTGAGGTTTTTTTCTTGGTTATAAATTTCATGTTTGTCATTTGATGTAAAGGTCATGTAAATACCTATGATATAATAATTGTAAATTTCAGTCGTATATGGACTATTGTGGTCAAGTCATGTAATCCCATCATTTTGGGTGTATGATGTAATTTATAAACCCACTGTGACTGGGTGATTGATTTAAGTTTGAGTCCTTGGTGATAGGAAAATTCATATTTAGTTGAGTCATTGAGTCATGTACTTCATTGCATATCCTTAAAAAATTTCAGAATGTGCTTAGAGGGAGCATGGTCACTATTTAGTGTTCATATTAAGAAATTGAGATCTACAAAACTCAAGAGAGAAGCCTTCATTTAGCATTGGTCAGCGCTTTCCCTTGATGTCAAAGGGGGAGAGTAACTTGGTGTTTGAGAAGATTGGTGCTTAGCTTGATGTGTCTTACGGGTATATACCAGTATAGGTGACTGTCTTAACCTATTTATATCATGTAAATTTTTATTTTTGTAGAAAAAGAAAAATAAAAAAAATATATAAAGAAAAAGAAAGATAGAAGAAATGAAAGGGATATAAAAAAAAGAGAAATAAAATTCCATTGAAATGGCGTACTAGTCTAAGTGTCGCCAAGGATGTAATTAATTATTAATTCATCATCTATATATCAATTAGAAGTTAATTAATCATTCATAAAATGAGATGTGGTATTTTTTCATATATCATAGTTGGCATGTTATTACAAAGCATTGGGGTTTACCCTGCCTGGATCAATGGTTGGCGAAACATTTCAGACCACCCCCTGCCACGCTTCTGATGATTAACAAAGTGGGGGGGGGGGGTGTCTGAAAAGTTGATTCACAAAACTCACCTGCACCGACATGTTTCCCTCATGTTTGATTCAGACCCCCCCTCCCCAAAACTGTAAACTAGCTAGACACCCCCGCCCTCCCCAAAACTGTAAACTACCTACCCCCCCCCCCCCCCCCCCCCGAAAACCGCCACTTGTTCACTTGGCTCCCGCTAATGACCAATTACCACTCTGATTCCACCATCTGTCAGCTTCTCATTCATTCCAAATCATTAACCATTGTGCCATTTGACCATTTCGATTAAAAGCTATGCTCCTGTTGACCCGTCTATTACCCAAATTGTTAAAGCCTTCACAAAATAAATAGAACATAGTGTGTTTTTATTCATTCTTTTCACTCATTCCTCTTGTATTCACAAAGTTCCATTATAAGCAACATCAGCGTACAACATCTTCCATTGAACCAACTAGTCAATTGCTTGGTAAATGATATTTCTACATTAAATTTCCTCTTTCAGCATGTCGCCTTCTAAAGCAAAGTCAAAGGTGGTTGCAGAAAACACATTGCTGCCCCCTATTATAGATTTACATAAATTGCGCTTAGTTGACCAGAAATATCATATTTATGAAACCCAATGTGATTTTGACCTTTAGGAACTTCATAATTTGGGAGAATAGAAATTATTAGATGCAGGTGATGAATTGACTATATGGGACTCGCTCCTTCCTTAATTCATCTTCCCTCAAACTCATTCCTTTCTTGAATTTGTAACCTCGTGTGACTTTAGGTATATCCCGAGTCAGAGATCCATCATTTCCCAAAACACTGATATCTTGTTTAAAATATCCCTTGAGTCAATATGCCAAATGCTTCAAATTAAACCCTCAACCCCTCTGCATCATTTTTCTATAGATTCTCTCATGAAAATCTATCAGAAAATTACTCTTCCTAAGAGAGCCAAAGTCTTTGAAATATTTTTACCTGAAAATTTAGAATTTCCAAGCACAAGTCCACCATATCGTTCCTCAATGTTTCCAGATATGATTAGACAAGTTATTTCAATGGTTTCTTGTATGTTAGGTTACCCAACCGGTTAATGGGTCGATGAAGTCATTCTAGGATTTTTATCAGTGTTTTCAATAGGTGATAAACCATCACTTATGTTCAATTACAATCAATTTTGGTAGAAGCTATTCATGATCAATTTCTAAAGTCTTCTAATGAAGGTGCCTTCATATAGAAATCAGTTCTTGCGTACTTGTTCCTGTTTTATCAAGGAGATAAATTTCAGTTTCCATTACAAAAGCTAGATGAACAAGGAAATCCTCAGTCTATAATTCATTAGATTTCCTTTGTGGTGAGGAACACTAATGCATTTTATTTCAGGGATTATGTAAATTAGTTTCTACATATGGCTTTGGGTGTGCTCAGTAGTGATATTATTCCTAGGATTTAACCTAAACTCAAAAAGTCCTTCACCTTCGTCAGCAGACAAAAAGTGGAGATTGGTATCTATATTGAAATTACATAGAAATTTGTTGGGTGTGGAGCCTAATTATCTTATGTATTCAAAAGTTTCACCTGGATGTATACCCTAGGAAGATTGTACACCCCTCCATGTGGGGGGGTGCGTGGGGGGCTTGTCCCCTCTGTAGGGGTCCGGGGGGGCTAATTCCCCCCAGCTGGGGGGGTCTGGGGGCCAGTGTTCCCCCAGCGGGGGTTCAGGGCTAGTGCCCCTGAAGATAAAAACAAATGTAAAATTGCCTTGTAAAAGTATAGTAATTTCTAGTCATTCTGGGCCATTCATTAGGCGGATGATCTGATAGTAGAAGTTATGTTTAGTTTAGGGTTTTTTTCCCTAGAAGGCAACCCGTCACTATATATGAGGGAATTGTATTGCGTCTATGTAGATTGTATTCTGAGTGAGGAAAAGAGAGTAGATTGAGAGCGAAGAGGGAGTTACAGCGGATTTGCTGTAGGTTGTATCTCTTTAGTTTGCTGGTTAATATAAAAATAAGGATTGGCTATTTCTCCGTGGACATATCCCAAACTAGGTGAACCACATATATTTGTGTCTCTCTTGTTTTATGCATTTTATGTGTTTATATTTCTACAATATTTTATGTGTTCCATTAATCTATAATATATAATTTTCTAACAACTGGTATCAGAGCCAAAGGTCTATTTGGCTAATAAACTTGCAGGAGAGAAGGGTTCCTAGTTTGAGTGGGAGCAATGGTGGAAGATGGTAGGTTTAGGGTCAAAAAATTCAACGGCCAAAACTACCAGCTGTGGAAGATGCAGATGGAAGATTATTTATATCATGGAGATCTGTACCTACCATTGAGCGGAAAGACAAAGAAGCCGATAGGTATGACAGACACAAAATGGAATATTCGCGACAGAAAGGCACTTGGAACAATATGGCTGTGCCTAGCGACGTTGGTAGCATTTAATTTTTCAAAGGAAATGACAACAGAGGGTTTAATGTCGACATTGGCCAAACTATACGAAAAACTCTCGGACTCAAATAAATTATTTCTTATGATGCATTTATTTAATATGAAGATGTCAGAAGGTGGATCTATTGCAGACCATTTAAATGATTTTAATACAGTTACAAGTCAATTAAGTTTTATAGGGGTAACTTTTGATGATGACGTTAGGGTTGTGTTATTTTTGTGCTCATTGCCAGAAAGTTGGAATGGTTTAGTTATGGCCATTAGTAACTCTGTCTCTGGATCTAGTACTTTAAATTTTGATGATGTTGTCGGTGCAATCCTTAGCGAGGAAATGTGACGGAAAAGCTCCGGTGAGACATTAGGTAATGCATTGACTGCAGAGACTAGGGGAAGACAAATGGAAAGAGGAAAGAGCCTAGGATACCGCAGTAAGTCAAGAAAAGCCAAATCAAAGTCTAGATCGGGGATAGTGTGCTGGAAATGCGGGAAGAAATGACACCCGAAGAAAGACTGCAAGTCTTAGAAGGGAAAATAAGGAGATGCACAACAAGAAACTAATCATGAAGCGAATGTAATAGGTAATGTGTTGCAATATGCTTTGATTCTTTCAATAGAAAATATTATTGATGCCTGGGTGGTAGATTCAGGGGCCTCATTCCATGCCACACCTGATAGGAAACATTTTCATGATTATGTTCAAGGAGATTTTGGACAGGTTCAATTGGGTGATTATAAACCCTGTTAAATCAGTGGAATGGGTAAAATTTTCATAAAACAACAAAATGGAAATTAGTGGCTATTGAAGGAGGTAAGGCATGTTCCAGATTTGAAGGAAAATCTAATTTCAACAGGGTATTTGGGAGGTGAAGGTTGCATAAATACTTTCACAGATAAAACCTGGAAGGTCACTAAAGGATTGCTGGTAATAGCGAAAGGAGGAAAGGTTGGTACATTGTATTTATGCAATGATATTTCTAATTCTGTTAATGCTTTAACCTTTACAGGAGAAGATACAGCATTGTGGCATCATAGGCTCGGGCACATGAGTGAGAAGGGGATGCATATTCTTCACTCAAGAAATTTGTTGCCAAGTTTGAAGCATGTTGATTTAAAATTCTGTGAGAATTGTGTTTATGGAAAACAGAAGAGAGTCAGATTCCTTAGAGCTAGGAAAGAAAAGAAGAGCAAAAAATTAGAGCTTGTGCATACAGATGTATGGGGACCTACTCAAGTATCATCTCTTGGTGGCTCTCGTTATTATGTTACTTTTATTGATGATGCAACTAGAAAAATCTAGATTTATTGTATTCGAAATAAATCTGATGTATTTGATACTTTCAAGAAATGGAAATATTTGGTTGAAAATGAGACAGGAAAAAGGTTGAAGTGTCTCAGATTAGACAATGGATGTGAATATTGCAGCAAAGAGTTTGATAGTACTGTTCAGAGAATGGGATTTGTAGAGAGAAGACAGTTCTAGGAACACCACAAGAAAATGGTGTGTCGGAAAGGATGAACAGGACAATCATGGAGTGTGCAAGGTGCATGAGATTGCATGCAGGAGTGCCTTTACAATTTTGGGTAGATGCTGTAGATACTGTTGTTTATCTAATAAACAGAGGGCCTTCAAGTTCCTTGGATGGTGGTATTCCAGAGGAGGCATGGACAAGTAAGAAGGTAAAATACTCTTTTTTAAAGACTTCTGGTTTTGAAGCCTTTGTCCACATTAATAAAGAAAATGGAACAAAGCTTGAGGAAAAATCAAAGAAATGTACCTTTATTGGATATGGTGTTAATGATTTTGGTTATCGCATTTATGATTATGAAAAACACAAAATCATTAGGAGCAGAGATGTTATATTCAATGAAAAGGTTTTGTATAAGGATCAGCTACAGGAAAAGAAATAGGAAAAATAAAACAGAGAATACAAAGTGCTTGACGATATCACAGGAAAAGTGATGGCACCTGAAAATCATAATGATCAATAGCTAGAACAACAACCACAACATCAACAAGCACTTCAAACTCCTGAAAGTGGCGTTAGAAGATCAACCAGGATAAGTAGACCCCCTGAATGATACTCTCCTTCATTATATTATGTTTTGTTGATTGATTCTGGTGAACCAGAATGTTATGAAGAAGCAGTGTAGGTAGAAACTAGGAAGAAGTGGGAGCAAGCCATGAAATAAGAGATGGACTCCATAGCACATAACCAGACTTGGGACTTAGTCAGGTTTCCTGCAGGTAAAACAACATTATAGAATAAATGGGTTTATAAGTTGAAGGAAGAAGATGGAGGTGGGAAAAGGTATAAAGCTAGACTTGTGGTGAAAGGGTTTGCACAGAAAAAGGGTGTAGACTTTGATGAAATATTTTCTCCTTTTATTAAAATGACTTCAATCAAAACTATTTTAAGTCTAGTAGCAGTTGAAGATTTGCATCTTGAGCAGTTAGATGTAAAGACAACCTTTCTCCATGGGGATTTGGAGGAAGAGATATATATGCAGAAACCACAAGGATATGAGGTAAAAGGGAAGGAGAAACTAGTGTGCAGGTTGAAGAAGAGCTTGTATGGCTTAAAACAGGCTCCAAGGTAGTGGTATCTAAAATTTGACAAGTTTATGTCTGAACAAGGTTATACTCTATGTCACTCTGATCATTGTGTTTATCTGAGAAAGAAAAATGATGGCAGCTATATTATATTGTTATTGTATGTAGATGACATGCTTGTTGGATGGTCTAACATGCAGGAAATAAATGTGCTCAAAAGAAAATTGGCAAATTCTTTTGCAATGAAGGATTTGGAGTTGCAGAACAAATCCTTGGTATGAGAATAACTAGAGACAGAAAAAATCACAAATTGACATTGTCTCAGAATGAGTACATACAAAAGGTGTTGGAAAGATTTAATATGCACAATGCAAAACCAGTTAGTACACCTTTTTCTAGCCATTTCAAACTTAGTAAGGAGATGTATCAACAGTTGGAAGCTTAATGTATGCAATGGTCTGCACAAGGCCTGATATTGTACATGGAGTGGGAGTTGTAAGTAGGTACATGAATAATCTAGGAAAAGAACATTGGATGGTGGTAAAGTGGATTCTCCGGTATTTGAGAGGTACCACAAATCAAGAATTATGCTTTGGTGGTTCAAACATTTCTCTACAGGGATATGTTGATGCAGATATGGCGGGTGATAGAGATAACAGGAGGAGCATAACAGGGTATGTGTTTACTGTAGGTGGAATAGTTGTTAGTTGGGTCTCAAAACTACAAAGTGTTGCTGCACTCTCAACAACAAAAGCAGAGTATGTTGCTGCTACAGAGGCTAGTAAAGAAATGATTTGGTTACAAAGGTTTCTGGATGAATTGGGTAAGAAGCAGGGGTTGGGCAGGTTATATAGTGACGCCCAGAGTGCCATACATTTTGCAAAGAACTCTGTATTTCATTCCAAGATTAAGCATATATAGCTCAAGTACCATTTCATACAGTCAGCATTGGAAGATGGACAATTGAAGCTGGAAAAGATACACACTAGCCAGAATCCTGTAGATATGTTAACAAAAGTTTTAACTAGGGAGAAACTGAGAATCTGCTCAGTCTCAATTGGTCTTCAAGTATGATGAAGAAGATGAGAAACTGCGAGGTCCAAAGTGGAGTCATTTTCTAGAAAATGAAGCAATAGTGGCGTTGCTATCATAAATCTCCAAGTGGGAGATTTTTGGGTGTGGAGCCTAATTATCTTTTGTATTCAAAGGTTTCAGCTGGATGTATACCCTAGGAGGATTTTACACCGCTCTAAGTGGGGGGGTACGGGGGGACTTTCCCCCCATGGGGGTTCGGGGGGGCTAATCCCCCCACGGCTGGGGGGATCCGGGGGCCAGTGGTCTCCCATCGGGGGTTAGAGGCCAACACCCCTAAAGCTAAAAGCATATAAAAAATTGCCTTGTAAAAGTATAGTAATTTGTAGTCAATCTGGTCCGTTCATTAGGCGGATGATCTGAAAGTAGAAGTTATGTTTAGTTTAGGTTTTTTTGCCCTAGAAGGAAACCCCTCACTATATATGAGGGAATTGTATTCCGTCTATGTATATTTGTATTCTAAGTGAGGAAGAGAGAGTAGATTGAGAGCGGAGAGGGAGTTACAGCGGATTTGCTATAGGTTGTATCTCTTCAGTTTGCTGGATAATATAAAAAGAAGGACTGGTTGTTTCTCTGCGGACGTAGCCCAAACTGGGTGAACCACGTATATCTGTGTCTCTCTTTTTTTATGCGTTTTCTGTGTTTATATTTTTGCAATATTTTATGTGTTCCATTGCTCTGTAATATATAATTTTCTAACAAAATTCAAGTATATGGATGTGAGATTCCTCCACACAAACAACCAAAGTTTGTGCCCATCAAGATTTTTGCATTAGAATATATTAGACAGATGATGAATATGGATGAGCTGCATTTTGTGTCAGTTAAAAAGAAGTCTAAATTCAAGTTGAAAGAACAGATTGGACCATTAATTTGTAACACTAGAGCAACAATGAAGGAGGCAAAGCTTCTCTTGAAACAAATGAAGTTTAAATTAATAGGTACTTGGTCATATTATCCCTTGGGGATTATTTCTAAGTTAAGGGTAAAATAGAGAACTACACCTTATGCACACACACCCAGACCAGAAATAGAACAATACATGAATCAAGAAGAATGGCATGAAAATACATTACAGGAAGCAGAAGAACATGTTTTTATTTCAACAACATCACAAACTCCAGTTCCACAAGAGAAGTAGGCTAAGAGAGTATTGGAAAGTGCTTCGCCTTCTATTTCAGAAGTTCAAGAGATAAATTTCATAATGTTGAAGAGAAGAAAGAAAATTAATCCTCTTGAAGAACATTTTCAAGAAGAAAGTTTAGAGGAACAAACAACATTGGTACTGATAGGTCCTCATGCTACAACTTTTCCAAGAATTGAGGATATTTTCTCAAGTTCTTCTGTATCCTTAATTTCTCAAAGTGCATTAGAAACATCTCAGACAGAAGAGCCAACTTAGAGTGTAATAAAACCAAGTACTTTTTTGAGATACAAGGAGATTAAAAAGGAAAAATGAAGCATTAAAGGCCACTTCCTATTCTGAATTTTGGAAGCAAACTTCAGCTTCTCTTCACAGACTTCTTTTTGCACTTAATACTGAGAAAGGACAATTTCAGATGGCCCTCCTAGAACCTAAAGTTCCATTCCCTAGGATGACAAAATATTATAAGAAATCTATTTTTTCTTTTGATACTAAACAAATTCATGCTATTGACCATATTGACTTACACAAGCAAGACGAAGAAATGATTTACTCCACTCTGACTAGCTCAGAAATGGAAGCATCCAAGCTACAAGTTCCACTAAATAATATTCAATCACAGTTAAGGTTGGAAAAAATATCATCTCTAGCTAAGGATACTAAGATAAAATATTTAGAATATTTGGTGATTAAGTTAGGATATGATCCTAGTGATGTGAAAGCATCTAAAGAAATGATCAAGAGAAAAAATTTTGATATCTTAGTATTAAGGAAGTAAATTAAACTTCCTACTACAGAGGATCCACAAACGAAAGAGGTTGGTGAATTGAAAAAGGAGAAACAAAAATTGTTCAAGATCATAGTTGAACAAAATCCACAAATACAAAATATGGATTTTCAGTTGGAGACTTTATTAAAAGAGAAATAACAAAAAGATAATGTATCAGCATCTATTCCCACAACATCAAATTCCATTTAAGGTACTTCAACAACAGTAACTTCTATTGCACCAACCATTATAGCAAGCATAATCCACTGATTCAATAGCTGATTTAGCTAAAGCTATGGGCGATTTATTGTTAAAAGATCAAGTCTGATATTGAAAAGTTAAAAGCTCAACTTAACAGTATCCAGGAACAAAAAGTCAAAACTGACAATGCTCACTTGGCAGAACTATAGAAAAGTCATAGGTTGACTCAGAGAATAGATACCCTTGAAAATGGATCTGCCATTGCTCAAACTATTGCACAAGAAAAAGAAAATATTTGGCTTGATATCAATGAATCTATAACTTAGTTGTGGCCTTCAATAGAAATCATTTTTGAACAAGAACAATTATTGGAGAAATCAAAAGAAGTAATAACAAAAGTGAAGAAGGACATGGGTCATAAACATGGAGATGCAACAACATTAATCAAGATTTTAAATTCAAAAACAAAGGAAGAGTTTGAACATTATGATATTGAATAGAGGACTGAAATCATTCTGGAACTTAGGAGGATACTTAACAAGACAAATTTAATGCTTCAATTGGAAAAAAAGTGTCATAATCTAGAAGCTAACAACAATAAGTTTCATAAAAAATTTAATGTTCTACAATAGAAAGGACTTCCAGGTCTATGAGGGATAGGATATACACTGGTTCCTCTTGAAGAATACTAACGTAGATTGCATTCTATAGCTATAGATAAATCAAAATTTGCTAAGATCAGGGGAACCATTACAAGAAAAGATTTTATTGAAGGATTGCCTTTTGATTTACTAATCCAGCGTGAGATTAAACACTTGTTCATAGTCAATCCCACCTTTTAGGAATACACTAAATTGTATGACACTTATAGGAAATTTATAATGTTTTCCATTACTGATGAAGACAAATGGGAAAAATATGTCAGCTCATTGATTGACAAGTCATCAAGTTTTCAGTAGCATGCAACAAAATTTCAGCAACAAGATGCAGGTTTGTAGGAGCAAAGGGATAGATAATTAGAAAAAACAATAGAATAACAACTTTATAGCCTCAGTCTTTAGTATAGGCCTCGAATTTTGTGCAAGATGTCCAAGTAGCTCAAATTTTCTAGTTCTATTTTTATAATTAGTTTCAAAAGATATTTTGTAAATAAATCTTGATTTTTTTAATTAAGATATTTTGAATAAAACTCTATAAATACTTCGTAGATCGAAGTATGAAGGGTTGAACCCTTGTGATAAACTAGTACACAAAATTCTAATTCTCTGAGCTTTTATGAGAATAATAGAAGGGTTTTGGATTCATCTTGAAGTATCTTGTGTTCCTGTGGGTACTTATGTTTTATTTATGTCTCAATTTTGTTTATCTTTGCATATGTTTTAAATTAATTTGAAAATATGGGTAAGATAAGATTGAATATCAATCCATCTAAAAAACCCTGTGAAGTTAGATCAATTACAAAGATAAGTTAATTGAAACTTTATGTTTTAATTAATTCCTCTACATCTTTAAATTCTCACTTCCCTTTAAGTTTTAAATATATTTTGATTGGTTGTAAAAGGATTTTACATGCATCATCTGTATATGATTAGTTAAATACTCCATTTGAAGAGTCAATGAATCATATATTTTCTTAAGTTCAACCTTACATATCATTTCAAAGCTAAATTTTGTTAAAGGTGAACAATTATCCCTTTTAGTATATCACAAATAATTAAGAGTTTGCACTTGTTTAATAGTTTAAAGCATTGGCCATAAAAAAATCAAAATTAAAACAAAACATTTTAGATGCTCTGGCACAATTCTTTAACCTAGAATATTCTACAGAGGTACAACATAGATTGGCGTTGTTTCCGAGGAGCGAAAAAATTTGAATTATCTTTCCTTGGGACAATGATTATGCTTTCCTTTAATGGCGAATAAAAGTTAAGTGGGTTAAAATATTTCACTTGGCGATTCAAAAAAACAAATCTGGCTTCAGGAAAGCACAACAGATCTCACTGATATCCTCATGTCTATTCTCCATTAACAAATCCAGAGAGGCTGGTGAGAGTTGGATTTTTATGATGAAGATTAAAAGTTTCTACTTATGCTTTTGTTTCACTTCCACCTGAAATTGTTTCATAAAATGATCCTTTTATACCTGTTTCAATTCCCCCTTAACTGTCAGACCTTCCACCAAAAGTGTTAGAGATTTTATCCAAAGGGGTTGATCTTCAGTCATATCTTATTGTTTATCAATTGGAATTCTATCAAATTCCTCAAACTATATCAGAATATCCCAAATCAGAAGTAGAATTAGGGTTGGAATTACCTGAATTAAAACCTAGTGATTTCATCTCTTTTGTTGTTCATACCTTTCCATCTACTTCTACTAAGCCTGAAGACATATTTTCTATTTATACAAATCCCTTATTTGAAAGTGAAGAAAAATTTGGCCCAAAAGTGTAGAAGTTGATTATTCCATAACCATTTATAAAAAAATCCACAAATTGTACTCAATCATCTTCCTTTCTATCCCCCCCCCCCAAACTTCATCTTCATCTTCACCCTCTTTGTCCCCCCAAATTTCATCTTCATCTTCAGTCTCTTCACGTAATCAAATGGTTTTCAACCTATCATTCAGGCTCGTTATGAAACATTAGTCCTTCTTGGTTAGCTTAATAATTTTCTAGATGGATATCTAAACCACTTACCTAGGTTTAATGGGGAAACTAGTTTGTCCGTTGATGATCATTTAGCTGCCTTTTTGGATTTTGTTGATAATATGAACATAGATCATGAAGATGTGTACATGAGGTTATTTTTTCAATCTCTTGAGGGAAATGTCAGAATATGGTTTAGATAATTACGAGCTCGTTATATTCCTACATGGAATGAATTAATCACTGTCTCTAAAAAACAATGGGGAGTTAAAAATGATCCCGTTTATTATCTTACAGAATTTGATGATCTGAAAAGAAATCCTGGTGAACCTATGGCTCATTTCATAAAAAGATTGAATAAAATTTATAACAAAATTCCACTAAACTGTAAACCACTAGTAGCGGGAGCTAAGTTAAATTTTCTGAAGGTTTTGATGATGATTTTTCTATCATGCTTAGAGAAAGAAGATCTATCAGCCTAGGAGACAGGCAAACCAATGTCATTGAATTCAAGGTCAATAGATCAACATCAGCTAAACTTAAGGAAAAAGTAGAAAACGTTGAGAGAAAGATGGAATCTAAGGAAGAAGGTACTCCTTCTTCGAAAAATAACAATGAAGATCATAAAATAGATGAAATTAATTCTCTACTAAGAAATACTTCAAATAGAATCTCAGAAATGGAAGCACAACCTAGAGTAACTCAATCGATCTCAAATAGACCTCAATTTCAATATAAGATACCTTTACAGCCTCAAATCTTGCAAAGACCAAATACTGATAAAGAGATCCAGCCCCCATTGATGATTCATGATCGGGAACCTAAAGAAAATGGTCCTTTAGTTACAAATGATATCAATTATCTTTTATGATCTATCATCACAAAATGTTATTATTCCAATTTCTCATGATCAACCTTCAGTTCAAAACTAAGAGGCTTCTCAAGTTTCAAAATATTAGGCCTTATTTGAAATTCTTATTGTTGAATTAAATAGAAGGTATGATTTGAGACCAAGATGAGGACCTGGTAGATCAACTAAGAATTTTACTGTTAATGAACTTCAAGTCAAAACAATTGAAACACAAACAACATTGATACAACCACTAAATCAGCCAAATGAATAGAGTACATCTGAAAAATATGTTCCAACAACTTTTAATGTGGAAAAGGAATAAGAGAGAGTTAAGATTCCAATTCCATTATCTAAACTCTCCAAAAATCCAGGTTATAAGAATCAAGTGTTAAGATGGACTCAATCTTCAAGTATTGATGGTGAAGGAGATGCAATTAGGTTACAGGATGAAAAACCTTCAACAATTTTTGGTCCTAGTTCTGATATGATCAATGAAAATGTCCCTCCTTTCTATGTTACTTTGAAGATTCATGATTTGTCTTATATAATTGTATGCTAGATTCTAGGGCCTCTTATAATCTAATGCCTAAAGTAATTATGGACTAGCTCCAACTACAAATCACAAGACCCTATCATGATATATATACCTTTGATTCGAAGAAGGTACCTTATCTTGGATTAATCAAAGATTTAGTTGTAACACTTTCTCAGATCCTTGTTAAGAGTGTAGTTCTAGATATTGTTGTTACAAATATTCCCCCAAAATTTGGGATGTTACTAACCAAATCTTGTTGTGCCAAGTTATGGGGAAGTCTACAAATGGATATGTCTTTTGTTGTAAATAATAATGAGGGGGGGGGGTGAATCAGTATTATCAAATCAATATAACTTTTTCATTTCCATATTAAGATTCATATACGCTACTTCAGTTAAGGAAAACCGCGTGTATATGCAATTGTGTGTAATGCAACAAGCATATATCTAGTAAACTTATGATTTAGTTAGTTGATCCTTAATGAGTGCATCGGAACATTATTAACCATATGAGCAGTAAACAGGAGCAGTAAAATAGAACCGATCATCACACACAAGAAGCACACATGAACACCATGATGTAAGGTGGAAACCCAATGTGGGTGAAAACCACCTGCTACAAGTCGTCTCAATCTTCCTTTTAATAAGAAACTTCTTTTTACAATGGTTTTGTACTGGTGCAGTCTTATACCAGTATGCAAGCTTCTACTTGCAGAAGGCTTCAACCTTCTCTCATTCTCTATACTCTCCTGGAAGGGAGCTACAACCCCCTTAGCTCTTGTACTAGCCGATCCATTTACTAGTACGTAGGTGCCGGCCTACTGAAATGTTCCAACCTTTACTCGTTTTCCAGTTGCCACTAGAAGGGAGCTACCACCCCCTTAGCTCTTGTACTAGCTGATGTACTAGTACATAGGTGCCGACCTACAGAAGGCTACAACCTTCTCTTTCTTCCTCCAGGTACCATGTTTCATAAATTTTCAGACTGGATACTCATGGAACACATCAGCATAATCTGAAGGCCACGTTTCATCCAATTTTCATACTGGACCCATCAATATCATTGAAGCACACAATCAATCAACACTAGCATCATCAATGTCTAAATCACCTAATACTGAATCACTCAAACCTTGTCAACAAACTGCAGTCACCAGAACACAGAGCAGAACACAGAACTCTGCAACAACATTAAGATCTAATTGTATCATCAAAAAACATGCATCAGAGTGCATACACTACTTGGAAGAGCCGAACCAGCGTGTATGCGCAACTTCACCAAAGCGAACCAACGTATATGTCATTAATTACTTACTTATGTCTTCGCTACACTTCCTGACTTCAGACATAACCAGATCATGACATATGCAAGGATAATATGCACGTTAGCAACCAGATCTAGTCCGTCAGATCACATAAAGATAAGTCATTATGATCCTGATCCATTATAGATCTCATCGTTCAACACAGAAGCTAAACATAATCAACCAATCTAAATATGCAGAATACTGACATCAGTAAATAGACACCAGAACTCAGACTTTGCATCAACTACCAGAACCACTTGTAACTTCAAATATCATAGTGTATATGGTATACGCTACTTAGACGTATATAACCTGCATATGTACGCTATCATAGTCAACTAGTGTATACATCTGTAAATATTCATTCATGATTTGCAGCTATTCCAAACTTGAGTTATACCCATATCATAACATTTACAGAACATTACATGCGTCAGTATATAGATCTAAACTTAACAAGATCAAACTGTATAGAGATGATTCATTCCAAGCCATTAGATCCCAATCCATCCTTAGATCTTGTTCTCCATCAATCGCTGAGATTCCTCCTTAGCTCAGATCAAGCAAAGCATCATGAACCCATAACCTGCATACTAGATCTCATACTTCATCAGATATTCAAGACTTTCAGAATACCTTTGCCTAATGATTTTCTTCTCCTTTTATAGTCATAGGCCTTAGTCAATACCATGGTCCAAAACCATTTAGAACGAATACTAGGGACCCAATACCTGGGTTCAACACTTCGAACGCAATACCAAGGTCCAAAACCATAGGTCTAAATACCACGGACCCAAGAATAAGCTTTCCCACATATACGTGATTTTCCATGCATGAAAGTGCGTGCATACGCATACGCGACTTTTGATCAGCAATCACGCATGTATATGCGCCTTTGTATATAGTGAACCTGCGTGTATAACCTTCATGTATACACTACTTGGTATATAGCGAACCTGTGTATATACGCGACTTGGTATATAGTGAACTTGGGTGTGTACACGACTTGGTATATATTTAAACTACGTATATACTCTTCTTTCTTCATTCTTTGTAGTCTGATCATCAATTATTTGCTACTAACCTGCTGCATTATGTTCTGTCATCTTTTTGAGTTGCCATCAAGGACAACACTTGTATCATAATGCCAACAATCTCCCCCTTTGGACTTGATGGCAAAGCTAACTTGCCATACTAAGAATTGTCTACTTAATGAGTTTTCATTGTACATTACATCTGAATTGATTCCTTTGTGCTGCCCTACATCCCATGTGTTTTGTGACATCTAATCTCTCTTTTGTAGATTCATCTAGTTATGTATAAGTGAGATGTTATGCTACAAGTGGGTTGCCATCAAGTACAACACATGCATCATAATGCCAAAAATCTCCCCTTTTGGACTTGATGGCAACAACCATACCAAGTCACTCTCCCCCTTTGACATCAAGGGCAAAGAGCAGACCAAGATATTCTCTTCCTTAATATACATTCCACTGTCCATACTCCCCCAGAGTACCTGTTGAACTCTCTGATTGAGCTCCCCCTTTGTATATGCCAAGTTGTACCAATCTGTCCATCCTCCCTCTGAGTACACGCTGAAATCTCTGCTCTGCTGAAGAGTGTTGTTCATGCTCCCCTTGACTGTAAGCAAGGTCTGCAAAAATATGTTCTACAAGAAGAACATGACTCTATCATAAATGACCTTCCTATCACCAAAGACTCATACATACATCCATCTCCCAACCAAGTGGGGATATATCAATATTGACTCATCCACCCAAACAAGTGGGGATACACAAGATACCAATTGTTTATACATGACTGAAATATTACATTATCTTTCCCATGCATACTGCGGGTACAAATTACATCATATGACCAAAAGGGATTCATCAAATGACTATAATAGATAGAGAAAAACTATTACATCATGAGTCTTGATATGACCTTTACATGACATTTATAACAGAGACCAAACATCTAAATAAGACCATGATAGTCATCAGCAACTATCATACACAATGTATGATCTACTCCATAAGCATCTGTCAACAACATCTAGACCAGCAACTTGTATATGTCCATTAGTGTATAAGTCATCGACCTATAACAAGGTATGTCTGCATATAGATATCAACTCATCCTTTTGAATAGAATTCTGCATATGACATACAAAATCATTCACATTATATCATATGTGAAAAACACCATAGCTGTCTCATCAAGATTTGCATGATCCAAGTATCATCACTTTGGGAACATCTGCATCAATCAACATATGTAAGTATCGAACTATCATCATATAGGTAAGAATTCATCATCATCATGTCTCCAACATTGCAACTTTGAGTAATCATTCATGTATCCAGCACTATGTATCTTGAGCTCAAGATCATTTGTCAAGACTTCTTGATATCATCAACAGCAACAATCCTCATCCACATGAGCTCCAAGAACTATAGGAATCCTGCATCATAACTGTATTATATGATCTTTATGCATACGATGACAGCAACATATGAGTGACTCATCATCAAGTAATGAAGATGTGTATTTAAGCTTTGTACTTCTCCTTATCTTTATGAAGACATGGAAGCACCATATATGCATCATTAGAGAATCAACCACAAATATGATCTGAACACCAACAATGTAACCCCAAAGAATCATATGAGATTTTGTCATGGATAACTCATAACCATATCATAGCAAGATATATCATTTAGCCATATAAGCATCATTACCAAGGACTACTAGCCATAATGCCAACAATGCATTATTAAAAGCATATGACCCCCCTGAACTTGTGCCATCTGTTCACTGTCAGATCTGATCATGCATATATCAGTGAGAAGTATCAAGGAATCATCATCATTAATTTAGGATCAAAACACTTTAAAACACCTTACAAGTGTCAAGACATTTCGACACATCATCAGCAGATTGTAACCATTATCAAACAGAGAAAATAATGGACTGAATCATATCAGACCCTTTTTCTAAGCCTGTCCCTAATGCTTTTCCTCAAACTAACATATACGTGACTGTGCAGTAACTAACTCGCATATATACGCAACTTCCCTTTATGAAACCTGCATATGAGATTTAGGACACTGAAGTTTTACACTTTCAACTCCCTCTGAGTCTATTATGTCTGTATATTGTGTTGTGCCACATCTTTCTGACTGTACTTCCTTCTTCTTCCATATCTTCAAGTGTGATGATGTTTTCTCCTTTTGGTATGGTGCCCGTACTTTGTTCCTGCAATCCTTAGCTATATGTCCAAGCTTGTTACATGCATAACATCTCACATGTTTCATATTCCTTCTGTAGCAATCAACAGCTCTGTGACCAAACATATTGCAAGCAAAGCAATATCCCTTAAAGTACCTGGAACGTGATGGTCTTTCTGTGTGATGGTCTTGAACCATTCTTCTTCTGCATCTAGCTGCAACATGTCCAATATTATGAGATATAGAACATTCAACATTATTCATCGGAGGAGTAAAATATTTTCTTTAAATAATTTCTTTCCTTGGCTGTTGCTGGGGTTGTCCTCTCATCTCCTTATTGAATATTTTAGATTTTTCATTAGAATTCCTTGCCTCACCTTGTGAGCTAGATTCATCTTCAACAGATTCATAAAAACCAAGGCCAATTTTGATAGCAGGAGACCTTTGACTACTAAGGATATCATCCAAGATCTTAGTACTATCTTGAAATCATAAGAGTTTGTCCTTTTCTTCTAAGTTATCTTCTAGAATATTTGCCTCAACATGAAGTTGCTCTTCCTTTTCATGATACTGCTTCTTCATGTTTTCTTCAGCTTTCCTTCCTTCTTCCAACTGATGTTTTAATTCATGAACTTCATTTTCTTGTTCTTCAAGAGCTTGGAGTAGTTCTTTATTCTGTTTATTTGATTCTTCAAGATCTTCCTTTAGCGAGAGGATTGTAGCTTCAAGACATTCATAGTAACTGGATCTTTCTCTGAGTTTCTTGATTGTTGTGCTCCTTTCATTTACTTCATTTCTTAATGATGTCACTTCATCCTGAAACTTTTGACATTGATCTTCCTTTTCCTTGAATAGCTTCCTTACCTTGTTTCCTTCCTCTAGTTGAGCTTTTAGTTTGGTAACTACTTCTTTGGAGATACATTCCCTTTTGTGCAATAGATCTTGTTGATCTCTAATGTTGTCTATAAGCCTTTTAAATTCTGCCTCTATTTGATAGGTTTCTTTCTCACCCATAAGAGCAAATTTAGTTGCTTCACTATCACTTTCATCATCTTCAAATGGATGGATAAATGTATCACCAGAGGATAACAAATTCATACTTGATAGTTGTTTGCTTGTTCATCTTTGTTCTTAAGTGATTATGAATCTGAAGTGCTCCTTCCACATATTCCCCAATCGATTCTCCCATTGTCATAGCTCTTCTGAGATGTCTTCTTCTTCTTAGGTGCTTTCTTCTTAAGCTTCTTTCCCATTGTTCTATGGATCTCCTTCAAGCGATCAAGCTTCTACCAAAGGACCTCCTCTGATACCAATTGTTGGAAATAATACTGAGAGGGGGGGTGAATCAGTATTATCAAATCAATATAACTTTTTCATTTCCATATTAAGATTCATATACGCTACTTCAGTTAAGGAAAACCGCGTGTATACGCAACTGTGTGTAATGCAACAAGCGTATATCCAGTAAACTTATGATTCAGTTAGTTGATCATTAATGAGTGCATCGGAACATTATTAACCATATGAGCAGTAAATAGGAGCAGTAAAATAGAACAGATCATCACACACAAGAAGCACACATGAACACCATGATGTAAGGTGGAAACCCAATGTGGGTGAAAACCACCTACTGCAAGTCGTCTCAATCTTCTTTTTAATAAGAAACTTCTTTTTACAATGGTTCTGTACTAGTGAAGTCTTATACTAGTACGCAGGCTTCTACTCGCAGAAGGCTTCAACCTTCTCTCATTCTCCAGACTCTCCTGGAAGGGAGCTACAACCCCCTTAGCTCTTGTACTAGCTGATCCATTTACTAGTACGTAGGTGCCGGCCTACTGAAATGCTCCAACCTTTACTCATTTTCTAGCTGCTACTAGAAGGGAGCTACCACCCCCTTAGCTCTTGTACTAGCTGATGTACTAGTATATAGGTGATGACCTACAGAAGGCTACAACCTTCTCTTTCTTCCTCCAGGTACCACGTTTCATAATTTTTCAGACTAGATACTCATGGAACACATCATCATAATCTGAAGGCCATGTTTCATCCAATTTTCATACTGGACCCATCAATATCATTGAAGCACACAATCAATCAACACTAGCATCATCAATCTCTGAATCACCCAATACTGAATCACTGAAACCCTGTCAACAAACTACAGTCACCAGAACACAGAGCAGAACACAGAACTCTGCAACAACGTTCATATCTAACTGTATCATCAAAAATCATGCATCAGAGTGCATACGCTACTTGGAAGAGCCTAACCAGTGCGTATGCGCAACTTCACGAAAGCGAACCAACATATATGTCATTAATTACATACTTATGTCTTCGCTGCACTTCCTGACTTCAGACATAACCAGATCATTACATATACAAGGATAATATGAATGTTAGCAACCAGATCTAGTCCATTAAATCACATAAAGATAAGTCATTATGATCCTGATCCATTATAGATCTCATCCATCAACACTGAAGCTAAACATAATCAACCAATCTGAATGTGCAGAATAATGACATCAATAAATAGTCACTCGAACTCAGATTTTGCTTCAACTACCAGAACCACCTATAACTTCAAATATCATAGTGTATATGGTATATGCTACTTAGATATATATAACCTGTGTATGTACACACTTTTATCATAGTCAACCACCGTATACATCTGTAAATATTCATTCATGATTTGTAGCTATTCCAAACTTGAGTTATACCCATATCATAACATTTACAGAACATTACATGCGTTAGTATACAGATCTAGACTTAACAAGATCAAACCATATAGAGATGATTCATTCCAAGCCATTAGATCCTGATCTATCCTTAGATCTTGTTCTCCATCAATCGCTGAGATTCCTCCTTAGCTCAGATCAAGCAAAGCATCATGAACCCATAACTTGCATACTGGATCTCATACTTCATCAGATATTCAAGATTTTCTCAATACCTTTGCCTAATGATCTTCTTCTCCTTTTATAGTCATAGGCCTTACTCAATACCATGGTCCAAAACCATTTAGAACCAATACTAGGGACCCAAAACCTGGGTTCAACACTTCGGTCACAATACCAAGGTCCAAAACCATAGGTCTAAATACCACAGACCCAATAATAAGCTTTCCCACATGTACACAGTTTTTTGGTGCATGAAAGTGCGTGCATACACATACGCGACTTTTGATCAGCGATCCCACGTGTATACGCGCCTTTGTATATAGTGAACCTACGTGTATAACCTGCATGTATAGACTACTTGGTATATAGTGAACCTGTGTATATACGTGACTTGGTATACAGTGAACCTGCGTGTGTACATGACTTGGTATATAGTGAACCTGCGTATATACTCTTCTTTCTTCATTCTTTGTAGTCTGATCATCAATTCTTTGCTACTGACCTACTGCACTATGATCTGTCATCTGTGTGAGTTGCCATCAAGGAAAACACTTGTATCATAATGCCAACAATATCCCCCTTTGGACTTGAGGGCAAAGCTAACTTGCCATACTAAGAACTGTCAACTTAATGAGTTTTCATTGTACATTACATCTGAACTAATTCCTTTGAGCTGCCCTGCATCCCATGTGTTCTGTCACATTTGATCTCTCTTCTGTAGATTCATCTAGTTATGTACAAGTGAGATGTTTTGCTACAAGTGGGTTTCCATCAAGTACAACACATGCATCATAATGCCAACAATCTCCCCCTTTGGACTTGATGGCAACAACCATACCAAGTCACTCTCCCCCTTTGACATCAAGGGCAAAGGGCGGACCAAGATATTCTCTTCCTTGATATACATTCCACTGTCCATACTCCCCCTAAGTACCTGCTGAAATCTCTGATTGAGCTCCCCCTTTGTATATGCCAAGTTGTACCAATATGTCCATGCTCCCTCTAAGTACATGCTGAAATCTCTGCTCTACTGAAGAGTGATGTTCATGCTCCCCTTGACTATAAGCAAGGTTTGCAAAAAGATGTTCTACAAGAAGAACATGACTCTATCATAAATGACCTTCCTATCACCAAAGACTCATACATACATCCATCTCCCAACCAAGTGGGGATATACCAATATTGACTCATCCACCCAACCAAGTGGGGATACACCAGATACCAATTGTTTATACATGACTAAAATATTACATCATCTTTCCCATGCATACTGGGGGTACAAATTACATCATATGACCAAAAGGGATTCATCAAATGACTATAAGAGATAGAGACAAACTATTACATCATGAGTCTTGATATGACCTTTACATGACATTTATAATAGAGACTAAACAGCTAAATAAGACCATGATAGTCATCAGCAACTATCATACACAATGTATGATCTACTCCATAAGCATCTGTCAACAGCATCTAGACCAGCAACCTGTATATGTCCATTAGTGTATAAGTCATCAACCTATAACAAGGTATGTCTACACATAGATATCAACTCATTGTTTTGAACAGAATTCTACATATGACATACAAAATTATTCACATTATATCATATGTGAAAAACACCATAGCCATCTCATCAAGATTTGCATGATCCAAGTATCATCACTTTGGGAACATCTGCATCAATCAACATATGTAAGTATCAACCTATCATCATATAGGTAAGAAATCATCATCATCATGTCTCCAACAATGCAACTTTGAGTAATCATTCATGTATCTAGAACTATGTATCTTGAGCTCAAGATCATTTGTCAAGACTTCTTGATATCATCAACAACAACAATCCTCATCCACATGAGCGCCAAGAACTATAGGAATCCTACATCATAATTGTATTATATGATCTTTATGCATATGACGACAGCAGCATATGAGTGAATCATCATCAAGTAATGAAGATGTGTATTCAAGCTTTGTACTTCTCCTTATCCTTATGAAGATCACCATGTAAGCACCATATATGCATCATCAGAGAATCAACCGCAAATATGATCTGAACACCAACTATGTAACCCCAAAGAATCATATGAGATTTTGTCATGGATAACTCATAACCATATCATGGCAAGATATATCATTTAGCCATATAAGCATCATTACCAAGGACTAGTAGCCATAATGCAAACAATGCATTATTAAAAGCATATGCTCCCCCTGAACCTGTGCCATCTGTTCACTGACAGATCTGATCATGCATATATCAGCAAGAAGTATCAAGGCATCATCATCATTAATTTAGGATCAAAACACTTTAAAACATCTTACAAGTGTCAAGACATTTCGACACATCATCAGCAGATTGTAACCATTATCAAACAGAGCAAATAATGGACTAAATCATATCAGACCCTTTTTCTGAGCTTGTCCCTACTGCTTTTCCTCAAACTGACATATACACGACTGTGCAGTAACTAACTTGTGTATATACGCAACTTCCCTTTATGAAACTTGTGTATGAGATTTAGGACACTGAAGTTTTACACTTTCAGCTCCCTTTGAGTCTATTACATTTGTATATTGTGTTGTGTCACATCTTTCTGACTGTACTTCCTTATTCTTCCATATCTTCAAGTGTGATGATGTTTTCTCCTTTTGGTATGGTGCCCATACTTTGTTCATGCAATCGTTAGCTATATGTCCAAGCTTGTTACATGCATAACATCTCACATGTTTCATATTCCTTCTGTAGCTATCAACAGCTCCGTGACCAAACAAATTACAAGCAAAGCAATATCCCTTAAAGTACCTGGAACGTGATGGTCTTTCTGTGTGATGGTATTGAACCATTCTTCTTCTGCATCTAGCTGCAACATGTCCAATATTATGAGATATAGAGCATTCAACATTATTCATCGGAGGAGTAAAATATTTTCTTTGAAGAATTTCTTTCCTTGGCTGTTGCTGGGGTTGTCCTCTCATCTCCTTATTGAATATTTTAGATTTTTCATTAGAATTCCTTGCCTCACCTTGTGAGCTAGATTCATCTTCAACAGATTCATAAAATCCAAGGCCAATTTTGATAGCAGGAGACCTTTGACTACTAAGGATATCATCCAAGATCTTAGTACTATCTTGAAATCATAAGAGTTTGTCCTTTTCTTCTAAGTTATCTTCTAGAATATTTGCCTCAACATGAAGTTGCTCTTCCTTTTCATGATACTGATTCTTCATGTTTTCTTCAGCTTTCCTTCCTTCTTCCAACTGATGTTTTAATTCATGAACTTCATTTTCTTGTTCTTCAAGAGCTTGGAGTAGTTCTTTATTCTGTTTATTTGATTCTTCAAGATCTTCTTTTAGCGAGAGGATTGTAGCTTCAAGACTTTCATAGTAACTGGATCTTTCTCTGATTTTCTTGATTGTTTTGCTCCTTTCATTTACTTCATTTCTTAATGATGTCACTTCATCCTGGAAACTTTTGAAATTGATCTTCCTTTTCCTTGAATAGCTTCCTTACCTTGTTTCCTTCCTCTAGTTGAGCTTTTAGTTTGGTAACTACTTCTTTGGAGATACATTCCGTTTTGTGCAATAGATCTTGTTGATCTCTAATTTTGTCTGTAAGTCTTTTAAATTCTGCCTCTATTTGATATCTTTCTTTCTCACCCATAAGAGAAAATTCAGTTATTTCACTATCACTTTCATCATCTTCAAATGGACGGATAAATGTATCACCAGAGGATAACAAATTCATACTTGATAGTTCTTTTGCTTGTTCATATTCATTCTCAAGTGATTCTAAATCTGAAGTGCTTCTTCCACATATTTCCCAATCAATTCTCCCACTGTCATAGCTCTTCTGAGATATCTTCTTCTTCTTAGGTGCTTTCTTCTTAAGCTTCTTTCCCATTGTTCTACGGATCTCCTTCAAGCGATCAAGCTTCTACCAAAGGACCTCCTCTGATACCATTTGTTGGAAATAATACTCAGAGGGGGGGGGGGATGAATCAGTATTATCAAATCAATATAACTTTTTCATTTCCATATTAAGATTCATATATGCTACTTATGTTAAGGAAAACTACATGTATACGCAACTGTATGTAATGCAACAAGCGTATATCCAATAAACTTATGATTGAGTTTGTTGATCCTTAATGAGTGCATCAGAACATTATTAACCATATGAGCATTAAACAGGAGTAGTAAAATAGAATAGATCATCACACACAAGAAGCACACATGAACACCATGATGTAAGGTGGAAACCCAATGTGGGTGAAAACCACCTACTGCAAGTCATCTCAATCTTCTTTTTACAATGGTTCTGTACTGGTGCAGTCTTATACCAGTACGCATGCTTATACCTGGAGAAGGCTTCAACCTTCTCTCGTTTTCCAGACTCTCCTGGAAGGGAGCTACAACCCCCTTAGCTCTTGTACTAGCCGATCCATTTACTAGTACGTAGGTGTCGACCTACTGAAATGCTCCAACCTTTACACATTTTCCAACTGCTACTGGAAGGGAGCTACCATCCCCTTAGCTCTTGTACTAGCTGATGTACTAGTACGTAGGTTCCGACCTACAAAAGGCTACAACCTTATTTTTCTTCCTCCAGGTACCACTTTCATAAATTTTCAGACTGGATACTCATGGAACACATCATCATAATCTGAAGGCCACGTTTCATCCAATTTTCATACTGGACCCATCAATATCATTGAAGCACACAATCAATCAACACTAGCATCATCAATCTCTGAATCACCAAATACTGAATCACTGAAACCCTGTCAACAAACTGCAGTCACCAGAACACAGAGCAGAACACAGAACTCTGCAACAACGTTCAGATCTAACTGTATCATCAAAAATCATGCATTAGAGTGCATACGCTACTTGGAAGAGCCTAACTAGCGTGTATGCGCAACTTCACGAAAGCGAACCAGCATATATGTCATTAATTACTTACTTATGTCTTCGTTGCACTTCCTGACTTCAGACACAACCAGTTCATTACAGATACAAGGATAATATGCATGTTAGCAACCATATCTAGGCCATCAGATCACATAAAGATAAGTCATTATGATCCTGATCCATTATAGATCTCATCCATCAACACTGAAGCTAAACATAATCAACTAATCTGAATATGCAGAATACTGACATCAGTAAACAGACACCAGAACTCAGACTTTGCATCAACTACCAGAACCACCTGTAACTTCAAATATCATAGTGTATATGGTATACACTACTTAGATGTATATAACCTGTGTATGTACGCGCTTTTATCATAGTCAACCATCGTATACATCTGTAAATATTCATTCATGATTTGCAGCTATTCCAAACTTGAGTTATACCCATATCATAACATTTACAGAACATTACATGCGTCAGTATACAGATCTAGACTTAACAAGATCAAACCGTATAGAGATGATTCATTCCAAGCCATTAGATCCCGATCTATCCTTAGATCTTGTTCTCCATCAACTGCTGAGATTCCTCCTTAGCTCAGATCAAGCAAAGCACCATGAACTCATAACTTGCATACTGGATCTCATACTTCATCAGATATTCAAGAATTTCTCAATACCTTTGCCTAATGATCTTCTTCTCCTTTTATAGTCATAGGCCTTACTCAACACCATGGTCCAAAACCATTTAGAACTAATAATTGGGACCCAATACTTGGGTTCAACACTTCAGATGCAATACCAAGGTCCAAAACCATAGGTCTAAATACCACGGACCCAAGAATAAGCTTTCCCACATGTACGCAGTTTTCCGTGCATGAAAGTGCGTGCATATGCATACGCGACTTTTGATCAGCAATCCCGTGTGTATACGCGCCTTTGTATATAGTGAACCTGTGTGTATACACTACTTGGTATATAGCGAACCTGCGTATATATGCGACTTGGTATATAGTGAACCTGTGTGTGTACACGACTTGGTATATAGTGAACCTGCGTATATACTCTTCTTTCTTCATTCTTTGTAGTCTGATCATCAATTCTTTGCTACTGACTTGCTGCACTATGATCTGTCATCTGTGTGAGTTGCCATCAAGGACAACACTTGTATCATAATGCCAACAATCTCCCCCTTTGGACTTGATGGCAAAGCTAACTTGCCATACTAAGAACTGTCAACTTAATGAGTTTTCATTGTACGTTACATCTAAACTAATTCCTTTGAGCTGCCCTGCATCCCATGTGTTCTGTCACATCTGATCTCTCTTATGTAGATTCATCTAGTTATGGATAAGTGAGATGTTCTTCTACAAGTGGGTTTCCATCAAGTACAACACATGCATCATAATGCCAACAAATAATATGAACATAGATCATGAATATGTGTACATGAGGTTATTTTTTCAATCTTTTGAGGGAAATGTCAGAATATGGTTCAGATAATTACGAGCTCATTATATTCCTACATGGAATGAATTAAGCACTTTCTCTAAAAAACAATGGGGAGTTAAAAATGATCCTGTTTATTATCTTACAGAATTTAATGATTTGAAAAGAAATCCTAGTGAGCCTGTGGCTCATTTCATAAAAAGATTGAATAAAATTTATAACAAAATTCCACTAGACTGTAAACCACTAGTAGCGGGAGCTAAAGTTAAATTTTCTAAAGGTTTTGATGATGATTTTTCTATCATGCTTAGAGAAAGAAGATCTACCAGCCTAGGAGACATGAAAACCAATGTTATTGAATTCAAGGTCAATAGATCAACATCAGCTAAACTTAAGGAAAAAGTAGAAAACGTTGAGAGAAAGATGGAATCTAGGGAAGAAGGTACTCCTTCGAAAAATAACAATGAAGATCATAAAATAGATGAAATTAATTCTCTACTAAGAAATACTTCAAATAGAATCTCAGAAATGGAAGCACAACCTAGAGTAACTCAATCGGTGTCAAATAGACCTCAATTTCAATATAAGAGACCTTTTCAGCCTCAAATCTTGCAAAGACCAAATACTGATCAATAGATCCAACCCCCATTGATGATTCATGATCAGGAACCTAAAGAAAATGGTCCTTTAGTTACAAATGATATCAATTATTTTTTATGATCCATCATCACAAAATGTTATTATTCCAATTTCTCATGATCAACCTTCAGTTCAAAACTAAGAGGGTTCTCAAGTTTCAAAATATCAGGCCTTATTTGAATTTCTTATTGTTGAATTAAATAGAAGGTATGATTTGAGACCAAGACGAGGACCTGGTAGATCATCTAAGAATGTTACTATTAATGAACCTCAAGTCAAAACAATTGAAACACAAACAATATTGATACAACCACTAAATCAGCCAAATGAATAGAGTACATTTGAAAAATATGTTCGAACAACTTTTAATGTGGAAAAAGAATAAGAGAGACTTAAGGTTCCAATTCCATTATCTGAACTCTCCAAAAATCCAGGTTATAAGAATCAAGTGTCAAGATGGATTCAATCTTCAAGTATTGATGGTGAAGGAGATGCAATTAGTTTACAGGATGAAAAACCTTCAACAATTTTTGGTCCTAGTTCTGATATGATCAATGAAAATGTCCCTCCTTTCTATGTTACTTTGAAGACTCATGATTTTCTCCTATATAATTGTATGCTAGATTCTAGGGCCTCTTATAATCTAATGCCTAAAGTAATTATGGACCAGCTCCAACTACAAATCACAAGACCCTATCATGATCTATATACCTTTGATTCGAAGAAGGTACCTTATCTTAGATTAATCAAAGATTTAGTTGAAACACTTTCTCAGATCCCTGTTAAGAGTGTAGTTCTAAATATTGTTGTTACAAATATTCCCCCAAAATTTTGGATGTTATTAACCAAATCTTGTTGTGCCAAGTTAGGGGGAAGTCTACAAATGGATATGTCTTTTGCTACAATTCCTATTTATGGGGGAGATAATTTGAGATTATATAGAGGTGAGATTTATAAATACTGTTGTCAAAGCTGATCAAGCAACAAACCATCCCATTTATGCAGTTGATCGGGATTTTGGATGTTTTCCTTTAACAACTAATAATTCCCAAAATTCTCAACTTAGCATTGAACAAAGTATAAGTTAACCCCAATGTATAAATACTAATGTTTGGATGTTGTACTTTGATGGACCCTTTTCCAAATAAGGAGATAGAAGTGGAATTGTACTTATTTCTCTAGAGGAAGAAAATATAACTCAAACTTTCAAGTTATACTTTGATGTTACAAACAATGTAGTAGAGTATGAAGCCTTACTTTTAGGACTAGTGTTAGCCAAAAATTTAAAGGTCCTAAACTTATGTGTATTTAGTGACTCACAGCTAATTGTGAAATAAATTAGAAATCCATGACAAGCAAAACACCCTAGGCTTAGATCTTATCGAAATTAAGTATGGGATTATGTGGACAATTACTTACAAGCTTTTAATATTACATCAATCCCTAGAGATGAAAACATTTATGTGGATTCCTTAGCAGTCTCTGCTAGCTCTTTCAAAATTCCTAATATTATGCATTTGCAATATCAAATTTAAGTAAATTACATGCCTTCAATCCCTGACAACCTTAAACATTGACAGGATTTTGAAGATGATGAGTAGTTAAAAATTTTCTTACAAGCAATTGATGAATTTTCAGCTGTACAAAATGAAGAAGAACAAATCAATGAAAGTAAATCAAATGACGAAAATGAAACTTCATAGTTAAATCATAAAATAGTTAATGACAATATCATTTAGTTTCCTAATAATTACATTCCAAAAGGATTAATTCCTCTTGAAAAACTCTTTGATAATAATCATGTCTCGAAAAATTTATTATCAAGTTCACAACAAGAGGATGTGGAAGATTGTAATATTAGAACGAATAAAGAAATTAGAAATGTAAAAATTTCAACATCATTACCTCAAGAAACAAAAGAGAAATATGTTAATATTCTTAAACATTATAAATATGTCTTTGCATGGTCATATGAAGAACTTAAAACCTATGACACAACTCTTATTGAACATAAAATAACTCTCAAGCTAGAAGCTAAAACTTTCAAACAAAAATTGAGGAGAATAAATCCAGTTTTGCTTCCAACTATTGAAAAATAGCTTAAGAAATTATTGGATGAAAAAATTATTGTCCCCCTAAGAAACTTTGATTGGATAACAAATATAGATCCAGATAGGAAGAAAAATGGTCAAATGAGATTGTGTGTAGAGTTCAGAAACCTATACAAACTATTGTTAAGGACTCTGGACACCATATATCTCCACAATGGTATGATATTGTCCACTTTGGGCCTAAGCCCTCATGGATTTGCTTTTGGACTTACCCCAAAAGGCCTCATACCAATGGAGATATTTGTCCATCCTTATATACCCATGATCCTTCCCACTTCTAATCAATGTGGGACTTTGTTTGTATACCCAACAATCCTCCCCTCGAACAAAGGACCATTGAGCCTCCCCTCAAATGATTATCCATCCGCAGGATTCTCCGCTCCAATGCGTTGGAAGCGCACACACCTTACATGGTAGCACCACCTGTCTCGACAGCTTGCTCTAACTGAGCTCATCCACGGGTTTACTGGGGCTCACCATCTTCGTTTCGGCATTCCGAGGATTCTTGGCTAACTTCGAACCTTGGCTCTGATACCACTTGTTAAGGACTCTCGACACCACATATCTCCACAATGGTATGATATTTTCCACTTTGGGCCTAAGCCCTCATGGATTTGCTTTTGGACTTACCCCAAAAGCTCTCATACCAATGGAGATATTTGTCCATCCTTATATACCCATGATCCTTCCCACTTCTAATCAATGTGGGACTTTGTTCGTATACCCAACAACTATCTTTAAAGGATCATTATCCACTGCCCAAGATGGATCAATTGCTCCAAAACGTTTCAGGATCAAACAAAATTTCAATGTTTGATGGCTTTTTTGGATACAATCAGACTTTAGTAGGTCCAGAAGATAGGGAAAAAACATCATTCACAACTCCTTAGGGTACATTTATGAATGCTAGAATGTCGTTTGGCATAACTAATGTAGGAGCTACCTTTCAAAGAGAAATGGAGCTAAAATTTGTTCGTAAGGTTAACAAATTTGTTTTATATTTATCTTTATGATTTACCTGTATTTTCAAGTACTGATGAGAAACATTTAAAACATTTGAGAAAGGTTTTTGATAGATGTGAGAAATATGGAATTTCCCTTAATCCAAAAAAGTCTTTGTTTGCTATAAAAGAAGGAAAAATAGTCGGACGCATAATTTCAAAGGAAGGAGTAGTGATTGACCCAAAAAGAGTTTCGTACATTGAGGTAATTAGCTTACCTAGAAATAAAAAGGAAATTCAAACTTTCCTAGGAAAAATTATTTTTTTGAGAATATTCATACGAAGTTATGCCGAGATAGTCAAGGATATTACTCATATTCTGAAGAAAGATCATGAAGTCAAATGGACAGTGCATGAAAGTTATGCTTTTACATAGATCTACAAATCTATTTCTAAAGCCCTAGTACTAGGTAGTCCTGACTGTTCAAAACCTTTTAGCATTTTTTCCTTTTCCTCTGATACTACCTTAGATGTTGTACTATTATAAATGATAATGGAGATTACCAACCTATTTCCTTTTTCATCAAAGTAATGAGAGATGTTGATTTGAAATATGATATCATTGAGAAGCAAGCCTATGCTCTTGTACAAGCCTTAAAAACATTCAGAAACTATGTCCTTCATTCCTCCATTATTACCTATGCTCCAAATAATGTTGTAAATATTGTCTTAATACAACCTGATACAGATGCTAGGATAGGAAGATGGATTGAAAAAATATTATAATTTGAATTAGAAATCAAATCTACCAAATTGGTGAAAGTTCAAGGTTTAGCCAAACTCTTGGATGAATCAAATTTTAAAGTTCTGGGTATCAATATTATCATGCAAGTTTCAGCAGAGAAGAATACACAAGAACCTTCTCAGAGTTTATAAGAAAATAACACACAAGAAACTTCTCAATGTTTAGAGGAGAAGAGCACACAAGAACCTTCTTCTACTGTAGATTCAATTTCTCTCCCACTTCATATTGATGAAAAGTTCCTACTATCTGAATGGTATGATGATATTATACATTTTCTTTGTGATTTTGAGTGTCCTCTTGGATTCACAAAGAATCAAAGTAAAACTCTCAGTCTAAAATCTATGAAATATTACATCATCAATGCCAATTTGTATTGGAAAGATCCATTAAATATCCTTTTATTATTTCTAACTAAAAATGAGATAGAAGGTGTCATAGAAAAATTTCATGAAGGTATGTGTGGAGGACACTATGCTTGGAGAGAAAAAACATATAAAATTTAGAGAGAAGGATTTTATTGGCCGAAATTGTTTTCACAAGTAGGAGAAAAGGTTAGAATGTGTATTCCCTGTCAAATATTTGCTGGAAAGAAGAGTTTAGTAGGACTTCCAACTGTTCCAATATTTTTTACAATAGGGATTAGATTTCATAGGAGAAATAATTCCAGTGTCTAGTAATAAGCACATATGGATTCAACTACTACATACTACTTCACAAAATGGGTAGAAGCCATCCCTGTCAAGAATGCAGCAGGCACTGTCGTCATCAACGTCATTGAAGAAAACATATTATCCAGATTTGGTTGTCCACAAAAAATAGTCATTGATAATGCACAAGCATTCAGTAGTATCAAAATTATAGAGTTTTGCCAAAAGTATCAGATTTTATTGCATCATTTTACCCCATATTACCCTCAAGGAAATGGATTGGTAGAATTGTCAAACAAGAGTTTGGTCAAAGTTATCAAGAAGGTACTAACATATCATAAAAGAAATTGGGATATTCATCTCAAATATGTAGTTTGGGCTAATAGAGTATCACCTAAGAGATGTACTGGTAAATCCCCTTTCCAACTTGTTTATGAAACTGAGGCAATCTTTCCCACACAACTAGATTTTCCTCTTATGAAAGTTTTACAGGAACCATATGAGGAACTTGATGATTTCTCAAGAAAAATCAATCAGATCATTGAGTTAAATCAAGATAGAGATGAATTTCAATACAAACTTCGTCAATATTAGAACAAGATGAAGAGATTATTTGACAGAAAGGTTAGGGAATGATACTTTAGTTAAGGAGATTTAGTTTTAAGATGGGATGTCAGAAGAGAGGAAAGAGGAAAACATGGTAAATTTGATAATCTATGGTTAGGACCATTCAGCATTGCAGAAGTCAAGGGTAATAACAATTTTATTTTTCAGAATTTGGAAGGAAGATATTCTTCATTGCCTATCAATGGAAAATATCTTAAACATTACATTCAATATTAAAATTGTTCACAGTCATACTTCATTGTGCATCACAGGTTTTCTTTAAATTCTACTGTCATGTGTGATTTTCACAGCAAAGATTCCATAGCCTGAAGAGAATGCACATGGATCTACATGTTCTTTACATCCCGCAGGGGGAAGTAGTCCCAGATGGAGCCAATGTTGTAACCTATTTATATAGTTGTTGGGTAGGGGCCCCCTAGGTCAATTTTTTATCAACATTTTGTAAAGGATCTACATTTTGAGGAGAGGAATTCAATTTGTGCAGCGTTTTAGGAGTCATAGGGGCTTTAAGGTAGGTCAAAGGTCCTTATTTTGTAAAAGAATGGGATTCAATTGTATGTTTTGAGTCTTCCAATGGTTTGTAGACCATGGTATTGTAAGGAAATATATATATATATATATATATATATATATAAAGGGATGTCTAAGTATGTCAAAGGCATGTTATGTTATGCTTGGGCGTTTTGAGTCTGTAATTGTTATATGTTTTTGTATTCGAACGAAGGGGCTCCTATAGTTGTGTGTGCGAAGACCTTGGTAAGTCTACAATTGTGTGCGTATGAACCTGCAAAGGTGTGCGCAGGGTAAGAAATATTGTAATTCTGAAGATCTGAAGATAATAAAGAATATTTTGAAGGCATATCTGTGCACTTACATGTTGTGCTTATTTTATGCAATTACTATTTACTTTTGTGTTGCGCAAGTAAAAGACAGATTAAAATTGATGTATGAATGTTGTTATAGTTAAATACAGTTAAGATCCATTGATTTATGCATAATAGATAGAGTTTAGATCTAGGAGTAGTGAAGATATAGATCTAAAACTAAGTCAAGATCCACACTCTATATCCTTCTGGATGTAGAAACATGGTTCTAGCATCCCCCAATATCACCTCGCACGAGACTCCAATCTACGCAAGCAAATCATTACCGAAAGGGCTAATGATATAGTGTTTTGTTGGTTGGAATAACTAACTTTGAACCTGGGTCTGAGCCCGTCAAGCCAACAAATCGTTCTGTCACCGGGACCAAGATCTATTTGAGGGATATGTGATGTGGCATCTGACCAAAAAAGAGATTCAAGATTGGGTTGATTTGTAGTTGTGCGAATTTGCAGCACAAGAGAATATAAATCCACGCCTATCAATAGAAAGGTGGTTACAAAGATATATCTATACAAAAGAACACGAGATCTTTTTCACATCATTCGCTTACGATTTGCATGTGTGGCTTTCAAAACTAGCTAGACAAAAGACCTATTGTAAACACGACAAGCCTAATACGTGGATCCCAGAGCTGATTAAGTGATTGAAGTAGAGTGAAAATAAGATCGCAAGAGTTGTTGATTACTGGAGTCATAGTGTTCTTAGAGGCTTTATTACTGAATTCACAATTGACACATCGGTATCCTATAGTGAAGCTGAGCACCGATTTTTCTAGGGTTTGAGAGGTAAGTATTTGAATTCCTTAAAGCTCTCGATTAAGATGTTGTTATGAGAAAAGGGCATACTATGCATACAAGTGGATTTATGTTTAAAGGAAACAAGAATAGATCTACGCGGAGTGGAAAGAGATTCAGAATAGACTATGATAATTTCGTTGAAGCTATTTACAGTCTGTTATTCGGTGAATTAGAAATCAAAGAAGAAAGAAGCAACCCTAGCATGCCTAGAGGTGTGTGACAGTCAAAGAATAAAGGAACTTCTGGGATTCCCCATCCAACCACTCCATCTCCACTTTCACCTCCACCTCATACACCTACACCTCCACCTCTAGTCCCCCAATTTAATATGGCTAATGTAGTAAATATGCCTATCTTTAAGGGTCAGGGATTAGAGGATCCTGACAAATTTTGGTTTGTAGCAGAAGCTGTATGGAAAGCGCAAGAGATCAATGATGAAGATATGAAGAAATATTAGCTTGTCATAGCACTGTAGGACAGAGCATTGTCATGGTATATTAAGTACAGTACAACAAACCCATCCACTTTGCTAGTTGAGATGAAGAAAGCACTAAACACAGAGTTCAAGAAACCAAAGTCACAGTCGCAGTGCATTACAAAAATAAAAGAGATTAAGTAAGTAGTCAATGAGACTTCCTGGGAATTAGATCATAGACTAAAATGTTTGTTGGGACAAGCCAACTTTCAAATCTATGATGAGCAACACAAAGAGTGGTATATAGTTGCGCTATTACTGCATCTCAAATTACCGCTATCGTAGCAAAAGATCGGATCACAAGCTGAGGCATTAGAAATTATGATGAACCTAGATGCATCGCTGGTAAATGATACTCACATAGTGGTTCAAGAGATACAGACCTAGTTAACAAGCTTGGATATGGAGCTACAAAATTTTAAGAAGGGAAAATAAATTCGGCCTGATACGTGCTCAGACATTTGGTTCATAATGTCTAAAGTGGAAGGTTAATATAAGGACCACTGTGCTATCTATCCTAGATATTTGGCCACTGGAGGTCCTAATCCTCTGAAGCTGGATCCTAATGCTAGACTAAGTACCGAGTCAAATGTTTGGTGTAGTATTTTTTGAGTTGCAAGCCAACACCTAACTAACCACTGTTACCTATTACAAAAGTATGTGCATGTGCCAAAACAATTATTTTGTAACTTATGTTTCTCAATAGGACATGGCGAAAGAAATTGTCGTAGCTATGATCTAATGATAGAGAAAACTACGATGTACAGAATGCAATTTGAAGATCACACACAAGAAGATCATGGTTCACCTACAACCCATGGAGGATTTTAGGGCCAAGGACGTAGTTGAGGAGGGGGTGCTAGATGAGGTTGGGGTCATATTATATGTTATAACTATGGAGAAGCTGGGCATTTTTTACAGGATTGTCAGAATCCCACCACCCTTTCTTGTAAGTATTATTGACAGTTCGATGATGTAATAGAGGATTGTCCCATTTTGATGGCTAAAATGTAGTTTAAGAAGAATCAATAGCCTGAGTAGAACTTGCAAATGATGTGGGATGAACCACATGAAAATGATCCTAGTGTTAACATAGTGACACGAAGTGGCATAGCTACAAAAGAATATAAAATAGAAGGAAAGAAGCCTCTGGCAGATACATGGGTTAGGAAGGCTGGAGAAAAGCATATTGGGTTCAATATATAGAGGGAGAAAGAAACCTTCATGGAAGGAAAGAAGAGTTTCATGGACCCAAGAGCTTTGACATCAAAATCATGGATGAAACTAGTACCATGGAAGAGTAATCCTGAAATGGTTACGACAACGAAGAAATATGATTTGACCATTTTGAAGTCCTTTTGGCAGACCTGGATGAAGTTTCTAAGGTATCAAAATGTAGTGGAAGGGTTGCAAGAACCAATTGACAACTATGCTAGTAAAGAGAAGACACAACTTGAACAATGCGCAATAAACAAAGTCAACACAAATAAGAAAATAAATCACCGAGAAATGTGATTAACTACGCAGATTGGCGAATCCAAAATGGATCAAGTAATTATGGACTTTTGATCGAATGCAAATGTATTACCAAAGTATACTTCGCAGAGGATGGGGCAACCAAAACTACAATGGTCACTGATTCAGCTGCACATGGCCAGTTAGTAGAATATTATCCCAGTGGGTTGATTGCAGGGCGTTGTTATGGACATTGAAGGAGCAAGCATGATGGTGGATTTTGAAGTCATTGAGATTGTGGATGATAGTAATCCATATGAATTTTTACTTGGAATCGATTGGGATTTTGATATGGATTCCATAATCAATCTGAAAAGGATAAGTATGGTATTCAAGAAGAATGGTACTATGGTCGTTGTTCCTTTGGACCCCTATAGAGGAGCGCGGCATATGAAACATTTCCATGACGAAGTTCCAATACCATTTACTGATGAAGGGGGAAGTCTCAACACCATTCACTAATGAATTTTTCAATAACGTGGGAGGAAAGGAGGCCTACTCCTTTACATATGGTTTTTCATAATACTATCAAATTAAGATCGTGTCAAAAGATATAAGTAATACCACTTTTGCTATGGAATGGGGATTGTTTCAATATACAGTCATGCCATTTGGATTGAAGAATGCACCCGTGATATACTCCAGAGTTGTCATCGCACCATTTAAATAATTCAGTCACAAATTTGTGGAGCTTTAATTTGATGACTAGACAGTCTTTGGACTATTAAAGAATCATGTTTCGAGCATGTTCTTGATGCAGGATACCTGTAGGAAATATTAAATCTCGTTGAACATAAAAAAAGTGTATCTTTTGTGTACAATATGGAATATTACTAGGACATGTTATTTGCAAGTAGGGGCTAATGGTGGACCTTACAAAAATTGTTGTTATTATCAATTTGGATCCGCCAAAAAATGTGAAGCAACTATGCGCGACTCTAGGGCATACTGGTTATTATCAGAATTCCATAAATGCCTACACACATATCACTGTGTTAATGGAAAAATTACTAAAAAAAGATGTCACCTTTTGTTGGAACGATGAATGTCAGAAGAGCCTCGACAACTTAAAGGAAAAAATGGTCACTACGCTGATTCTGGTGTTTCTAGATTGGAAGAAAGAGTTCCACATTCATGTAGATGTGTTGTGCATAGATTTGGGGGTTGTCTAAGTGCAACTAGGAGAAGGGGCTCTTGATCACTCCATTGCATTTGCAAGTCAAAAGTTATGTAAAGCAAAAAGAAATTATTCTAAAACAGAACAAGAGGGCTTAGCTATGGTGTACACGCTACAAAAATTTAGACATTACTTATTAGGTGCACACTTCAAGATGTTCATGGACCATTCTGTGTTGAAGTACTCAGTGAACAAGCCTGTGTTGGGAGGGAATATCTACAGGCATCTATTGCTATTCCAAGAGTATGATTTTGAGGTAATAATTAAGCTAGGAAAATTGAACACTGGGTCGGATCATCTTTCGAGAATTGAGACTAACGAAGAACCAATGAACATCGAAGAAGGACTGCTCGATGCACAATTCATTGTAGTAAGGGTTGTTGATGATCAATTCACTGATATCATTTACTATTTGTCCACCAAATTAGCCCCTGAGGAGTATACGACTCAATAGAAGAAATAACGTGTATGCAGAGCTGTGCATTTTTCTCTAATTGCCGACCGTTCGTATTACATGGGCCCCGATGAGATATTGCGTAGATGTCCCTGAGCATGAAAGACACTATATTTTGACAAAAGAACATGGTGGTGTAGCGGGAGGACACTATGCGGGAAAATCGACTATGTAGAAGATTTTAAGAGTGGGACTATGGTGGCCTATGGTGCACAAGGATTCCAAAGAATATTGTGGTGCTTATGATGTCTATTAGAGGACTGGAAGAACATCGAGAAGGGATGATTTTCTATTGAATGCACAAGTCACCTCGAAGGCCATTGATAAGTGGGTGATTGTTGGACTTTATTAGGCCGATCAATCCACCGGGGAAGACCACTGGTGTGTGATACATTATTATTGCAACATATTATCTGACCAGGTGGACTGAAGCATAGCCAGGAAGACTAGTACATGATACATTATTTTTATGACAGATTATGACACAAGGTGGGTTGAAGCATAACTGGTAAAGGATTGCACTGCAGACACTGCTACACACTTAATCTTTAAATATATCTTGTCGAGATTTGGGTGTCCAAAGGTCTTGATGAGTGATTGAGGATCGCACTTGCTATAGACAAATGACACAGTTGAGGATTTCAACAAAATTGGATAACACTCTAACTAAAGTATGCAACATCAATAGAAATGATTGGGATGTGCGCATACGAGTAATTTTATTGGCATATAGGACTACTTGTAAGAATTTTACAATACAAACTCCGTTTAGATTGGTTTATGGACAGGAATCCATAATGCCTATGGAATGCATAGTACTGAGTGTTAGAATTGCCACAGTCACAGACAAGGTGGACATCGACATTATGTAGGAGATATTGGAACAACTGCTCGCACTTGAGGAGGATCACTTTATTGCAAGATTTCACCAACAAGTGCAGAAATGCAGGGAAAGGGCCTGGCACGACGATAGATTAAGTAGAAAATTTCCAAGAATGGAGACTTGGTTTTGTTATACAATAGTGAATTCACAAAATTCCTGGGAAAATTCGAAATGCATTTGTTAGGACCATACAATGTCCGTGATATCTCAAATGGGGGCGGATTTCAACTCGCAAAGCTGAATTGAGAACTCTTTCCTAGACGAGGAATGGGATTAGTTTGAAACTCTATAGGGAATATTATGTCCATGGGACTACATAATGAATATATTAATGGAGAAGGGTCTTAGTGCTAAAGGCAGTTTGAAGAAAGTACGAGACTTTAAACTATGCTCCCAAAGAAGGAATTTGTCAAGGAGGAAGAAGGAATTTGTCAAGGAGGAAGTGTTGTGTGGTATTCAGGAGGATTTCGTAGGTGAAGGAAGCGACGACGAAGGAGTAACTGCACTGTAGGGAGGGGTTTGACATAATTCATCCAGAATATCACCATTGGGATTTCTAGAATTGATTTGACAAGGAAATTTCCATTAAACAGAATTGGGGGAATGCATTTAATGGGCATATCTAGGAAAATATGCCACCAAATTTACATTTATGAGGTGGATTTGAAGGAGACCATTAAGTTTAAAATTCAAAAGGGTTATAAATATGGCAACTCACTCCACATTCAAATGCTTTGCTCAATGACATTTCGATTGGTGGTTTTTCTCTTAAGTGTGAGCCGAATGTTCTATTTCATGGATTGGGAGGAGATTGAACATGAATTTCTTAAATGAGGGCTAGGATTCCTAATGACTGCTACACCACCAACACTTGTCACTAGGACAAGGTCCCCAAGGAAGAAAACTACTGGCGCAAGCACAAAGAAGAAGAAGACAAAGCAGCCTCCAGTTAAGCAATCACTAAGAAAAATCACTAAGGAGCAGAGAACTAAGGAGAGGCTGGACAAGAAAAAGTAGTCAATGGAGCCCCAAGATTCAAATGTGGAAGAAGTGGTCAGTGGAATCAAATATATTGATGAAAAATATGTGGAATTGATCTCTAGGTTTCCACCTTATATGCCGCCATGAAATCCAACCTCCAAGGTTATTGTTTGGTAATTTAATTGATCTTAAATTACTTACATAAATTATCAACCAGGTCTAGTAAATTGATGAAGTGTATGTGCACTGTATGTGTTAGAAGTCATTGTCACTTATTAAATGCCTAAATCAATTTGAGTTATCTAGATGGTTATCTTTTTCTAAGGCTATATAAGTAAACAAATTTCTTATATCTAAATGAAATCAATTCTTCTCTCCTTTCTTAAAATAATGATCATACTCTTCTTGAAATAAACTTCACACTTGCTTCACGCTTAAAATAAAATCACACTCACACATTTCTTGAAATAAGATCACTCATACACTTTCTTTAAAATCAAATCACTCGTGATTATAAATAAAATCACACTTGAAAATCGCTCTTTCTTATCAATAAAATCAATTTTTCTTAAATGAAAATCACACTTGCATTCAAATGGAATGACTCTTGCTCATAAACAAAATTACACCTACAATAAAATCATACTTATAAATGAATCTGTTTCAATAGAAAGAAATATTAACTTTGCAAATGAAAATCCTATCTATATCATCACAATGTAAAGCTTATACTTCTACTTCTATGTTAAATTATACTCTATCCATATGCATTTGAAATCTCTCTTCACATGAACAATGAAATGATTAGATAACTTGTTGCAAATCAATCTTAAAACTATATCTAATAATCAAAACTTGAATGATTAAATGAATTGATAAAAATCTACAAGAAACATAAAATGAAATGCTAACAAAAGAAAACCTTGCTGTCTTGAGGGGGCCCTCCTATGAGAAGCAAGCAATGCTATAAAGCTTTCATGAAATGATTATTCATGCATTGGAACACACAACAAGCAATGGAGTTGAAACAAAGTTTTTATATCAAAACAAAGTACTTCACAAAATACAATTCTCGTCCTCTCTATTTAGCTATGTTGAGAGGCATATTTATAAAACCCTTACGCAATAAATGTTTTCATATATTTACACCTATTCTAATCAAGATTAGTTATAATTATCCTAAGAGATAAGATATCGTAATCTTATTCATGATTTGCTAACAACGTAGAAAATCATGAAATGGAAAATCTGCATCTTGCTCACTTGATCCACGCCTTCCATGTTGTTTGACTTATCCTTTGACTAGACTGATAAGGTGTCTTTTTCATTGATATAGATTCTGCAAATAGGAATGAATCATTTTCCTCATTATTTTCCAGCTATCCATGTGCCTTGTTTCTTGGATGGAGCTCTGCAACCTATTGAACCTTGGATCTAGCTGCAAAAACTTTTATCAGTTGTAGAATCATTGTAATTCGGTAGCTTAAGTAGATATTAAGTCAAATAATAAAGACAAATGACACTTATGAAATATATGATGATTATATACCTGTTATGCTTCAACCTTTCAAATTGATACCCAGATTGTAACTTATGAAGGTCAAAAAGGAAGAATTAAGGTGGAAAAAGGAGTGTAAAAAGGAAGTAATTATGGGGTTAAACATTCCCCCACATAGAATACATTGCATGTCCTCATGCAAAATTTCAAAATTTGCATGTCCTCATTGTTACTGAACTGCCTCAATTATTTGAGCAAGGACATATAAAATACTTCTCCTTGTGTCCCTTAGCAATGATTGTCATCCTTGGCATCTTCATCAGAATTTTTTGTTTCAGGCCCATAATATTCCTCTTAAGAAATTTGTTCTCAATAGTTAATTCTTATTTTCCCTGTGCCACATACCAAGGTGTAATAGTATATTTTCATTTTGGGTTTTGTGCATTTCATTTTGTGCCTTTGCTACTTCATTTTCCTGTTTTAAATGTCTATTTAATACTTCTAACTCATAAATTTCTTGTTTGAAGGTTTCTTCAGTCTGAAGGTCCCTTTGGAACATTTGAATTGTGTGCTTCACTTTCTCCTTGAGTTGAAGATGATGCAACAACTTTTCTTATAGATTTCCTTTCCAAGGAATCTATATGGTCATAAATTTCCCACTGTACTAGATCAATCTCTGGAGTTTTCCTTACTGCATTATCAATTGGCAATGGAATCGATGAGGAAATTGTAGCAATGGAATCGATGGTGGAATTGTAGTTTCCATTTATAAATCAACAAATTATGGGGCTGTTGAGGTTTTTCATGCATTGATTTATTGAGCCTTGCACTCCTACTTAAAGAAGATGATGGATTTGTTGTAAGGGACTGCTCCTTAAATTTTCTATGCTTTGTTTTCTGTTTAGATAAACTTTTTCTTGAGTGTTGGCTTCTATTCTTATAACATATTTCTTCCTAATATTTACTATCATTTATGCGAGAGGAGTTTCATCTTCTGAGTGTTGTTCCTGTCAGTTCTCTTTTATGGTCAACTTCTTTCTACTTCTCTTTGTTTTATCACTAGGCTTTTCTATTTCTGCTTCCATGTAATGATTCCTAACTAGGAAATCTTCCCAATTGTCTCCAGTGTTTCTTAGGTGTGCTTCAATCAATATTTTCATGAAAGCATGGTGATATAAAGAACTATCTATAGATTGAATTTTCATTTGAAAGATGTTAGACATTTTTCTTAAACTTTGAAGTAGAAAATATACTAGGTTAATTTCATTTCCATCTAGAAAATTCATCATTAATTTTGCATGATAAAAGAACATATTGCCAAATCTTCCATCATAGGTTATAAACTTTTGGATGATTAGCATTAGGTTTCTCCATTTATTTTAAAAGTCATAACTAGAATTCCCTTTTTATACTCAGAAATGTTCGTATGTGGATTTTTGAGAAAATCCCTTCATTCGCTTTCTTCAATTCTTCTATTTTAAAACCAAATTTCTCCAATTCTTGGCAATTCTGTGGCTTGTTCTCTGAAGGATTTTGTCAATAACATCTTTATGTCCCCGATTTCTACTTCAATGCCATCATATGCCCTAGAAAAATATTTCATTACCTCCTTTTCATGGCCGTCAAATTTTTCCACAAATTCCAACCATTGAGCTTGCTACAACATTTGTTTTACATGTGGGTAACCCTCTAGAAACCTAATTCCATTCACTTCTGACCTCACAATGACTCCAATGGTAGAGAAAGTTTAACCCACAATCACTCTTTTTGACAAGTTTAGGGAATGAGAAGGAATTTGAGCATGAGACGGGTCATGAGAAAATGGTTTTTAGGTGAAGTTAGCTTTGGCACTAGAAAAGGTTAAATGAGATGGAGGCATTCAACATGCAGAGGAATTATGAGTGGAGAACTGAGATGACTTTTGAATGATATAAATATTTTAAGTTCAACTTAGTTGATAAGACATCGATATTTTTGTTAGAATCAAAGTCGTGTCTAATCAATTAAGGGAAATCATTACTCGGCATGGTAGTAACAATGGTTATTCATCATTTAGTTTCATAACTCAAATTTTTTTCCTTTATTATATAACTCAATACTTACATACCTTTTCTCTCTTATATTACTGCTTTTGACTTATCTTCTACAGGTTGTCAAGTTACTTCAGCTGCAATTTTCTCTAATCATATTTTGTCAGTGTAGCTATAGAATTTTGTTAAAGCTATAGATTGTTGATAATTCTGTAGTTGTCTTATTTCAAAACATAAAAAATGGAATAAAATTGAAATGGGATTAGTATAGGGAAAATAAAATCTAAGCTACCAAGAATTCTTGGTTTTCAACTTGGATTTTATGTATGAACATGTAAACAATGTTGATTTTCATGTTTATACAATTTATTATTATTATTATTTATATATATGTATCCTAGTCTACTTGAAAAAGAAATCTCGTTCAAGTATATGAATACTTCTAATGGAACCATGTGTGTAACAAGATGATATATAAACTCATATGTAGGTTTAAAATATACTCATTGTTATATACCCGTATGTAAGAGTCTAACTACCTTGATTGAGATGATGTTAGAAGATACTGAAGAATGTAGTATTGGGATACAATGACTATCTTGAACCAAGATTCAATGTAATCTTTTATTTCTTTGCTTCCTGATATCATGCCATGCAAGTCTTTAGAGATGTGATCCTCATTCATAGAATCTGGTGATAGGCATGCATGAAACGTTTTAATCTCAGGTTCCAACAATTGCTCTCTATCAACAAGCATACATGATTCTTAAACCTTATTTGAATCTTCTTCTTTTGGTTGTTGTTCTTCAATGGCAGCTAGATAATCATTTTGTAATACCTCAAAATTGTAAGTGGATTGAGGTGTTTTATTGTTGTTGATTCAAAATGGTTGTGCAAGTAGTGGAGTGGAAATGGATATTTGTGGTATTTGTGTGGTTGGTAATGAGAAATGTTGTATTGAGATCAACTGATGGTGAAACTAGTGTTGTGGTGGAGGTGAATGATATGGATAACATTGATATTGGTATTGAGGATAATGAGGAAAATATTGAGGATATGGTGGATTTCTTATGTAATTTCATCGCCAAGCTTGTTTCCAATATTGGTTTTGAGGTTGGGATTGAGATTTCCAAGGTTCCCAAGGAAAGGGTGTTTTCAAATTACTTTGATATTGTTGTGCATAACCCTAAATTTGTGAAATAAGATCTTACATCATAATAGGTTGATGAGGCTTCCATGGCCTTCTTGGAGCTACATAACAAGATTGTTCCAGTGTTTGATTTGCTCCCTGGTAAACTTCCTTTAACCTTGGTAATGATGGCCAATATTTAGTAGTATGTGAACCTGCACAAATTTCACAAATTTTAATGTTATCAAGTGGACATTTATGCAAAGAATGTTTCTTTCTACATTTAGGGAAAACTATAAATGAAGAAACATTCTCAACTTTTTTCTTGTTTTGCATTCTTAGCATATTAATTTGTTCATTTAAATTACCAAAATGTCTAGCAAATTGTTAAGTTTAGTTTGACTTACCAATATTGATGTCGAATTACCTACTCTTTCCATAAATGGATCCTAAGGGGATCTTCAATACTTTGCTTTTCCTCTTGATATGTTCTTGCACAACTCACAAATTTCTTGAAATAAAAATTGAGAGACATGTCCTTTTCCCACCAGGTTAAGAAGATCAATCCATTCATCCTTTATAGCATTTAGTAAAATATTTTTTAATGTGTGATCCTAAATTATTCAATTTAGATCGTTTTACATTATAAGTAAATATCTTCATTAATCTTGTAGGATTTCATCCTCTTTTTGGTTCATCTTAAAGACTTCATTTCTTAGGTCATGGTGTATGAAATAATCTTTATATTTTTCCAAAAAATACTCTTTTCATATCATCCCATGTCCTTATAGAATTTTTTCCTAAAGTCATGAACCATCTAAGAGATCTATCCTTCAATGTTTCCAGAAACAAATTCAATTTCTGAATGTGTAATGAGTAGCCATAATATCTACAAATTATTTCAAATTCAAAAAGAAAGGTTTCTGGGCATTTGGATCTCATACATTTGAATTTAGGAATTATGGATGGAGGGATCTTCTTCATATGAGAATTGAAATTAGTTTCTTAAATGGGAAATCCAAAAGAATCTTACTCATTGTCATCGTCTCCATCCATTTCTTCAACCTCCTTTTTACCTCTTCTTCTACCTGCAAAAATGAATTCATGATGTGAGTGTATGGCTCTCACTGCACCACGTGATATAGTTGGGGTGGTAGGTGATTGAAGTATATATATATATATATATATATATATATATATATATATATATATATATATATATATATATATATATATATATATATATATATATATATATATATATATATGAAAGATAAAGACTCCTATATACATTGCGCCGACAATGACGCCAAAATGTTTGGTAATTTAATTGATCTTAAATTACTTACATAAATTATCAACCAGGTCTAGTAAATTGATGAAGTGTATGTGCAATGTATGTGCTAGAAGTCTTTGTCACTTATTAAATTCCTAAATCAATTTGAGTTATCTATATGATTATGTTTTTCTAAGGCTATACAAGTAAACAAATTGCTTATATCTAAATGAAATCAATTCTTCTCTCATTTAAAATAATGCTCACACAATTCTTGAAATAAACATCACACTTGGTTCACACTTAAAATAAAATCACACTCACACTTTTCTTGAAATAAGATCACTCACACACTTGCTTTAAAATGAAATCACTCTTGCTTATAAATAAAATCACACTTGAAAATCACTCTTGCTTATCAATAAAATCACATTTTCTTAAATGAAAATCACACTTGCATTCAAATGGAAGCACTCTTGCTCATAAAAAAAATTACACCTACAATAAAATCATAATTATAAATGAATCTTCTTCAACAGAAAGAAAGATTAACTTTTCAAATGAAAATCCTATCTATATCATCACAATGTAAAGCTTATACTTATACTACTATGCTAAATTATACTCTGTCCATATGCATTTGAAATTTCTCTTCACCTAAACAATGAAATGGTTAGATAACTTGTTGCAAAAAAATCTTAAAACTATATCTAATAAGAAAAACTTTAATGATTAAATGAATTGATAAAAAGCTACAAGAAACATAAAATTAAACGCTAACAAAATAAAACCTTACTGTCTCGAGGGGGCCCTCCTACGAGAAGTAGGCAATGCTATAAAACTTTCACGAAATGATTATTCATGCATTAGAATGCACAACAAGAAATGGATTTGAAACAAGGTTTTTATATCAAAATAGAGTAGTTCACAAAATACAATTCTCATCCTCTCTCTTTAGCTATGCCAAGAGGCATATTTATAAAATCATTACATAATAAATGTTTTCAGATATTTACGCCTATTCTAATCAAGATCAACTATAATTATCCTAAGAGATAAGATATCATAATATTATTCATGATTTTCTAACAACGTAAGAAATCATGAAATGAAAAATCTACATCTCGCTCACTTGATCCACGCCTTCCACATCGTTTGACTTATCCTTTGAATGGACAGATAAGCTGCCTTTTTCATTGATCCAACTTCTGCAAATAGGAAGGAATCATTTTCCTCATTATTTTCCGCCTATCCATGTGCCTTGCTTCTCAGATGGAGCTCTGCAACCTATTGAACCTTGGATCTAGCTGCAAAAACTTTTATCCACTACAAAATGATTGTAATTCGATAGCTTAAGGAGATATTAAGTCAAATAATAAAGAAAAAAGAGACTTATAAAATATGTGATGATTATACACCTATTATGCTTCAACCTTGCAAATTGATACCCTGATTGTAACTTATGAAGGTAAAAAAGGAAGAATTAAGGTGCAAAAAGGAGTGTCAAAAAGAAGAAATTTTGGGGTTCAATAGTTATCATGGACCCATATGCTATAAAATTCAAAGTTTTACACCACTATTACCAGATGAGGTGTTGATTGGGGGAGACTTGTTGGCAAGGGTGCAAGAACTGCGTATGTAGGTCTAGGATTTTAACGATCCGAGAAAGTATCCCTAGTTCAAGCCCAACAAGTATCTGGAATCAGTTTACTATGAAGAAGCTAGAATAACTGTTAGAAAATTATATATTACGGAGCAATGGAACACATAAAATATTGCAGAAATATAAACACAAAAAAAAAAAAAAACAAGAGAGACACAGATATACGTGGTTCACCCAGTTTGGGCTACGTCCAAGGAGAAACAACCAGTCTTTCATTTTATATTATCCAACAAACTGAAGAGATACAACCTATAGCAGATCCACTGTAACACCCTCTTTGCTCTCAATCTCCTCTCTCTTCTTCACTCAGAATATAGATATGCATAGACGCAATAAAATTGCCTCATATATAGTGACGAGTTTCCTTCTAGGGAAAAAAAAAACCCTAAATTAAACACAACTTCTATGGTCAGATCGTCCGCCTAATGAATGGCCCAGATTGACTAGAAATTACTAGACTTTTACAAGGCAATTTTACATCTATTTTTAGCTTCAGTGGCACTGCCCCTGAACCCCCGCGGGGGGACCGCTGGCCCCCGGACCCCCTAGCCGAGGGGGATTAACCCCCTCAGACCCCCGGCGTGGAGGGGTGTACCATCTTCCTGGGGTATACATCCAGTTGAAACCTTTGAATACAGAAGAAAATTAGGCTCCACACCCAACAATAACAACAGTCGAGCCGCTATCGTGGGCAGTAGGAATTAAATGATTGGGCTATTGAATATGCTCTATATTCCACACTTTGGCCACAATAATATCAACACATATTGTATGCGCTAGTTTTTGGCATTGGTGAAGGATTTATGTCTGTGGTTGGGGCCGAGGATCCCCATTGATGATATGCTGATTAGAAGGATAACTATGCTTTCCTACCAAGGAGTGAACCCTGTAGATGGATTCGTCGGAAAATATCAGAAGAAAAGATGGATGAGATGATGAAGAAGGAGTGTGATCTGATAACAAAGTCTAGGGGATTTTTAATTAGCTCCATCAATGATCAGGTTGTGCATTTTGTTGTGCACATATTGGCTGGGTAAATAATGAGGAAGTGTTAGGTGGAAGAGGTACGTGCGTTGGTTATATCATTGGCTATGCAGTGAAACAAGGGCGTCCAGTTCAACTGGGTAGGATATTTGTAATAGGAATTTTTAGCTGACTAATTGGAGGCACAAGAAGAAGGAAATCAATTACACTATTCATGGTTGTTGCTCTTTGTAGCATTGATAACATGGAGAACACCAGAGGAGCCACAATTCCCCACTATGGAACTAGATATTTACGAAGCTTTGAGGTTTGCCTCACTATGGGATTTCAAGGAGCCTATGCGTGTTACAGAGAAAAAAATGTTCTGGGTCTTGGTTGAAATGGAGTTATGCACCGTGATCAGCCAGAAGCCAAGGTTTTCACTAGTTTTGTTTCAACAATATAAAGCAATTGCAGACTTCAAGGTGGACTTTCACCATGTACACATCCACACCAAGAAGGAACTGGAGGAAGTATGGTATGACTTGCCATTCTTGGTCACTGATCATGACATCACGCAAGTGGTGAGAAATTGGCCAAGTAATTTGCTAAGTCCACCAATGGAAGGAGCAGAGAAAGAACACCCAAACACTAGCTAAGCAATGACATATATTTCAGGTGAGTGGATCGAGAAGTAGCCAACAAAGAAGGGTGACAAGAAGGGCCAAAATAAGGTGTTTGAGATAGTCATAGTCGAGCTAGAGAATGACACTATGTCGGAGACATAGTGTGAAGTCGAGTAGGAAGAAGATGCCACTAGAGGTAGTGAGCAGGGTGGTGAAGACCCTTTTGTTGATAATGAGGAGGTGGATTCCCCTTTCATCATTAAAGGGTAGAAATCAAGTGATGGAGGTGCATATAAGAAGCAAAATTAGAATATATCTGCTAGCATAAAACTAATGGTCCTCACTGAGGGGGACATCGACGAGATAGGAGACACAGTCCGAGATGTGACAGAGGAATTGTGAGGAAACATTGAAGACTGGTACAAAGAAGTGCTGATAGAGGTCCAACAGGGCCTCAAGAAGCTGGAAGTTCAGGTGAACGTGGTTAAAGCAAGTGTGACTCAAGTGAGAGTGGATCAAGCAAGCATGGCACCATTTAGTACAACTACAGAAATCACATTGGAGTTCTGGGTTATGCAACTACTAGGTAGATCTCTACAATTTGAGACAACCACAAAGTAGGAGCACGTACCACTATAAAACTCTGAGTCTCAACCTTGTGGCACTCCCCATTTAGGCATTGCATCGGTTACATCAAGGAGTCATTGATGAACTGAAGATACGGGAACCATGCGTTCTGTTGGTGATTAAAGAATTTAAATATGACAACTGACATATGTTCAAGACTAAGAATTAGGCGATCATGTAGTGTGATGAGGCAGTTGCACGGAGGAAACAACTAGAAGTGGCCATCACAAAAGCATGCAATGAGCTACCAGAGCTCCAGATCTAGACAGAGGCAACACCAAAAGAGAAGCTTCAGAAGCTTGCCCAACAGTAAAAGACTTAAAGGCGCAAGTTGACAAAGTCAAATTTGAGCTGGAAATGCAGATTGCAGAGTTGTAGAAGCGACTGTAGTCGACAACTCCACCAGAGGTTCATGAACAATGTGCAATAGACATCAAGGCTGCTATGGAAGATATAGAGACTACAGTCAAGGATTGTAGTCAGATATTTGAAGAAACTATGGATATATGGACCTCACTGTAGGAGGATGCACATGTATAAAAGATATAGGTAGAGATCCATGAAACACAACAAAAGTTTGGCGAAATCAAAGTGACGGGACATACATTATCACCTGCGCAATAGTTTGCCCGTCTCCAGGAGGGAAAGTTTTTGCAGGGCCAGATTGATGAGCTACAGTAAAAGGAGCATATTTTGTTAGCACGAATGAAACCATGGGCTGAGGAAGGAATTCATCTCTCCCAGACAGGCCCGATGACAAAAACGTTGGTAGAGGAAGCACGACAGGATGTCATGCAGTACATAGAGACACTTCAACCTTTGAAGGATGCATACAGTGGTCTCAAAGCAAAGATTCAGGACATACCAGTTGAGTGACCTGGGATGAGTCACATCTTTGTGTTGGGTGCCTATTTGGTGGGGTCCCCTTAGGTCAAAGTTTTGTAAAGAATCAACATTTTGAGGAGAGAAATTCTATTTGCAGAGTCTTTTAGGAGTCATAGGGGCTTTACGGTAGGCCAAATCCCATTATTTTGCAAAAGAATGGGATTAAATTGTATGTTTTGAGTCCGCCCTTGGTTTGCAGACCATGGTATTGTAAGGGACAAAGATATATAAAGGGATGTCATAGCAAGTCAAAGGCTCATTATGTTACACTTGGATGTTTTGAGTCTATAATTGGTACATCTTTCTATATTCAGGTGAAGGGGAAGGCTCTTGGTGCTATGCGCACGTAGACCTTAGTAAGTCTGCATTTGTGTGCACAGGCCCCTGCAACTCTGTGAGCAGGGTAAGACAGATTGTAATTCTGAAGATCTGAAGATAATAAAGAAGATTTTGAAGGCAGATATGTGTACTTACATGTTGTGCTTATTTTATGCAATTACTATTTACTTATGTGTTGCACAAGTGAAATATAGATCAAAATTGATGTATGAATGCTATTAGAGTTAAATACAGTTAAGATCCATTGCTTTATGCACAGTTGATAGAGTTTAGATATGTGAGTAGTCTTTTTGTATGAATAGATTAGATTCAGTATAATACTAAGTAAGATCACATATCGTAGATATAGATCAAAGACTAAGTCAAGATCCACACTCCACATCCTTTTGGATGCAGAAACTTTGTTCCAACATCCCCCAATATCACCTCAGGTGAGATTGTGGTCTGCGCGAGAAAATAATTGTCGAAAGGCCCGTTGGTATAGGGTTTTGTTGGTTAGATTAGCTAACTCTAAACCCCGGTCTCAGCCTCTCAAGACAACAATCATGTGCATTTTTTTTTTGTAGAAAAATAAAAATAAAAAATATATATAAAGGAAAAGAAAAATAGAAAAAAAGGGTTATAAAAAATAAAAAGAAAAATAAAAAGGAGAAATAAAATGCCCATTGAAATGGTGCACTAATTTGAATGTCACCAAGGATTTAATTAATTGTTAATTCATCATTTATATATCGATTAGTAGTTAATTAATCATTCATAAAGTGAGATGTGACATTTTTTCATATATCATAATTGTCGTGCTATTATGAACCATTCGGATTTCCCCCACACATACCAACGAATCAGGAAACATTTCGAATCGCCCCCCCCGTGCTTCCGATGTTTGACAAAGGGCGAGGAGGGATCCAAAAAGTTGATACACGAAACCCAGCTGCATTGACATGTTGCCCTCACGTTAATTTCAGACCCCCCCCCCAAACCATAAACTACCTACCCCCACTTGAAAACCACCACTCGTTCACTCCTCTCCCACCAATGAAAAATTACCACTCCACTTTCATCATCTGTTAGCTTCTCGTTTGTTCCAAATCATTAACCGTTTTTCCATTTGACTGTTGTGATTAAAATCCTCACTCCCATTAACTTCTATTACCCAAATGGTTAAAACCTTCACAGAATAAATAAAACACAATGTGTTTTTCTTCATCCTTTTCACTCATTCCTCTTATAGCAGCACAGGTTCGTTACAAGAAGCATCAAGGTACAACATTTGCCACTACAACAACTAGTCAATTTCTTGGTAAACGATATTTTTACATCAAATTTCCTCTTCCAGCATGTCATCTTCTAAAGGAAAGTGAAAGGTAGTTGCAGAAAACCCATTGCTGCCCCCTGTTATAGATTTAAATAAATTTCCCTTAGTTTACTAGCAATATAAGATTTCTAAAACCTAATGTGATTTTGACTTCTATGAACTTCACAATTGGGAAAAACAGAAATTCTTAGATGCTGGTGATAAGTTGAGTATATGGGACTCTTCCCTTATAATTCATTTTCCCTTAGACTCATTCCTTTCCTGAATTTTTAACCTCGTATCACTTTAGGAATATCCCAAGTCAGAAAGCCATCATTTCCCAAAACAATGATATATTGTTTACAATATCCCTTGAGTCAATATGCCAAATGCTTCAAATAAAATTCTCAGCCCCTCTACATCCTTTTTATATAGATTCTCTCATGGAAATCTATCAAAAAATTACCTTTCCTTGAAGAGCCAAAATATTTGAAATATTTATACTTGAAAATGCAGAATTACCAAGAAAAAGTCCACAATACCCTTCCTCAATGTTTCTAGAGATGACTAGACAAGTTATTTCAATGGTTTCATTTTTGTTAGGTTATCCAACTGATCATTGGGTCGATGAAGTCATTCTGGGATTTTTATCAGTATTTTTAGTGGATGATAAACAATCACTTATGTTCATTTACAGTCAAGTTTTGGCAGAAGCTATTCATGATCAATTTCTAACGTTTTCTACTGAAGGAGGATTCATATACAAGTCAGTTCTTATGTACTTGTTCTTGTTTTATCAAGGAGATAAATTTAAATTTCCATTAGAAAAACTAGATGAACAAGGAAATCCTTCATCTATAATTCATCGGATTTCCTTGGTGATGAGGAACACTAATGAATTTTCTTTCAGTGATTATGTAAATTAGTTTCTACATATCGCTTTGGGCTTAATCAGTAGTGATATTATTCCTAGGATTTAACCTGAAATCAAAAGAATCCTTCGTCTTAGTGAGTAGACCAAAAGTGGAGATTGGTATCTATATCAAAATTACATATAAATTCGAGTATATTGATGTGAGATTCCTCCATACAAACTGCCAAAGTTTGTGCCCATCAGGATTTTTGCATTAGAATGTATCAGAAAAATGATGAATATGGATGAGCTGCATTTTTTGTTAGTTAAAAAGAAGTCTCAATTCAAGTTGAAAGCATAGATTGGACCATTAATTTGTAACACCAGAGCAATAATGGAGGAAAACCTTCTCTCGAAACAGATGAAGTTTAAATTAGTAGTTACTTGGTCTTATGATCCCTTTGGGATTATTTCTAAGTTAATGGTAGATCAGAGAACCTACACCTTATCTACACACACCCAGACCAGAAATAGAACAATACATGAATCAAGAAGAATGGTAAGAAAATATATTACAAGAAGCAGAAGAACAGGGTTTCATTTCAACAACATCACAAATTCTAGTTCTACAAGAGAATCAAGCTAAGAGAGTAAGGGAAAGTGTTTCCCATTTTTATCTATCAATTCAAGAGACAAATTTCATAATGTTTAAGAAAAGAAAGAAAACTAGTCCTCTTGAAGAACATTTTTAGGAAGAAATTTCACATCAACAAAGAACATTGGTATTGACATGTCCTCATGCTACAACTTTTCCAAGAATTGAGTAGATTTTCTCAAGTTCTCCTGTATCCTCAATTTCTCAAAGTGCATTAGAAACACCTCTGGCAGAAGTGCCAACTCAGAGTGCAATAGAACCAAGTATTTTTTCCAAATACAAGGAGATTAAATGGAAAAATGAAGCATTAAACGCCACTACCTATTCTGAATTTTTGAAGCAAACTTTAGCTTTTGAGCACAGACTTCTTTCTGCACTTGATATTGAGAAAGGAAAATTCCATATGGCCCTCCTGGAACCTAAAGTTCCCTTCCATAAGACTGCAGAAGATTATAAGAAATCTATTTTTTCTTTTAATACTAAACAAATTCATGCTATTGACCAGATGACTTACACAAGTAAGCTAGAGAAATGATTTACTTCACTCTGACTAGCTCGGCAATGGTACCATCCAAGCTACAAGTTTCATTAATTAATATTCAATCATAGTTAAAGTTCGAAACAATATCTTCTCTGGCTAAGGATACTAAGATAAAATCTTTAGAAGATCCAGAGATTAAGTTAGGATATGATCCTAGTGATGTGAAAGCAACTTAAGAAATGATCAACAAAAAAATGTTGATATCTTAAACTTCCTACTGTAGAGGAGCCACAAACTAAAGAGGTTGGGGAATTGGAAAAAGAGAAATAAAATATGTTCAAGATCATAGTTGAGAAGAATCTACAAATACAGAAGATGGAGACTAAGTTGGAGACTTTATTAAAAGAAAAAGAACAACAAGCTAATGTATCAGTAGCTATTGCCATAGAAATAAATTCCATTGCAAGTACTTCAACATCAAAAACTTCTATTGCAACAAACATTACAATAGAAGCACAATCCACTGATTAAGCAGTTGATTTAGCTAAAGCTATGGGATATTTATCGTTAAAAGGTCAAGGGATTGAATAGTGAAAAGCTCAACTTAACAATCCTCAGGAACAAAAAATCAAAACTGACAATACTTACTTGGTGGAACTACAGAAGAGTCATAGGTTGACTCAAATGATAGAGACCCTTGAAAATGAATCTGCGATTGCTCAAAATATTGCACAAGGTTAAGAAAATATCTGGCTGGATATCAATGAATCTATAACTCAGTTGTGGCCTTCAATAGAAATTATTTTTGAACAAGAATAATTACTGAAGAAATAAAAAGAACTAATAGAAGAAGTGATGAGAGACCTAGGTCGTAAAACAACAGGTGCAACAACATTAATCAAGATTTTAAATTCAAAAACAAAGGAAGAGATTGGATATTATGAGATTGAAGATAGGCCTGAAACTATTATGGAACCCGGGAGGATACCTACCAAGAGAAATTTAATTCTTTAATTAGAAAATAAGTTTCGTAATCTCAAAGCTAACATCAATAAATTTCATAAAAAAAATAATGTGCTACATCGGAAAGGATTTCCAGGTTTGCGAGGGATTGGAGACATACTAGTTCCTCTTGAAGAATACAAGCGTAGTTTGCATTCCATAGCTGTAGATAAATCAAAATTTGCCAAGATCAGGGGAACCATTACATGAAAATATTTTATTGAAGGATTGAGTTTTGATTTTCTTATCTAGCATGAGATTAAAAAACAAATTCATAGTGAATCCCACCTTTCAAAAATACACTAAAGTGGACGAGACTTACAGGAAATTAACAAAGTTTTCCACTCCTTATGAAGACAGATGGGAAAAAATATGTCAGCTCAGTAATTGACAAGTCAGCAGGTTTTCAGTAGCATGCAACAAACGTTCAGCAGCAGGAAGCAGGTTTGTAGGAGCAAAGGGACATATAACTAGGAAAAAAAAACAAAATAACAACTTTACAACCTGAGTCATCAGCATAAGCCTCAGATTCTGTGAAAGATGTCGAAGAAGTTAAAATTTTCTATTTTTTAGTTCTAGTTTTGTAATTAGTTTCAAAAGATATTTTGTAAATAAATCTTGATTTTTTTAATCAATATATTTTCAAGAGAACTCTATAAATACTTTATAGATAAAGGTATGAAGTGTTGAACCTTTGTGATAAACTAGTATGCATAATTGTAATTATCTGAGTTTTTCTAAGATTAATAGAAGGATTCTAGATTCATCTTGAAGCATCTTGTGTTCCCGTGAGCACTTTTGTTTTATTTATGTCTCAATTTTGTTTATCTCTGCATATGTTTGAAATTAATGGGAAATAAGGGTAAGATAAGATTGAATATCAATCTATCTGGAAATCCCTATGATGTTATGATCAATTACATAGATTATTTAATTGAAACTTTTTGTTTTAATTAATTCATCTACATCTTTAAATTGTCACTTCCCTTTAAATTTTAAATATATTTTGTTTGTTTGTAAACAAATTTTACACGCATCATTTGTATATGATTAGTTAAATACTCTATTTGAAGATTTAATGAATCATATATTTTCTTAAGTTCAACCTTATATATCATTTCAAAGCTAAATTTTGTTAAAGGTGAAGAACCAGTCATTTGAGTATATCACAAATAATTAAGAGTTCACACCTGTTTAACAATTTAAATCATTGGTCATCTAAAAATCCAAATTAAAACAAAACATTTTAGATGCTCTAGCACAATTGCTTAATCTAGAATTGTCTACAGAGGTATAACAGTGACCAAACACCAAAGTGGTTGCCGTCAATTCCAAAGGGGGAGATTGTTGGCATTATGACTAATGTGTTGTCCTTGATGGTAACCTACGTGATGAATTTTACTTTGATTAAAACCTACTTGATGAAGATGTCAACAGGATGTGTCTACATGTGGCAAAGAATTTGGTCAAAGGCATATCAATTCCGAGACACAGGAATGATAAAGATGAAGTGTCAAGAAGTACACGTGGGTTTTATGAAGCAAATTTGTGTACACATGTGGGTATGGAGAAGGAAAGGTGTGTATAGTTTCCGCACCATGGTATTCTAAATACCAAGGGTCTTTACCATCATATTGAGCCATGGTATTGAGCCGAACAATGAATATTTGATCCCGTCTAAGAATACCATCTGTATTAGTATGGTTTTCACCTATGGCATTGGATAGCTTGGGCTAAGATATATAAGGAGATGAAAATTAAAGTGTTTGTGTATGCAAGTGATGAATATTTCATGAATAGTTTGATATAAAGGAATTGTGCATGTAATGGGATTTTAATGACTTGCTTGGTGTGAAACTATGATTGCACCCAGGAATTTGATGATGGATCAGATCCAATAGATTTGAAATGAAAATATTGATTATGGGTTGATTTGATATGAGATGATAATGTTTTGGCATGTGATTATTAAATATATGCCTAGATCTGGGTATGTCTGAAGTTTTTTTGTGCAGCAAAGGTTTTGTGTCAATAATTGCAGATATGTATGCGGGTTTGATAGCCTGAAAGGCACGTACATGCACGAGTTTAACAATGGTAAGCCTCGTATCTATTTAGATCTTTATGCGGGTGTTGGCTTAATGGGCCCTAACCCAGGTTCAGCGTTAGGTAGCGAAGCAAATCCCTACACTACTGGCCCTTTCGACATCAACCCACAGAGCGTAAACCAAAGTCTCACCCGAAGCAATATGGGGGGGTGCAGGAACCAAGTTTCTGCACCTTGAGATGGTTATCATGTCATTTTATGACCTAACTCCGCCCTCGCGTAGATTGATAAGCCTTTTAGGGATTATCAATATACTTCTTTTAATCACACTTAGACCTTCGCGAACGTCTATGACTGTCTTTCATGGACCTTAAACAGATGAATTTACAACTTACACACCTCTGTAATCACTCCTAAGTCTGTTATTACCCAAATTGGCTTATGTATCTGATAAACTTAACATGCATTAAGATATTCTTCGCAAAAATAGATATTATGAGTTGCATTAGTATAATAATGTAAAACATATAGATTCACGCATCAACAAAACATTAAATCATAAACCCATTATTCATCATAACATAGTCACATTTACTCATAACAAAAGTAAAAGGGACAAAACATAGATATTTCCGGAACAATCTCTTTATTAGTGCTTCAGATATTCTCACAATCTCAACTACCCTGCACACTCAACTGCAGGGGTCTACATACTCAGTTGTGGACTCTACTCTAGGCCTCTGCACACACAACTGCAGAGCTTCTTCCTATGCTAAGAATCTCACTCTTAGCTCTCCCAAAACTTACCAATGACTAATGATTTCTTACTGACTCTGCCTTAGATCTTCTAAGACTTCCGTTTTTATATAATCCCATGGTTCACAGACCATGGGTAGATCTCAAAACTGACACAACTTATCTAAACTAAGGGTGAAAAACTATTCTAGCTTTAGACATATTTCACGCTCCACGATCCCAAAATGTGGATACTTTTCATTTCTTTACACAAAATTCAGGCCTTCCGCCCCAAAACTTGGGCGTGTAACCCCAAATTGACCCCTAGGGGACCCATTCCCAATAGGTCCCTAAAAAAAACATGGTGATTCACCCTCGAGTCACTCAGTTGGTGCAAAGATCTTGTCATGCAGACTTTCCAGCTCAACCTGAACAACTGATACCTCAGTGGCACACTGCGTTGCCATCTGCTTCAGCTCTGATGAGCCCTAGAAATGGGTAATTATATGGGTTCATTTTGCCTCTTAATTCGACTTAATCCACAATTCTCATTAGTTTATTGCATTTATTTTATTATATTTATGCTAATAGAGTGAATTGGGTTAGTCATTATACCAGAAATTCTAATACGTGCTTTATTCAGATTTTTGGTCAATTTTGAGACAAAATCAAAGGTTTAATAAGCATTTGGTAGCCAAATTCGAGGAAGAAAAAGGAAGAGGATTTGTAGGAGGGTGTCCTTTTAATTTGTGAACCCTTACCTTGAATTCTCCATCAGAAACTTGGAGCACAAAGGTCCACTTTCCAAGGGGCAGCCGAGCAAGTAAAGAAGGACTGCTATTTATCTCCAGTTTTGGGAAGCCGAGCTCCTTGATTTTAGGAGGGATGTTGGGGGACTCCATTTGTATAAATAGGAGGGATTAGGTGCTCAATTTTTTTAGTTATATTTTAGCCAATTCTTAGTATATTTTCGCACTTTTGTGCAGCCTTGTACTCAACTCATTTTCGAGCTCTTTTTGAAGACAGTTTATGTGATGTAACTGCTATTTTTTGATAAATGAAGATGAAACAGTTTTTGAGCCAGCACTGATATTTTCTAGAGGGCTGAAGCTCTTGAGTTAGGGCCCAATCCAAGCTTCCCAACACCTCCTTTGTGTATTTATATGTTTTTGCTTTCATTCATGAGATAATTTCTGTTGTTTAAGTTCATCTTACTTTGTTAAATTAGGTTGCTTTTGATGGTTAGAATAGTTGTTTTTGTTTCAAGTTGTTTAGGTAAGTTGTTGCAGTGTCAGAATAAGATTCAAAAAGACCAATAGTAGGTCTTGATCTCCTTTCTCCCTTCCTGGGACTATGATTTGTGGTCAAGGCACTATTGCTGCCACCAAAAACACAGTTTTCGCTCTTCCATGCAACTGCTAGTGTGATAACTTGATTTGGAAAAGTTGATATTGGTTCAGATTTAATTGCTTAGATCATTCCATGTCCTTTTACCATAGTTCTCTCGCATGCATTTCTGTTCATAAGGTACTGTTTAGCATTTTCTAGTTATTAGGTCAGAAATAAGGTTAAGATAGACAAAACTCTGTTTTTAGTTCTTTCTATGGTCAGTTTTGCTAAGTGCATGTGCAGATCTCTTGTAGGACATCTCAGCTCACCATACCTCCATCAAACAACCATCACCAACTCACTTTTCCAAGATTTCCCAAATCATTCGCCACATTTCGCCAATCTGCCCTAATTTCTTCGTTTTTCCATAAAGTTTCCTTCTTGCCCCTTGAACAAATCCAACCATCTCCTTCGTCCCTGATCTTCCTTGTCAAGTTATAGACCCCCCAACACCTTCATCCAACCTTCATTTTCCCTCTCCCATCATTTTTCCACCTTCAAACCTCCAAAAACCACTTTCGGCCTCCTCCTGTAGATCCTACTGTAGAACCTCCTGTAGATCCCCTGCAGCCTCCTGTAGAATTTCCTGTGAGTGATTTTTTGAAGTCTGATCGCAATGGAAGTCTTCAGAAGGGTAATAGGGGCTTCTTAGGACACATCCACTCCTTCCTCACCTTCTGCAAAAGCCAACTCCATATTCCTTTGCCACCAAACCTCTGCACAACCACAACCAGTCAAAACACAAGCATAATAATTCCACATAAAAATGCTCAAAAGTAAAAAAATATGATTTCTTCTCATTTCTCTTCAAAAGTAGCTTGAATAAATGCAATTTACCTTTTCAGTAGTTGATGGCACCAATTTCAGTAGTTTCCATCTCTTTTCTTGCAAAACTAGGGTTAGTGGGTAAACTAGGGTTTGCTAGGGTTTGCGTTACATTTCAGTTTTCCTTCTCTTTCTACAAGTAGAATATCCTCCTTCGAGTTAGCTTTCTTTCATCATAGTTAAAAGCTTCTTTTGAGAATTCATAGAAGTTGGCTTAAGCTCCTATCAAACTTGCGCCAGCTAATCAAGTGATAGCCTGCAGTAAGAGCTAGTACTTGTGCATATAGCACCGTCGCTTCCAAGTTTGTTACAAACTACCAGGTTGATAAAAGTAAATTAGGGAGCCCCAGGAGCTGCAGCATTATTGCTACAATACTGGTGCTCACCACTCTTTTTGGCGCTGTTGTCGGGGAAGCGTCAGAGTACTTTGTGATTACCGCTTGCTTCTATTTTTTACTGCAACATTTTGCTAAGTAGTTTATTTCATTTCAAATTCTGCAATTTTCATTTCAGCAAGCGTAGATTAGACATTTCCTGCTTTCATTTCAATTATGGAATTTTCATTTCAGCAAGCGTAGATTAGACATTTCCTACTTTCATTTCAATTCTGCAATTTCCATTTTAGCAAGCGTATATTAGGCATTTCCTGCTTTCATTTCAATTCTGCAATTTTCATTTCAGCAAATGTAGATTAGTATTTCCCTACTTTCATTTGAATTCTGCAATTTCCATTTCAAAAAACGTATATTAGTCATTTCCTACTTTCATTTCAATTCTGCAATTTCCATTCCAGCAAAGTAGATTAGTCATTTCCTTGCTTTCATTTCAATTCTGCGATTTCATTTCAACAAGTTCATTTCAGCTAGTTGCAATTTGTTGTTCAATCAATTTCAGTTTTGCAGGTAGAAGCAGAAAAAAAAAAAACAAAAATCAACTTAAAATATTTCCTTTCATGCCTTGTAGGAATAGAGATAATTCAGGAAAATTTTTACCCAACACCCCCACTGCTTCACACAGCCAACCTTCTCTCTTCTTTGATGTCTGTGATCAAGAAGAACCCTTAGGTGCACAACAAGACATATTTGAAGAACCTATAGGGGAGAAGAAGAAGAAAACATTCCTCTGGAGCCCATGGCTGAAAAAAGAAATGGTGGGAGCAGTACCTTTTCTTCCAACTCATCCCTTAGAGGTGAATTTGAAAATCTGCTGGAAGATTTCAAGAGCAAGATGAGGCAGAGGCTTGCCATGCATATCAAAAGAAAACAAGAGGAAGCAGAAAGGGCTTTGGCCATATTTTGTCCCAGGTGCACTAGAAAGCATCCTAGGAACGAATTTCCATTGCACTCTATAGAAGTGTGTTTAGTCTGTGAAGAAGACCATCCTACGAATCAGTGCCCTTCCTTGCCCGCAATTAAAGCTGCATATCAGGGGGCTGAAGGCACCACTGAACCACTTTATTTCATGAACCAAAGGAGGCCACATGGATCCAGACCATACCAGCAGGGGATGCAAGGGACATCTCAGGCATACTACAACCCAAACCAAGTCACATTCATACCTTCTTGGGGTCTCCCTACTCATCCTTCCTGGTCCACACCCCCTCCTTGGTCATATCCTCCTTAATATCGTGATCAACCAGCTACTCATTCATTTCACTCCTATGCTCAGCCACAGCCTTAGTGGAATACACCTCATCAGGGGTGGAGGCCCCAGTACAACACTCCTCCTGCTCTTTTTCCTCCACCACCTGCTCAACCGTAACCATCGCCTCCTGCTCCACCAAGGCAGCCCCAAATTCCTGCTCAACCGAACTCGAACCCAAATAACAAACAAGATCGGCAAAGATATAGTGGGGTACCACCATTTTCAAACCTGCACATTGGAGTAGCTCAATCCAATTACAATGCTGAGCTACAACACTTCCAAACAACTCCTTTTGAGCTCAATGATATTCACCATAGCTCAGGAAGAGTATTGCAAGAAAGAGATTATATTGATATCATTGAAGGACCACATCCAGTAGAAGAAGATGCAAAAGAGAAGGTCAAAGAACCATTGGCTACACTTGATGAAGAGAGGACATCAAAATCAGAGATCGAGAGAGCTCCCTCATGGTTACCATCAAATCTTCCATGTATTCAAGAGAAAAATCAGCAAAATAGGAAGATATGAAGGTCATGGTAGAAGAAGACATGAAGAATGATCCAGATCAGCAAAAAGGCCAAGGACATCACAGCTATATTGAGATATAGTTGTAGATGGTCACTAATTTGCAGCGGTACTCTCTTCCTCAACTATGCTTGATCCCTTCAAAATCAAATCGTTTGGTCTCTGAAATCCGGATACTTGTCAAAGCATGCATTTCAAGCCTCCACATTATTTTGTCTATCATCTCGATGTGCACATGGCTCGATTGGAAGTATTCTTATACTTGAAAATCATTTTGTTTTTCAAGTAGGGTAGGGTAGAGAGAAAAAAAAGAGAAAAGATAAAAAGGAAAAAAATGAAAAATAAGAGGGAAAAAATAAAAATCTAAGGTGAAAACGTCCTTGGAGGCACCTCAGATTGGCTCATTGATTGAAAACCTCCATGAGGCGGTCAATGGGTTAGAAAGAAGAGAAAATATAAAGGGAATAAGATCCCTGGGTGAAAATCTCCCTTGGAGGTGCCCAGTGCAAGTAATTAGGGTGAAAACCTCTTTGAGGTGCCCTAGTTGTTTTCAAAAAATAAAAAATAAAAAGGAAAAGAGAAAAGAAAAATGAATTTCCAGTTGTATTGCAGGTTTGCAGGAGAACTTCAGGAAACATCAGCAGGTGCCAAGAAAGCTCTGAAACCAATAACAACACCTATCCTACCTGCCCTCACCCTTCTCCATCATTCTTGACATTCTTTCCACCTCACTGTGCTTCTTTTCTGAAAACTATGTTTTCTACAGGAGGCTCTTGTAGAAATTACAGAGAACTAGAAATGGATTTCAAAAAGAAGTTTGGGGAACATGGAAGCTTCATAAAGGGTTTATAAATCCCCCCTGCAATCCTCAAGCCTATCTTCCATCATTTCCAAGTCTGTATTACAGCCGAAGCTCATTTTTTCTTACTGTCCAGAAAACTACAGAATTCTCTGATACAAAAACACATAGAGCAGAATTTTTTTTTTTCCCTAACTTGAAAACCGTGCATCCATTTAAAAAATTGTTTCATGGGGAGTTGCATAGGGATGATGGCAACATGCCCAAGCAATTTCAGCCAATTCTAGTGCACGGTTTCCAAGAAATCGCCTCCATCACCTTCAGCCATTTTTGCATTTTCTCCATATCTGTGCATCCATTTAAAAATCTATTTCATGGGGAGGTGCATATGGGTGATAGTAACATCCCTAAGCAATTTTATCCAATTCTAGTGCATGGTTTCAAAGAAATCAACCTCTATCACCTTCATCCATTTTCAATTTTTCTCGAAATCTATGCATCCATTGACCACAATTTTCCTATGGGAGGTGCATAATGATGATGGAAACATGCTCAAAAAATTTCAGGTCAATAAAATCTATCGTTTGGGAGCTATGGATAAAACAAGTCATTGTCCTGCAAAAGTCTAGCATCAATAGCATGAGGGTGCAAATATGAAGGTCGAAGCAAACTCTTGAAGATTGAATCTAGCCAGAAAGGAACCTTATTATAGAAATTTTTGGGCACTGCAACCCCAATCATACATTTCCATAAACCAAGGGCTCCTAAGTCCCTAAAAGTGTTGCTTCACACCGTAAAGGAGTAAGGTCAGCTCATTACATCATCTCCCAGAAGTTCTCCACAGAAAACTGCTCAGAACTGGTCAAAGTAGGACCATACAGACTGCCCAGTGCAGAGGGTACAATGCATTCCACCTGCTCAGTGTAAAAGGTGCGATGCATATTGGAAAGCCCTTCTGTAGGGTGCAATGGGCGAGAGTAGACAAATGGCAGAGACAGTTTGCAAGGTAGATCGTCATGGAATCTTCCAGAAACTTCTCCTGTGACACTTGCCTCTCTGAATTTGCCTAGGGATGAGTAAGAGATCATCAATCTCCAAGTGGAATCAAGAACTCAGAGAGAGGACACTAATCAAAATCTCAGAAGCTGACTCACCCACCTAAAATCATCTATATATGGATCCCTCATCCCAGAGATCCAGAGGCTGGAATTTTGTATCTTGTAAGGAAGTGCTGTTAGTTTCTTGGTGGAATATCATAGTGTTGGGTGATCTAAGCTTTTCATGAGGTGAAGAAGGGTTTTCATGCTAGGAGGATAATGTCGGGTCAGAACAATTGGTTGTAATTCTCTTTGCTATTCTTGATATTAATAAAGCTATTCAAGTTTTCCTCCACATTCTTGTATGTTTGATGATATATGCATTTGTGTGGTCAATATATATCTGGTCCTATATTTTTTATGATTGTATATCTCTGTTCTTCGATAGTATTATGCTGGTTTGATTCCACAGGTGCTCTTTGAAGCTGGGTAGACGAAGGCAAAGCGGCAAGGATTTGTCAGAAGGGAGAGGAACCAAGCAAGGAACTAAGCGCAAGACTGAGGTTGGTGTCCTTTGTTCTCCTCTTATCTACTTCTCATAAAGGAAAGTGAAAGTAGTTTTAGTTTGTTTGTTTCTAAGATAGCTACCAGTCTTAGTGGGACTATCAGCTCCGAGTGGACACTAGATTTCCCGATAACAAAATGACGACTCCACTGGGGAACGAATAGATTGTTTGCTTATCTATATTTGTTTGTTTTGTAAACTTACAGACGGAGCCTGAAGTCAAGCCATCTAGCCTTCAAACTGCATTTGCTATGCAAGTGAAAAGTAGATCAATGCTGCTTCAGTCTATCCCCCGGTTTTATTTATAAACTGAACAATCGATTTGCAAACCTTCTAATTTCCCTAGTGGTGGCTCTAGTAACCTCCTTAGATCAGCCCCTGTGATTTCTATTTACTGACTATCATTAGCTCGGCCTAAATCCCTGAACTAAGCTGCAAACCGTGACCCGGAACCAAGTTGAAGTCTCGTCCTTGGACCATCGCACTTTCTCCTCTTGGGAATCTGGATGCATCGCACCTTCCATGTGCAGTAGGTGCACTGCATCGCACTTTCCCTGTGTTGTAGGTGCGCTGATCAGACAAGACCTCTTCTGCTCTCAAATTTTGGTTTCTGTGTTCACTCTCTTCAGCTTTATTCAAGAGTTTTGCTGTCTGTGATTAGTATACCACTGTGGAAACTCCCTTCCTTCGCATGATTCCGCCTCCATAGTACAAAGAATTGTGAATGTTTTTATGTATTGTGCGCCATTTACAGTTCTCTTTTACAAAAAGTAGCATAATCAAACTGTCGTCTTTTGATTTGAAAGTGTCGCAAGTGTCATTTTCAGTCAAAGAAAAGAATTCTATTGTTCTTGATGGTTGATTATACAGTTAATTTTGTATTTGATTTGAATTAGTAGTTTTTCAAGTTTCAAAAGCAATTTTCAATTCAAAATCGCAAAGTGTTGTCATTATCTTCCTTTCGTTTTTGAAGAGAAATTTGTTAGTGCTGTCGCTTTGAAAAGATAATTCAGATTTGTACTTAGCATTCTTCTTGTCATTCACACATTAAGAAAGCTGAAAACAAATACATGCATGTGCATTTGCATTTATACTGCTTGTTGGTTTGATTTAGGACAGTGCATCTAGTGTGTGATATCTGCTCTATGTTGAAAGAATATCATCTCTCTTTCTTCAGTAGCTAGGATTTTCATTGCAAAGAGAAGATTAAACGATTATTTATCATCTTAGATTGCATTTTAGGAATTGTATATCTACATCACACGGTGAACTTGAAAGGAAAATTTATTAAGAAAGATCAACTGTAAAATAAATTTAATGAACATAAAAACGCTTTGGAACCTAATGCACAACATCTAGAAGTCTAGGCTAGAGACATATTCCGGCGTCGTAAAGCCTGGTAACTGTCGCTTTCACTGTTGGTTGGGTGATTCCTCCTCTTTGAGATGACAAGTGCCAGTACAGACTTGTGCTCCCACGTACCATCGAGTATGTATTGGGAGACCACAATAGGCTATATCCTTTATCTATAGGAATCTGTGTCTGCTACCCTATCAATCGCAATGCACTGAACACAGCATTCGGGAAGATTGAATACCGTACCGTAAAAAGTATTCTGCAGTTTTGTGATTGGTTTGGTAATCCCTCTGTCTAGATTTCTAGAGTAGTCCCTTTCGTTCCTTTTCAGGCTCCTTAAAGGAAAAGGTCCATCTGAGCACTTGTCACTTCAGGCTCATTAAAAATCGAAGGCGACTAGAGTCATATTTTGTTTTTTCTCGACTCTTAAAAATTGAAAAAACGAGTTATGTCAAAGTGTCTAAAATTTATTTTAATCAGAATAATATCACCATTCCCGCGTTGGTCTTAGGTTGAGGAAAATGGAGCTCACCAACCAAGGATTTCTCCTTGGAGGAAATCCTAGTTCTTTCTCCTCTTGGGGAGATGTTGGTGCACCTCATATGGCCACATTGTCACTTCCAGGATTGACGATTGGCTTGCCAATATGGCTCTTCTCGACCTCCGTCATTCAGAACGCCGTGATTCCTGAACAATCGAGTCAGCAATTGGATGATACTAAAGTTACCCCCCAACCTTATACTTCATCTGATTCTCCCTCTCCTCCTTCCTCTTCACTTGATAAAGCTGGTAAAGCCAAATGTCAAGTAACTAAGAAGGAGAAGAAGGGGAAGGAGAAGAAAAAGAAGAAGAAGAAGGAGCCAAAGGTGAAAAGGGGTAACCGGGCATCGTCTAGTGAAAATTTGCACACTGCACTGTCCAAGCCTAAATCTCCATGTGTCATTTGCAAAGGAGACCACTATCATCGAGATTGTCCTTGCATCCCTCGGATCTTAAGGGACTGGTCTCCTTGTTTGCAAAATCCGGTGTCATCAACCTCTGAATATCATGTTGAAACTACACCATCAACTAGTGAAAGCTAAGCATTTGGACAGAAAAGGAAATGTAAATTTCCTTGAAAACTGTGTGAAGGCGATCACATCGTCCACCGTTGTCCCTTCCTAGTCGAAGCTAAAAGAGTCTTGGATAACCATCCTGCTTCACCGCTACAGTTTCCACCTGGATACAAGAAACTCTTGCCGAGTCCATCGCTAGTTGAAAATCCGATCAACATGCCATTGTGGTCAGTCGAAGCATCTGTCATTGAAGATAAACCCACTGAATCCATACTAGACGAAAGTCAAAAGGTTGAGGTGGCAGTCGACCCGGTCTTGTCTTCGGAAGGTCCATCTTTAGATGATGCAATCACCAAAGAGAATGAGAATGACACCGTTCAAATTCTTTTCGTAAACACAGACTCCGATGAACATGGGGCAATCTACCCATTCCTTTACAGCAGGAAGGAAGTTCGTCAGAGTCATATCCGTCCGTCTATTCGGTCCCACCTCCAAGCAACCTAGTCGTTTCCTTCGATTGGAATCTACTAGGCAGACCCCGTTTACCGAATAATTTACCATTCCGAATCATTGTACAAGCTTACAAAATGATCATGGTCGGTACCATCATATATGAAGGGGCTTCTGTGAGTATCCTTTCCTCAACTGCTTGGGAAGCGCTTGGTTCGCCATCACTTCTACCTAAAATGAGAAATCTGACAGGCTTCAACAAAGGAACGAGTCGACCATTAGGGATCCTTCCCAATGTACCCATAATGCTGAGAAGGAAAACCGTTTATACGAACGTAATGGTAGTCCAAGGACCTCTGGATTATAATCTACTCCTTGGGCGCGACTATATTTATAGCATGGGAGCCATTGTCTCCTCACTCTTTAGAGTAATGTGTTTTCCACATGAAGGCTGAGTGGTCCAGCTCATAGACTAGCTTTTGTTCCCCAGCTCACGCATAGCTAATAGTCAAATGCCATCCCTAAATGGTCTTTTCACACAAGGAATGTCTCATCAATCTCCGGTCCATCAACCTGAAGAGTGTGAGTGATTCGGGGGGACATGACTGAAACCCAGGGGGCGTGCACCCTGGTCTGTTTCGGCAGGAAAACCTTGGGTATAGGGTAGGTTTCCGTGGAGGATATATGACTAGTCTGACACACCCGTCCATTTAGGAAAATTGGATTAGATTGGAATAAGATTCCCTCGTCAAAGTTATGTGAGTGGAGGTGACCACGCCACTCAGCTTTGTCTATTTCGGTAGACATCGCCAAAGAAGTGTTTTGTCTACAACGCGGATGGAGCAATCTTGAAAATGTGAGAGCTTTCATATGGTAACCTGGAAACTCTACTTCGCTATGCTTGGGGGCATGCAAGCCTTTTTGCCTGAAAGTAAAGAGCGACCATTTATTTTCTTAGTTTGTAGTTTCTCAACCCTTTAAACTCGTAGGATTGGTTGTTCGTCACTTTCATAATGAAAGGATCCGGAGCAAAGTTTTAAATGGTGCAAGCTCCCTAAAAATTGAACCTATTGATGAGACGTCCTTATTATATGACTGGCACGAGCAGTTTTTACGTGAAGTTCAAGCTCGATAAAAATTAAACCTAAGCAATGAGAAAATGTTTCCCTAGAGTTTAAGCTCATTAAAAAATGAACCCATCTCTGGTAAATAACCATTGTGAATATATTATCATCAGCTTTTGAGCCCTGGTCATGTTCTTACCATCACCTCCACTTTGTTTTAGTCGATCATTCACCTCCATTTGATTGTTTACCCCTTTTGAGGAACAGCTGCGAAGAGTGATCCTGTTATCCATCCTTGTGACACTGCCATGATTGGAAAATTCCAAACCTTACCTGGAATCAGCTGCTACCTGAAATTATCACTCGTTCCTCAAAAGACGAGTCTCCTTTAAGCTCTTTTCACCTGACTCATAAAATATGAAAAGATTGCCGAGAAGTTGGCCTCTCCAGCTCGTTAAAGCTACCGGGAGTGCTATCCCTCCTCTAGATTTTAATCTTTTTGGACCTGAGGGATTATTACACAAAAAGATCGAGCGCTTTTTTTGTTTGGCTCATTAAAATTACCAAAAATCCATCCCTTTCGTATTATTTTATACTTTTTCAAACTTAAGGGATTATATGACGAAAAATGATTATTGGATTTTCCTTTACGTCCCTTCCAGAATCTCTAAAATTGAAAAGGATTGAGTTATCTTTGTCGTTAAACTCGTTAAAACCAAATAGCGACAAACTTGTCCATACAAACAAGAACGAGTTTCACTATCGCTAGGCTCGTTAAAACATAGCGACGGGTTTGCCCAAAGGGAAAATTATAGAACAAGCATATGTTATCCTCCTCAAGCTTAATAAAAATAAAGAGGTACTGGTCAGCAATGACTGGGGAAAAATTGGGAAGAAAACTTGAAGAAACTTTATTGGTAGCAAGTCGCTCTTGAACATGACACTTTTACTCTGCATTCGAGTTGGGTTGGGTTATTCCGTTCATCAGTCATATCACCATTGGTCCATCGCACCATCCATATTTGGGGTTAATGCTACCAGTCCATGTCAGTGTCACCGGTATGTTCAAGAGAAGTCACTCAGAGAATTCACCTATGTCTCATATGCTACAATACATTCACGCTCCATTCTTTCATGACCGCCACCCTGAATCCTGTATCATCAGATCGTTTTCACCTCCAAAATCAATTACTCCATTCCGTGTCGTAGATGTGGGATTCATTAAGGCCCTCCTATGATGGGTCGCTTCTTGTCGACATCAGCTCATTATCCAAGAAGTTGACTTAGGGACAACCCTTTCAGTACTTTGAAGCTTGCATGCCTCAATGGCAAGTTTCTCACTTCCGGCGACAGGTTTACATTAATGGCCTTCGACCGAAAGATTTTGCGTGGTGTTCGGCGCCAAGTCCCTTTTCACACCACGCGAATTGTACTGTAGTACCTTGAGGGTCATCATCATTATCAGTGATTCCTCTCACACTTGTTAACAGCTTACATCATTGGCTGGTAGTCAGGTGATGTATTTCCATGTTCGACTCCAGAACATCTTTCACATGGATCAACTTGTACTCTGAGTGAATATTGGATGAGTTTGAAGACCCCGGATCTAGTTGCATCCATCTGGGCTGCGATATATTAATTAAAATAAATACATTAAATGTACATCATTGCTGCACAGATGATCATCCGAATCAAAGGATGATGACTCTATCAGAATCATCAGTCTTCCACACAGATGGTTGTCTGTCTTATGTACATGAAAATGAATTTATAAAGCTGAGCATGGGAATGCCTGCCTCAGCTAGATCATGAAAAATATTATGAAGATAATATATTGTATTGTATCTTATTACAGGTCGCCTTCCAGCTCGAAAAAACTTCAGATCCTCATGATAAAGCATTTCACCCGACATCAAAAGCTTAACAACCTCATGCTTTAGGGGGCAACGGTTATAGACATTTTTGGGCACTGCAACCCCAATCATACATGTCCATAAACCAAGGGCTCCTAAGTCCCTAAAAGTGTTGCTTCACACCCTAAAGGAACAAGGTCAGCTGATTACATCATCTCCCAGAAGTTCTCCACAGAAAACTGCTCAGAACTGGTCAAAGCAGGACCATACAGACTGCCCAGTGCAGAGAGTACGATGCATCCCACCTGCTCAGTGTAAAATGTGCGATGCATACTGGAAAGCCCTTCTGTAGGGTACGATGGGTGAGAGTAGACAAATGGTAGAGACAATTTGCAAGGTGGATCATCATGGAATCTTCTAGAAACTTCTCTTGTGACACTTGCCTCTCTGAATTCACCTAGGGATGAGTAAGAGATCATCAATCTCCAAGTGGAATCAAGAACTATCAGAGAGAGGACACTAATAAAAATCCCAGAAGCTAACTCACCCCCTGCAATCATTTATATATGGATCCCTCATCCAAAGATCCAAAGGCTGGAATTTTGTATCTTGTAAGGAAGTGTTGTTGGTTTCTTGGTGGAATATCATAGTGTTGGGTGATCTAAGCTTTTCATGAGGTGAAGAAGGGTTTTCATGCTGGGAGGATGACGTTGTGTCAGAACAATTGGTTGTAATTTTCTTTTCTATTCTTGATATTAATAAAGCTATTCAAGTTTTCCTCCACATTCTTGTATGTTTGATGATATATGCATTTGTGTGGTCAATATATATCTGGTCCTATATTGTTTATGATTGTATATCTCTGTTCTTCGATAGTATTATGCTGGTTTGATTCCACAAGTTCTCTTTGACGCTGGGTAGACAAAGGCAAAGCGACAAGGATCTGTCAGAAGGGAGAGGAACCAAGCAAGGAACTAAGCGCAAGACTGAGGTTGGTGTCCTTTTTTCTCCTCTTATCTACTTCTCATAAACGAAAGTGAAAGTAGTTTTAGTTTGTTTGTTTCTAAGATAGCTACCAGTCATAATGGGACTAGTAGCTCTGAGTGGACACTAGATTTCCCGATAACAAACCTGCACAAAGCACAACCACATATCAGCAACTAGACATGCATGCATCCACAAAAACAAAGTCATGTAGCAGAAGGAAAGGCCACAACACCTCACAGCAAATGCATTCGACTTCCAGGTAAGTGTCTAAACTCATTCCTCTGTTGCATCATATGATTTGAAAACTGCATGGACAAATGAGATGGTTATGACTAAGCAAAATTGGTGGCCAGCTAACTAGCCACCTTCGGCTAGTTCAAACAGCGCTCAGTGGGTGCACTCAGCACGTGTGTTTAGTCAACTCACAGAAATCTCAAAGCAGGTAGTGGCAGTGTCCAACACGAATGATGGAAGTGATTACAGGCATAAAAAATGAAGTTTCATAATGGCACTGGAGTAGGGAACAACGGTCCAGATGAGGATAACCTACCCATCCTGCCACCTCACCTCGTCATCACAGATCACGCCATCAGATTAAGTACATTGCGGTAGAAGCCTCCACCGCCTTTTGTTTTCATTGGCATCGATGAGTTCTGTTAGGATATTCCGACACATAGGAAATAGTTAAGTTCAACTTGGTCTAGTATAGAGTTAGGTATAGAGTTAGGTAAAGTGTGTTTCTTTACCGTTGTACATTTTGTAACTTACAATCCGACGGTCACGATATGCAGTGATCCGACGGTTCACTCTCACCTCGGTATTACCGACACTTGATCCGTGGCTTGACACCCGATTGGTCCATGAGTTCTATTTAAAGCGCATGGAGGGTCATTGTTCGGGTAATCCGTGCATGAGAGAAGCTTATGTAAATTTTCCTTCTTTGATTAATAAATTGCCTGTAGTACCCACGTTGGGACAGGCCGTGGACTGTTTCCCTCTTTGAGGGTTTTAACCACGTCAAAAATACTGGTGTATTGATCTGTGATCTGGTTGTGAGCGGTGTCCTTTTGGTATTCTTTCTGAGGAACTTACCCTGTAAATTCCTACATGGTATCAGAGCTATTTGAGGGCCGCGTCCGTTGGTGATCCAAATCTGAAGCCGGTAGAACTGCATGCGGCTGTCGTTTCCTAGATCTGCTGTTTCTGACTGCTTTCGGGCCGAGAGGACTGCTCTGTTGCGTTCGGAGCATCTTTTCCAGTGAGGAACCCCTTTCATTTCACGCGAAAAGGTTTCCGGTAGCCCTAGCTACGTCATTTTTCAGATCGGGAGGTATACAGTGTTTTTTGCAGTTTACTGTTATTTTCTCTCTGCTTATTTCGGTTTCAGTTTATTTAGCCTTTTTTTTAACCGGATCTATACCTTTCATTTTTGCGTATGCTCTTTGCCCTGCGACTCTGTGCGATCTGGGCAAATCAGAAATAGAAAGGAAGGATTTTTCTCATGCGTATGCTCTTTTCCCTGCACCTTAGTGTGATCTCGGAAAATCAGAAACATTGAGAAAAATATTTAGTTTTTCGGCTAAAGCTAACCTTGAGATTTTTTTTTTAAATTTCTAGTTTTTTGGCTAAAGCTAACTTCGAGCTGCAAGGTTCGTTTTTCTTTGCATATTCGTGTTGGGTTTTGTGTTTTGTGTTTTGTAGGGAAAAAGAGCTTTCTCAAGGCAAGCACGCAAACCAAGGCCCCCCCCCCTCTCTCTCTCTCTCTCTCTCAAATTTTTTGTATAGATCAATTGGTTCAAAGCTATTTTAAGAGAGTAGAGGTCTTGGGTTCAAGTCTCCATTTTGTGGGGGCGGATTTTTTCATTCCCGCACATTCGCGCACTTTGCCGGCAACGTCAACAATTTTTTTTTCAAAAAGCCATTACTTCTTCATCCGGAAGCCTTTTTCAGAGCCGTTTTTTTTAAAACTGCCTATTTTTTTGAGATCTATCCATTGGAACACTTACTTTCAGCATCTTCAGCTTCAGTTTTAAAAAAAAAATGGAAAGTCCATGCCAAGTCATTCTTGACAGCACTAACTACTTCCAATGGGTAGCCTACATGGAAGATTTACTTAGAAGTAAAGGTCTCTTCAGAATAGCCACAGACCAAGAGAAGAAACCAAAAGATGAAGACAAGGCTGCAAAATGGGAAAATAGACAAGATCAAGCACGTGGTTTGATAGGGATGTCTATTTCTCCTTATCTTAGATTCCACATTGCAGAACTTGAGACTCCTCATGAAGCATTAGAAAAACTCGCTAAAGTTTTTGGGATTAAAAATGAAATTAGAGCCCATCAACTTGAAAATGAGTTGCTTACTTTGGATCCTAATAATTTTTCTTGCATTGAAGATTTCTTGTCCAAATTCAAGACCCTTAAATATCTCTTGGAAGGTGTTAAATTTAAGAAAGAAGATGGTAACCTTATTTATTCCATCCCTACTAAGTTGGGACCAGCCTACTCTGTATTTGTTTCCACTTTCCATTCTACAAGGGAAGCTTTCATTTGTCAAGGAAAAGACTACAAGGCCCCTTCCTTTGACTCCTTTTGTGATTCCTTAATAAGAGAACAAGAAAAACTCTTACACCTTGGTCTTCTTAATCTTGGAAACTCTTCCACGAAAGCGTTAGCCGCCCAGCAGCAACCAAATTCAAAGAATCCTAAGAAGTCATATCCTCAAAAGAATGGTCCTAAACCAACTCAGCCTCAAAATGAAAGATCATTTCAGCAAAATGATAAGACCAATAAAAACAAATGGAAGAAGACTGATAGACATTGTAACTTTTGTAATTGAGATGGCCACTTAGAATCTAAATGCTTCAAGAAGATGGTGCCGTGGAAGCTAGTAAGGAAGCCTTGTGGCTTCGTCAGATCCTATCAGAGTTTGGCTTTGAGCAGCAGCATCCCACCACACTTTGGTGTGATAATCAAAGTGCCATTCAGCTATGCAAAGATCCAGTCCAGCATCAGCGCAGTAAACACATTGAACTACACATGCACTTCATCAGAAAGCTCATTCATGACCATGTTCTTGAAGTGCAATATTGTTCAACAGATGATCAGGTTGCAGACATCTTCGCAAAGGCTCTCACAGAGGCGAAGTTCACTAAACTTCGATATATGCTTGGAGTTCAGGAAGTTGTCACTAAGGGGGGATAGGCTCTAGTGCCTCCTTCCTTCTCCTATTGTGTCATATTTGTAAATCCTTCAATCCTATCCCAAGTTGTTCTTAAGGGGGGATGTTAGGATATTCCGACACATAGGAAATAGTTAAGTTCAACTTGGTCTAGTATAGAGTTAGGTATAGAGTTAGGTAAAGTGTGTTTCTTTACCGTTGTACATTTTGTAACTTACAATCCGACGGTCACGATATGTAGTGATCCGATGGTTCACTCTCACCTCGGTATTACCAACACTTGATCCGTGGCTTGACACCCGATTGGTCCATGAGTTCTATTTAAAGTGCATGGAGGGTCATTATTCGGGTAATCCATGCATGAGAGAAGCTTATGTAAATTTTCATTCTTTGATTAATAAATTGCCTGTAGTACCCACGTTGGGACAGGTCGTGGACTATTTCCCTCTTTGAGGGTTTTAACCACGTCAAAAATACTGGTGTATTGATCTGTGATCTGGTTGTGAGCGGTGTCCTTTTGGTATTCTTTCTGAGGAACTTACCCTGTAACTTCCTACAAGTTCTTGGCTGCAACAACTCACCTACCATCTTCAGAACATTGAAACAGTCGCTCTCTGCCAGTTTTCAAAACCTTCCCACTTATTGAGTTGTACAGAAGCATTATCACATTCTACAGGAGCAGAAACACAGTCTACAAGAGCCTTTCTACAGGAAGCCCAGAGAGCAGCTCCGCAAAGGGAAAATTCGAGATATTTTTTCCAAATTTGAGCTTGAAAACTGTAGGCTTAGAGAACCCACTCTGCATTTCATATATCTACAAAAGGTGGTGGGATTCGAAGCGAAGAATTGAGTTGAATAAAAAGAAAAAGTGAAAACATAAGTCTGCCTGTGTTTTTTGAAATATATATATATATACAGTATCTCCATTTTACTCTCTGCACTGAAATTCTGTGTCTTTCTCCTCTCTGGTATTCTCCTGTATGAAGAAGTGATGCAATCGTGGGAAATTAAGCCCGTAAAATAGTGAATTTGCATTGGGTGGTCTCTTTATTTTATGAGGAAAAAACATTTTTTTATATACTCTCTGTTTTATGAAGATATTGTTCCCCTCAAAAGCCCAAGAAGTAAATTAAGGTTGAGAATAGGGTTTGAAGGGCAGCAAAACTACAACTTGTTTTTGTTAAAAATAAGGAACAAGAAAAACTTTCTCTGGTTCCAGCAAGAAAACCTCAGTTGTTCCTCTGTTTGCAGGTTTGAAATTTGTTGCCTTCCTCCTCACCTGAGAATTTCCAGCAATATTTGAACATCATGACAGGGGGTTTTATGAGGAAGGAGCCTTTGAATTAAACTAAACTGCATGAACACCCAGAAGTTGTAGCCTCTTTACCAGGACAAATTGGATGCCTTTCTTTGAAAAATTTCATGGGTATGATGAGGAAGTCACAGAGGAATTTTTATTGTCTTTAAAACCTCACTCAAAAACCCATGCCACAGTCAGTTTCAAGGGTCTAACCATAGAACTTACACCAGAGTTTATCAGTAGGATTACAAACCTCCCTTTTGGACTCCCTTGGAGCATAGAAGAAAAACCACTGGGTCAAGTGGCCAAGAAGACATTTTTCCAGCCTAATGAACATCTTGTGGAGGATAAGAATGGCATCAAGAGGACAGGTATACCTTACCCATGGGGTGAAGTCAGTTATCAGATCATGAAATATATCTCCTGTGAATGAAGATACATCATATTCTATGGATATCATTTCAGACTGTACATCAACTAAGATATGGCATGGACCTTCCTGCATCCAGAAAACTTAGTATTCCATATTTTCTCCTCCAATCCATAATAGAATCTAGCACCAAATTGAAGGCAGGGGTTCCAGACCAATTGACTCACCATGAGCTAATTAAATTGCTGGTGGAGGATGCACTGCACACTTTCACAATCCCCATAGCCTGGGATATTTTTAGGAACATGACTAAAGAGGATGATATAAAAACTCTCACTAATGACCTTAGTCCATCTGGAAGTGAAGAAGAGGAACAAAAAGGGGAAGCTGAGAAGGAAATCCATGAAGAAGAAAAGAACACTCAATTTGAAGAAGAGGAACCCCACACAGAAGATGAGGAGGAAACAGAAAAAGAGGAAAAGACCAAAATAGAGAAAGAAGAACTTGAAATAGAGGAGGAAATCAAAACAGAAGATGAGAAAGAAGAACCTAACACAAAGTAGGAAATCAAAACAGAAGATGAGAAGGAAGAACCTGAAACAGATAAGAAAAGACTAGAGCAGAAAGGAGGAAACCTAGAACAGAAAAGAAAAAAAACTAAGCCAGAGAAGAAAAAGACTAAAGAAAAGAAGGCAGAAACTAAACAAGATGAGAAGAAAACCAAAATAGATTTTGAGGAAGCAAAGCTACAAGAGGCAGAGAAGATAAAAGAAGAGGAAAGCGAGGAAGAAGAAAGACAACAGTGGGAGGAGGTGGATAGAAAGGAAGGATTCCATGATAAAGAAAAGGATATCACATCAGAACCATGGGATGTCAGGGAATCCATCAGAGCTATCAAGGATGAAGAGATAGATTAGTTGCTCAGAGGATGAGCAACACCTTAAGTAGGGGGGTGATGGTGAGCCCCAGAAATGGGTAATTATATGGGCTCATTTTACCTCTTAATTTGACTTAATCCACCATTTTGATTATTTTATTGCATGTTTTTTATTATGTTAATGCTAATAGATTGAATTGGGTTAGTCATTATGCCAAAAAGTCTAATGTGTGCTTTATGCAGATTTTTTGTCAATTTTGAGACAAAATCAAAGGTTTAATGAGCATTTGGCAGCCAAATTCGAGGAAGAAGAAGGGAGAGGATTTGTAGGAGGGTGTCCCCTTCATTTATGAACACTTACCTCAAATTCTCCATTAGAAATTCAGAGCACAAAGGTCCACTTTCCAAGGGGCAGCCGAGCAAGTAAAGAAGGACTGTTGTTTATCTCCAGTTCTCGGAAGCCGAGCTCCTTGATTTTAGGAGGGATGTTGGGGGAATCCACTAGTATAAACAGGAGAGTTAGGTGCTCAATTTTTTTAGTTAGATTTTAGCCAGTTCTTAGTACATTTTCACACTTTTATGTAGCCTTTTACTCAGCTCATTTTCGAGCTCTTTTTGAAGACAATTTATGTGATGTAACTGTTATTTTTTGATAAATGAAGATGAAACAGTTTTTGAACCAACACTGATCTTCTCCAAAGGGCTAAAGCTCTTGGGTTAGGGCCCAAACCAAGCTACCCAACACCTCCTTTGTGTATTTATACGTTTTTTCTTTCATTCATGAGATAATTTTTGTTGTTTAAGTTCATCTTGCTTTGTTAAATTAGGTTGCTTTTGATGGTTAGAATAGTTGTTTTTGTTTCAAGTTGTTTAGGTAAGTTTCTACGATGACAGAATAAGATTCAAAAAGGCCAACAATAGGTCTTGATCTCCTTTCTCCCTTCCTGGGACTATGATTTGAGGTCAAGGCACTACTGTTGCCACCAAAAACATAGTTTTCGCTCTTACATGCAACTGCTAGTGTGATAACTTGATTTGGAAAAGTTGATATTGGTTCAGATTTAATTGCTTAGATCATTCCATGTTATTTTACCATAGTTCTCTCGCATGATTTTCTGTTCATAAGGTACTGTTCAGCATTTTCTGGTTATTATGTCAGAAATTAGGTTAAGATAGACAAAACTCTACTTTTAGTTCTTTCTATGGTCAGTTTTGCTAAGTGCATGTGCAAATCTCTTGTAGGACATCTCAGCTCAACATCCCTCCATCAAAAAGCTAGCACCAAATCACTTATCCAAGATTTCCCAACTCATTCACCACATTTCACCAATCTGCCCTAATTTCTGCGTTTTTCCATAAAGTTGCTTTCTTGCCCCTTGAACAAATCCAACCATATCCTTCGTCCCTGATCTTCCTTGACAAGTTATACACCCCCCAACACCTTCATCCATCCTTCATTTTCCCTCTCCCATCATTTTTCCACCTTCAAACCTTCAAAAGCCACTTTCGGCCTCCTCCTATAGATCCTCCTGCAGAACCTCCTGTAGATCCCCTGCAGCCTCCTATAGAATTTCCTGTGAGTGATTTCTCGAAGTCTGATCGCAATGGAAGTCTTCACAAGGGTACTAGGGGTTTCTTAGGACCCCACCACACCTTCCTCACCTTCTACAAAATCCAACTCCATCTTCCTTTGCCACCAAACCTCTGCAGAGCCACAATGAGTCAAAACACAAGCATAATAATTCCACATAAAAATGCTCAAAAGTACAAAAAGATGATTTCTTCTCATTTCTCTTCAGAAGTAGCTTGAATAAATGCAATTTACCTTTTCAATAGTTGATCGCACCCATTTCAGTAGTTTCCATTTCCTTTCTCGCAAAACTAGGGTTAGTGGGTAAACTAGCGTTTGCTAGGGTTTTCATTACATTTTAGTTTTCCTTCTCTTTTTGCAAGTAGAATAGCCTCCTTCAAGTTAGCTTTCTTTCATCACAGTTAAAAGCTTTTCCTGAGAATTCATAAAACTTGTCTTAAGCTCCTATTGAACTTGTGCCAACTGATCAAGTGGCAGCTTGTAGTAAGAGCTAGTACTTGTGCATACAGCACCGTCGCTTCCAAGTTTGTTATGAACTACCAGGCTCCTCAACCAATTTCTTTATTACTTTCCTTGCGCTAGCAGTCTATAGCTTCTGCTGAGTTTCCTGCATATTAGCCAACTTTCCTTCTGTTATCACTCAGGTTGTTCCCTTTGACTCCTAAGGGAATACGACCGAGGTAACCACAAACCAATCTTTGGATTGCAGGTTCTAGCCTACCTGCAATCAGAGAGGGCTCTCTCTTTCTGATTTAGCTTTGTTTTGGGAATTTTAGGCTAGCTATGAAACACTGAATTTTGTTTTAAGTTTGGTTGAATGATATCTTCTAAAAGAGGGGCATGCCATATTGAGAGAGTTTTATTCCATTGGGCAATGGGAGTCCATGATTGTGCATCGCTTAGAGTATGTGATAAAGATAGTGTCACTGTAGAGCCAGACAGGTATTCATGAAACAAACATTCGATTTAAAGGAAAAACATTATGAACTCACACAATGAAAGGCAATGAAGATTTCTTTCACTGTGAAATTGAGAATAAAGGGTTGAATGCTATTCAAGAGAAATTAAGAATTCCTGAATAGATTTCACCATGGAAAAGTTAGAGTAAATGGGAGCATTTAAGAATTCCACATTTATAACTAGTTCTGAAGAAAACATAATTAGCAACAAAGATTGAGTTTAAGGTGCCTCTATGGACAAATCCTGAACTATTCTTTTTCCTTATTGCTAAGATTATTAAACATAGAGCATAGATGGGTTCTGTAAACAAAGAAAAGACAAAACACGGTTCAGAAAAACTTATTGCATCATGAGATAACACGGGAATCCTGCAGTAGCCAGCAATCTCATCACAACATGTCCAAGAAAAGCCAAATTGAGAAAACTAACAGCTTCTTGTATTCAACTCTGAGAAGATACAGCAGAGCTCTCCAGAACAAAATCAACAACCACAAATAAGTTATGCGTGGGGATATATATACAAAAGTGTTTCACAAAATATCTGAAAGATGAGTCATTAACTCATAAATTTCTTACCAACTTTCCAAAAATAGTACATACAACAGTTATTGATATTAAAATAGACAAACAACAGTTATTCATTTCTCTCAGAGTTCTTTGACTTTACAACCAACTGGGTCGGCCGAGTGCTTTGCATCGATTTCGAGGAATTTCGCCTTTTGCTGCCTTGTCACGGCGCGACTGCTTTTGCCCCGTCATCTGTACTTGTTCATTTGTGCCAAGTCACTATTCTTGTTATCCAGCTGCTCTTCCTATTGCCGCCCAGGTAAATTGAACATGTGAGTCATTTGAAAATGCTGACTCGAGATTCATAAAAAAGACTTCAAACAAAACTTGATTTATCAAAGTAATGTTTCTATCACGCCTCTCCACTAATCTTCAGTACGCAATTGGTGTCTCTGTATTTTAATCAGAGTCTCATTAGCTTCAGTGTATTTGTAGTAATTTGGAGGCACTTCAAAAAGGTGCTTGATCTCATGCTCAATAAAAAACAAATTTTCTAACTTCTCATAGAGAGTCTGCCCAGATGGGGGCCCTGTTTCCTCTGAAATGTTTGCGGATGCTATTATTTGATTTGTTGCATAATTGTTGACCCTCTTGGCATAATGTTCATGTGATAATAACCTTCCTGCACTAATTACCAAGCTGGGGAGACCTCTGTTATGCAATGCTGTGATTTTTGCAATAAATTCATTTACCTCTGTTTGCATTTCTTGACACTTTTTGTCTAATGTCTGCACATAATTCCTCAAGGTAAGCACCCTATTTATTAGTAAAATGGTATCAGCCCTGTTTCTGATACCCATTCCTGCTAGCTGAAGGCTAGTGCCATTGTTAAGGACTTGAATCATTCTGTTGGCTATTTCAGGCATATTCCCTAGGGATGCCCAGGCTCTTTGATTTTCTGATTTGGCCCTGCTTAGGAGATCCATTTGCTCATGGATAGTTTCAATGGACTGCCATTGGTCTGTAATGGATTGACCAATGTTGGCCCATAGAATCTTCTTGATTTCACTTATAGTTTTGTCTAGAGTAAGCTCTTTTTCTAACTCCTTTATCCTTTTTTCAAGAGCTCTTATCTCTCTTGCCCTTTCAACCAAATTCTGCTTGGATTTGTCATATTTTTCTTCAAGCTTGGCTAACTTTTCTTTAGCCTCTTTTAGTTTAGGCATCTGTACTTCTAGAGCTTCAAGATCCTTCATCATATTCTGCATGCTGAGGCTGGGTACTTGTTCTGATGCTGCTACCTGTGTTGTCACTTCCAGTGATGGTGCTGAGCCTGAAAGGCCTGCCTCTGATGTTTGCCCGGTGGGAGGAGCTGGTGGAGTTATTATTTGAGGAGTATCCTCAATATTTATGGTTGCTTGTGGTGGCTGAAGTGCTTGCTCTTCTTGCCTTTGCTTTAGGGTCGCCTCCAAAGCACCCTCTGTCTCTATCAGCCTCTTATGTAGGGCTAAGAGCAAAGCAACCACATCTTCATCTTTCTTTTGCTGGGAAACACCTTCAGTCTGAGGGTGAAGGGTAGGTGGTAGCTTAATTTGCTTTCTTAAAGCTACTATGTCTTCATCTTTTTTCTTCATTAATGCCTGCACACCCTTACGGTCATTTGGATCATGTCCCAGCTCTATAATAATTTCTTCCAAGGACTTGATTCTATTGTCCTTGGCTTGAGATGAAGCCTTCTCTAATTCTAACTGGGCAGTAGTGTTATGTAGAGAATTTTGCAATCTGTGTGCTAATAGAGTTTTATCAGCCAATGTAGAATAGACCATCTCCCCTGTTTGCTTGTGTAGCTCGATCTGGTCCATGGGGTGGATGTCTTTGGCAAACACTTCCAAGTTAGTTCTGATGTAGTCTGCAGCTGACTGAGGTTGCTGTATGGTAGGTCTAAAATGACTGAGAATCATCTTTCCTTCTTGAATATCATAGGCTGACATGAGCCTTTCTTGATTGGTTGGTGCCATTCTGAGCAGCTGGTTATAGAGCTTGTATCTAACTGGCTCATTTCTTGCTTTTATGTTTGTGAACTGCTTTTTGATGCTTGATTCTGATCTTAATTGTTGCCCTGAGGAGCTGACCTCCCCTCCTTGCTGTCTCTCTTGCTTTTGCTGAAAGGAGCTGGCTGATGATTCTGTGGTAGGAGGACCCATGCCCATAGTTGGTCTGTCAGGCATTTCCTCCTCAGAGAAAGGATTAAGTCTTTGCGTTTTCTCACCTTGCTGATCTGTTGAAGTGGTAGGAGGAGTCTCCTCTTGTCTATCCCTTTTCTTCTTTCTTTCCTCATTTGCTGGTGTTTGTAAAACTGTAGCTTCAACTGTTGTTTCCTGCATTAGAGGTATTTTTTCTTGAGTTTGCTGGTTTGTGGAGGCAGGTTGCTCAGGCATTTCCTCTGGTTGCTCCAAATTGGGGAGTGGATGTTCTTGTTGTATTTCCTTTTCTTTAGCTATGGTTGCTGCTTGGCCAGCTGCATGGGCAAACTGCTGGGGAACAGTGGAAGATGAGGCACTTTCTCCAAGATGCCGAGGGGCTGGGGAGCAAACCTGTCCAAAATATTCCAAGTCAACTGCTTTTTCTAATTACTTAATTGCTCTTTCTGCTAATTCTTCTTCAGAATAATTCTCCACTAATGTGCCTTCTCTCCACTCTAGTTGGTTAGCATATTTTTCAATTTGTGGAATGCTAATGTGATCATAGGTAGCAAGCCTATACTTAATTCTTCAGAGGCTTATGAAATGATTAGGGTCATATGGTGCCCAATAGAAGCTTGTTTTGAGCTGGAAGCTTTTTAGGATCTTGTCTGCCTCTTCCCAAGCTTCTTCCCTCTTATTAAAAATGAATGGACCCAGTTGGTGCTTAATTTTCAGCTGTGCTTTCTTATTTTTTCTATGGAAGTGTACCATGTCTAAATTTCCAAATTGCCGAAAGTACTCTAGGGCAAAAAGTCTCATGGGAACATACTTTGGCAGTCTGTATGGGGCTAGCTCATAGCCATATACTCTGATTAATGTGTGGTCTTGGTAGAAGTACCAATCTCCAATGCTATAGTTCTTTGAAAGATGGAGGATCTTCTGCATTTCATCGGTGAGTCTAGGAGGAGTAGAACTCAACAGTAGGGACGAGGCTAGATGAATGAACAGATCAATGAACTCACAGTTGTTGTATGGAGAGTAAAAGATATGGTGACAGACTGGTGTCCAGAATATCACTGACCTCCTGTTTCCCTTTGCATCCAGCTTCTTGAAGAAAATAGGGAAACTGTCAGGCTGATTGTATAATATCAAATGATATATGTACGAGGTATATTTGAATACTCTGTCTCTCTCCAGACTCATGAATTGCTCATGAATTCTATCAGCAATGAATGTGGCATAATCATACTGGACAATAGGGGGCTGTCCTGGAGTGAAAATGGATAGCATTACCAAGATAACCTCATCAACATACTCACTAGTATTGAATCCTAAGATGCAGGATATCATGTCTACTAGCAGTCTCCCTATTTCATTGAACCAGACATGTAGATTAGGAGGAGGTTGCCAGGGCTGGTAATCTGGGAGCATGAACAATTGGCCAATCCTTGTGACCTCTGAGCTGGGAAGCTTGGTACCTTGGTCTATCAGGTGTTGCATAGAAAGAGCAGTCAATGGTTTTGATGATTGAAAACGAAGCATTTGGTTGATGGCTTCAGGGGTGATGTGGAATAAAACAGAGCCTGAAGGACTAAGGACAACCCTTTGATTTGGATCATAATTTGCACAACATTGGTGAATCAAGTCAGGGAAGACATTCACTTGTGGAAGATAATAGATGGGCAAGTTGGACTCCCAGATACCCATGTCATCAGTACCGCTTCTGTGTTTCCTCTTTAGCTCACAAACGGTTTCTATGTGATATTTGTTGCTTATTTCAACCGTTTCCTTCATTTGATAATCCCTGTCAGCAAGGGCCAACCATTCTAGGCTCTTATGTGGGGCATTCAGGGGTGCAATATTCAATGCCACAGGGGTCTCCATTGCTTAGTTGTCACTTGGAGTTGAATTGTGCTTTGGTTTAGCAAAGCTAGAACTGAACAGTAAATTATGGTCGATGAAATAACTTGCAGAGATGAGGATGAAGGTGAATTGGGTTAACAGAGTGAAAATGCCACTGAAAGAGGTGGAAGGGGTGAATTGTAATCCAGCGGGCTGCCTTGCGAAGTGGAATGTGTTTGCTAACGGATTTGAGTTGGAAATGGAGCAAGAATTGTGAGGATGGAGCAGAATGGGACCCGGGACCCCCTTTCAGATTTGCTCTGGTTTAATTTGGTAATTACAGGGTCTGAGAACACAGGGAATTTGACTGTTTGCTTAGAATTTCTTAATACAGGGAAACTGGAAAACTAGGTTGCGCAGAGGAAACGGTAAATACCTGATAATTATGAGGCTTGGGGTGTCGACAGTGGTGAATCCACAGTGGCAGTAGCTCAGGAGTTCAATTCTGGAGTTGGCGGACAACAACGTGAAAATAGCATGCAGGTGGTAAAGCGCTCGTCAAATGAAAAAGTGAGAAAAATCGTGATTTTGCGCAAAATATGGAAAAAATGAGATTTTTGGTGCCTTTTTAATAAATGACGTCAGCATGATGTCACTGGTCAGGTCCAGGTACGGCAGGTGATGTGGCAATGCATGACTGGGGTGACGTGGAGGGATGACGCGGCGGCCACGTCAGATAGACAACGAAATGGGAGTTGACACGACTGTTGATGTAATTATGACGCAACGATGACATGGGCGGAAAAGAAACAGTGGTAAGCAGTTTTATCAGACTGCTTGTGGTACGGGTCTGGTATTTGTCAGAGGCCGCCCGATTCAATAAGAAATGGACGCACGTCCCTGGCAATACGTCAGCAGTCTGACAATTTCGGGCGCTAACGGTTGGACAGAGGAGGGGTTCCGAAATGCCCGATGACCGTCAGATGGGAGGGCCCAGATCTGACGGTAGACGGGAGACGAAACAGTGAGGGCGATTACGGCAGGACCCGGCCAATATTTAATTATTTTTCTTTTTTCGGTAAAACGAGCTGAGACATAAGAACTTTGGATAAATGATAATTGTGGGTTTTGTGAAAATTTACATAATAAACGGGGAAAACATGACATTACAGTTTATAAGGTGGGTAAGGGTTATTAAATCAACCAGGTGTTAATTTAATTCCCGATTATAGTATGAATAGATATTTACATGGGACTCCAACTTCATCACACTTCCAAACTTTGGGATATATGGCTAAACTTCCCAAGGGGAGGATATGTACATATTTTTGGGACTTTTACATAAAATGCTATAATAATAAGGGAAGGGGAAAACTTAGGGAGCTATATAGTAAGTTTAGAAGTTAATATGAATTTGGGATGTGAAAGAGGAATTGGGAGCTAAGTTTAAGGAGTAAACTTAGGTTTGGAAGCAGATGAGAGTGGGAAATGATTTTACACAGGAAATGTGGCTTTCTTGTGTGATGGAAACCAACTCTTTGACTTGATGTTTTTCAAAACAGAAAGTGATAGCAGGACTTTGTTGGGAATAACCCAATGGTCCATGGAGGGATGTTAGAAAGAGGTTTTATGGGGAAAAAAGGGGAAATTAGACATGCTTCCATATTTTGTTATCAAAATGCTGAATAGACAGCTCTGTTCTTGCCAATATAAACTTTCTTTGTCAAGCTAACACATGAAGAAAATTAGGCTTCGGCAACCCTTGTCTACCTACCCATCTTAGTACCTAGCATTTTTTGTTATTTCAGGGAGGGTGCACTTAGACTTGCAAACCCTCAATTGATCTTTTCTTTTTCTTTTAAAATGATTTGCTATCTAAAACTACCCTTATCACATCCAAGGGCCCAAATTAAGCAGTTGGGTGCCTTTGTTCTCTACCTAACTACTGATCTGCCATGCTTAAACTGTTTGGACAGATTCTCTTTCTCTATTCTACAACATCAATTTAAACATGGCACTATCCAGATTACACTTTTGGATCACCCATCAACAAGTAGGACATCAACAAAATTGTTTACAAATGTGTTTTTACACACAAATATGGGACCTTTGCATCATCAAAGCAGAACAGATTTGGAATTTCCCCTGCCAATCATGATATATGAAACCTATTGGTATAGGAGGCTAACAGTGGCTCCACTTGGGGATGGTTTTTCATATGAAAGACCAAGAACAATAGGTCAAAATGCCTTGGTCCTTGACCTTTGCCAAAATCTGGAACTTTTGCTTTCTAGATGACCAAAACTGGAGCTTTGCAAGGCAAAACAAAAGATCTTGAAGTAGTACCTTTTCCCTTGATCATTCCCAAAATTTTGTGAAACTAGAACTCTATTTGCCTGCTGAAAATAAACTACTAAAAACAACTATTAATGTACAAGGCAGCCTTGGGTTATATACATGGAAAGTACTCAAAATAGTGCTTTAACATTTGGCCATTTACAGGGCCCTCTTCAACCTCAGTGCCATCCAGATTTTTTAAAAAATATGTGTTGTTTCCTTGCACTGCTTGAATAACAAAGGGCCCTCTCCAGAGGGAATCAAATTTGTCATGTTTTCCCTTGTCCTCTCTTCTTGAATCCCATTTAAGCACATTATTCCCAATGAAAAAATGTTCTGCTTTGGTTCTTTTGTCAAAGATTTTCTTGAGTTTCTCTTGTAAAACCTGAACTCTGTTGTACACTTGGTCTCTAGTCTGCTGCAAACAGATAGTTTGGTTAATTCTTCTTTGTATATCATTGGGCTCAGCTAGAACTTCTTGAAGTAACTTGATGTCAGGAACCCCTAGTGATGAGGGAAACTTGGCCTCCATACCATAAACCAACTCATATGGGCTGGTCCCAATAGATCTCTTGGTCGTCAATCTGTCTACCCACAAGGCATTTACAAGCTTTTTGTGTCAATTTTTCTTGTTTTCCTCCAATATCTTCTTGATGATGTTAATAAGGCTCTTATTAGATGATTCAGCTAAACCATTGCCTTGAGGATAGTATGCTGTGGAGTGGCCCAAAGTGATATGAAACTTATGGCAAAAGTTGACCATTTTCTTGTATCTGAAGGCAGCAGCATTGTCTGTAATAATCTTTTCACGGCAACCAAATCTAGACAAAATATTAGTTTCAAGGAACTGAATGATAGTGGAGTCATTTGCTTGTCTGCATGGAACAACCTCAATCCACTTGGTAAAATAATCTGTGGCTGTTAGGATCCATTTGTGCTGGCCTGAAGATGAAGGATGAATTTCCCCAATAAAATCTAAGCCCCATTGTTGAAAAGGCTTCTCTGTTGAAATGGGCTTAAGGGGTAATGGCCGTAATTTTCTTTTGCCTTCAAATATCTGACACTTATGACATGAAGTAACAAATTTCTTGACATCTGCAAATATAACAGGCCAATAGTAGCCAACCCTTAATATCTTATCCATAGTGGATTTCCAATACAGATGTCCTCCACAATCCCCTGCATGAAAATCTCTCATAACATTGTCAGTTTGATTCATAGTTAAACAATTAAGCAATATACCTTCATTCTTAAAAATTTAGAAGCTTTCATTCTTAAAAATCTTCTTTTAGTTCTGGACAACCCTGGGGGAGCACACAGGTTTTGCAATATATAACAAATATCAACATACCAGGGGGATTGTTCAAAGGCTATATTGATCTGTGGAGTTGCCAGCTCTGGTTCATTGTCTAGTTCATTGATGTCTAGGGCTTGAAAGTTTGTTTCAGACATTAATTTGGCTAAACCCTGTCCTTTTATCAGCTTAGTGTGTTTTATTTCAATATCATACTTAAGAATGCTAGCAATCCACTTGCCTCTTTTACCTTCTAGCCCTTCTTGAGTCAATATGTCTTTCACAATAGCATTTGGCACATAAGCAGTGACATGAGAGTATAGAATATAAATCCTAAAATCTTTGATGGCCTTAACCAGGACATAGGCCTGATTTTCCATGATCTGATACTTCAAGGGTGCATCTCTAAGGGCTCGGCTGAAAAAGGCAATGGTCTTCTCATTCCCTTGATCATCCTTTTGCAGTAAAATAGCAGCAATAGTATGTTGGGAGGCAAAGGAGAAAATAATGAAGTCCCTATCAAATTGGGGACTTGTAAGGACTGGGGTTTGAGTCAAGGCGGTCTTGATGCCCTCAAAGGCCTGTTTGGCCTCCAACATCCATTTCACTTTGGAATCTTTTTTCAACATGTGGTTTAGTAGCCTTATCAATTCTGCTAGGTTTGGGATGAATCTTCTTAAAAAGTTGATTTTTCCCAAAAAGGCTTGCAATTCTTTTATATTTCTCAGTTGTGGGACTTGTAGAATGGCTTGAATTATGTCCAGATAAATTCTAATTACCCCTTTTGAAATAATGTGGCCTAGCAATTTACCCTCCTCTAGACCAAACATAGACTTCTTGGGGTTTAAGGAAATGCCATATTTCCTACATGTCATGAATATTTTCCTTAGGTGTCTAAGGTGTTCTTGGTCTGATTTTGAAAAAGGGGTGAGGTCATCAAGGTAAACAACTAGGAAATCATGTATCTCCTTGGAAAAGGCAATATCCATTTCCTGTTGAAAGGTAGCTCCTGCATTTTTCAGTCCGAAAGGCATTTTGACATATTTAAATGTTCCCCACGGGGTTGTGAATGTTGTTTTATCCTGATCATCTGGTGGACCATTATTTGATTAAAGCCTAAAAAGCCATCAAGTAATGAAATTCTTAAAGCCCCCACCACTCTTTGGAGGATGTGATCCATTTTAGTTAAGGGGTAATTGTCTTTGAGGGATACTTGATTCAAATTTCTGAGGTCAACACAAAGCCTAATCTCACTTGTTTTTTCCTTATAGGGACAAGATTAGAAACCCACTATGAAAATCTAATGGGCGCTATAATACCTGCTTCAAACATTTTCTGTACCTCTATCTCAATCAAAGGGAGAAGAATTGGGTTAATTCTCCTTAGTTTCTGCTTGAAAGGCTTTTGATTTGGTTTGAGAGGAATAGTATGTTGAATGACTGAAGTATCATAGGATTTTAAGTCCTCATAACTCCATGCAAACACATCTTGGAACTCTTTAAAGAGGTCAACATACTTCAGCTTCTGATCAGGGGGCAAAGACTTTGATAGTTTTATTATCTTGGGTTTTTCAACTATTCCAATGTTGCATTCTTCAACGACAACATTTAGGGGCTGCATCTTTGGTTTCCTAGGAATATCATTGGAGTCAAAAATGTCTTCCAAAGGAGTCAAGCCTGTGGGTAAAATTTTTTCTTTTAATTCAATAACTTCAGACTCTGCCTTAGTTATTTCATCAATATTGATTCTTTTAAGCTCTTGCACATTCTTGTTATCAAAGGTCGTAGGATGCAGCATTTTACTTGCTGTTTGAGCTGATATGGTTTGTTGGTTTTGGTTCCTCTGCTGTTGTAGGTCATCCATAGTATCAGCATCAATATTTAAACCTGAAAATTCATGCTGTAAAGTTAGGAAGTTATTTATTTGTGCATCATTTTCAAAGACTTTCCAGTCTTTGACATTGTTTGGAACAACAGGTATGTGCTTTATCTCAGCTATGAAACAGTGATTAGGCTCAAAGGGCAATTTACAAGTGCTAGAAAAAGTGGCCAGACTGTGTGCATGGAGGTTATGAGTTCTTGATATCTTAGTAAGTTGGGATTCAGTGAAAGTGTCAAGTATTTCAGTTGCAGCAAATCTGTATCCTCTCAATCTATTGTCATTAGTGACAAAACTACCTTTCATTTGTTGAATAATCAGGTCAGAATCTCCTAGAATTGACACTCTTGTTGTCTGTAAGGATTTGATTAATTTGAGCCCTAGTAGGAGGGCTTCATACTTCACCATGTTGTTAGTGCATCTGAAATTTATCCTATAGGCACGACCCTCTGCATGATTGTTTTGCCTATTGTGGATCCACACTCCTCCTCCTGCTCCTAATCTGTTAACTAAGCCATCAAACTCAAGGTACCAGAGGATGCCTTGATTTTGAACAGTATAAGGAGGCTTAGTTCAATTTGGTATGGACCATTGAGATTGTTGTTTTTTATGTGATTTATCTTCTAAAACAGTTTCAAGGTTTTGGACAACTGACTGCTTAATTGTGAGTGTTTCTTGTTCCAGGGCCAAAGGTTTATCATCAGCTATAGGGCAAGCATCATCATTAGACAGGATAAGAGAATCCATGTCAGAATGAATTGCATAAATAGGAAAATTTTGGTGTTTATCCTCACTGCTCACTACATATTTCATCAATGTCTCCCTATACAGTCTCTTTGGTTGCCCAAAGACTGAAATAGTGGCATAGGACATGTCTAATTGGAGGGATCCCTGGAGTTTGGCTCCCCAGGATCTTGATAATAGCATCCCATATTTAGGTGGGATATCAGCTACAACCACATCCATCAGGATGGTTTTGTTTGGGTATTGGACTAGAGAAACACACAAATCTTTGATTAGGCCCAAACATTTGACCTGGCTAGAGTCAAATGAAAATAAGTCCTTGTATGGTCTTGTAATGTCTAAGTTTAGTTTCTCCATTACAGATTTAGGCATAAGGTTATGTGAGGCTCCTGAGTCAAACATTGCATTGTGTAAAATCTTGTCATGGATGTGTATACTGACATAAAAGGGTAAAACACCTGTATTTATTGTTTTTCCATCAACTTCTGGTCCAAAAAGTAACTCAGGTGTGTCATCCAGTACATTAACATCATCTCTATTCTTAGACATTTTAAGGGAATTTTTAATTTGCTGTTTATACACATCATGTTTGGCGAGTTCTGAGAGAGGAATGGTTATCTTCAATTTGGCAATCTCTGCCTCAAGATCAAAGGGTTTTTCAGATTGAATTTTGGTGTTATGAGTGACAGACTTTTCTTTTTCAACTGTGTTTTTAGTGACTTTGTCTTGATTGTCAGTTTCCTGTTGGAGTATATATGTTTTGGAAGCTTTCTGAGGGGTATTATCAGGGTTGTCCTGTGAAGAAGATGTTACCCATGGCTTCTTTTTTGCGGGAAATATCTCAGTCACATCTTCTACTGTTATTTCTTTTGGGTCTGGATTTATTTTTTCAACTGATTCTACGAGGATAGCCTTCTCCTTTATCATCTTGGGCTGTTTGGTATCCTTTGTTTTGGCAGGTTCAGGGACATCTATTATCCTGCTTCTTAACTTATATTGCTTGTGAACTTCATAGGCAGCTGTTTCATAGCCTTCATTGAAGTCAAATGACTCCCCTGACTTGGTTTGAAACTGTTTGATATCATTATCCTCCTGGTCTTCTTGTGTTAGGAAAACCTGCTGCTCATCATTTAAGCCCATCAAGTTGATGTGAGTGTCATCTATTAGCTCATTTGATGTTGATGCTTCAATAAAGTTTTCTTAGAAAGGAGGTCTTATGTCTTGCTCCAGGCCAGACCTACCAGCATTTGTGTTTTGGGTTTTCCTAAAATTTGGGTTCCTTGTAGTATTGGACTGTTTTCCTTCCCATGAAGCTCTTCTCTCTACACTTTCTACTCTATCTCCTAGTCTTTGCATGCCACTGATAATAGCATCAAGCTTTTGCTCTAGGGCTGAGGGTTCTTCCTTAAAGGTGGTTCTTCTTTCCATTCTGGCCCTATTTATTTTGGCAATTAGGTTGGATTCTACACTAACAGCAACATTTTGCATGTCTGCAAGAGTTTGAGGGGCTCTTTCCTTTAACTGGTAGGCCATATCTAGGTCAAATCCATCAGGGAATTTATACAAGGCAAGGTCGGGTGGAGGCCTTAAATTCTGTGGTATTGCATTGTAGACATTATTGAATCTTGCACAATACTCCAAGACAATCTCTTGTGGGCCTCTTCTAATTGTGTCATACTCAGCTAGTATGTGGAAGGGGTCTTTCTTTTTCTCCCATCTATTGGTAAAGGATTGATAAAGCTCATCAGGAGTAGTTATGGAATTTGCAGCAAGTCATCTGAACCAAGTTCTTACATCACCTGTTAAACTTTGAACAAAAATTCTCATCCTCACACTATCATCATCTATTTCATAATTCTCGAAATAGTCTTGCATTTTCTTAGTATGCTGAAGGGCTATGGAAGAACCAGTGCTATCAAAATATATGATTTTGGACTGGTAATCTTGAGGCAAAGCCCCAAGATTAGCAGGTAGTTGCAGGGGTGCATATCTATTATAAATATTCACAGGGACAAAAGGAACAACTGGAACAATGGGGATAATAGGAGTAACTAGAAAAGCAGTAACTGCTGTAGTGGTAGTGGTAGTTTGTGCAGGAAATGGAGGTGTAGAAGGAGTACTTTGAGATGTGGATGATGAACAAGGGGAAGTAGGGGATGAACGAAATAAAACCTTGACAGGGGTTGGAACACAGCTTGGGTTAACTGTTTCAGGAGTATTGTTAGCAAAATCTTCTACTTGCTCTTGCTTCCTCAGGATCTTTGGGATTAGGTTTGGATTTTCAAAAGCAACAGGAGGATTTGGATCTGGGTTGGACCTTGTATAACGAGAATTCTTTATGGGAGCCAACTTCCGAATACATTTTGGTATTTTTTGGGAATACTTTTAGAACTAGCAAGGAACTGATCGAATTTTGAAATAGCTGTTTAAAACTTAAGACTGAATAAAGATTGAGTGACGCAGCTTTTATATACTCCTGCAAATGCAAAGCAAAAACAGTTTCCAAGGCTTTCTGGTTGTCATTCAGAATTTATCTACAGCATTAAGGAGTAGGCAGCAGTTGAAAAATTTGTTCGATCCCCAGTGGAGTCGCCAATGATGTTATCACTCAGGTTGTGCGCTTTGACTCCTAAGGGAATACGGCCGAGGTAACCACAAACCAATCTTTGGATTGCAGGTTCTAGCCTACTTGCAATCAGAGAGGGCTCTCTCTTTCTGATTTAGCTTTGTTTTGGGAATTTTAGGCTAGCTATGAAACACTGAGTTTTGTTTGAAGTTTGGTTGAATGATATCTTCTAAAAGAGGGGCATGCCATATTCAGAGAGTTTTATTCCATTGGGTAGTGGGAGTCCATGATTGTGCGTCGCTTAGAGTATGTGATAAATATAGTGTCACTGCAGAGCCAGACAGGTATTCATGAAACAAACATTCGATTTAAAGGAAAAATAGTATGAACCCACACAATGAAAGGCAATGAAGATTTCTTTCACTGTGAAAATGAGAATAAAGGGTTGAATGCTATTCAAGAGCAATTAAGAATTCCTGAATAGATTTCACCATGGAAAAGTTAGAGTAAATGGGAGCATTTAAGAATTCCACATTTATAACTAGTTCTGAAGAAAACATAATTAGCAACAAAGATTGAGTTTAAGGTGCCTCTATGGACAAATCCTGAACTATTCTTTTTCCTTACTGCTAAGATTATTAAACATAGAGCATAGATGGGTTCTGTAAACAAAGAAAAGACAAAACACGGTTCAGAAAAACTTATTGCATCATGAGATAACACGGGAATCCTGCAGTAGCCAGCAATCTCATCACAACATGTCCAAGCAAAGCCAAATTGAGAAAACTAACAGCTTCTTGTATTCAACTCTGAGAAGATACAACAGAGCTCTCCAGAATAAAATCAACAACCACAAATAAGTTATGCGTGGGGATATATATACAAAAGTGTTTCACAAAATATCTGAAAGATGAGTCATTAACTCATAACTTTCTTACCAACTTTCCAAAAATAGTAGATACAATAGTTATTGCTATTAAAATAGACAAACAACAGCTGTTCATTTCTGTCAGAGTTCTTTGACTTTGCAACCAACTGGGCCGGCCGAGTGCTTTGCATCCATTTCGAGGAATTTCGCCTTTTGCTGCCTTGTCACGGCGCGGCTGCTTTAGCCCCGTCATCTGTACTTGTTCATTTGTGCCAAGTCACTATTCTTGTTATCCAGCTGCTCTTCCTATTGCCGCCCAGGTAGATTGAACATGTGAGTCATTTGAAAATGCTGACTCGAGATTGATCAAAAAGACTTCAAACAAAACTTGATTTATCAAAGTAATGTTTCTATCATGCCTCTCCACCAATCTTCAGTAGGCAATTGGTGTCTCTGTATTTTAATCAGAGTCTCATCAGCTTCAGTGTATTTGTAGTAATTTGGAGGCACTTCAAAAAGGTGCTTGATCTCATGCTCAATAAAAAACAAATTTTCTAACTTCTCATAGAGAGTCTGCCTAGATGGGGGCCCTGTTTCCTCTGAAATGTTTGCGAATGTTGTTATTTGATTTGTTTCATAATTGTTGACCCTCTTGGCATAATGTTCATGTGATAATAAACTTCCTACACTAGTTACCAAGCTGGGAAGACCTCTGTTATACAATGTTGTGATTTTTGCAATAAATTCATTTACCTCTGTTTGCATTTCTTGACACTTTCTGTCCAATGTCTGCACATAATTCCTCAAGGTAAGCACCCTCTTTATTAGTAAAATGGTATCAGTCCTGTTTCTGATACCCATTCCTGCTAGCTGAAGGCCAGTGCGATTGTTAAGGACTTGAATCAATCTGTTGGCTATTTCAGGCATATTCCCTAGGGATGCCCGGGCTCTTTGATTTTCTGATTTGGCCCTGCCTAGGAGATCCATTTGCTCATGGATAGTTTCAATGGACTGCCATTGGTCTGTAATGGATTGACCAATGTTGGCCCATAGAATCTTCTTGATTTCACTTATAGTTTTGTCTAGAGTAAGCTCTTTTTCTAACTCCTTTATCCTTTTTTCAAGAGCTCTTATCTGTCTTGCGCTTTCAGCCAAATTCTGCTTGGATTTGTCATATTTTTCTTGAAGCTTGGCTAACTTTTCTTTAGCCTCTTTCAGTTCAGCCATCTGTACTTCTAGAGCTTCAAGCTCCTTCATCATATTCTGCATGCTGAGGCTGGGTACCTGTTCTGATGATGCTACCTATGTTGTCACTTCCGGTGCTGGTGCTGAGCCTGAAAGGCCTGCCTCTGATGTTTTCTTGGTTGGAGGAGTTGGTGGAGTTATTATTTAAGGAGTATCCTCAATATTTATGGTTGCTTGTGGTGGCTGAAGTGATTGCTCTTCTTGCCTTTCCTTTAGGGTCGCCTCCAAAACACCCTCTGTCTCTATCAGCCTCTTATGTAGGGCTAAGAGCAAAGCAACCACATCTTCATCTTTCTTTTGCTGGGCAACACCTTCAGTGTGAGGGTGAAGGGTAGGCAGTAGCTTAATTTGCTTTCTTAAAGCTGCTATGTCTTCATCTTTTTTCTTCATTAATGCCTGCACACCCTTAGGGTCATTTGGATCATGTCCCATCTCTATAATAATTTCTTCCAAGGACATGATTCTGTTGTCCTTGGCTTGAGATGAAGCCTTCTCTAATTCTAACTGGGCAGTAGTGTTATGTAGAGAATTTTGCAATCTGTTTACTAATAGAGTTTTATCAGCCAATGTAGAATAGACCATCTCCCCTGTTTGCTTGTGTAGCTCGATCTGGTCCATGGGATGGATGTCTTTGGCAAACACTTCCAAGTTAGTTCTGATGTAGTCTGCAGCTGACTGAGGTTGCTGTATGGTAGGTCTAAAATGACTGAGAATCATCTTTCCTTCTTGAATATCATAGGCTGACATGAGCCTTTCTTGATTGGTTGGTGCCATTCTTAGCAGCTGGTTATAGAGCTGGTATCTAACCGGCTCATTTCTTGCTTTTATGTCTGTGAACTGTTTTTTTATGCTTGATTCTGATCTTAATTGTTGCCCTGAGGAGCTGACCTCCCCTCCTTGCTGTCTCTCTTGCTCCTGCTGAAAGGAGATGGCTGATGCTTCTGTGTTAGGAGGACCCATGCCCATAGTTGGTCTGTCAGGCATTTCCTCCTCAGAGAAAGGATTAGGTCTTTGCCTTTTCTCACCTTGCTGATCTGTTGAAGTGGTAGGAGGAGTCTCCTCTTGTCTATCCCTTTTCTTCATTCTTTCCTCATTTGCTGGTGTTTGTAAAACTGTAGCTTCAACTGTTTTTTCCTGCATTGGAGGTATTGTTACACTAAAAAATGTCACCATGACCACTTACAGTTAGTATGGCTCAAATCAACAGTCATGCTACCCTCTTAGGCAAGTCTTATGCCTCTGCTATCCATCTCAAACTCAAAGAAGAGAGAAAGTCTTGTCAAAAATATGTTTATCTCTGGGGTCGCAGGTTCTCTCTAGCCTTACCTGCGGGGACGCTCACAATGTTCACAAAAGGTGCGTCCTTGGACGCTCTGTATGTTAAGGGACAGGTGCGTCCTTCTGTAAAAGGCAAAATGCGCGAGTTTCATCTTAAAAAAGTTACTTATGGTTACTTCTAGAACTTTCTAGAGGTCGGTTTGATGAATTGGATGCGCCTCCAGTTGGTTCATGTATCTCTATTAAGGAGGAACTTATCCCATCAATAAGGGAGCTATCCCACCCAAAGAGGGGGATTATCCCATTGATGGTGGACCTGAATAACCTCTTTACAGCACTATAAATAAAGACATTGAGCCAGAGGGAGGGGAGGTTGGAGCTATACATTTTCTTTGGGTAAATGCTGCAGGAATTAGGACTCCCATTTAGAACCTTGTGAGGAGAGATTGTCTTTGCTTGATTCTACTTGGAAGTGGGTGAGCTTTGTCAAAGTAGAGGAAAACCCTTGATGGACCCTGGGAGGAACTTGCATAACACCAAGGCCAGGTTGTAAGAGTTTCTTTGTTTCGTTATTAATACAAACTGGTTTATTTTTCTCAATAGCTTGTGTTAATGAGTTATTTCATGTGTTCCTTGGTCTGCATGTTGAATATATGTTTTATTATATGAAATGCAAGTGCTTGGTAATTGTTTGATTGTTTGTGGTTGCAGGAATTGACTTGAAGGAGGAGCTCATCCGGATCGCCAAGGACGGACTACAACAACCGCGTTTTGGAATAAGGTAAGCCTAAACACTTGTAGTTTTCATGTTTTAAAAGGTATATTTAGAGAAAGATCACTCCATTTTGTCTTGTTTGTCGCTAGAGAGTTTAGACTCCTAGGGAGGTCAGTTGTGTCCGCACAAACGACTTTTTCCGCCACGACAAATTGGCGACTCCGCTGGGGACTCCATTAATGAGAGAGTCTTTTCCTTTGTGTGAACTTTGCTCTGTGAAAATCACTTTTATTTTCTGGTTTTTGACTGTGAGAATTAGTATTTGGGTGGCTTAGCTTTAGATTTAGTTAGATTTGGTTTTTCTCAACTTTTCCAGAAGGACGCACCCTCTGAGTACTGCACAGTGCGTCTTTGGACGCGCTGTTGCTGTTTGCACAGAGCGGGCCCGCACCTGTTATAACGGGTTGCCTGCGTCTTCCTGTAAAATTTAGGAAAATTCCATTTTTTGCTTTAATTGCTTTTAGATTTTGATTTTTCTTAGTGTTTTCTACCCAGATCCTTTAGTACCCTGTCAAGAATTTTCACCTGAACTTGTTTTATGAGCTTTGAGTGTTTTAGTGGATTTCAACGAAGTTTAGGCCTAGGGTTTGATTTTTCAATAGGTCCTGTAGTGACTTTGACGGTAGAAAGTTGTCCAGCCTTAGATCTCTCTGGTTAGTCAGCCTTCTTAGAAGTCGGGCCTGTCGTAAAGTCTCCTTGTGTGAGCAGCTTGCCATTTAAGTTGTTTTGGGTCAAATTTCGAATTACTTGTTTATAAAGTGTTGATTTCCATTTTACAAAAGAACAAAAAGATTAGAGTTTTGTTTTGACTAGTTTTTGGTTCTGCAATAAGCTAGTCCTTGATTTGATTGTGATCAAGTAAAACACCTTAGAATAATCATTGTTGGTTTTGGCCTCGTTAAGATTGCTTAGAGTAAATTTACCTTTTAGTTTGCTTATGAGTGCATTTTCATAGATTTTAATAGTTGTTAAGATTGATTTTTGGTTATACTAGATTTATTTGCTTTATTAAAAGAAAAATACAAAAACATCTTCTTTAAAAGTCTTGTTTCAAGTAGCTTTTTGTTTTTGAAAGAGAAAAAGAGTTTTTTCGTGCATGTAAAGAGCGGTCATGTTTTTTATGCTTGGAAAAGACAAACGAATTGTTTCTTTGATTGTCTTCAATTAAGAAGTTGCTTTTATAAAGATTGCATTCTCTCAACTTTTTAGTTAAGCAATTCATCGAAAAAGTAAAGTAGTGGGTAAATCATCCTAGGTGCATTTTGTAGTGGTTTCGAGTCGAGTCAACACACCACTGGTTTCACTTCCATCACCTTTTGACTTAAGAAACAACCTTAAAAGTAACGCTTAAATTAAAATCAATCTAGTAATTTTTATTTTTCTAGGGCTCTGAAACACCAACATAGCTTAGGCTAGGGTCTTGGAGTAGGTGAGTACTTAACTCTCCAAGACTACAAAACCAAACAGATAGTTTATCTTGAGTAGATTAAATCCAATTGTTTCAGTTATACTCTGGGAAAGCTCCTCTTAAAGGAGAAGCACGAGCTCGTGTCCGAACCAGTGAGGGGATCATTCCTCCCTCGTTGGGAACGACGCCAGACAGTACGTATTACAAACGGTAAACCTCGGATTAACCATTGTCGAGGAGCCAGGGGTCACTTATCGGTAAACCTTGGATTATTGTCAAGGAGCCGGTAAGGGGATTGAGCTTGTTACTCTGCCCTTGCGTGCTGTCGGAGTTTAGACTGTTCCCCCAGGTGTAATTGTTGTGATTGGTAACTTTAGTGACCATAATCTTTAGGGTTCTACCGAGGTGACGGTGGAGGGAAGGTCCCACTGTACCTGGAGCAGACGTCGGTTATACTCACTTGGATTTTCTGGGGGGTTCACTTCACTTCGAGACGGTTAAAGTGGAGGAACTTGTGCCGGTCTATTCATTAAGCAGGTTGCCGGGGTAACTGTTCCACCCGCCATTTCTGTACTGAATCCTGCGAGGTTGGGCCTAATCACCAACTAGCGCTTTTGGTCCGGAAGACTACTGTTTGTGTGTGGTTTGACGCTCTAGATTATTTAGGCGTGTGCTTCGAATTTGTTTGCTTCTTTAGAAGACTTTAGGTGGTTTGATTTGAAATTTTTACTTTGTTTTCATGTGTTGTAGTTAAAAATCTTTAATTGTGGCGGAATTACCGAGACAGTCCCGTAGACTTCGGGGCCAGTCTCCTGAAGTTGTTTCTGTGGCCGAATTGTTGAGAAGATCCCGTAGACTTAGGGGATCCCCTCCTCGAGACGACCCGGGTAATTTAGAAGGGTTAAAGGTCCTTGTAACTCCTCCTAGTGACAGTAGAGTAGGTTCACCTGAAGAAGGAGAATCTTCCTTGGTAGTCCATCCAGATTACCACAGTTTAGAAACAGGTTACAATCCCAAAACTGTTACAGTTTCCGAGCTTGCTGGTAGTTTTTCATCTGCCAGTGAAACAGGCGAAGAACCTGAAATTTCCGAACCTGTTACTCCAACTTCTAGTGTCCCTGATTCACCGAGAATAGAAAGAATTATCACCGAAAATCTACATTCTGGTTTGATTGCTATAAAAGAACTTGCTCCAGAAGAAGATATAGGTGTCTCTCACCTTGAAGGTCAACTTACTATTGATCTAAGGGAGCGTGAATCCATCTTTTACAGTCCTCCTAGAAGTACTTCTTGGTACCTTGCGTTAACCAATTTTTTAGACAACTCAGTCGGTTTTTCCACACCTCGTACTCCTTTTCCACCTGGAGGTATTCATACTCCTGTAAATATGTCTGGTCAGTCGTCCGTGTTTACACAAAGTCCTGAATCTTTTTTACACGGCGGTCCTTCTGTTCCCACTGGGTATCAGTCACTTTCTGGTACCTTTGCGGGGGCATCTCCTCAACCCATTGATCATGGGTTATTTGCTGGAAACAGTGGTAATATACCATTGGGTGTAGGAGACATTTACATGATGTCAGGTTCAGTTCCCGTTTCCCAACCTCAAGGTGGCCAATTACCGCCTGGGGGGCAACCGCAGTTAACGCCTGGGGGGCAACCTCAAGGTACACAAATCGTGTCTGGGGGGCAACCTCAAAGTCAATATGTACCTATGGTGCAATACTTGCCTCAAGGTCAACCTCAGCCTCAATATGTACCCCAAGGTCAACCTCAATATCAATATCAACCTCAAGGATGGCAACCTCAAGGGTATCAACCCCAAAGTTATCAACCTCAAGGGTACCAACCTCAAGGTCAAGGTCAACCCCAGTATCAGTATTTACCTCAAGGTTATCAACCTCAAGGTCAATACTCAAGTCAAGGTTATCAACCGCCTCAAGGTCAGTCATATGTTCCAAGTATGGGAACTGCACCTTACAATTATCAATCCTACCCTCAATCTGGTTATGGATCTCAGTACCCTCAACCTGTTACGGGTCAGTACCCTGGAATGTTAGTGTGGGATCCCTCACAGGGTCAACAGGTGTTGCAGCCAAGTGTACAGATGGTTCCTCAAGCTGGACAACCCGTAGTTTCTGGTCCAACCCAGCAACCGCAACCTGTCCAGCCAAATGTTCAAACTTCTGTAGCTTCGGTAGTTACTCAGCCGTCAATTGCACCTAGTACTCCATCTCAAACGGCTGCTGCAACTATCGCTACATCTACCATACTTACTTCTGGAGTATTGACGGCTCCAGTTTCTACTATCCCTGTTACCACACCTCAGATATCTTTACCGTTGTTTGGATCTACGATTCAAACCACGGTCCAGATGCCTGTAGGTCAGCCTGGTATAAGTACGGTTGTGACTACTCAACCTCAATTTGTTCAACCTCCGTACCAGGGACAGTACCAACCTGGGCAAGCTGTCCAACAACCGGTTTACCAGTATCAACCGTATCCTGGGTACACTTATCAACAACCTCAACAACCCCAGTACGGTCCGGTTAATCCTGGTTTTCCAGGAGGATATAATATCCCAAATGCGACTCCTGTTCCTAGTTATCCTGGATATCCTCCTCCTGGGGCTGGTATTGTGACCCAGAGTTTTAGAGATCCTAACCGGCAGTTACCGTTTATTGCAACTTTGGATTTACCCGACTTGATGCGCCTAACGAACGATCCAATTCAATATCTTCAGTTCTGGCCGCCAATGCCAAATAAGTTTCCCAGTGATATACCCAAGTTCGAAGGTAAGTCTGGAGAGGATCCGTCCAATCATGTGATGACTTACCACCTCTGGTGTGCTTCGAATTCTATCTCAGATGATTCCATCCGCTTACGTCTTTTCCAGCGTACACTCATTGGTCTCGCGGCCAAGTGGTACATTGAGTTACCACGGGCCTCTTTTTACAACTTTAGCCAGTTAGCTACCTCGTTCTTAACTCACTTTCAGTTGCCGGTCAGATACGATAACGGCACGGAGTTATTAACTTCACTAAAACAATCGACGTCCACGTATATTTCTGATCACATTCATGAGTGGAGACGTCGAAGGCGATTAGTGAAAGTTTTTATCCCGGACCAAATCTTAGCTGAATGGTTTGTCAAATCATTATTACCGAAGATTACTGAAGATGTCGCTAAGGCCGGAGTAGTTACTGAGGAGCAAGTCATTGCTCAAGCACAATACCTTGACTTAGTTTACACTCAGTCGGGTACGTTACACGAGAAAATTCCGGATCTTCCAAAGTCGAATCAAATCGCTGCTGCTCCTTCGGGATCTCATGCCGCTGATGGTATGATTGGTATCGTGACTACGAAGAGCAAGAAGAAGTCTTCCAAGGCTTCAACTACTCCAATTATCACTTTGCCTGATTCTCCGACAGGAGAGTCTTCTCCTGAACTCACCGCCGACATTCACGCTGTAGAGTCATCTACGGCCAAACCAAAAAACGGTGGAAAGAAGAAAGGAAAGAAGAAGGCTAAAGCAGACAAGGCTCCAAAGGAGAAAACTGAAAAGTCGGAAACCAATGACGACAAACGCAAACCTCGATATCCTTGTCTTATTTGTGAAGAGGATCATTTTACGAGAGATTGCCCTCATCGGGCCGAGGTTGTAAAAATAGTCAAAGGTTCTCCCACTCCTGCTGTGTTAAAGAATCCATTTCCAGAGCAGGAGAATAAGATGATAGGTTCTTCTTCGAATGCCAGTGAAGAACCCATTTTGATGATGTCTCATGTGAGGATTGCGACTCGATCGCAAGATTATGGTAGTAAGGCTCCTGTTGATGGCAAGGAAGCAGAATCTTCTCACTCTAACCCATCAACCTCAGCTCCTGGTTCCGATCCACTACAGATCGAAAAACCTAACCCAGACTTAGTGATTAAGCCGCCCGCCAAGGGTGTACTTCGAAGGTCTGCTTTCAATCCACATGCGAGAGCAGCCCAGAATTACAACATTGTTGAGGACTTAGCTGTTTCACCTTCAGCAATGTCGGCACTCGAAGTGCTGCAATCATGCCCAGCACAACGGAAATTGCTTTTGTCGGCTATCGGAGCTGTCGATGTTCAGGACCCGAACCTAATGATCTTTGATCTAGAAAATAGTACACCACGTCTCCCCCATCAAATGGCTTTCCAAATTCCAGTGATAGTCAAAAACAGGCCTATTCATCGGACTGTGATTGATGAGGGAGCTTCTACGTGTATTATGTCGATTCAATGTTGGAGATCGCTTGGTTCTCCTTCGTTGAACCAATCCCCCACCATCCTTAAGGCCTTTGATGGCCGTGGGTTCCGTCCGTTTGGTATTCTACAAGAATTGCCTATAGGGGTTGAAGGTAAAACCGTTAGTCTGGATGTGGAAGTGGTTGATGCCCCTCTAGACTACAACCTTCTTTTGGGTCGAAGTTGGTCATATGCTATGACAGCGGTCGTTTCATCGGTCTTCAGAGTAATTAAGTTTCCACATAACGGTAAGATCGTGACTATTGATCAGCTGACATACTTTTCATCCGACCCAGCCTCTTCAGAGAGTATCCAGCATGTTGGTAAAACGACAATCCCTTATAGGGATGTTGGTGTAGGTTTAGTTAAGGATTCCGGTTTACTGGGAACTTTTCCTCTCCCTCCACTCAGCGCAGATCCTTCGTTTGCAACCATTCATATGATTACATCAGAAAACATTATTTATGATGATCCTTGGTTCGTCCCATCTGACTCTGAGATAGACTCACTCGGTGATGTTATGCCTTTGAGTCCATATGAAATTGCTTATGAAGCTCTCATGTCTTTTACTGACTTTCATTCAACCGAAGTCGACCAAATGAATGTGGTCAGTGAAGAGTCACTTTTTACCTCACCCTTAGAACGGATAACGTTTCCCGAAGTCGTGTCATCTGACGAACAACTTCGCGAAATCCTAAGTGTAGACGATCTACCATGGGAAGATCTCCATCACAGATCTTCGTTTTTACCTAAGGATGATGCATTTGAAAATGATTTTTCATCTATCTATACCGCTGAATATGTCAAAGACGCTCAGGATCCAATGAAACATTCTGATTCAGAGTTGAATTTAGGGAATATTTCTCGTACTATTCCCATTGATATTTCAGTGAAGCCCGGAATCGAGGAAAAAATTCATATAGGTGCCGCATGTACTGAAGAAGAAATCCAAACTTACAAGGCCCTATTCCAAGAATTCCGCGACGTGTTTGCCTGGTCTTACGAGGAAATGCCGGGAATTGATCCTGCCATTGTTATTCATGAAATAAAGACCTACCCGGATGCTAAACCCGTCCGGCAACGGTTGCGTCAAATTCACCCTCGAAAAGCGGCTGCGATTAAAGCAGAAGTCGAAAAGCTGTTGAAAGCAGGTTTCATTTATCCGATCCCGTTAACGGATTGGGTATCGAATATTGTTCCGGTCAACAAGAAACAAGGAACAATAAGAATCTGTATCGACTATAGGGATATAAATCGAGCTTGTCCAAAAGACAACTATCCTACGCCTTATATCGATCAAATTATTGATGATTGTGCCGGAAGTGAAATGTTTTCCTTCATGGATGGTTTTTCGGGCTATAATCAAATCAATATTCTACCTGCCGACCAACCAAAAACGGCATTCATTTGTCCATGGGGGACATTTGCTTATTGCAAGTTACCTTTTGGGCTTAAGAATGCCGGGGCCACTTTTCAACGGGCGATGTCTTATGCATTTCATGATATCAAGCACATTGTGCAACCCTATCTCGATGATTTGCCTGCTCATTCTTTACATCGAGCTGATCACCTTGTCCACCTACGAGCAATCTTTATGAGGTGTAGGCATTATCGAATTCGGTTGAATCCCCACAAGTGTGTTTTCTGTATAGAAACAGGTCGATTGTTGGGATTTGTTGTTTCAAAAGCCGGCATTCGCGTCGATCCCTCGAAAGTCGAGGCTATCATCAAATTGCCTCCTCCTTCGAGTTTGCGCCAACTCCAAAGTTTGCAAGGGAAAGCGAACTTTTTACGCCGATTCATCCCAAACTACGTCGAGGTCACTAAAGGTTTTACACGGTTGTTGAAACAGAATGCACAATTCTTTTGGGACGAGATTGCCCAACAATCTTTTGATGCACTTAAACACGCGTTGACCCATGCACCATTATTGCATCCTCCCAACTACAACCAAGACTACTTCTTATACCTCGCAGCTTCGCATTCCACCATTGGAATGGTGTTAGTTCAAGAAGATGAATTCGAAGCGGAGCATGTGATATATTATCTTAGTAGGACCTTGAATCCAACTGAGCTAAAATATTCGCATGTGGAGAAATTGGCCCTGGCAGCCGTTCAAGCTGTCCAGCGTTTCCGTCACTACATTCTTCTCCGCAAAACTACAGTTATTTCGGATTGCAACCCTATGATTTATATTTTGACAAAACAACTGCTAGGGGGCAAGTACTCTAAATGGATTGTTATCCTGCAAGAGTTCGACTTGGAGTTCGAGAAGTCCAAGTCTAAGAAATCCTTAGTTTTTGCGGAATTGATGTGTGATTTCCCGAGTGCTGACACAGAGACTGTGGCAGAGGAGTCCATTGCGGACGAATCTTTGTTTCTTATCAGTACTGTAGATCCGTGGTACGGGGATATAATCATTTATCTCCAAACCCAAACCTTTCGGCCTGAAGCTTCCAAAGCGGAACGTCGAAAAATTCGGTTTCAATCCCAGCCATACAAAATTATTGGAGATACACTTTATCGCCGGGGGGCAGACTTAGTTTTTCGACGTTGTTTAACTCACGAAGAGGCTGAGAGGGTTTTGAATGATTGTCACTCTGGAGCATGTGGCGGTCATATGTCTGGGTATGCCACAGCTCAGAAGGTGTTGCGCGCTGGTTATTTCTGGCCGTCTATGTTTAAAGATTGTATCATTGCAGTCAGGAAGTGCCACAACTGTCAAGTGTTTGATCGCAAGATGCGCGCTCCACCTGCTCCTCTCCACCCTATAATTGCCGTTGGTCCATTCGCCAAATGGGGTATCGACTTTATTACTTGTAACCCTCACTCGGCCGGGGGGCATGCGTATATCATCCTTGCGGTTGATTATTTTACTAAGTGGGCCGAGGCGATGCCTACATTCGACGCAAGCGGCAAAACAACTGCAGTTTTCGTATTCAATCATATCATAACTAGGTTTGGTGTCCCACAAGCAATCATTACTGACCATGGGAGCCATTTTCGAAATGTCATGATGACTGAGCTTACAAGCCAGCTTGGTTTGCGCCACGATAGCTCTACTCCTTATTATCCGCAAGCCAACGGTTTGGTTGAGTCTATCAACAAAGTTCTAGTTACCATGATCCGACGAACCATTGGTGTTCATCGGTCGAATTGGCACAACATGTTATTTTCAGCGCTATGGGCATACCGAACCTCAGTGAAAAATTCAACAGGGTTCACTCCTTTCCAGCTAGTTTATGGCTTAGAAGCTGTGTTACCCATTGAATGCGAAATCCCATCACTTCAAATGGCTGTCGAATTACTTCCAGCTACTTCCGAAGAGGAGACACGTTTATTGTACTTGGCTAAATTAGATGAGACTCGACGTGACGCTACATTGGCAATCGAGACTCATGCAAAACGAATGAAAGCTCAGTATGATAGAAATGTAACCCCTCGAAGTTTTTCGGAAGGAGACCTAGTACTATTATATGATCAAGCTAACGATAAGCTAGGTGCCGGAAAATTCGTTCCCATGTGGCATGGGCCCTACATTGTAAAGCGAAAGCTAGCAAAAGGGGCTTATGAGCTAGTTGACTTTGATGGGGACTCTTTGGGTAAACCCAGAAATGGACTTTACCTAAAGAGGTATTATGCTTAAATGATGGGAATGGAGAAATTTTTAGATAGGTTAGATTTTTTTTCTAGCTAGCAAGTGTGTTAGTTTAGTCAGTGTGCTTAGCTTAGAGAGTGTGGTTTTTCGTCGTTATTCTGGCTTATCTTGGTTTTACTCTTGATATTGCAGATGTCGACGCCTCTCCAAACATATATTGGATTTGCTGATGGTGCTTGTCGTAGTACACGGAACATCTCTTCCGCAGCTTGGGTTATCTATTCGCCCTCTGACGAGTTAGTTTCTATGCATGGGGTAAGCCTCGGTCAAACAACGAACAACATTGCAGAATACAGTGCAGTGATTGAATTATTATCCGAATCTATTTCATTTGGAATTCGACGTTTGACAGTGAGGTTAGATTCTGAACTTGTTGTATTACAGCTTAATAGAGTTTATGCCATTAGGAATCCTGTGTTATTAAGGTTGTTTTTGAGAGTGCGTCTCTTGGAACGTGAATTTGATTACATTGAATATCAACATATTCCAAGGTCTTTGAATACATTAGCAGATGCAATTGCTTCTCGAATGTTGGACAGACATTTACGATAATCATGCAAGTAAATTTAAAAACATTTCATCACATATGTTAAACAAGATAAGCCGGTAATAGTGATATATATAGATAGAAGTGTGTCAAAAAATATATACATCATCTTCGATCATAGGTTGAAAACACCTTATGATCGGCAAAATGATAGTACAAAAAGTCAAAATGTCACATGTGACTACAAAAGTGACTAGTCAATCACTGGTGGTGCTCTCTGTATGACACCACTGCGCGGGCTACCTTACGCAAAAATCTCCTAAACGGTCCAGGGACCGCGACTACGAAGCGCTGAAGCCGGGTAGGAATGTCATCCATAGTAGTCTCAGGTATATCTGCCGTGAGACGCTCTAGATCATGCTCCAACTCAGCTAGTACTTCCGCAGCCGCGTCCTGTGGGGCCGGTACCGGTGCAGCTGGATGTAGTCTATCAAAAGGCCGGAGGTTGGCTGGACGCTGTGGACCAACATCTGCATTTTGAAAATTTTACTGTTAGTTTTGAGACGATATATATGAAAAATAAAAAATACATAATTAGAGAACTTGTGAAAATAAAAGTACCTCTGTCATCCCATTGTTCTCCCGGTGGAAGAACCATGTCCGGATCACCTCTAAAATCCACTCCGGCATACGGAAAGTCCTGTATCGAAAAGACCTGGTCCTCTAACCAGTGAAAATAACTATCTGAGAATCGAACCACTGTCGCACCCTCGTCAGGATGCCGGGCCATCACCGCAACCCATCGTATCAGCTTTGGCTCCCGAGGACCCAAGATATCAACAGTGAGTTGCTGAGGGATCAGCATTGGAACTCTCTCCAAGGCAAAGCTCATGACTAGAGGCCCATATCCAAAAGTCTTTAGTCGTCCGTTCTTTGCCTTGGTCAGTTGGCTCTTCATATGAGCCGACACAGCTTCACACCAGTTGAAAATGGTGCCTTGGTAACAGTCAATTGCCATCCGCATTTGGGATCCGGAAGCAATGTGTAAAGCGGCCGCGCCGCAAATTCTGGTAACCGTGAACGCTATGACTTTGAGTTCCGGCAAAGTGATGTGTTTTATCTCTATGCCTTTTGAATGGTGAGCCCCAGGTGTGCACCACTCATCGCGGAGACTATCAAGGGATTGGCCACCCGGCCTAGTCCCCGCAAGACTGAGTTGCTCACCTCTGTTCGGCAAGCCAGTGAGAAAGTATACATCCGAGGGCTCTATCTCGAGCTGGTGCCCTCCTATGTAAAAGCATTGTTCTTGAACGTTCCATCGCTCAACCAGCCATTCCAAGAATCTTACCTGGCCCCTCATGCCCGGTATGGTCCAATATTTGTATAATCCGCATGCTCTTAGGGCATCCAGGGAAGGTTGATGATTTATTGCAACTTCATCATCCTCTACATGCTCTCTTTCTCTCCAATCTAACATGGTTAATACCCTGCACATCAAAAATAGCAATTAGAAATTGATTTGGGAATTTTTGGTGGTTTTTTGAGGGAGTTGGGGTTTTGAAATGCGCACTTCTCGGAAGACGCACCCCGGCTTTGTAGCACAGGGCACCCGGACGCGGCTGGCCTAAAGGCGGGCCGCGTCTTCCGACCTTTTTCCCGTATGAGAAAAAGTCGGGGGACGCGGGTCACCCGAAGGGCACCCGCGTCCGCCGAGAGGCGCATTCCAAAACCAAAACCCCCCCAAAAAATGAAACTAAGACCTAAAAATTGATTCTAAACGGATAGAAATGCAGAGTAGGATGTGTAAAATACCTGGATAAGACGGCGTTCGATTCCGACGGTCGGATTTTCCGCAGCGACCACGGGAAATTTCTTGTCAAAAGCTCCTTTTTCAACCTCAACAGTGAAACGGTAAAAATGACATGGTAAAAGGTCTTTTTATAGGTTTTTTGGATGAATTAGTTCATTTTTTACCATGAAAAGATGTTTTTCGATGTATTTTTGCCTATTTTAAACAGGTATGAGTAATGTGTTGCTTTTGTACAGGACAAAGGGGTTTCGAGGGAAATTGTAATTTTTCACAAACAAAAATATCAGAGTCATCTTTTAAGCCCTTTTCTGACCCCTAAAACATGAAAAGATCGCCGAGCGTTTCTTTTACACTCGTTAAAACGGAATTAAAAGACGGTCCCCTTTTAGCTCTTTTCTGACCGCAAAATCAGGAAAAGATTGCCGGGTTTTTGTCGTTTCGAACTCGATAAGGAAATAAAACGACGTGTCCTTGATCGCTTTTTACTTTTCAGGTCAACGACACTATTATGAAAGTACTCCTTGGTCGCAAGATCAAGCGGTTCCCCCAGGTATTATTTTATACTTTTTCGGGCTTGAGGGACACAAATATACGAAAAAGTTCAACGTGGAGTCTCCTTTTGTTTTTTCAGACTCTCTAAAAATGAAAAACGCCGAGTTTCTCCTATACTGGGCTCGTTAAACTTTTACAGTAAAGGACCTGTTCAATTACAAACAGGAACGAACCACTCCTTCCTAGGGTTCGAATTTAAACTAGGTTGGACTTGTCCGAAGGATGAGCTTATAATCAAGCATATGTTATCCTCCTCAAGCTTGTTAAAAATAAAGAGGTACTTGCCAGAAATGGTGGGGGAAAAGAGAGAAGAATGAACCTGTTTGTTACCTTTTGTCTCAAAAGAAACTTTATTACCACTCTTGAACACGACACTTTTCATTCACCTGGGTTGGGAAATCTTTTACCTCACAGTTGACCAAACCACTTTGAAAGTCTTTAACCGGGTTCCGGGGATTAACTTTGAGTTATTCATCACCAAGCCATCTGTCGTGTCGTTATGTGTTCAAGAGGTCTGCAAGCAAAAACTTTCATCTGCAAAATACTTGTCATCCATTTGACCATCCCTGAGTCAGTCCTTACAGCAACATTTCTTCAACTTGAACAATGATTTCGTGTTGCGGGCTTGCCTGCAACGGGTCGCTTTCTATCGACATCGACACATTATCTAGAAAGATGACTTAGGAATCGACAGCACCTTGAAGTCTGCATGCATCAATGGCAGGTTTCTCGCCTTTGACGTCAGTTTACATCATTGACTTTCGATCAAAGGATTCCGTGAAGTGTTCGACATCAAAACATCTATTCACATTTCACGGGTTGTGCTTGGTACTTTGAGAACCATTGACATTACTGGTGGTTTCTCTCACGCTTGTTAACAGTTTTCATCATCGACTGGTAATCAAGTGGTTTCTAACATGTTCGACATCGAATCATTTAATCACATGGCTAGAATCGTACCAATTCGGGAAGTAGAAGTGAAGACCCTGGATCTAGTTTCTACCATCCAGGCTGCGAGGAGTTTTGTATTCATTATCTATGTAGACTAATCATAAATAGATGGCTGCGTAGTTAAAGTTTTGAATCTGAGTATGGGAATGCCTACCTCAGTGATGATATAATCTTATACATGTATTTTGTGTTGAAAATTGCAGGTTCCAACCAGGTCATCCACAAGACAATCCTTGAAATGATAAAGCGCTTCACCCTTCCTAGAATTACAAAACCCTAAATCTATTCCAGGCTTCGCACTTTAGGGGGCAATCTGTTACACTAAAAAATGTCACCATGACCACTTATAGTTAGTATGGCTCAAATCAACAGTCATGCTACCCTCTTAGGCAAGTCTTATGCCTCTGCTATCCATCTCAAACTCAAAGAAGAGAGAAAGTCTTGTCAAAAATATGTTTATCTCTGGGGTCGCAGGTTCTCTCTAGCCTTACCTGCAGGGACGCTCACAATGTTCACAAAAGGTGCGTCCTTGGATGCTCTGTATGTTAAGGGACAGGTGCGTCCTTCTGTAAAAGGCAAAATGCTCGAGTTTCATCTTAAAAAAGTTACTTGTGGTTACTTCTAGAACTTTCTAGAGGTTGGTTTGATGAATTGGATGCGCCTCCAGTTGGTTCATGTATCTCTATTAAGGAGGAACTTATCCCATCAATAAGGGAGCTATCCCACCCAAAGAGGGGGATTATCCCATTGATGGTGGACCTGAATAACCTCTTTACAGCACTATAAATAAAGACATTGAGCCAGAGGGAGGGGAGGTTGGAGCTATACATTTTCTTTGGGTAAATGCTGCAGGAATTAGGACTCCCATTTAGAACCTTGTGAGGAGAGATTGTCTTTGCTTGATTCTACTTGGAAGTGGGTGAGCTTTGTCAAAGTAGAGGAAAACCCTTGATGGACCCTGGGAGGAACTTGCATAACACCAAGGCCAGGTTGTAAGAGTTTCTTTGTTTCGTTATTAATACAAACTGGTTTATTTTTCTCAATAGCTTGTGTTAATGAGTTATTTCATGTGTTCCTTGGTCTGCATGTTGAATATATGTTTTATTATATGAAATGCAAGTGCTTGGTAATTGTTTGATTGTTTGTGGTTGCAGGAATTGACTTGAAGGAGGAGCTCATCCGGATCGCCAAGGACGGACTACAACAATCGCGTTTTGGAATAAGGTAAGCCTAAACACTTGTAGTTTTCATGTTTTAAAAGGTATATTTAGAGAAAGATCACTCCATTTTGTCTTGTTTGTCGCTAGAGAGTTTAGACTCCTAGGGAGGTCAGTTGTGTCCGCACAAACGACTTTTTCCGCCACGACAGGTATTTTTTCTTGAGTTTGCTGGTCTGTGGAGGCAGGTTGCTCAGCCATTTCCTTTGGTTGCTCCAAATTGGGGAGTGGCTGTTCTTGTTGTATTTCCTTTTCTTTAGCTGTGGTTGCTGCTTGGGCAAACTGCTGGGGAACAATGTAAGATGAGGCACTTTCTCCAAGATGCCGAGGGGCTGGGGAGCAAACCTATCCAAAATATTCCAAGTCAACTGCTTTTTCTAATTTCTTAATTTCTCTTTCTGCTAATTCTTCTTCAGAATAATTCTCCACTAACGTGCCTTCTCTCCACTCTAGTTGGTTAGCATTTTTTTCAATTTGTGGAATGCTAAGGTGATCATAGGTAGCAAGCCTATACTTGATTCTTCTGAGGTTTATGAAATGATTAGGGTCATATGGTGCCCAATAGAAGCTTGTTTTGAGCTGGAAGCTTTTTAGGATCTTGTCTGCCTCTTCCCAAGCTTCTTCCCTCTTATTAAAAATGAATGGACCCAGTTGGTGCTTAATTTTCAGCTGTGCTTTCTTATTTTTTCTATGGAAGTGTACCATGTCTGAATTGCCAAATTGCCGAAAGTACTCTAGGGAAAAAAGTCTCATGGGAACGTACTTTGGCAGTCTGTATGGGGCTAGCTCACAGCCATATACTCTGATTACTGTGTGGTCTTGGTAGAAGTACCAATCTCCAGTGCTATAGTTTTTTGAAAGCTGGAGGATCTTCTGCATTTCATCGATGAGTCTAGGAGGAGGATAACTCAACAGCAGGGATGAGGCTGCATGAATGAACAGATCAATGAACTCACAGTAGTTGTATGGAGAGTAAAAGATATGGTGACAGACTGGTGTCCAGAATATCACTGACCTCCTGTTTCCTTTTGCATCCAGCTTCTTGAAGAAAATAGGGAAACTGTCAGGCTGATTGTATAATATCAAATGATATATGTATGAGGTATATTTGAATACTCTCTCTCTCTCCAGATTCATGAATTGCTCATGAATTCTGTCAGCAATGAATGTGGCATAATCATACTGGACAGCAGGGGGCTGTCCTGGAGTGAACATGGATAGCATTACCAAGATAACCTCATCAACATACTCACTGGTATTGAATCCTAAGATGCAGGATATCATGTCTACTAGCAGTCTCCCTATTTCATTGAACCAGACATGTAGATAAGGAGGAGGTTGCCGGGGCTGGTAATCTGGGAGCATGAACAATTGGCCAATCCTTGTGACCTCTGAGCTGGGCAGCTTGGTACCTTGGTCTATCAGGTGTTGCATAGAAGGAGGAGTCAATGGTTTTGCTGATTGAAAATGAAGCATTTGGTTGATGGCTTCAGGGGTGATGCCGAATAAAATAGAGCCTGAAGGACTAAGGACAGCCCTTTGATTTGGATCATAATTTGCACAACATTGGTGAATCGAGTCAGGGAAGACATTCACTTGTGGAATATAATAGATGGGCAAGTTGGACTCCCAGATACCCATGTCATCAGTACCGCTTTTGTGTTTCCTCTTTAGCTCACAAACGGTTTCTATGTGATATTTGTTGCTTATTTCAACCATTTCCTTCATTTGATAATCCCTGTCAGCAAGGGCCAACCATTCTAGGCTCTTATGTGGGGCATTCAGGGGTGCAATATTCAATGCCATAGGGGTCTCCATTGCTTAGTTGTCACTTGGAGTTGAATTGTGCTTTGGTTTAGCAAAGCTGGAACTGAACAGTAAATTATGGTCGATGAAATAACTTGCAGAGATGAGAATGAAGGTGAATTGGGTTAATAGAGTGAAAATGCCACTGAAAGAGGTGGAAGGGGTGAATTGTAATCCAGCAGGCTGCCTTGCGAAGTTGAATGTGTTTGCTAACAGATTTGAGTTGGAAATGGAGAAAGAATTGTGAGGTTGGAGCAGAATGGGACCCGGGACCCCCTTTCAGATTTGCTCTGGTTTAATTTGGCAATTACAGGGTTTGAGAACACAGGGAATTTGACCGTTTTGCTTAGAATTTCTTAATACAGGGAAACTGGAAAACTAGGTTGCGCAGAGGAAACGGTAAATACCTGATAATTATGAGGCCTGGGTTTTCGACAGTGGTGAATCCGCAGTGGCAGCAGCTCAGGAGTTCAATTCTGGAGTTGGTGGACAGCAACGTGAAAACAACATGTAGGTGGTAAAGCGCTTGTCAAATGAAAAAGTGAGAAAAATCGTGATTTTGCGCAAAATATGGAAAAAATGAGATTTTTGGCACCTTTTTAATAAATGACGTCAGCATGACGTCACTGGTCAGGTCTGGGTATGGCAGGTGACGTGGCAATGCGTTACTGCGCTGACGTGGAGGGATGACGCAGCGGCCACATCGGATAGACAATGATATGGGAGTTGACACGACTGCTGACATAATTATGACGCAACGATGACATGGGCAGAAAAGAAACAGTGGTAAGCGGTTTTATCGGACCGCTTGTGGTACGGGTCCGGTATCTGTCAGAGGCCGCCCGATTCAATAAGAAATGGATGCGCGTCCCTGGAAATACGTCAGCAGTCTGACAATTTCGGGCGCTAACGGTCGGACGAAGGAGGGGTTCCGAAATGCCCGATGACTGTCGGATGGGAGGGCCCAGATTCGACGGTAGATGGGAGACGAAACAGCGAGCGCGATTACGGTGGGACCCGGCCAATATTTAATTATTTTTCTTTTTTCAGTAAAACGCGCCGAGACATAAGAACTTTGGATAAATGATAATTGTGGGTTTTGCGAAAATTTACATAATAAACGGGGAAAACATGACATTACAGTTTATAAGGTGGGTAAGGGTTATTAAATCAACCAGGTGTTAATTTAATTCCCGATTATAGTATGAATAGATATTTACATGGGACTCCAACTTCATCACATTTCCAAACTTTGGGATATATGGCTGAACTGCCCAAGGGGAGGATATGTAAATATTTTTGGGATTTTTACATAAAATGCTATAATAATAAGGGAAGGGGAAAACTTAGGGAGCTATATAGTAAGTTTAGAAGTTAATATGAATTTGGGATGTGAAAGAGGAACTGGGAGCTAAGTTTAAGGAGTAAATTTGGTTTGGAAGAAGATGAGATTGGGAAATGATTTTACACAGGAAATGTGGCTTTCTTGTGTGATGGAAACCAACTCTTTGACTTGATGTTTTTCTAAACAGAAAGTGATAGCAGGACTTTGTTGGGAAGAACCCAATGGTCCATGGAGGGATGTTAGAAAGAGGTTTTATGGGGAAAAAAGGGGAAATTAGACATGTTTCCATATTTTGTTATCAAAATGCTGAATAGACAGCTCTGTTCTTACCAATATAAACTTTCTTTGTCAAGCTAACACATGAAGAAAATCAGGCTTCGGAAACCCCTGTCTACCTACCCATCTTAGTACCTAGCATTTTTTGTTACTTCAGGGAGGGTGCACGTAGACTTGAAAACCCTCAATTGATCTTTTCTTTTTCTTTTCAAATGATTTGCTATCTAAAACTACCCTTATCACTTCCAAGGGCCCAGATTAAGCAGTTGGGCGCCTTTGTTCTCTACCTAACTACTGATCTGCCAAGCTTAAACTGTTTGGACAGATTCTCTTTCTCTATTCTACAATATCAATTTAAACATGGCATTATCCAGATTACACTTTTGGATCACCCATCAACAAAATTGTTTACAGATGTGTTTTTACACACAAATATGGGACCTTTGCATCATCAAAGCAGAACATATTTGGAATTTCCCCTGCCAATCATGATATATGAAACCTATTGGTATAGGAGGCTAACACCTTCAATGGCGGTTATGATCTCATAGGCCTCATCTAACCAAGGCTTCAAGCGAGCCTTCAGCATGGCTTCCTTGTGCTGTGCTGCGTCTACCTGTTCCTTCATCGCCTTGGCCTCCTGTAGCTTCATGAGCCTTTTCATGATGAAAACAATTCACGCTATTGCCTTAACCTCATCGTAGTGCTGATGTAGTTCCCGTGTTTCTGTCTCCAACCTCTGTACATTGGGGTCCTCTTGTAGGCTGGTGAGGACCTCGAGCTACTGCTCAAAAAGTGTTTTGAAGTCCATCACTCCTCTTGCTACTACTGCTACTGCATCTGCCATAGCAGTCGCGCATTGCTCCTTGACTTCCGACAGGGTCAAAGGCTAGGCCTTCAACTGCAGCTCTGCGATCTTGAGAATCAACTCCAACTGAACCTTGGCCAACTCTGTGTGTGCATCGTGCACTCCCACGATGAGTTTTTGAATGCACACATCGACTAGCTCAATCTCGGGGATGTCCAGCTCTGGGACAGTCCAGCATGCTTCATCTACAACCTTAGTGAGGCATTGGTTCTTATCTGTGAGGTTAGTCACAACGTTGAGAGTAGAGTCATGTTGTACTGCCATCTGAGCATTATTCACCTTTTTGTCGGTGATCATCTACAAAGCGCATTGATCGCAGGCCGGAAGCTCAACGATCACACCATCCTACAAAAGATAAAGCACTTTGCTAGGAAGCACTACCAAATTAAGGCCCACACCCTTGAGGGCACTGACAACAGGTCTGTTAACGTGAGTCGCTATTGTTAATCCTTTGTTTGGCAATATTATGGCTTGGGGGTTCCTAACGCACAACATCTCGATGGCTTTAGAGGTACCACTGGCCACACTAGCAAGCGCCACGCTGTTCTGTGTCTATGAATCATGGATTGGCAGCTTGCACAGACTCGTCTCAATAGCACGCAACACCTACTACTATTGTTGCTCAAACTGCTATAGTAGTTCTTCGATGGCATCCCACACCATATCCCCTATATTATTTAGATCCCTATTTATCAGGGTGATCAGATCCAAAGACATCTTGCTTGCTTTGGAATTCTTCCATGGCCTTATCTTTTCTGGACCCTTGGTGCGCTTGATACAGAATAGAGTTGTTTCCAGGTCTACTCCTCCCTACTCCGTCTGTTCGTCTGCTTCTCCCTCTGTCTCTGGTGAGGGTGATTTCTCTTTGTCAGAGCTGCACTCTCCTCCTTCCTATCTTTCTACTTCCTATGCGGCAGCATCGGCCTCCTTTATCCATTTCATGGCATCTGTTCAATCTTCAGCTTGGCTTCTTCCTTCTTCCGCTGCATGACAATCTTACTAGATCCTGTAGTCAAGTGTGGTGAAGTATAATTATAAGTGCGGACACGAATGAATTCTTCTAACCTGATAATGAGTCTAGCCACAATAGATACATTCTATGGAAGATTTCCTTAGGTTAGAATCAATCAAGAGGGCCTACCTCTTGGTTGCTTATCCTGTTTGATGATGTCCTTGCTTGCTCACTCCAACTATCTCTCGCCTCCTTCTTCAAGCTCCTGAAACAAGTAAACAACAATAGACAACAAACATAATAATAAACAAATTGCAATTCAACCTACTTAACAATTCAAGAAAAATTAAGCCATGAATACGTAATATTACAAAACATGTAGGAAATCAATCAATAGTTGCATAGATTAATATCAAAGAGAGATTACAACCATTTGTATTGACATTGCAGTCTTCCTCTGACAGGACCAGGTACCCACACACTTCTGCTAGCATTCCACGATGGCTTCAAACAACAATAGTCTTAAAGCTCTTCCCTTTAGGCTTCACTGCAAACCAAAACACACTTCTCCCTCACACAACTAGATAACTACAACTTGTAATAGCTTGCTTGTCTACTCCAAACCAAAATAGCATCAACATTGACCCAAAACTTTGCAACTATAACACTCACACTAGCTTGTGCTTGTGAATAAGGGAGGTTTATATAAGAAATATGGATGGGAGATGGATCCTCTTCTCATCAGAGAAGGACTTATCCCTTAATGTAGTTCCATCATTATCGGGGAAAGGAGCTAAAATTGTCATCCTCGACCCCATCCGGCCAAACCATTTACTAGACTTCCATTACGGAGCTTCTAGAGCTGGAAGCTTTGGCTCTAATTTAAAAAACCTTCCATACCAGGGTCAACGCGACTGAAACAAAACTCAGTCACTTTTGTTGGTGCGAGGAGTAGTGCTAATCTCTGCACATCAAAATGAGGAAGACAAAGGCCATTAGCACCAGTCTTGTAAATTAGGCAAAACAAAAGTTTAAGGGGAAATGGTGTAAAAGGGAATTGATCTGCTTAGGAAGAGGGACACAATGGGAGTTTCTTCATGAAGGCAAAGCATGCAGGGTTCACTGTAGAGGTCCTCCAGGATCAAGGAATAGGAAGTACACTGACAGTGACAAAATGCTCTATAACAGATGCCCCCTAAAGCATGAACGTTGAACTAGAGTGAGGGATGAAATGCTTTATAAATCAGTGTGAGGAACCGGTCTACCATCAGAAAACCTACAAGCAAGTATAGATACATATACATAAACTGGGATCTCTCTCAAATGATACATGAACTATGGCATGGACGTAGCCATCTAGAGAATGATCATGTAAATGGATCTCGGTATGGGCACAACCATCCATCAAAGAGGATCATAACGAAACCAAGCTATGGTTGCAGCCATCCAATAATGAGAAGGATCACATATGATAACTCTTGGTCTCGTCGCAGCTAGCCATTTGAAAGAGACATGCATACCATCACAACCATGTCACACAACTTCACAACCTGGACTTTTTTGATCTAAGTCTAGGGCCTTGCGCTCCAACACGACCCGATCAAAGTACATATCCTAGCATGCGAATAGATGTGTCGATGTCGAACACACTAGAAAGTTGCTTGATTACTAGTCAATGATGTAAACTGTTAATAAGCGCGAGAGAAACCACCAATAATGACAATCATCCTTAAGATACTATCAGCACAATCCACGAAATGTGAATATAGGAACTGAAGTCGAACACATGTGAAATAACTCGATCTAAAGCCAATGATGTAAATTTGTCATCGAGTGTGAAGAACTTTCCATTAGGGCATGCAAGCTCTAAGGTACTGGAAGGGAATCTCTCGGTCAACTTTTCGGATAATGTGTTGAAGTCGATGAAAAGCGACCATTTCGAAGGAGGGCCATAATGAATCCCACATAACCAATGCGAGATGAGAGGATGCAAAATGATTTCAAATGATATAGAGAAGAAGAGGTAAGTGTAACTTTAGAAGGACAACTCTTGAACATATCAGCGACACAACTAGAAGTTTGGCAGTTTTTGGATCCATGGGATTGGTGGTCATGATGACGTGGCAAGATCAAATGGAAGGAAAAAATGAACGGCCCAAACCCAAGAAGGTCAACAATGCAAAGGAGGATGTCCCAACCCGACATGAATCAAAGAGTGTCATGTTCAAGAGTGAGCTACTGACATGACTGATATATTTCCAAATTTTCCCCCACCATTTCTCACAAGTACCCCAATTATTTTTTAATCACAAGCTTGAAGGGGATAGCATATTCTTTCACTCTAAGTTCATCCTTCGATCGAATCAAACTTAGTGAGTTTAATGAGCCCTAGGAAGGAGAAGCTCATTTTCGTGATGGTGACGAATCCATTGTCGTTTAATAGTTTAACGAGTCCAACAAAGGTGTAACTCGGTATCTTTTTCATGTTTAGAGAGTTTGAAAAAGACATGTAAAAGAAAACTCCACATGGTCCCTTTTCATACATTTGTGTCTCTTGAGCATGAAAAGGTAGAAAATAATACTTGAGAGAATCGCTTGACCATTTCAGTCAAGGAGTACCTTTCTTGTAAATAGTACCTCCCAGCCCGAAAAAGGGGTAAACTTATATTGGGCATATGATGTTTCACATCCATTAACAAGATTGAAATGACAAGGGCTTGGCCATCTTTTCACTTTTAAAGGGTCGGAAAAGAGCTTGAATGCAAACCCCCCATTTTATTCTCTTTTATGAGTCAAAAGGGAAAAATACTCGACGATCTTTTCATTTTGTACAGGTCAAAAAAGAGATTAAAGGTGACTCATCCTGGAGAAATGAGTGGCATAAAGGGTAGAAATTGGTTCCAGAAATAGTGGAATTTCTCAAAACATGTAATGATTAAGAGGTTGGCTAATAAAACCACTCATCGTTGTGGTCCCTCAGGAAAGGAATAACAATCGAGTGAAAGCATATGATCGGCCAACGAGGTGGTGGAAATGGAATGAAACAACCAAGGCTCATCTGACAATCATGAGATGTAAATTGGGCATGGGTTTATTTTTACACAAGCTTGAACCATGGAGAACTCTGCTTGGATCTGGTTTCATGTTTACACAAGATTAAAATGAAAAACTATGCTTGCTATAAGTTTGTATGCCCCTAGCATAATGACTCAATCGAGGTACATGCCCCCCAAGCTTCATTTCAGTCAACTAGGTGGACAAAATGAAGGTTCACTTTCAAGATCTTGGAAAGAATCGACTGGGGTTTTACGAGATCTTACTCAAAGGCTCGATTTGGAAAAGGGAGTTGCTTCATTTTTTAATGAAGCTGATACAGTAAAAGAACTATCCTCAAGACCCTTGTTTCATTTTGTAATGAGGTTGACACAGGAAAAGAACAATCCTTAGACCCTTGTTTCATTTTTTAACGAGCTTGACACGAGATAAAGAACTATGCTCACATCTTGATTCATTTTTTAATGAGGTCGACACAAGACCAGGAACTATCATCATGACTCCTTGCTTCATTTTTTAACGAGGTTGACACAAGACCAGGAACTATCCTCATGTATATGTTCATGAACCATACAAGAACATGGCTCCCAAGAGGTCTTCACTAGATGGAAGAACCATGCTCTTGGAGGAATACATGTCATTTGGTACCAAAGACAATTAGGTTCCAATGCCCTCAGTACATAATGTACTATACCATCTGTGTGATCATCAGCAGACACAAAGATGGAATGGGTAGCCACATAATTGGCCTGTGGTGGGGAAGGTACTTCCTGCAAACAAGAGCCGATAGGGGATGATGGTTGCAAAGGAGGCACCTGGTGACCAATGAACGACAACTGATCAATAGTCACAATTTTCCCTTCATGCAGAAAACAAACCACACAGAAAAGCGAAGAAACAAGAGCTCCCATGACATAAACATAGTCACGTCTAAGGAGAAGATTGAAATCTAAAGGAACTTGGACTACCATCATGTCCATATAGACGGTCTTTCCTTCCAAAGTAATAGGTAACTTCAGAAGGACCCTTAAGGGTTGACTGGTTCCTTTGTTGAAAGCCAACAGATTCTGAGTGACAGACACAAGCTATGGGGAGCCCAAAGCTTGCCAAGTAGTAGAATACATGATGCTAATAGATGCGCCTTCATCTAATATAGTGCCATGTACTACCATATTATAGGCTTGTACTGTGATTTGGAAAGGCACATAAGATGGGAGGCAGAAAGCAGTCAAGTTACTCCAATTGAAAGAAATGACATAACTACTTGGTGGGGGTATCATATGATTACCAACATGCTCTGTAGGAATAGGAGAAGGACTCTCCTAAACAACTAGGATGGGAGGGTCACTCTTCGATTCATGAGAATCTAAAGAGATGAGAAGAACATGAGTAGTATGATCACTACTCTCTTCGGGAACAAAGTGAACAACTGAAGGTGGAGCCAAGTCGACACTTTTTTTGACCAATGGTTCATCAGAAACAGACACAAGAGGGTCTCACTCAGGAAGGGCAGGATGGGGAAGAGATGAATCCAAGTCAATCTCTTTACCAACTGGGAGAGGGTTAGAAGAAAACCTCTGATAACCAACATGAAGTTCGGGTTAAGGAGCTACAAGTTTTTTCAAAACTTTTGAAGCTTTATTCATAAGAGGACAAATGTGAAGAAGATGCTCTCCTTCACATAACCTATAGGGGAATCTAATCTTCCCTTTCTTCTTACCATCACTAACAGAAGGTGTAGCATCGACATGATCTTTATAGGTTGACGGGGATGGTCAGTTTAGGTTTTGAGACCATACCTCTAAGACTCTGGGAATACTAGGACAGTCTCGAAGGAGATGGTCACCCTTACATAGTCTGCAAGGGAATTTTACCTTTCGTGGAGGATTGGAAGGCTTGTCTATGGGAGGTGCATTTGGAGTAGCAACTGCATGGTTGGCCTCTCACTTATCTAACTTCTCCTACTTCTTATTAGCCTCCTGGTTACTAGATTTCAAACTTTCACCAGGTGAAGTAGAAGAAGAGGGTGAAGAAATAGCGAAAGAAGGCGATGGGTCAACCTTAGAATCATTGTGACGTGATTTGAATGAAGGGGATGCTTGGACAGGAGTCAGGACACTTGGGACCACCGAGGTTGAAAACAACTGGATAGGTAAACCAATGGTCAACCCAAGAAGGGACAACGTTGCCATATAAGGAGCACCAGCATTTCCAAAAGAAGGAAAAGGACTAGGCTTCCCATCCGAGGGGAAGCCTTGACTGGTAGACTCTGGAAATGTTGCCACTAGAATTAACCCTAAAGAATTACTAAGGAATATAACTTTAACTAGGAATATTTCGTGGGAATTTAATTTTTGAACACGGAAACAAAACTTTACCTTTTGATGTTTTAAGAGTCGAGAAAAGGATGAAATATGACTCTAGTCGCTTTTGGATTTAACGAGCTCAAAAGGACAAGCGCTCGATGATATTTTCAAATTTAAAGAGTCAGTAAAGATTAGAAATGACTACTCAATGTATTCTAGGCAAAAGGATTACCAAGTAACTGTGAACTGTAGAATACCTCCCATTGAACTGAGAAGTACGGGCAGACAATCTCCCCGAATGTTGTGTTCGGTGTATCATGTTTACAAGGTGGAAGATTCAGTTTCCTACAGATAAAGGATTGCAACCTAGTGGGGTCTCCCATTATATACTTGATGGTGCGGGGATCACAAATCCGTACTAGTGCTGTCTAAGGCCAAAATTAATGACAACTGCTAGGTTTAAAGATGCCAAAACACGTCTCTAGCCTAGACCATTAAATGTGAGCATTAAGTTTCAATGCTTCCTTAGGTTAATTCAATAAATTTTAATGGTTGATCTTGAATTAGGTTTGAATTACAAGGCCCTACTGCTTTCATCTAACAAAAGCTCTTACATGCAGCTATATGAGAAAAGAGATCTTGGTCTTTGATGAAAGGTATCACTAATTGAGAGATAGAGAACACAAAATTAATGCAACAATCGAAGAATGAAATCTTTCACTAATAAATCTCCTAAATGCGCTTAATCTTCCTATAACAACATAAGAAGTTTCATTTCATTTCCAATGCTTATGATGATGCAAATCTAGCTTCTTAATAACGATACTAATGCAATATTTTCACTTAAGTAAACTAGAATGATGTTCTCCTTTTCATAAACTTCAAAATGAATCTTTCACATAAAGTACTTTAAATGAAAATTTTCACAATTCTGAACAAACAAGCATCATTCAAATCCAAAGAATTATATATGAAACTAAAAGCAACTTCTTCCTTGAATCAAACAAACCAAAGACATAAATGCTTCAATTGACAAACCAAGCAATGTAATATATGTTTGGAAAGAGAAAAGAGACACTTGAAATAAGACAGAGAAAGAGACTCTTTTACTCATTCAATTGAAAACAAAGCATCCTAGTCACTTCTGGGAGGAAGAAGAGAGTCTAAGGGTCAAGACACACTGGTACTAGAATGGGATAAATTTTTATTTTTTCTTACCCCTGAGACCAGAGTGATTTTTGGGCTAAAAGTAGCGCCAATTGACATCACTAAGTAGTACTACAACTAGCACTGATGGCTAATTGATGCGACTTTTTGGCCAAAAATAGCGTCGATCGAGGGATTCAAAGAAAAAGTAAAAAAGAACTTCACACAGGGCCAGACTTAACACATCAGAGGGTGGGCTAAACCAAGCAAGTGCACAAAGAAAGCTAAATGAAGCTTTCTAGTCAGGGAGAAGATGGTCTAAAAGGCTTACAAGGTCAAAATCATAAGAGCAGAACACACTAGCCAAAATTGGGGTCAAGCCCTAATCTTCACTTGCAAGCATCGACGCGACTGCCTAACTAACAACAAGCACCAGAAGTTGGTCGGCACAACTATTTCTCAGCAACTAGCATTGATCGGTGCGACTGTTAGCAAATTAAGCGCATTGATCAAGGGAGCTAAGGAAAAAAATAAAAAAAATTGAAACATGGACCAGATGGAGAAAAGAAACATAACCAAAGGGAAAAAGTGTAACTAGGAAAGTTCTCACAAAATCACGAAATCCAAGACAAACAAAATAATGCGTTCCCTAGTGGAGTCACCAATTTGTGGTGAAGTAAAATTATAAGTACGGACACGAACGAATTCCTTTAGCCTGATAATGGGTCTAGCCACAACAGATACATTCTATGGAAGATTTCCTTAGGTTAGAATCAATCAAGAGGGTCTACCTCTTGGTTGCTTATTTTGTTTGATGATGTCCTCACTTACTCACTCCAGCTATCTCTCGCTTCCTTCTTAAGGCTCCTGAAACAAGTAAACAACAACATACAACATACATAATAATAGAAAAATTGCAATTCAACCTACTTAACAAGTCAAGAAACATTAAGCCATGAATACGTAATATTAAAAAACATGTAGGAAATAAATTGATAAATGCATATATTAATATCAAAGAGAGTTTACAACCATTCGTCTTAACGATGCAGTCTTCCTCTGACAAGACCAGGTTTCCACACACTTCTGCTAGCATTCTACGATGGCTTCAAACAACAACAGTTTTAAATCTCTTCCCTTTAGGCTTCAGTGCAAACCAAAACACACTTGTCCCTCACAGAAATAGATAGATACAACTAGTAATAGCTTGCTTGTCTACTCCAAACCAAATTAGCATCAACACTAAACCAAAACTTTGCAACTGTAACACTCACACTACCTTGTGCTTGGGAAGAAAGGAGGTTTATATAGGAAATATGGATGGGAGATGGATCCTCTTCTCATCAGAGAAAGACTTATCCCTTGAGGTAGTTCCATCATTATAGGGGAAAGGAGCCCAAACTGTCATCCTCGACCCCATTTGGCCAAACCATTTACTAGACTTCTGTTACGGAGCTTCTAGAGTTGGAAGCTTCGGTTCTAATTTAAAAAACTTTCCACAACAAGACCAGTGTGACTGAAACACAACTCAGTCGCTCCGGTTGACGTGAGGAGTAGTGCTAATCTCTGCACATCGACAGGAGGGAGACAAAGGCCATTAGTGTCTGTCTTGTAAACTGGGAAAAACAGAAGCTTCAGGGGAAATGGTGCAAAAGGGAATTGATCTGCTCAAGAAGAGGGACACAATGGGAGTTTCTTCGTGAAGGCAAAGCATGCGGTGTGTTATGCCCCTATACTAATAGGTGTCATATATCATCATTGACTTCGTTTAGCTTTGAAATATGTTTATACCTTTACTTGTTGCAAAGGTTTTACATATTTGTAAAAAAATAAAAAAATTTAAAAAATGTAAAGAGGGTATACCCTAAAAGAAAAATCAAAGGGTGAAATGAAAGAAAAAGAGTTCAAAAAATGAAAGAAAATGAACCCCAACAAAAAGAAAAGACCAGGAAAGTGTGCGAGCCTAAATGCCACTACTTTTTTACTTTTTTATAATAAAATTGTGTGCAGTTTGTCACTTATGCCACAATGCATGAATAGTCAAATAGTTTAAGCTTGGCTAGTTCATATTTTCAATTTCATGTTGTATAAATAAAGAATAATATATGACCAAATAGTTTAATCTTGGTAGGTAAGTAGATAGGTAGAGTGAAAAAAAGGAGCTCAATAGTTTAATCTGAGCTCTTGGATGTAATAAGTGTAGACTTAGATAGGCATCACCATGTAAAAGAAAAGAAAGTTTGATAAGGGTTATCCAGTCCAAGTGCACCCTAATAAAGAAGTAAAAATGCTAGGTTAAGTAGGTAGGGTATGTAGATGATGATTGTAGAATAATATGTGGTTAATGATAAATATAAATGTGTAAATCTTTTACTTTCATCACAAGGCAAAGGCATGTATCACATGGAAGGCACATCAAGTAAGCAAAGTCAAAAATAATTAACTTCGCTACTCATTTCCCCTAAATTTTCACTAATTTTTCCTAAGTGCCAAGGTATCTGTTAGGTTAGAGGGGCTCAAAGCATTTCTCTAACTTTTGGAGGGACTGGACCCTCAGCCCAATAATTTATAATAGCTTAAACACTTAAGTCCCTTCACCAAAAGTCACACCCCTTCATAAGTTATTCATTTCCCTAATAAATCTTTTCCTAAGTAAAATCCTATATTACTTAGGGAAAATCAAACACTTTCCATACTAACACTCATGTTCATGTTAGGATATTCCGACACATAGGATATAGTTAAGTTCAACTTGGTCTAGTATAGAGTTAGGTTAGAGTTAGGTAAAGTGTGTTTCTTTACCGTTGTACATTTTGTAACTTACAATCCGACGGTCACGATATGTAGTGATCCGACGGTTCACTCTCACCTCGGTATTACCGACACTTGATCCGTGGCTTGACACCCGATTGGTCCATGAGTTCTATTTAAAGCGCATGGAGGGTCATTGTTCGGGTAATCCGTGCATGAGAGAAGCTTATGTAAATTTTCATTCTTTGATTAATAAATTGCCTGTAGTACCCACGTTGGGACAGGCCGTGGACTGTTTCCCTCCTTGCACTTTGAGGGTTTTAACCACGTCAAAAATACTGGTGTATTGATTTGGGATCTGGTTGTGAGCGGTGTCCTTTTGGTGTTCTTTCTGAGGAACTTACCCTGTAAATTCCTACATGGTATCAGAGATATTTGAGGGCCGCGTCCGTTGGTGATCCAAATCTGAAGCCGGTAGAACTGCATGCGGCTGTCGTTTTCTAGATCTGATGTTTGTGACTGCTTTCGGGCCGAGAGGACTGCTCTGTTGCGTTCGGAGCATCTGTTCCAGTGAGGAACCCCTTTCGTTTCACGCGAAAAGGTTTCCGGTAGCCCTAGCTGCGTCATTTTTCAGATTGGGAGGTATCCGGTGTTTTTTTTGCAGTTTACTATTATTTTCTCTCTGCTTATTTCGGTCTCAGTTTATTTAGCCTTTTTTTTTAACCGGATCTATACCTTTCATTTCTGCGTATGCTCTTTTCCCTGCGACTCTGTGCGATCTGGGCAAATCAGAAACAGAAAGGAAGGATTTTTCTCATGCGTATGCTCTTTTCCCTGCACCTTAGTGTGATCTCGGAAAATCAGAAACATTGAGAAAAATATTTAGTTTTTCGGCTAAAGCTAACTTTGAGATTTTTTTTTAAAATTTCTAGTTTTTTGGCTAAAGCTAACTTCGAGCCGCAAGGTTCATTTTTCTTTGCATATTCGTGTTGGGTTTTGTGTTTTGTGTTTTGTAGGGAAAAAGAGCTTTCTCAAGGCAAGCACGCAAACCAAGGCCCCCCCCCCCTCTCTCTCTCTCTCAAATTTTTTGTATAGATCAATTGGTTCAAAGCTATTTTAAGAGAGTAGAGGTCTTGGGTTCAAGTCTCCATTTTGTGGGGGCGGATTTTTTTCCCGCACATTCGGGCACTTTGCCGGCAACGTTAACAATTTTTTTTCAAAAAGCCATAACTTCTTCATTCGGAAGCCTTTTTCAGAGCCGTTTTTTTTAAAACCGCCTATTTTTTCGAGATCTATCCATTGGAACACTTACTTTCAGCATCTTCAGCTTCAGTTTTTTTTAAAAATGGAAAGTCCATGCCAAGTCATTCTTGACAGCACTAACTACTTCCAATGGGTAGCCTACATGGAAGATTTACTTAGAAGTAAAGGTCTCTTCAGAATAGCCACAGACCAAGAGAAGAAACCAAAAGATGAAGACAAGGCTGCAAAATGGGAAAATAGACAAGATCAAGCACGTGGTTTGATAGGGATGTCTATTTCTCCTGATCTTAGATTCCACATTGCAGAACTTGAGACTCCTCATGAAGCATTAGAAAAACTCGCTAAAGTTTTTGGGATTAAAAATGAAATTAGAGCCCATCAACTTGAAAATGAGCTGCTTACTTTGGATCCTAATAATTTTTCTTGCATTGAAGATTTCTTGTCCAAATTCAAGACCCTTAGATATCACTTGGAAGGTGTTAAAGTTAAGAAAGAAGATGGTAACCTTATTTATTTCATCCTTACTAAGTTGGGACCAGCCTACTCTGTATTTGTTTCCACTTTCCATTCTACAAGGGAAGCTTTCATTTGTCAAAGAAAAGACTACAAGGCCCCTTCCTTTGACTCCTTTTGTGATTCCTTAATAAGAGAACAAGAAAAACTCTTACACCTTGGTCTTCTTAATCTTGGAAACTCTTCCACGAAAGCATTAGCCGCCCAGCAGCAACCAAATTCAAAGAATCCTAAGAAGTCATATCCTCAAAAGAATGGTCCTAAACCATCTCAGCCTCAAAATGAAAGATCATTTCAGCAAAATGATAAGACTAATAAAAACAAATGGAAGAAGACTGATAGACATTGTAACTTTTGTAATCGAGATGGCCACTTAGAATTTAAATGCTTTAAGAAGATGGAAGCCTTGGAAGCCGAAATGAAGAAACATAACATCCATGTGGAGCCTACTTCAACTTCAACTTCCGGAATGGCACTTTCTGCATGTCATTGTCAATCATCTCAGTCTGGTTATGCATTAAATGTATCTTCTTCTTCTTCTCCTTCTCATGAGTGGCTCATTGATTCTGGAGCCTCTTGTCACATGGCCAAAAACCAAGCCATGTTTTCTTCTTTAAATGATTGTAACACCAAAAATATATATGTTGGTGATGATAGATCTCTTAATGTTGTAGGGACTGGAACTGTTCATCTAGACAATGGTCAGTTTAATGATGTATTATGTGTTCCAACCTTATCCTGCAACCTTCTATCTGTCTATCAGATAACTCATTCAGGTGAAGGTAAAATTGTTGAATTTTCACCTCATGATGTTGTAATCAAGGATCTAAAAGATCCTAAACAGATTCTAGCTACTGGTCTTGCTGATGATTCCAAAAGGTTGTATAAGTTTCACAACTTTGGGTCATCAAATCTTCCCTCAGTATTTATTGCTCATAATGATGAAGTGAGCAAACTTTGGCATGAGCAATTTGGTCACTTAAACTATCACTCCCTTTAGCATCTATGTAAAGAAAATATGGTGACAGGTCTTCCTATGGTATCTTGCAGAGATGGTGTTTGTTCCGGATGTGTACTCGGAAAACATCATCGGGACAGTTTTGACAAACGTGCCTCTTGGCACGCCTCAGCCCCTTTACAGCTTGTGCACAGTGATTTATGTGGTCCTCTTCCTGTTGCTTCATTCTCTAGCTGCAAGTACTTCCTAACTTTCATTGATGATTTCTCCAGACGCACTTGGGTATACTTCTTAAAACTCAAGAGCGAAGTATTTAACACCTTTTTGGCCTTCAAAGCCTTTGTTGAAAAACAATCTGGACATCAAATTCTTAAGCTAAGAACTGATAATGGTGGAGAATATGTTAAAAACACATTCATTAAATTTTGCACCGAAAATGGAATTCAAATGCAACATACTGTTCCATACACTCCACAACAAAATGGTGTAGCTGAAAGGAAAAATTGCACCTTAAAGGAAATGGCTAATTGTATGCTGCAATCTAAAGGACTCAGTCTTAGTTTTTGGGCCGAAGCAGTTAATTGTGCAAATTATATAATCAATCGCACTCCTACTAAGGTTCTAGAGAATATCACTCCAGAAGAAGCTTGGAGTTCCATTAAACCAGATGTAAGTCACTTTCGTGTGTTTGGAAGTGAAGCATGGGCCCATATTCCCGATGAAAAGCATAAAGCTTTAGAACCTAAGAGTGAGAAATGTACTTTTGTTGGATATTCTGAAGATGTAAAAGGTTATAGACTTATTCCATTTAAGTCCAAAAATGTTATCATTAGAAGAGATGTAAAGTTTGATGAAAATAAATCGGCCTGCGAGCCTAGTCCGACGGATGTGCCACCTCTTCCTATCTCTTCTACTTTTGAAAACATTTCTTCTTCAGATGATGAAAGCGAGGATGATAATCCTCCCCCACCTTCTCAGGATCCTCAACTTCCACGATGGGTCCGTGCCACTCGGGATGCAGCAGGTGATCTTGCCGGTGATCCTACAGATCAGCGACGTACACGTTCTCAGTTTGAAAGAGCCTCTTCTTTACTGGCTCAAGCTCCAGTAAATCATGATCCTGACACTTTTGCAGAAGCTTCAGGCCATCCACATTGGGAAGCAGCTATGAATGAAGAATATCATTCATTGATGACAAATGATACATGGGATCTTGTTCCTCTACCAAAGGGACGCAAACTTGTTAGATGTAAATGGGTTTACAGAACCAAGTATGGACCAGATGGGAAAGTTGATAAACATAAAGCTCGTCTCGTTGCTAAGGGCTTTTCACAGGTTAAAGGCATTGACTACACTGAAACCTTCTCCCCTGTTGCCAAAATGAACTTTATCCGCCTTGTTCTTTCCCTTGCTGCCTCTTTAAAATGGGAAGTCCATCAGATGGATGTTAAATCTGCCTTCTTGCATGGGGACTTGCAGGAAGAAATCTATATGGAACAACCCATTGGCTTCATACAAACAGACTCCAGCCTTGTTTGTCGACTTAAGAAATCCCTTTATGGCCTCAAGCAAGCTCCTCGGGCTTGGTATGCCAAAATGGATAGATTTCTTTTAGAATCTGGCTTTTCTAGGTGTCATTCTGACAATACTGTCTACACCAAGAAAGTGGGAAACTCTCTTATCATCCTTGTTCTTTATGTTGATGATCTTATTCTTACTGGTAGAGATCCCAACCTTATAAACCATGTGAAGTCTAGCCTTAAAAAGAAATTTGAAATGACAGACTTAGGACACTTACACTATTTTCTCGGTCTTCAAGTCTTGCAATCCCAGGAGGGTATTTTCCTTTCCCAGTCCAAGTATGCTTGTGATATTCTTCGTCATTTTCACATGGAAGACTGTAAGCCAGCCCCTTCTCCCTTTCAGTCTGGAGTCAAACTTTCAGTCTCTTGTACTTCTCCTGAATTTGATGCTACCTTATACCATCAACTTGTCGGAAAACTCTTGTATTTAACCCATACTCGTCCTGATCTTTCCTTTGTTGTTGGCCTTGTTGCTCGTTTTATGCAAAACCCCCGTGAAAGTCATTGGAAAGAAGCTAAAAGAATAATTCATTATGTTCGAGGTACAGTACAGTTTGGGATTCATTACAGTGCCAAAGCAGCTCCTCTGTTAGTTGGTTTCACTGATTCTGATTGGGCTGGTGACCCTGATGATCGGAAGTCTACTACCGGTTATGTCTTCACTCTTGGTTCAGGACCTATTACATGGGCTTGTAAGAAACAGGCTGCCATTTCTCTTTCATCAGCAGAAGCAGAGTATCGTGGTGTCGTGGAAGCTAGTAAGGAAGCCTTGTGGCTTCGTCAGATCCTATCAGAGTTTGGCTTTGAGCAGCAGCATCCAACCACACTTTGGTGTGATAATCAAAGTGCCATTCAGCTATGCAAAGATCCAGTCCAGCATCAGCGCAGCAAACACATTGAACTACACATTCACTTCATCAGAAAGCTCATTCATGACCATGTTCTTGAAGTGCAATATTGTCCAACAGATGATCAGGTTGCAGACATATTCACAAAGGCTCTCACAGAGGCGAAGTTCACTAAACTTCGATATATGCTTGGAGTTCAGGAAGTTGTCACTAAGGGGGGATAGGCTCTAGTGCCTCCTTCCTTCTCCTATTGTGTCATATTTGTAAATCCTTCAATCCTATCCCAAGTTGTTCTTAAGGGGGATGTTAGGATATTCCGACACATAGGATATAGTTAAGTTCAACTTGGTCTAGTATAGAGTTAGGTTAGAGTTAGGTAAAGTGTGTTTCTTTACCGTTGTACATTTTGTAACTTACAATCCAACGGGCACGATATGTAGTGATCCGACGGTTCACTCTCACCTCGGTATTACCGACACTTGATCCGTGGCTTGACACCCGATTGGTCCATGAGTTCTATTTAAAGTGCATGGAGGGTCATTGTTCGGGTAATCCGTGCATGAGAGAAGCTTATGTAAATTTTCATTCTTTGATTAATAAATTGCCTGTAGTACCCACGTTGGGACAGGCCGTGGACTGTTGCCCTCCTTGCACTTTGAGGGTTTTAACCACGTCAAAAATACTGGTGTATTGATTTGAGATCTGGTTGTGAGCGGTGTCCTTTTGGTGTTCTTTCTGAGGAACTTACCCTGTAAATTCCTACAGTTCACTTATCCTAAGTTTATATATATATATATATATATATATATATATATATATATATATATATATATATATATATATATATATGAAAATGTTTAAACTTGGCGCGCATTTCACAAAATCATATTAACCACTAATTCATGTTATTATATAATTCCCCTATATAAAAGTTACCCACTCCCGTATTATTATAAATATACAAATTCCCCAAATTTTTATATATCCCGCCCCTCGGTTAAATATAACCATAATAAAGTTAATAAATGGGATTAATTAACTAATCCGTAGTTAATTAAGAGCCTGATCCCCTTCATGCTGATAAAAGAATTAATTAATCCTCACGATTAATTAATAACTTCAACCAATCACATCACCCCCGATGTAATTAAAAGCCTTTAATTATATTGGGCCCACCCTCCATTAACCTTCTTCCATTTCAACTCCCCGATAGCCGTCCGATTGGATCCCATAGATTCGACGGTTGTCGTGCATATCGCACAGGCCTTCGCGATCGACCTTTAACGAGTGATGGAAAGTGGTTTGTGAACAGTGCCATCGCTACGTGTCACTCAGCATGTGGAATCGCGCAATCGCTCCCAAATACCACCTCCCTTCCACTAGCGGTGTGATTAAAACCGCTTACTGCCTCCTGCTACCAACAAAACATCAAATAATTTTCTTGTTGACGCCATCTATCCAAATCCCGAACCCACCAAAGTTTTGACTTTGCATAAAAAACAAAGATAATCAGTTTTTCGTCCTTATTTCCGAAAAATGCATGCATGCAACCTGAACGTTGAAGTCGACCAGCTCGTTCACCCAACCATCAGCCACCCTCAAACCTGTAGTTCAACACTGCTCCAAGTCCACCATTCGCACCCAGTGGACTTGTATCCCATTTCCCGTCACTAAAAACAGGTTTTTACCAGTTTCCATCTAGAAACCCTGTAAATACTTGCTTTCCTCTGTAATTAATTGGAAAAAACCCAAATTTCATCATAATTCAGTTGCTTCATTTAGAATTCAAGTTTCCCAAGACCTTTCTGTTTCATCAATTCCACTTAAAAACCCTAGTTTCCTATCTAAATCTACAAAAACCAGAATGGAAATCCTCATGACCCTCAATGTAGCACCTATCACTATCCCTCACTGTGATTTGGATTATCTGCCCTTAGCAGATAAAGATTTTCAAATAAAAGACCTGGATACTGATAAAGACCACTTGAAAGTATTTTGCCAATGCCGGGACAATTACATGAATGGCTATGATACCATAGGAGTTTGGGAATCAAATCTCCCAATGTACTTTCTCCCCTCTGTGCGCATTTTCCCTGACATTAGACGTCAATGTCACGCCAATTATGATCCCAACCTCAGAGTAGTAATGTCCCCCAATCAAACTATTCTCTTCACAATTACTACAGACTCAATCAATGAGATGCTTCAGTTTCAACCCAGTCAAGACCTCACCCCCATTTCCTTAGGAGATTTGCTAGAAAAATCATTTAAATTGTCCCAGTCTAAACTCAGTCACCTTTGCCAAACTTTTGTGGATAAGCAGCATCAACCCAAAAATCCCCCTCCTTATTTGTCAGTTTTCTTCACAAAGACAGGCAAGAATATAATTGATATGATAGCTGCAGTCATGGGTTTCAATACTAGTGAGTATGTGGATGAATTAACCGTAGTTTTAATGTCCATTTTTACCCATGGTCAACCTCTTGCTGTCAAGTATAACTATGCCGCATTCATTGCTGAGAAAATCCATGACTAGTTTATGAGGCTGGAAAATGAAAAAGTGTTCAATTACTCTACATTCATATATCACCTTCTCCTTTACTATCAGTCGGACAAGTTCCCATTCTCTCTAAATAAACTTGATACAAAGGGTAATCCTAGATCAGTCATTTTTTGGACTTCCATCTTCCACCATTCATTTTCTTGTCCTTATTCATACAATGAATTCATTAACTAGTTTGTCTACTCAATGACCACCATGCTGACAGGAAATCCTCCTCCTAGGATTAGTGATGAAATCAAAAGAATCTTTCAGCCATCCAAGTAGTACAGAATAGGTAACTGGTACTTGTACCAGAATCACACAGAGATTAGAATATATGGTTGTGAACTTCCTCCATTCAAACTACTAAAATATGTTCCTATGAGGTTGTTTGCATCGGAATAGTGTAGGAAAATGATAAACTCTGATTAGATTCACTTCACCAGGGCCAAGAAGAAAGCACAGTTGAGAATTAAAGATCACTTAGGCCCATTTGTCTGCAACAATAGAGAAGCAGGCAAAGAAGCAGAAGAAATCCTAGAACACATGAAATTAAATAAAAGTTTTGGTTGGAGATATGACCCATGCAATTTCATTGGTGATATGAGAAGGAAACATAAGTTATCACCATATTTTCATCACAAAATACCTAAAATAGAGAAATATGCAAATATGGATGAATGGAGGGAAGGAACTCTAGTTGAGATGGATAATGATCAGGTCAATGTAGAGAATGTGATGAAATACGTAGAAAAGAGACTTGACCTGGACTCCTGTGAACAAGTACCAGTTGGAACTGCTCCGAAGCCAACACCAGGAACTAGTGCCTCTACAGCAGAGACCTCTCGAAGGCACTCCCAGGAAACTAGTGCACCTCTTGCAAAACCATCATAGGGAAAAGGACAGGGAACCAGTGCTCTAGCATCACGACAATCAGACATGTCAAAATAGCCTGAAACCTTTGAAGAACAGGCTCCACCACAGTCCCATCCATCTTAGTTTAATATGGGAGACCCCCCAGTTTTGCAGAATCCTTTGAAAGAGGAAAAAAGCTTAAAAGGAGACAGGGAAGTAGCTACCCCTGCCAGTGGTACTTCAAACCAGCCTGGTGCTAAGAGGCACAGGCTAAATCCACATTCAGAAGAATAATTTTTTGAAGAAACAACAGGGAGTTTGAGAAAAGAAGGTGGAGACAGTCTACATACATTCCCAGTAGGTGGGACACCTTCTAGTTCACAAAGACAAGAGCTTGAACGATAACAGAGTGTCGAAGTTTCATCTTTCAGGTCTTCATCTGACAAGACCTTGGACATCAAAGGAAAATTTAAGGAGATAAAGGCCAAAAATGAACAGCTAAAGGCCCAAGCCTACACTCAATACCTGAAAATGGCCCCTACTAATCAAACCAGGTTGATGTCAGCTTATGACATCAAAGAAGGCAAAATGCAGATGAGCTTTCTAAAGCCTACAGTACAGTAGCCCAAATCAATTGCAGACTACCTCAAAACTGAGGTCTTGGGCAAAGATATTCACCCCATAGATCAAATAGAATTGCATAAACAAACAGGGGAAATGGTTTATTCCACATTGACAAGCAAGGCCATGATGGCACACATATTGGAGAATTCACTGAACAACACCACTGCTCAATTACAACTAGAAAGAGCCTCCTCACAGGTAGAGGACAACAGAATCAAATCATTGGAGGAATTTTTTATTGGATTGGGTCATAACCCAAAGGATGTCAAAGCTACAGAGGCCCTAATAAAGAAAAAGAATGAAGATGTAGCTGCCCTGAGAAGGAAGTTGAAATTGCCACCACTTATGCATCCACAGACTGCTGAAGTAATTGAAAAGAAGAATGAAGAAGAGCTTATGGATTTAGTCTTCAAGCTAAATGAGAAATTAAAGGAGACAGAGCAGGAATTAGAAAAAACACTACAAAGCAGGTAGAGTGAGTCAACCTCTCAGCCTTAAAATGTAGTACCAGTGGTTTCTACAGCAGTCCCTTCTACATTGGCAACTGCTCTAGCACCAAATGTCCCTTTGGCAACAGTGAAAACTATTGGTGTTACAGGTACAGCACAGGTAGGAACCTCAAGTCATAGCACTGAAGAATTGGGCAAGCCCATGGAGGAAATGAAGCTCTAGGTCATTGAACTCCAAAAGGTAAAGGAGAAATTCATTACCTTGGAACAAAAGTATGATGTGTCGAAAATTAATTTTCCTGAAGAGGTAAGGAAAAACAAAGGCTTGACTCAACAAGTCAAAACACTGGAAAAAGATCTTACATTTGAAAATCCTTTAACAGATATCGGGAAAATATTATGGACCAACATCACTCAATCAGTCAATGATGTTTGGTCATCAATTCAAATCATTTTTGAATAGATTGACTTAGTTAAAGTTTCTTTTCAAGAGATTGAAAAAACCAAGGAAGAACTAGGAGGGAAGCCTGAAGAAGCTATCAGGTTATTAAACTTTCTAAACAGTAGAAACATGCATAAATTAGAACAACTAAATATTGAGGATAAGACTAGAACCATCCTCGAAATCAAGAAAGTCTTAACCAAAAGGACTCTAATGCAAAACCTGGAACGAAAATGTCAGAATATGCAAGAAGACATAAATGAATTTATGGAAAAATTTGGCAACTTACAGAGTAAAGGACTTCCAAGTCCTTTAGTCATCAATGATAAGTTAATGAGGCAGGATGATTATGTCAACAAATTACATCAGTATGCAAATAACCAAGCCAGTTCATTTGCCAGTTCATCTGCACCTAAAGCATTACCCACAGGGAGAGTTCTCTATGATAGTTTGGGGAACCTTTTTGATATTGAGCATGAATTGAAACACGTGTTCCCAGTACAACCAAATTTTGTAAAATACACAGAAGCTGATGAAATCTTCAGAAAGCTAACAAGGACCAGGATACCAAGGGATGATTGGTGGACCGATATGACAAACATCTTTTAATTTACCATGGTAAGAAGTAAATTGAGGTATTTACCATAGTCAATTTGGGTAAAAGGGGATAAATTATGGTAAAACATGTAAAGAGTATCAGTAAAAGGTAAAAGAGTATCAGTGAAAAGATGAAAACAATCAGCCAGCACAGAATTACGAGCAAGATAGCAAGATGCACAATCATAGGGCCTGCCTCCAGCTCCTTCAACAAAAATAGGGACAACAACCCAGCAGTTCACATTCAGTTTCTACTTTCAAGACCATCTGTCTCTACATTCATGTAAAATATATTTAGTTTTCCTAGAATATATCTCTCTCAGTTAGGAGATATTTTGTTGTAAATTTTGTATAAGTACTTCCTCATTTGAAGTACTGGGGGTGGATTCTTAGACATTTCTGTAGACTCTTTATTTTGGAATAAAGTGTTGTTGAACAACTTTTGTATGGCTGGCTGGACAAAGTAATAAAGCAAAGGACTTTTACAGGATTCCTGTGTCAAATGAGAAACAAATAAGTATTCTATATCTTATGCTTTTATAGTTCTCTTGTTTACTGCATTTTGTCTTTAAAATCGTTTATATTATTGATGTTTCGTTCCAAGCTATCATAGGTAGGGAATTCTTAATTTCTCCCTACTTCTTAGTTTATCATTGTGGCCATTTAACAAATAATTCTTAATTGCTTTTTTTTAATGATCACCCACTTTCCCTCATCTTGAAACTTTTTTGAAGGATTCTTAACTGCCCTTCCTCCCTTTCAAGACGATTTCATCCTTTCAAGTTATCATTTGTATCTTGTTTAGCTATCTTTCCCTGTGAAACCCTCCTTTTTTGAATCAACTTGATCCAGTTAAGCCATCTTTAGTTGACTCCATAGCCCAATGGCCTGAAATACCATTTTTTACCCATCTGCTCCTGAATTCCACCACCAAACAAAATCAAAACCCCCCAAGCTTTCATAACTAGCCTAATATCCCATAAACAAAGCTAAATCATAAAGAGAGAGCACTCTCTGAGTACAGATTGGGTAGATTCTGTACTTAAAAGTTGGTTTGTGGTTACCTCAGACCCCTTTCCTTCTTCTAACAACTTCAAGGAAAATCTGAGTGATAACATGGGGTTCACTGTAGAGGTCTTCTAGGATCAAGGAATGGGGAGTAAAGGGACAATTACAAAATACTGTGTAACATCAAGTCTGAGGTAGTGCGTTATTCTGTCACCCAACTGTCAAGGACCGCTTCGAACGTGTCGTCTATTGCCAACTAGGGCAATTCATGCCACCTGGTGGAAATTAGCCTTGAATTCCTCATACTCCTGCAATCTATCAAGTTGGTAGGTGGAAACTACGGCTTTCGATTGATGACCATGTGCATGTTCATCTCCATCAGGGTCTAAAATATTTTCCTATCCTTCACTCACTAAGGATCCTTGGCTGCCCATAGCGAAGCGTACTTCGCAACCTCTAGTAGGTCTACTATGACCAAAGGGAACTAATTGTCTTTGGGTAGCTCCCATGCTACTAGCACTATGGACAACAAGAGCCATTTATAGTGAAATGTCTTGATGAGATCATGTGCATCACAATAGTTCATGAGGAACTCACCGGAAATGTAGCGTGCCCAATTAAATTGAACACCTTTCATACATTGGGCAACCAAAGCTACGACTGGTGCTAACACTTCATCTGCATGACACTTCTGCATGACCTTCCCTACTAAGAGTTGTGTGGGTACCTCGACTGCTAGGTCACAGATGCTTGAGATGGCGTATCCATGTGACTTCTTCACTAACTTGAATTTTTTCTTCATGGCCTCCACGAGGACATGTTCGCCTGTCTTTTTTCCAAATTCCATGACCAGATTTTCCCCTATTTATGGCAGCATTGTGAACTTATTGATTAGTCTATCAATGATGGATATTGGCTCCTCTAGCCACAAACACCCATCATACACCAAGCATAGTAACTGCTTGATTACAACCATTGTTATGGGCATGCGGTTGTAATTCGGCACCCATAGCAGGTTGAGCAGTCCTGCCTTATCCATGCCTCTCAGCCACTTCCACGGCTCCAACGCGGTTACAGTAGTGGTTTTGTGGGACATGCGGTGCATGAGTTGATTTGTTGCTAGGTGAGGAAACTGCTCTGTGTCCGCTAAATCCTAGTCTTCTAATTTCAAAAGGGGAACATGCCACAAGCATGATCCCTCAAACACAATCTGTTCCAGTAAGAGGGGTGTATGCAGGGTGACCTTACTCTCATCAATGTCTTTGGGCACCTTGGTCCTTACCTTGCACGAAGGAACATAATCAGGCAGCTTAGTGATGGGGTCAGACCCCACAATTTCGACATCTTCCATTTGCATCCCAACATCCTCATCATCCATTGGGATATCCTCAAACTCCTCTTCTTCTAGCTCTAGGTTAACTGCGTTGACCTTTTCCGGTGCAGTGGGCTTAACCTTCTAGGGGTGTTTCCTAGGAGACGCACGTACTAGCTACGATGGCGTGGCTTGCTTTCCTTTCTAGATCTTCGGACCCTCTGGGCTCAGGGTAGACCTTTGCCTAGGCGTTCATGGAGACTTTGTACTTCCATTGGTATTTCTACATGCACTCCCTCCAGGGTAGTTGCTTCTGCTGCCATAGCCACCTACGGGACAACTCCCTCGCCTGTCATTGCTTTTGTTCTCATAGCTTGAATGGGCATCGACATAATGCTATGTAATAACTCCTGATCCGCCTATGGAAATGTCTCAAACAAAGAAATCGCTAGAAAAAGCTCGAAGGTTTCATGGTTCATGTATGCTTGAGAGCTCAACAACTCAATTCTCAAAATTTTAAGTGTTTTTCGCTAGGTAGCCACCTGTAATTTATAGGTACTTTCAAATTCAAATCTGACTGTTCCCCCCAAAATTGCTTCATTAATGCTAGATTGGGGGTATATTTTCAGAGATATGGTCCATAAAGTCTGACTTAAATGCCACCCCCCCTCCATTTGGCTATTTTTTCATCGTCAAATCATGAACAGTGACTTTAACTATCACTTTCTGGCTGCTCTACGCGGTTTCTTCCTTGGTAGTGCACCCCCTTGCATGCTTCTATGGCCATTGTGACATATATTGATCCTGCACAATTTCCTGATCACACATATCTTCGACCCGGGTAGTGTATTTTATAATCTCGCGCCTCCTTTCAGCTGCCTGGACCTCTAAGACTGTGATTCCCTCATATAGTCACCTAGCTAGATCACCAGAGTATGGCTTCAAGTGGCTGCCATTCACCTTCCCTAGGAAGGGTTCTCCATTCAATTTGACCAACTGGACTGCTCCACCATCGGTAATCTCCTTGATGACATATGGTCCTAGCCAGTGCAACCTAATTTTCCCTAGAAATTTAGAAAATTTACTATCATATAACAAGACTAGATCATTTACCTTGAAGGTGCGTAGTTTGATGTGCCGATCGTGCCATGCCTTTTCGCACTCCTTTTGAACTTGTTGATGAAATCCAGCTAGAAATCTGTCCTCCTCAAGCTCTTCTAGCTACGTGAGGCTCCCTTCCAAGGCTCCATGGTCTGCCATTCCTATGAGTGTTGTTATGAGTTAAAATGCATTCCGTTGGCATCACAGCTTCTATGCCATACACGAGTCTCAAAGGTGTTTTCCCAGTCAACTTTTTGCAAGTCATTTTGTAGGCCCATAGCACTGCTGGTACGTGCACATCCCAGTCACTTCTCTAAGCATTGAAGACCTTCATCATTGCATTCTCCAATATTTTATTGAATGCTTCCACCATTCCATTGGCCTGTGGGTGATAAGGCGTGCTCTTCTGATGATACACTGAAATTCTTCTGTCAATGCGTTAATTGTTTCATTAAGAAATTGCGCACCGCGATCGCTCATCAAGATCTTTGGACAGCCAAATCTTGTCAATATGTATTCAAAAAGAAACTTTGCTACTATCATGCCTATACAGTCCTTCACAGGCTACACCTCCGCCCACTTGGTCAAGTACTTAGTCGCTGTGATGATGTACCGTGCACCTGTCTTCTTTCCCAAAGGCTAAATTGGGCCCACAAAGTCGATCAGCCATTTCTCGAATGGTTGTGACGTCACCTGCGGCATCAAAGGCATTTCATCCCTCCGTGATGGCCTGCCAGTCCTTTGACATGCATCACATGCCCTACAATATGCTTTCGCATCCTTATGCAGAGTTGACCACCACAACCCAGCACGTAGAACCTTCTAGACTGTTGCTTTTCCTGCATAATTTCCTCCTGCAACTCCTCCATGAGCCTTTGTGAGAATGCTGCTTCATTCAAAGTCAGGTACATAACGTCACAATATTTCATCTAACCCCATTTTGTACAAGTGTCCTGCAATAACGGAGAAGTCTGTTGCATGAACTATTAACTTCTTCTTTTGCTGGCTTGTATACCTTGCTGGGGCAGTTCCCATCATCAGGAAATGTATGATATCTTCAAGGTGACTGTCTGTGATGTGCACTGCAAATAGCTATGCGTTAGGGAACCCTTCATCTAAATTAGTAGGTTTATCTCCCATTTCAATGTGCGACAGATGATCAGGTCCTACAGTCAGTCGTCCTGGCTTCACAATAACTTCAAAGTCATACTCCTGGAACAACAAAAACCACCTGCAGATCTTTCCCCTCAACACATGCTTATTGTTCAGGTATTTCAACGTAGAATGATCTGTATACATCTTAAAATGTCCACCCACCAAATAGTGCCTGAACTTTACCATGGCTAGTCCTTTGTGCTCTGTAGTGGAATAGTTCTTCTCAACCTTGGACAACTTCCCGCTTGTGAATGCTATAAGATGGTCCAATTCCCCTCTCCTGCCTATGTCAGCATGGCCCCCAGCTCAATACATGAGTCATCCACTATTGGCCTGAGGGGGCCTAACCCATCAACGTTAGTTAGCCAAACAAATCCCTACTCTACTGGCCCTTTTGGCATCAACCCATGGGGTGCGACTGAAGTCTCACCTGAAGTAGTATGGGGGGATTCTGGAACCAAGTTTCTGCATCCTTGAGATGGCTGTGATGTCAATTTATTCTGGATATACCTGCTTTCTCTCATGTGGCTTAGCCTTCTATTCCACCCTTCAGTACCTTCACGAAAGGGTACGATTTGCTTTCGCGCAGCCCTAACCTACGACTGAGGTACTTTCGCGCTCCTAAGGCAGTGAACTGCGATATCTCCCAAACTTGGCTAAGTGCATTTCCTATCTTATTAACAGATCTTAATTAGCTTCGCGTCAACATATGTTCTTAATTATGCTTACTTAACCAACACAATTACATATATTCTTGCATGATATAAGCATTATAAGTGAAATTTGTACCCAACATATCAAGATACATAAACAAGAAATAAAGACACATAAATTGTAGAATACTTCTCTTTATTAATAATTTCGATCAATTACGGACTTGACCCGCCATGCGCACTCCGCTATAGGGGTCCATGCACTCAGCTTCAGACTTCTAGGCCTCTACACACTTAGTTGTAGAGCCTCTACCTACGCTACGACCCAAACTTAAACTTCTGCTTAGAATTATCACTTTCTTACATGTTCGATCTTGTTGCCCTTAAACTACTTAGAGCTTAGCACTATTTATACAATCCCATGGTCTACGGACCATGGGTAGATCTTTTAAAACTAACATTAAATTTCAAAAATAAGGGCGGACAACCCTCTGACTCTTTAACATCTATGCACTCCGTGACCACAAAATGTGGAGTCTTTACACTTGGATTACAAAATTTGATGAAAATATGGGCTTTTAGCCCCAAAAATGCCCTTGGGGGATCTTGCACCCAACAGGTCCCCAACACAAACTTCGTGACTAGCCCTCGAGTCACTCTACAGGTGCGGAGATCTTAGTGCGAAGACCTCCCTGCTCCATTTGGATCATTGCAACTTTGGCAGTGCACTGAGCAGCCACCTACTGGACTTCTTCCACTCACTGCTTGGTGACTGCCACTGATATACTGCCTTGAATCTTCTGTTGAGCTACCTGCAAGTGTGCGAGCTTTCCTTCAATGGAGGTTGTGATCGTATATGCCTCGTCTATCCATGGTTGTAGGCGTGCTTTTAAGACTGCTTCTTTGTGATGAGTGGCATCCACCTATTCCTTGAGCGCCTTTTCCTCTTGCATCTGTACAAGCCTCTGTGTAAGGGAAGCCATCTGCACAGTCCCTTTGACCTCCTCATACCTTTGTTGTATCTTGCGCTCCTCTGTCTCCAGTCACTCTACATTCAGGTCCTCCTGCCGCGTGGTTAGGACCTCAAATGACTGTTCAAAAAGTTGCATGAAGTTTGCCACTACACTATCAACCATCACTATTGTTGTTGTAACAGTAGTGGAACGATGTTCCCTGACTTCCAGTGGAGTTGAAGGCTGAGCCCACAACTACAACTCTATGATCTGTAGGTTCAGTTCCAACTAAACATGGGCAATCTTTGCTCGAGCATCACGCACCCTGTGGCCAACTTGCAGATGCACGCGTCTACTGGTTCTTCTACCTGAATGTCCAACTTTGGGACCATTCGGCAGGCTTCCTCCACTACCTACATTATTTGCTTATTCTAGTCCACTGCCTCGTTGTGCTGTAAGCTCCATTGCTTGATGTTGATGCACTGTTCGCTCATCACCTATAGAGAGAAACTCTCCTGGGCCCAAAGTTTCGAGGTGACTCCATCTTGCAAGAGGTAGAGTGTCTCTCGAGTGAGCATGGCCATACTCAATACTACCCCTTTTAGACTGCTGACCATGGGCTTGTCAGCCTCATTATCTGTAGTAAGTGCTCCATCTGGTAGCACTATCATGTTGGTCACCCTTATGCGCAACATCTCCTTGGTAGCTGAAGTACCGATCGTGAGGCTGGTGGACACTCTGCCAGCCTGTGGAGTGCGAACATGCAACTCTTGTAGCTCTGTCAGGAGAGCCTCCAATACAAACTATTGCTTCTCTTCGAATTGTTGGAGAGCCTCTACGATGACATCCCTCACGATTTCTCCGATATCATGCATATCCCCCTTAGTGAGGGTGATTGGGTTTAAGGATGTCTTTGATACCTTGGTTTTCTTTCATGGCACTGCTTGCTCTCACAATTGTGGACACTTGAGTTGGGTGGACATCGTCTATGTGTCTGTGCCACCTTGTTCTATTCACTCCTTTGTTTCTGCTTCAGTCTCGAGTGAAGGTAACTTCTGTCCTTTGCGCTCTTCTCCTCCTGTGTTCTGTTGTTTGGCCAATTTCGCAGCATCATGCACTGCCTGGGCCTTAGCCTCCACTTCCTCTTTTCTACACTTCTCTGCCAGCTGCGCCATTCAAAGCTTTTTTTCTTCCTTCTTACACTGTGTGGTGGACTTGTCCGATACTACCGCGAAGCCTGCTGGAGTGCGCCACTCCGGTGGTGAAGACTTGAGGACTGTGAAAATAACATCATCAGTTTCCAGATATGGTAAGTTATTCCATGTCTTCATAGGGTCCTTCCATGCCCTGATAAATACATGGTGGAAATTTGCTTTGAACTCTACAAAGAACTGCAAACTAGTGTATACTGTGGGTGATAACCACGGCTTGCGATTAATCCCCATCCAGATACTCATCTCCATCAAGATCCGAAAGATATTGTTTTCTTTTATATGTTGCGCGTCCTTGGTCACCCACAGTGAAGCATACTTCGCTACCTCTGAAAGTTCTGGTGTGACCGAAGGGAATCGGCTGTCTTCTGATAGCTCCCACGCCACCAGTACGATCTAGAGGAAGAGCTACGCATAGTGGAACATATTTCCTGGCTCCTGTGCCTCTCGATAGTTTGCAAGGAACTCATTGCATGGATAATTCACCCAGTTGAACTGGACTCCTTCAGTGCATTGGGCCACTAGTGCAATCACAGGCATGGGCACCTCATCCATGAGGCACTTCTGCATCACTTTACTTGCTAAAATTTGTGTTGTGACTTTGACTGCAGGGTTGGTAATGCTGGAGATGGCATATCCCTGCTTCTTCTTCTCCAACTTGAACTTCTTCTTCATAGCTTTTGAAAGGGCCAACTCGCTACCTTTTCCTTCTAATATATTGGCTAGATCCTCCCTTGAGTAAGGCAATCATGTGATTCGATGGATCAAGTGGTCTGTGATGGGAATGGGATCCTCCAGCCACAAACAACCATCATGCACGAAGCAGAGCAACTGCCTAATGATGAAGATGGTCACTAGGGCATGGTGATCATGCGGCACCTAGAGTAGGTTGAGAAGCTCGACTTTCTCTACACCCTTGAGCTAGGTCCGCAGCTCCAATTCAATTTTTCCAGCAGTCTCATCAATCTGTCGACGCATTAGATGCTCAGTAGCTAAATGTTGGAATTTCTCATGATCTTCGAGGTCCCAATCTTCGAATTTTAGTATAGGTACCCACCCTAAGTGCGGCCCCTCAAAAACAATTTTATTTGGGAGCAACGGAGTTTACAGGGAGATCTTGCTCTTGTCTATGTCCTTCGGCACCTTGGCTTTTCCCTTGCATGGATGAACATATTCTGGTAACCTGGTAATAGGGTCCACACCCCGAGTTTCAACTTCCATGTCTACTTCCTCCTCATCCGCCAGGATTTCTTCATATTCTTCCTCATCAGCCTCCATATTAATGGCCTTCCCCTTTTCCTGCAAGGTGAGCTTGGTCCTCTATGGGTTTCTTGGTGAGACGCGCACTAGGATCATAGTCTGCTTATCCTTCTTTGGTATCAATGTTCTGGGGGATTTAGGGACTTCAACTATTACTTTGGCACTCTCTAGGGCTTTTACTACTGCAATTTCCTGCGTGGCTTCCTCTGGTGTCGACATCATTCTAGTTAGGAGGTGCTGCATCTCCTTCGACAATGTCTCAAACACTGAAGCTTCTCTTAAAACATCAAAATTCTTAAGGTTCATACACACCTGATAGCGTAACAAATGAATTTTCAAAATGCAGATTGTTTTTCGCTTGATAGCCACTTGTAATTTATAGGGCCTTTTGAATTCAAATTCGACCATTCCCCCACATTCGGCCCATTAATGGTAGATTGGCAACAAATTTCCAAGAATATAGTCCATAAACTTCAACTTAAATGTCTGTCGCCTGCTCCATTTGTCCTCAAATCGACCATCAAATAGTGAATAGTGACTTTAACGGTCACTTTCTGGCAAACCTGTGTGCTAGCGCAATTGTCTTCATGCTGTCACAGACCTTGTGACACTTCGCTGCTTTGCACAGTCTTAAAGTCATGTAGCTCCCCAACTAAGGCAGTGTAGTTTATAGTCCCACACCTCCTTTCAGCTGCCTGGAGCCCTAAGACTATGCTTCTGTTGCATAGCCAGATGGCTGGGCCACCTGTGTATGGCTTCAATCGACTACCATTCACCTTTCCTGGGAAGGGATCTCCATTTAACTTAACCAGCTGGACTGTGCCACCATCGGTAATCTCCTTAATAACATAGGGTCCTAGCCAATGCATTTTGAATTGCACTAGAAGTTTATCGAACTCACTATCATACAATAGTACTGAATCATTCACCTTAAAGGTTTGCAGCTTAATCTGTCGGTCATGCCACACTTTTTCATGCTGTTTTTGGACCTGCTGGTGAAATCTAGCGAAAAATCTCTCTTCTTCAAGCTCATCCAATTGCGCGAGTCTCTCTGCCAGGGTTCCATGATCCATCATACATGTGAGCACTGTTATGCGCAGACTAGGCATGATGTATTCTGTATGCATTATGACTTCCACACCATAGACAAGCCTAAAAGGGGTTTGTCTCGTCATATTTTTGCATGTTGTCCGATAAGCCCATAATACTGCAGGTATGTGTAGGTCCCAGTCACTTCCCTGAGCATTGTAAACCTTGGTTAGCACATTTTCAAGCACTTTATTGAATACCTCCACTATCTCATTATCCTGTGGGTGATAAGGTGTGCTCTTTTGATGATACCCCTGAAATTCATCCGTTAGTGTGTTGATCATCTCATTCAGGAAGTGCATACCATGATCACATATCAATATCTTTGGACATCCAAATCATGTCAGTACATGCTCAAATAGAAATTTCGTGGTAGTCACGCCCATGCAATCCTTCACTGGTCGCGCTTCTGCTCAACGAGTTAACTTGGAAAATTTTAGGGGCTAATCTTCGCCCAGTGGGCTAATTTTCCATGATTTTTCCACAAAATGATTCGCCAATTTCCAATTTTTATAAAAGACAATTCGCCCAGATTTTAGAATATAAAATTATTTTACCTTAAAAATCGCCAACATTATATAGAGGCTACATATATAATCATTATAAATTTGAATAATTTTACAAATATATCAATAAACATTTTATAGTTTGCATATTAGGGATTAGTGAGATTCGCCAATGTTTGAAACTTCAAGAAAATTTTCCATCCTTAAAATTTTCCTTGGAGTTAAGTACTCCAACACAGTGATAATATACCTTGCGCTTGTCTTTCCTTGGGGTTGAATAGGTCCTACAAAATCTATTGCCCACTTTTCGAAGGGTTGCAACATTATTTGTGGATTCAAAGGCATTTCATTCCTCCATGATGGCTTGCCTGTTCTTTGACATACATCACACACCTTTCAATATTCTTTTGAATCCTCATGAAGGGTTGGCCACCACGACTCGGCACGTAGAATCTTTTGTGCGGTTGCTTTCCCTGCATAATGTCCTCCCATGGTGCCGCCATGAGCATCTGTGAGGATACTGCTTCGTTTAAACTCAGGTACATACCTTCGCAATATCTCATCAGTCCCCATATTGTATAGATGCCCAACAATAACAGAGAAATTTGTCACGCACACCACTAATTCCTTCTTTTGTTTGACAGAGTATCCTTCCAATGCAGATCTTGTTGTTAAGAAGTCTATTATATCCTCGAGATGACCATCTGCGACACGCACTGCAAATAGGTGCATGTCAGGAAATCCTTCTTCTAAGTTAGTAGGTTCCTCCCCTGTTTCGATGCACAACAGATGGTCTGGTCCCGCGTTCAATCATCTAGGCTTCACAACAACTTCAAAATCATATTATTGGAACAATAAGAGCCATCTGTAAATTCGCCCCCTCAACACAGGAGTATTGACCAGGTATTTTAGCATGGAGTGATCCGTATACATCTTAAAGTGACCCTCCTAGAAATTAGTGTCGATACTTTTGGAGCACATACACCATAGCTAGCCCTTGCGTTCAGTGGTAGAATAATACTTATCTACTTTGGATAATCTACGACTTGCGAGCACGATAGGGTGGTCCAAGCCTTCTCCGACATCCTATGTTAGTACTGCCCCCAGTGCTATACATGACGTGTCAACATGTACATGAAACTATTTCTTCCAGTTCGAGAAGACTAGAATCAGTGCGGTAACCATCTTTTCTTTCAATATATCTAGTCTTTTCTTACAGTCATCGTTCCAATAGAAAGAGACATCCTTCTTCAACAATTTTTCCATTGGCGTGGTTATCTAGGCATAGCCTTTGATAAACTTTATGTAATAGCCCGTATGTCCCAGAGTAGTGCGCAGTTGTTTCACACTCCTCAGTGCTTCGAAGTTCAAAATTACCGCGATCTTCATGGGGTCTACCCTCAGCCCTTGTCTGCAAACCACATGCCCCAATAGGTTCCCAAAAGGAAAGAAAAATAGACACTTCTTGAGGTTGAGCATGATCTGGTATCTTCGACAGGTATTGAGCATCAAGCGGAAGCTCACTACATAGCGCTTAACCAACCCAAATGCAGTCCAGTCATTAAAATAGACCTCTAGGAACTTATGAATGAATTCCTTGAATACCGTGACAACCAAGCACGAAATGATAACAAATGATTTCTTCAACCCAAATGACATTACAGTGTATTGAAAACAACCCCACTAAATTTTGAAGGTTATCTTGCTCCTATCCTCTAGTGCAATTTTGATTTGGTGGTACCCAGAGAACCCATTAGTGAAGGAGTATGCTTCCTGGCCACCTACATTATCCAACACTTCATCCGTAAACAGAGTTGGGAAAGGATCATGCATATAAGCATCATTCAGTGTTCTGAGATCCACACATATCCTTATTTCATCCTTCTGCCTCTTCTCTTACACCACCATAAGGCTTACCCAATCAGATTCTTCCATAGGCTCAATGATGCCTGCTGCTAGCATTTTGTCTAGCTCTAAGTGGACCTTCTATTTGTATTTTGGATTTAGGTGATAAGGCCTCTACTTAATTGGCTTCCCATTGGGATTTAACGTGATCTTCTTCAGTCTTAGATCTCCAATTATTCCTTTCAAATCCCTAAACTTGGTAGGGAATAAGTCCTGATATTCACGAAGTAATTCAGTGACCTTATTCACCGATGCATCATCCCAGTAGTCTCCAATATTCGCGAATTTGGGTTCTTCCTCTGTACCAATGTTCACCTATTTAGTTCTCACCGGCACGGTTATATCAGGGTTCTCAATCTACAGTCCCTGAATCTCGTAGTGGCTTTATGTTTCTAGAATGTTAATCTTTCATAGATCTTCATCCTCCTCTTCAGCAGTTACATTATAACATTTCAGTGCGTGACTCATTTGAGTAGCCCATTCAAGCTGCGTTAGGTCTAAAGGATCTTGTAGTATCCTAAAGATGGATGCTTTCACCTCTTGTAGGTCAAGCCTGCTCAAGCCAACAAATCCCTACACTTCTGGCCCTTTCGCCATCAGCCCGTAGGGCACGGATTGAAGTCTCACCCGAAGCAGTATGGGGGGATGCTAGAACCAAGTTTCCGCACCCTTGAGTTGGTTGTGATGTCAGTTTATTCTAGCTATACCTGCCTTCACGCAGGTGGCTTAGCCCTCTATTCTAATGTTCAGTACCTTCGCGAAAGGGTACGATTGGCTTTCATGCAGCCCTAACCTATGGCTGAGGTACTTTCGCATTGCTAGGGCAGCGAACTGTGATATCTCCCAAAGTAGGCTAAGTGTCTTTCCTATCTTATTAACAGATCTTAGTTAGCTTCACGTAAACAGATATTCTTACTTACTTTCACTTAGACAACACAATTACATATATTTGTGCATCATATAAGGATTATAAGTGAAATTCATACCCAACATATCAAGATGCATAAACAGGAAATAAAGACGCATAAATTGTAGAATACTTATGTTTATTGATAATTTCGAACAATTACAGACTCGACCTGCCCTGTGCACTCAGCTGTAGTGATCCACGCACTTTGCTGTAGACTTCTAGGCCTCTAAGCACTCAACTGCAGAGCCTCTACCTACGATACGAATTGAACTTAGACTTCTGATTATAATTATGACTTTCTTAAATGTTCGATTTATTGCCATTAAACTAGTTAGATCTTATCTCTATTTATGCAATCCCATGGTCCATGGACCATGGGTAGATCTTTTACAACCGACATTACATTTCCAAAATAAATGCATGTTCGGTGTGGAGCCTAATAATCTTCTTTACTCAGAGGTATCGCTGCATTGGACCCCAGTTTGTAATGGGGCGGCAACGCTGCCCGTAATATTTGCGCTGTAGGGGGGGTCCATGGGATCTGACGGTAGAAGTTATGTTTAATTTAGGGTTTTTTTTCCCTATAAGGCAACCCCTCACTATATATGAGGGAATTGTATTGCATCTATGTACATCTGTATTTTGAGTGAGGAAGAGAGAGGATATTGAGAGCGAAGAGGGAATTACAGCGGATCTGCTATAGGTTGTATCTCTTCAGTTTGTTGGATAATATAAAAGGACCAATTGTTTGTTTCTCCATGGACGTAGCCCAAACTCGGTGAACCATGTATATTTGTGTCTCTCTTGTTTTACGTGTTTTTTGTGTTTATATTTCTGCAATATTTTATGTGTTCCATTGCTCTGTAATATATAATTGTCTAAGAACTAGTATCAGAGCCGAAGGTCTATTTGGTTGAAAAACTCGCAAGAGAGAAGGGTTCCTAGTTCGAGTGGGAGCAATGGCAGAAGATGGTAGGTTTGGGGTTGAAAAATTTAACATCCAAAACTACTAGTTGTGGAAGATGTAGATGGAGATTACCTGTATCAGAGAGATCTATACCAACCATTGAGCGGAAAGGCAAGGAAGCCGACAAATATGATAGACACAGAATGGGATATTCTCGACAGAAAGGCACTTGGAATAATACAATTGTGCCTAGCGGCATTGGTAGCATTTAATATTTCAAAAGAAATGATAAAAAAGGGTTTAATGTTGAAACTGACCAAATTATATGAAAAAAACTCGGCCTAAAATAAGGTATTTCTTATGAAGCATTTATTTAATATGAAAATGTCAGAAGGTGGATCTTTTGCCGATCATTTAAATGAATTTAATACAGTTACCAGTCAGTTAAGTTCTGTAGGTTTAACTTTTGATGATGGAGTTAGGACTCTGTTATTTCTGTGCTCATTGCCAGAAAGTTGGAATGGTTTAGTTATGGCCATTAGTAACTCTGTCTCTGGATCTAGTACTTTAAAGTTTGATGATGTTTTTAGTGCAATCCTTAGCAAGGAAATGTAATGGAAAGCTCTAGTGAGACATCAGGTAATGCTTTGACTATAGAGACTAGGGGAAGAAAAAGGGAAAGAGGAAAGAGCCCAAGATATCACAGTAAGTCAAGGAAAGGTAGATCCAAGTCCAGATCAGGGATAGTGTGCTAGAAATGTGGGAAGAAAGGACACTTGAAGAAAGACTGCAAGTCTCGGAAGGGAAAATAAGGAGACGCACAGTAAGTAAATAATCATGAAGTGAATGTAACAGGTGATGTGTTGCAAGATGCTTTGATTCTTTCTTTAGAAAATATTATTGATGCCTGGGTGGTAGATTCAGGGCTGTCATTCCATGCCACACCTGATAGGAAACATTTTCATGATTATGTTCAAGGATATTTTGGATAGGTTTGATTGGGTGATGATAAACCCTGTAAAATCATTGGAATGGGTACAATTTTCATAAAACAACAGAATGGAAATCAATGGCTATTGAAGGAGGTAAGGCATGTTCTAGATCTGAAGAAAAATCTTATTTTAATAGGGCATTTTGGAGCTGAAGGCTGTGTGACTACTTTTATATAAAAAACCTCGAAGGTCACTAAAGGATCCCTGGTAATAGCGAAAGGAGAAAAGGTTGGTACATTGTATTTATGCAATGGTATTTCTAATTATGTTAATGCTTTAACCTCTATAGGAGAAGATACAACATTGTGGCATCATAGGCTCGAGCACATGAGTGAGAAGGGGATTCAGATTCTTCACTCAAGAAATTTGTTGCCAGGTTTGAAGCATGTTGATTTAAAATTCTGTGAGAATTGTGTTTATGGAAAACATAAGAGAGTTAGATTCCTCATAGTTGGGAAAGACAAGAAGAGCGAAAAGTTAGATCTTGTGCATATAGATGTATGGGGACCTGCTTAGGTATCATCTCTCAGTGGCTCTCATTATTATGTTACTTTTATTGATGATGCAACCAAAAAAACCTGGATTTATGGTATTCGAAATAAATATGATGTATTTGATACTTTCAAGAAATGGAAAGCTTTAGTTGAAAATGAGATGGAAAAAGTTTGAAGTGTCTCAGATCAGACAATGGAGGTGAATATTGTAGCAAAGAGTTTGATAGGTACTATTCAAAGAATGGAATTTGTAGAGAGAAGATAGCTTCATGAACACCACAAGAAAATGGTGTGTCAGAAAGGATGAAGAGGACAATCAGGGAGCATGCAAGGTGCATAAGATTGCATGCAGGATTGCCTTTACAATTTTGGGAAGATGCTCTAGATACTGTTGTTTACCTCATAAACAAAGGGCCTTCAAGTTCCTTGGATGTTGGTATCCCAGAGGAGGCATGGACAGGTAAAAAGGTAAAGTACTCTTTTTTAAAGACTTTGGGTTGTGAAGCCTTTGTCCACATTAATAAAGAAAATAGATCAAAGCTTGAGGAAAAATCAAAGAAGTGCACCTTTATTGGATATGGTGTTAATGATTTTTGTTATCACTTTTATGATTATGAAAAACACAAAATCATTAGGAGTAGAGATGTGATATTCAATGAAAAGGTTTTGTATAAGGATCAGTTGCCGGAAAAGAAAGAGGAAAAAGGAAACAAATAATACAAAGTGCTTGAAGAGATCACAGAAAAAGTGATGGTGCTTGAAAATCATAATGATCAATAGCGAAAACAACAACCACAACAACAACAAGCACCGCAAACACCTGAAGGTGGTGTTAGAAGATCTATTAGGATAAGTAGACCCCCTGAACGATACTCTCCTTCATTATATTATGTATTGTTGACTGATTCTAGTGAACCATAATGTTATGAAGAAGTAGTGTAGGTAGAAACCAGGAAGAAGTGGGAGCAAGCCATGAAAGAAGAGATGGACTCCTTAGCACATAACTAGACTTGGGACTTAGTCAGGTTGCCTGCAGGTAAAACAACATTGCAGAATAAATGGATTTATAGGTTGAAGGAAGAATATGGAGGTAGAAAAAGGTATAAAGCTAGAGTTGTGTTAAAGGGTTTGCATAGAAAAAGGGTATAGACATTGATGAGATATTTTCTCCTGTTGTTAAAATGACTTCAATCAGAACTATTTCAAGTCTAGTAGCAGCTGAATATTTGCATCTTGAGCAGTTAGATGTAAAGACAACCTTTTTCCATGGCAATTTGGAGGAAGAGATATATATGCAGGAACCACAAGGATATGAGGTAAAAGGGAAGGAGAAACTAGTATGCAGGTTTAAGAAGAGCTTGTATGGCTTAAAACGTGCTCCAAGGCATTGGTATCTAAAATTTGATAGTTTTATGTCTGAACAAGGTTATACTAAATGTCACTCTGATCATTGTGTTTATCTCAGAAGGAAAAATGAGGGCAGCTATATTGTTATTGTATGTAGATGACATGCTTGTTGCAGGTTCTAACATGCAGGAAATAAATGTGCTCAAAATAAAATTGGCGAACTTATTTGCAATCAAGGATTTGGGTGCTGCAAAACAAATCCTTGGTATGAGAATAACTAGACATAGGAAGAATCGCAAATTAAAATTGTCTCAAAGTGAGTACATAGAAAAGGTGTTGAAAAGATTTAATATGAAGAATGCAAAACCAGTTAGTATACCTTTGGCTAGCCATTTCAAATTATGTAAGGAGGAGTGTCCCAAGATTCAAGAATAAATGGTTCATATGTCTAAAGTTCCAGATGCATTAGCAGTTGGAAGCTTGATGGATGCAATGGTCTGCACAAGGCCTAATATTGCACAAGTAGTTGGAGTTGTAAGTAGGTACATGAACAATGTAGGAAAAGAACATTGGATGATGGTGATGTGGATTCTCAGGTATTTGAGAGGTACCACAAATCAAGCATTATTCTTTGATGCTTCAAACATTGCTCTATAGGGATATGTTGATGCAGATATGGCTGGTGGTAGAGATAACAAGAGGATCACAACAGGGTATGTGTTTACTATAGGTGGAACAACTGTCATTTGGGTCTCAAAACTGCAAAGTGTTGTTGCACTCTCAACAACAGAAGAAGAGTATGTTGCTGCTACAGAGGCTAGTAAAGAAATGATTTTGTTACAAAGGTTTTTGGATGAATTGGGTAAGAAGCAAGAGTTGGGCAGGTTATACAGTGACAACCAGAGTGCCATATGACTTGCAAAGAACTATGCATTTCACTCCAAGACTAAACATATACAGCTCAAGTACCATTTCATACGGTCAGCATTAGAAGATGGACAGTTGAAGCTAGAAAAGATACACACTAGCCAAAATCTTGTAGATATGTTAATAAAAGTTGTAACCAAGGAGAAATTGAGAATCTTCTTAGTTTTAATTGGTCTTCAAGTATGATGAAGAAGATGAGAAATAGCTAGGTCCAAAGTGGAGCCATTTTCCAGCTAATGAAGTAGCGGTGGAGTTGCTATAATCAGTCTCCAAGTAGGATAATGTTGGGTGTGGAGCATGATTATCTTCTTTATTCAGAGGTATCGCCACATTGGACCCCAGTTCGTAATGGGGCGGCAACACTGCCCGTAATATTTGCGCTGCAGGGGAGGTCCAAGGGGGGGCGGCTAAAAATAGATGTAAACTTTCCTTGTAAAATGTTGTAATTTCGTAGTCAATTTGGGTCGTTCATTAGGCAGAGATATGACGGTAGAAGTTATGTTTAATTTAGGGTTTCTTTCCCTAGAAGGAAACCCCTTGCTATATATGAGGGAATTGTATTACATCTATGTACATTTATATTCTGAGTGAGGAAGAGAGAGGAGATTGAGAGCGAAGAGGGAATTACAACGGATCTGGTGTAGGTTGTATCTCTTCAGATTGCTGGATAATATAAAATGAAGGACTATCTATTTCTCCGGGACGTAGGCCAAATTTGGTGAACCACGTATATTTGTGTCTCTCTTGTTTCATGCATTTTCTGCGTTTATATTTTTGGAATGTTTTATGTGTTCCGTTGCTCTGTAATATGTAATTGTCTAACAAGGCGGACAAACCTATGACTCTTTAACATCTATGTGCTCTGCGACCACATAATGCAGAGTCTTTACACTTGGATTACAAAATTTGACAAAAATATGGGCTTTTAACCCCAAAACTGCCCTTGGGGGATCCCGCGCTCAACATCCACATGCACATGAAATTCTTTTTTCCAGTCTGGTAAGACTAGGATTGGTGCGGTGACCAATTTCTCTTTCAGCACGTCCAAGCTCTTCTGGCATTCATCACTCCAACATAACGTAGCATCCCTTTTCAACAATTTCTCCATGGGAATGGTGATCTAGGCATAGCTCTTGATGAACTTCCTATAGTATTCGGTATGCCCTAGAGTTGCGCACAACTATTTCACATTCCTTGGCACCTCCAAGTTGATTATCATCGTGATCTTCACAGGCTCTACCATCATTTGTTGTCTGCATACCACATGACCTAGTAGTATCCTGAAAGGGACACAAAATAGAAACTTCTTCAAACTGAGCATGATCTGGTATCTCTGACATGTATCTAACATGAAGTGCAGACTTTCCACATGAGGCTTGACTAATCCAATCATTGTCAAATCATTAAAGTATACCTCCAGAAACTTATGAATGAAGTCTTTAAATGCCGCAATGATTACATGCGAAAATATTGCTGGCACATTCTTTAGGCCAAAAGGCATTACAGTGTATTGAAAACATCCCCATCAAGTCATGAAGGGAATCTTGCTTCTATCCTCAGGCGTGATTTTGATCTGATGGTACCCAGAGAACCCATCAGTGAAAGAGTATGCTTCTTGGCTGCCTACATTATCCAAGACCTCATCAGTGAACAAGGTCAAGAAGGGATCATGCACGCAAGCATCATTCAGAATCCAAAGATCCACGCATATCCTTATTTATTCTTTTTGTTTCTTTTCTTGAACCATTATCAGGCTTACCCAATCGGATTCTTCCACTGGTTCAATGACTCCTACCATGAGCATCTTATCTAACTCAACACAAACCCTTTCCTTATATTTAGGTTTAAGGCGGTAAGGTCTTTGTTTTATGGGCTTCGTTTCTAGTTTTAGGGTGATACTCATGACATCGAGGTCTCCTATTATCCCTTTTAAATCAGAAAACTTTGTGGGGAACAAATCCTGATATTCGCGGAGGAGCTCAGTGACCTTGTCTACTGTCACATCATCCAAATAGTCCCCAATATTTTCAAATTTTGGTTCTTCCTCTATGCTAATGTTGACTTGCCTAGTTTTTAGTAGTGTGGTTATGTCATGATCCTTTATCTATGTACCTTCAACCTCGCGGTGACCTTCTGTTTCCAGAATATTAATCTTTTGGGGATCCTCATCTTCTTCCTCAGCGGTCACGTTATAGCATTCCAATGCATGGCTTAGCTAGGTAGTCCAATCAGGTTAGACCAGATCCAAAGGATATTGAGGTATCCTAAAGATCGTTGCTTTAACCTCTTGTAGTGCCGTGTCAATACAGTCAAACCCATCCTCAAAGCTGAACATCATTATAAATCCCTAGCACAATATGTCCCACTCTTCAGTGCCATGGAGGAGCTCGGTTTCCATGTACCAATTCATTGGTATGACGCCTAGGCTATGAAAAAACATATGCACCCATTCAGGCCTGGGCTTTGCTCCATAAGCCTTAGTCCATTTGGTTAGGTGATCATGCAGATCATCCCTTCTATCATAATTATCTATCATCCACACTTTTGGCTACCCAAAACATATTCTCATCATGTTCCTATAGTTGTGCCAATAACCGAAACTATCCTTGTGCATACCCCACCATCTTGTGGGCGTAGCACGCAGTACCCAGTCCAAGGCCTAGAAGTGATGTTTCTCTGGCACTTCTCTTTCAAATGCATCCAAAAAGCAATCGACATCAGTTAGCCCATCATAATGAGGCAGATCCATGACTTCGAATGACACACAACGCAATGACTTGGTCATCATATTAAAACACAATGTAGAAACTTCATGTAGTTGGTTATGTCAGTGATCTACTTCTTCATCTGAATCAGATGTGCAAGAGCTTTCGTGGTCCCATGCAATATGTCTGTTCACTGTCAGATTCACCGAATCCTCGTCTCGTGCCGTTATCTTGTAAATCTAGTCCAGATCGTCATCAGTTATATAATCTCGGACTGGTTCTATATAACGCAGTCCCTCTGTGGGATCTAGTGGCACCACCACTCTGAACGACTTCTTTTCAAATATCATCTTTCACTTCTTTAGGTTGATTACCCCATTCATGTTAGTGTCCCAATTGATTCCAAGGAGCGCAGGGTAGGGATTGCTATCATCCACAATATATATTACATCAAAATCCACCGGTGCACTCGCACCCTCTATGTCAACTGTGACCCCATGCAGCCTCCCCATTGGGATAATTTTATGTTGATTCACCATTCTTAACTATATCGGAGACCACTGGAGTGTAGATCTCCCCATTCTTTCCCAAGTCTATTTTGGCAAAACATTCGTGTCGGATCCCAGATACAGGATAACTTAGTCCATCTCATACTTGCCTATCTGCTTGGTGAGTCTCATTTCACGCATGTTTCTTGCCTTGTGCTTTCCAAGCTTCTTAACCACATGTGGTTCACCAGTAGTGCCATCCTTACTAGCACACTGATTCATCAATTCCTACAGGCCCTTCACAACCTTACTGTCACGGAGAAGCTTCATCCATGTCTCCAAGAATGTGGTAATCATGGATGGGTCCATTTGTCCAGTTTTTTTCTCCTGAATTCCTGAGGTAGAGGCCACAGTGAAGCTTTTATTTGCTTCCATAAATGTTTCTTTTGTGCACTCTAGATAAAACCTAGTCTCCTTTTCTGGTGCTTTGCGATCCCATTTGCCTTCTACAGGCTGCTTTCCTTTATCCTCCCTCATCATAGTTCCGCTTTGCAGCATAATATTTACCTTAGGGTCTTCCTCACGGGGCTCAACCCTCATCATCTGGAGGTTCTCCATCAGTTACAGAGGTTGCACCCTCTTTTTACGAATCTTAGTCAATAATATTGGGTAATCCTTAGTTGCATGGTCAAACTAAGTACAGTAGCGACATGAAAATCGCGACAGATTCAAACAATCCCTTCTGTAGTTTCCCGGGCCTCCGTAATTGTAACAAATCAATTGTCCTTGGCCCCTCCAAGGTCCTCCTCCACCTCGACGTCGGCTGCACCCCTGATACTCACCTCGCGTTCCCCCAACGCCCTGGTCTAGAGGTCACGTTTCTGTTTGCACCCTGTATGTAGGTGTCCTATCCATCATCAATTCGTAACTTTAGCAATTGTGCTCATCATGGCCTACTGATTGACAGAAATTACAAAAGATTTGTTGTGGTGTCTGCACGAATTTCTGTAGCAAGTGGCAATTGTTGGTCACATGTTTACCAGTCACCAAGCATATAGCACACTAGAGCACAGACCCTACACTTGGCCATGTCGTGGCCTCCGGTCGTAGAGGCATTGGTCCTCCTACTGCAACATAGTTTGTGAAGACTGGGCAGTGATCCTTGTCATGCCCCTGACCCTTCCATTTAATGCACCAAACTTCTTTGCGCGCCTCTGGCTGAGCTATTCTTTCCTGCTTCAGAATTTTCATTTTCAAAGGTTTTGCAGCTGCGCATGAATCTGTTGAACCCCTGGATTAGCATCTTGCATTAATGTCTCATGCAGCCTCATCACGATTTCCAGAGCTTCTACCTGGGTCCCAATCTTCTGTTGTGACAACAGAACCCTTAGGTGGGGCAAGAGTGAGGCCACAAACCATTCGAGGTGCTACCCATCAGTTAGGTTCATGTTGGCTTCACAAATCGTGCACTTCAGTCTTTGATCTAGATCCCAAGGTGTCTCCCTCGGCTTTTTCATGATCTCCTTGAGTCCTACAATCGACTGTGCTTGAGACTTAGGTCTAGTGAATTATCTATTCAGCGTGGCCTGAATATCTTCCAATGCATATGTTGGGTTATTAGTACTCTACTTAATGTACTACATTAGTGCGTGATTTTGCAGAGCATTACCCAGCATGGATTTCTTCATTTGGTTATCCATGATACCTTGGGCTTCCCATACAGCCTTTGCGATGAACTAGAACTAGTTTGGATCTTCATTCCCTATGTCGTTGAACACAGTTAGTTTTACAAAGTTCGCCATATTGAACAGTGGTGGAGGTGGCAGTGGTGTGGGTGATGGGATGAGTGGTGGAGGCGAGGATGGAGGTGGTGTAGATCGATGGGATGAGGGTGGAGGTGGTGTAGGTATTCACAGGGACCCTTGTATTATCAATTGGCTAGCACTCAGGGGAGAAGTCTTCAGTGCTCCTTCGTCGTCACCCAAAGGAGGCCCAATCAATGGGCTATACTCAGGACCTTTTCTTCCTCTGTCCCTGAAAGAATTCCCGCTTCGCATAGCTCCAAACATCAAGGTAACTACATAACCCACTGTTCACACAAGAGCATTTTAATCCAAGTATTTAGCAATTTTAAATATTTACCTCGTGGTCCTTTAAAGAAGCAGTGATCTGCTTTGCTATAACTGACGGAGATATTGACCGTGAACTCTGTCACAAATCCTCCTATGATACGATCGAGCCAATGGTAGACAGAGTGCATGATCTTACCTTCAGAATCTTCCAATCTCCTTACTAACTTTGGTTTCCAAACAATCGAATTGTCAACCCTCCACCTTCCTTGGCCGTCTGCCAATTTCACGATCCACTCATATAAATCAACTGGGAAGGAACAGAAGAATATTTCATGTATTTCTGTGTACAGGTATCTGTCCGACCACTATTCTTTCATCAATCGTGGATTCTTGTTTTCTTGCATCGCGAATTCGTGAATCTTTCTATCCAACCAGGTTTTGATCTCTTTCTTAGTTGGATTCCAATGGTATGACATCACACATCTTGTTATGCACATCCTAGTCCCAGCAATGAAACCATTTGTTGGCTTAATAGGTCCTGACCCAGGTTCAGCATTAGGCATTCAAGCAAATCCCTACACTACTAGCCCTTTCAGCATTAGCCCACGGAGCGCAAACTGAAGTCTGATCTGAAGTAGTATGGGAGGATGTAGGAACCAAGTTTCTGCACCCTCAGATGGTTAAGATGTCATTTTATGCCCTAACTCTACCTTCGCATAGATTGCCTTTTAGGGCTTATTGATATACTTCTTTTCATCACCCTTAGACCTTCGCCAAGGTCTACGACTGTCTTTCACGGACCTTAAATAGGTTAATCTACAACTTACGTGCCTCTGCAATCACTCTTAAGTTTGTTATTACCCAGATCATCTTAAGTATATGATAACTGTAGCATGCATTAGGATATTCTTCGTGTAAACATATATTATGACTTGCGTTAGTATAACAATGTAAAACATACAGGTTCGCGCATCAACAAAGCCTTAAATTATAAACCCATTATTCATCATAACATAGTCACATTTATTCCTAACAGAAGTAAAAGGGACAAAACATAGATATTTCTAGAACAATTTCTTTATTAGTGCTTCAAATCTTCTCATAGACTCAACTACCATGCGCACTTAGCTGCAGAGCCTCTTCCTATGCTAAGTCTCTCGCTCTTAGCTCTCCCAAAGCTTACCAATGACTCATGATTTCCTACTGACTCCCCCTTAGATCTTCTAAAACTTCCCGTTTTATACAATCCCATGGTCTGCGGACCATGGGTAGATATCAAAACTAACACAACTTATCTAAACTAAGGGCAGAAAACCCTTTTAACTTTAGACACCTTTCAAACTCCACGACCACAAAATGTGAATACTTTACATTTCTTTACAAAAAATTCGGTCCTTCTGCTCCAAAACTTGGGTGTTTAACCTAAAATTTACCCTTAGGGGACCTGTTCCGAACAACGGGTTTCATTCCTGAAAAGAGTGTATACACACAGAAAAGCTTTATTGAAAGTGCATATATAAGCTAGGGTTTTGTTGAAAAGGATGTCTGATCAGTCTAACCAATATTGCTATGTTTCTAATGTCTATTAATTAAGTCTTACTTGATAATATGGGTTGAATAGTGATATTTGAAGTTGAATTGATTGATTGAAGAATGATGATACTGCTAGTTGTTTTTATTAAAGAGCAGTGATGGTTCTGTGATTATTTCATAATGATTCAGTGGCTCTATGTGTGGTTCATAGTTTATTTTAGAATGACAGGGATTTTGTTTCACGGTTTAGTATTTTAATATCTGTACGTGGGTATGCCTCATGGAAAGCGTGTACACATGCAAGTATTCTTAAGTAAAGTAGTGTATATATTCTGATATTTTATTGATCAAGGTTTATAGTTAGTTTAGTGAGTTTATGTAGTGTTTTGGTTCAATATTGTTATTTTGGTTACAGTGTTATAACTGCTTTGATTGGTTGAGAAAAATTTGATTGATTTGGGTCTCAATTTGTTCATTGAGTGGATTCAATGATTGAGTGAGTTGTTGTAATGATCATTTTTGGTTTTGTTATTTTGTATTGAGCTTAAATGATGGTAGTGGATCTAGTTTGAAAATTTCATGAAACGTGGCCTACAAATTTGATGTTTTGTATCAGGTGGATCTAGTGCGAAAATTTATGAAACACGGTCCATGATAGAGAAGGAAGTTGGAGCTCCCTTCTAGTGGTTTATGGAAAACGATAGAAGGTTGTAGCCATATGTACGTTGGTTCCTGCATTTTGGTATGATCCTGTACTAGTACAAGACTGTAATAATTATTTCATCATAATGAAAGAACATGGAAACGACAACAACGGTGGGTTTTTCTCACTTTGGGTTTCCACCTAAAATTCCTAGGGTTCATGTGTGTTTCTTATATGTAATGGTTTATTTTTTTATCACTACACAAGGTTACTATTTTATTAATGCTTAATGAGGTATTGATACACTAGTTCAAGTTAAACAGATGTTGAATTGACTGAAAAGTAAGTTTATTAGATATACGGTAGTTGTATGCATGACAGTTTTGTACATACACATGTTTCTTTCAGTAAGGTCACTTACAAAAAAGAAAAGTTTTTAAATATTAATTGACCACCCCTTCTCAATATTTTTCCCAACATTTATATCATTATTTGTGATTTAACCTGATATTTCATTTGATGTCCTGTATGCACAGTAGACAACTTCTACTGATACATGATGATTGCCTGATACAAGTATGATGAGAGCAACACTGATTGAGGACATTAAGCCAAGCTCTTCCTCCCCTGTTTGAGCTCCCAGAGTATGGAATTGAGATAGAGGTCTCTTTGGGTTGAGGGAACTCTAGTCATTAGGGTATCACCCCTATCTGTTACCCATAGGGCTAGAGTAGTAGCTCACCCTATCTTGGTTTTTGCATAGTATACCCTTGTTGGAATCATATGCACACGTTGGTCCTGTTGGGATTATCTCTCCCAATTTAGACAATGGTTGAGGAGGCTTGGGGGCATGAGATCCTTACCCTTGGTAAGTCAAGTATCTCGCCCAATCTAGTATTTTGATTAAGGTGTTCTACCACATAACTATTGAGGGTCATTGCTGGGGATATTGGTAGGCAATAGGATGGGTTCAGTAGTAGCTCCCCTATATCACCTATTACTTTATATGGGGTTGTAGTTGCATATCCCCCATGAGATTCTAGGTTGAGTAGTAGCTCCTTGATGTGGTTCTAAGTTGAGATATGCTCCCTGATGATATTCTCTTCAATGATGATATGGGTAGTAGCCTGCCGACAAATATTCCATGTAGTATCCTAGAGACAAATATTGCAAGTAGCATCCCATTGACAAATATTCTGAGTAGTATACAGTTGATAGATATTCTGGGTAGTAGCCCATTGACAGATATTCTGAGTAGTATCCCATTGATGGATATTCTGAGCAGTAGCTCGTTGACAGATATTCCAAGTAGTACCCTGTTGACAAATATTTTGGGTAGTATCCCACTGATAGAGATTTCGGGTTGTAGCCTGATAAATAGAAGGTGGTACTTGAAGATCCCCTCCAGTAACAAATTCTTCTTCTTTTAGATTCGAGAATATTCAGCATATAACCAAGAACAATAAATAGATAAGAAGGAATAAGAAAGAGATATACATTGATGATTCAAGATAATGAGATACTTGAGATGGGACGTATGATGATAGGAAGTCATGTTGATTGATGGTCATATATTGGCAGGTGAAATTCTCCGTAGTTAAGAGGGAGTCTTAAAATTATGCAACTATGGCAAAATCCACTTTGGACATCTCACATGATATAGATTATGATTGCATTGAATTCCATTTTTTGAGAGGACCAAAATCAACGTAAATATCACCTCGTTTGGATAAGAAGAAGTTGGTTTTGAATGTATGAATCCACTCATGTATATTGGATCAGGTCAGCCCTATGCATATGTACAATTGGATAGGTCGACCTCAAAATCAAGTGGACCCTCATGGAAGCGTATAAATAAAAGAGACCTCAATATCTCTTCTCTTCTATTGTCTTAGTTCGCACATGTCTGACAGAGAAAGTTCACACAAGGGTATGAAACTACAGGGTTGAAGCTTGTACAAATCTAGGGTTTCTATTTCTCAGTCACTGGGTCCTAAGTAAGTTTTCTATTCCTGAGATGCACATACAGAGTAGTCAAGGGAGCACCTGGGATTAGTCGAACACTCACATAGTAGCCTGAAGGGAGAATCTAGGGTTTTTGAAGTAGATCAAGCAGTCCAGTCCCTAGACGCATGCACAAAGTGGTCAAGGGTGTGTATGTTAAGTCTCAAATGCTCATACAGTAGCCTGAAGGGTGCATCTAGGGGTTTGAGGGAGATCTAAGTGTATTTGTCCCCAGTCACATGCAAATAGTTCACTAGGGAGCAACCATGACTGCCATAGTCACTCACACAACTCCTTCTCCATGCGTATGGGACTAAAAGATGAAACTTCAGTACTCCAAAGATTTTTCTCGGTGACAACAATGTTTAGTAGTAGGCTACAAATAGTGATAGTATAATATAGTCGTCGAGATTATGGTTTTGAATACAAGCATGTTTAGGTTCATTTCATGGATGTTCTAGTTGCTGTGAAGATATGGATCATTGCACTCTCTTTTGCTTAATCATTTGATGGAAATCTATAAGAAGAAGAATTTGCAAGTGTTTCACCCATAGTGGATTTTTCCCTGGTCTCCCACCAATCCTAGTGTCTCTATGTGTGTATGCTTTTCTTCTATTGTTCCTTTATGTTCTGTTGCATTGATGGTGATGATATTGTTCTCTCTACATAGTTGCATATGATGATGAATAATCATGTAAATATGAATACTTTTATGATGATAAAGGGCTAACATAATGTGTTAATGAAGAAATTAAATTATCAAATAAAAGAAAAATATAGCTTGAAGAAAATTTAACACAGGTCACTCCTATGTTTTCGAACCATCAATTTACAATATCCAAATATTAGCAATAATAGGGCTATAGGCTAAATTACTACTATTTACATCTACTGTGCAAAATTCATTTGAACCAGATGGATCATGAGGAAGGAGTTCCAACTATGTATTCGGTGGGACGGGTGAAGGTTATGCTAGATAAAATCCATGGTCTACTTCCAAAAAGAAAAAAAAAAAATCTGAAAATAATATTTGCAAAGCCCATTGGCTTATTTTTTCCCATATGTCTCATGATATGCGTCATGTAAGGCTTTGTTTTAACTCAAATATGGTTATTTCTTCCCTTGTATGGAAGCCATAAATGTGTCTAGTAAGTTGAAAAGTACCCTTTTAATTTTTTGGACCAATCTTTGCTCAAGACTAAACCATAGGTTTCGAGAATGTCCATAATTACAATGTTTATGCATTAGTGAACTCTATGGTCAGATGAAAAATGAATGATAACATTGCTGAGTTCACCAATGGCTTGGAAAAATAAATTTTCTAGCTATATGATCTGTGCATCAGTTTTATTTCGTTTAGCATTAATTATCTTAGCGACGGATAACATCATAACATTCGTGGATGCACCATCATCAACCAAACAATTATGGAAATTATAATTAAAAATTTGAAAATTTAAAATACATGAAGGGTCAAGAGTGTTAGAACTCAAATTGAAAATGTAACTATATATTTGATAATATCGCAAGAGCTACCAGATATTAACTAAGAAGTGGAAACTTCTTTACCTGTAGAAGAGTGCAACGAGAGTGCCTGGATAATTAGTTCTCACTGACTAATTATCTTTGTGAGCTCAAATATTGAAATGTTGTCCCGATTTATTTTCATATCATCAACAATGTTATAATCAATATTTTTCATATTAACAGGTTTTGCTCACAGATCAGATGATGTAGCTTTATTCAATGCTTCAGGAGTGGTGGACTTGTTCTTATTGTTGGTGGAAGTGTTATTGGAAGAAGGGGCACTTCCAGACTTGTTTTTTAAATTCTGAGTTGGATTAGAAGGTGGTATAGTTATATGCATCAATTGTTTCTTAAGTTTCTGCTAAAAAATAAGTCCATTTCTCCTCAAATTATAATGACCAATTCACTGCTTGGGAAGAGCTTCATTCACTATTGTTTCATCAACACTTTGCTTATAAACATTGTATATAACATTAAACATGTTCATTAAGTATCCAACACTCAAACTTTCTTCAGTCGCAATAGGTCCATTTTCTTCTTCACTCTGCTTAGGTTCTTCTTCCACTAACAAAGTATCAACAAGATTATCCATCATAGTGTTCATATTGTGATTCCACTATGGGCATGTTTTTTCTGAATGTTTTTCTTGGTGAAAAGTGTAGAAATTTTCCATGTCCAATTTTCAACATTGAAAACTATGTTATAACGCTGAGCATATTTTCCCAGTTGAAAGTTATTGTTCTTGGAAAATAAAGGCGTCCTAAAAGTCTTGCAACTGGTAGTAGATGCCTCACTTTACCTTCTCTTTAATTTTGATACTTCATTTGTGAGTAGCTTCAAAGACTTGGTCAAAATTTCCATGTCAAAAGAGTCTTTCTACTTATGTTTAAAGGAAGAGGCTTGATTTTTCTTACTAGTTTCCATGGAGTCTTTATGATCATTGGTGTCTTCAATCAATCCAATAGAACTCAAATATTTTTCAACAATAAGATATTCTGCAAAGTTAAGGCCAAAGTATTCTTTGCATCTATTTTGACAAATGTAGAAATGTTAGTTGGAAAGGTAGTTGTATAATAATCCTTAGTGATGTCATCATGCAGTTGTACATCAGTGGGGAATTTGTTCAACAAATGAGAGAATCTCTGGTTAAAATCTTTAACTCTTTCTTTGTCCCCCATTTTCAATTTCCTAAGTTCTTTTAATAACATGGAAGGAGTTTTATTGTCAATAATTTTTTCCAAAAATATCTTCTTAAACTCCCTCCAACTATGGATTGAATTGGCCAGAAGACTGTGTCACTATATAGATTCTCTACCTTCCAAAGTGTGTGGAAAGAGTATACAAGAAACATTGTTAAAACATAGCTCAAGCATGGTCTTCAGTTTTGGTGTTCTTATCGGGATCAAACATTGACAACAAATTTTCCGGATGTTTTTTCATGTTATGAAGATTACCTCGAAGAGTGAGTGGCCCTTGGGTCATCAAATCCAAGTCTACATTAGCCATGTTTTCATCTCTTTCCTCCTCCTATTCTTTTGAATCTAAATCGGCTTCTCCTTCATTGTGAAAATATGCATTATAATTAGGATATTCCTCATCATAAAACAGAAAATATTCCCCTTCACTATCCAAACTATCCTCAACGTGTGGAAGTTCCCCTTCATGACTTATTCCTTCTATAGGATCAAGTAACTGCTCAAGGATTGCAATAACCCAATATTCCATCAAAGAAACCAATACGATGTTGGGAGTTGTTTCTTTCTTTAGAGGCCTATTAGGTAGAATATCAACAATAGGGAGTAAACCAAGAGCTCTCACAAAATCAAGAGTAATGAGTTGGGTTGTCTAGAGCTAATCATAAGTAACCTCAAATGATTGTCCCAGACTAGAGTGAGAATTTTCTTCTCTGTTAGGAGTATGACTTGGAGTGGAGATGGGAACGATACTGGCTTGTGTGAAAATATACTTATTAGGATGTGGTGATTTATCAACCATAAAAAGGTGGATTCCCTCCTTCTAGTGCCATAATAATGATGATGTTGGATCCCACCAACATCCAAGGGGTATCCCTGATGAAAATTCTCAATTAGACTTCACACCATTTGGTTTAATAGCCCTTCTAGAAGTAAGGCTCAAATTCCATTTTTATTAGATATTTTCCTTGGCTGCGATGGTCAGTTGCGAGAGAGTAATGTACATGTACATCTAAATGAACAAGTGAGTATTCCTTGTGGAATGTTTAGTTATAGAATGTATCGAGGTTCTTTCATCGGAGGGGAAATAAAAGTGAGCCTTGAAGAGAAGAGTAATAGTACTAATCTAATAAAGACACACGAGCATATATATATATATATATATATATATATATATATATATATGTATGTATGTATGTATGTATGTATGTATGTATGTATGTATGTATGTATGTATGTATGTATGTATGTATGTATGTATGTATGTATGTATGTATGAAATAATTGGTGATAAACTAGTGAAATAGTTCATAAAGAAGAAACAATGATTAAAACAAATACAACACAACTTCAACAAGATAAGCACCAAAGCCACTGAAATATTTCAATCTCTTTAGTATAGATGAGAAAAACATATATCACAAACATTCAAGGAATAGTCTTACAACATTTACGACATAGGCATGAAAGTTTTCTGAATCAATGAGCTTCAAGTATTAAGAAAAATTTCTAAGATGCATCTGTAAAATGAACACCACTAGCTGCAATAGTGGAGTGTTGAGAAACCACTTGCTCCTTGAGAAGAACTATCTTCCTCTCTAATTCCTAATGGGAGGAATCAAGGTGAAAATTCTTTTTCTTGAGCTATGAGGGCGTATATGTAATAAATGTGGTGACTCTTGGACTACCCTCATGACTCTTTGACCCCCATATGACCTTTCAACTCGTTCATGACTTTTCACATTCTATAGGTGACTCTTGGAGTTCCACTTTACATTGCATTTCTAATATATTGAAAATTACATAATCATGTTGAAAAATCATGTGGCAAATGGTGACTCATATACACCTTGACATGACACCTTGACAAGACATCGCATGGCATTGGTGACATGGACTCAATCAGATGATGTGGCAATGGCAAGCCATTATTTCTGTTGCTATCTATGTATCTCTTTAAAGATGGTACATTATTTTATTCTTTCTCCTCCATAAGGCTTGAAGGTAGGGATTCTCCACTATGATCTTTATATTTACTTGTTGTCGTAATTTGGTGTCCCTTCATCTTGCTGTTCAACGATGAACTTGCCCTGCAACTTCATGGATGTATTTTAGCATGGTCTCCTTATTCTACTTGATCATCATCCTATCATGTGAAAGTATATTACTTGCAAATGGAAACCACTCATGACATGATGACATCAGTCTGAAAAAATCCTAGTCTAACATGCTTCATGAAAATCATTGATTGAGTTCGAACTGGGAGGCAAGAATAGGGATTGCACACTGTGTAGTTCTAGAGCCCTGGGTAGGATGATTGCGCATTTGAGGAGCTTAATGAGATGGGCTCGAGGATAATTTTTCCCCAATGTGTAGCATAGGAGATACAAAGGCCTAGGGATTTCACTATTGCATACTTAAATGAGGCGAGATGAAATCTTGAGGCTTGACACTGCATAATGCACAGACGAAGGCTGACTGGGAAGTTGAACTGCACATTTGTGGAGATCAAGGGCGAGAGTTGAGCAATGATATTGTGTAGTGTGAAGTCCTTGAGGGAAGGAACTACCCATTTCATAGTTTTAAGTGGCAAGGATTGAGCTTGAGGGTTGATACTACGCAATGCACAGCTCGAGAGGGCTGAGTGATGGACTGTTGCTCGGGCAAAAACTTTCTTAGAAATTGACTAAGTGTAGGATCAATGAGCCCAAAGTGAGAAAGGATAAAACTCAAACATGATCACACACCCATAACAATTGATGACACAACATTGATCACTTAGAACACATGAACAACATGATTCCATCAATGCAACGACAATAAAACAACTTCCTCCAAGTGTGACACTTAGAATACACTTTGTGACGACAATGACGACAGTTGTGCGACATTACATAAAACTTTGGGAATGAGTGTATTACATGTATATATGATAAATGGAACTCATTGGCGCCAAATTTACCCCTTGATATGAACCATAACTCTGCTTATGCAATGTGGGGCACTTCCCTTGCCAAAAGTTGACACTTTGGTTTTCGTCTGAAAGGGACTTTGAAGCTTAGAGAATACACATGGAATGACTCTTACTAATAGAGATGGAAACATGAACGTTTAAAGTAGGATTAGAAATTTGGATGTAGTAAAAAAATTTGGAGGTTTTTGTAGCAACAAAAACAGGATGCAACAGATTATTCATCAAATACATCAAAGTAGATAGAGCATTAGTAAGACCCAATAGACCCATTACAAACTCATAGTGCCCATACCTAGTATGGAATGTTGTCTTGTAGATGCCCTCTTCTTTGATGCATACCTGATGATATCTTGATGTCAAGTCAATCTTCAAAAAAACTACTTGTCCCTTCAAGTAATCAAATAAGTCATCAATCAATGACAAATGATACTTGTTCTTGATCGTCATGTTGTTCAACTGCATGCAATCAATGCACAACCTGAAAGTACCATACTATTTCTTCAAAAACAACACTAGTGCACTGCAAGATAAAACACTTGGCCTTATGTATCCCTTATCAAACATTTCCTTTAGCTGCAATTTCACTAAGTCTGGAGTGCTCATATTGTACAGTTCCTTTGATGTTGGTGTCGCTCCTGGTGCCAACTCAATAGAAAAGTCCACTTCTCTATGAGGAAGAAACTCTGAAACCTCTAGTAGAAATACATCCTGAAACTCCTGTAAAATTAGATACCTCTTCAATATTGGATCATGCTCAACATCCTTCCCTTTATCACTTGAAACATGCACTACATCCAATACATACCATTTCCTAAAAGTGCGCTTTTCCTGCGTAGTTGTAATCATTCTTACTGATGTAGGATTATTATTTCCTTACAATATTCTCTTCCCTCCATCATCATTCAAGCACTTAATAGCCTTCTTGTAATAATTCACCTTAGTCTTGTGAAGGCACAAAAAATCCATGCCCAAAATCATATTATATGAACCCAAAGGAAGCTCATTTATATGTGTTGATGTAGGCATAGAATTTACCTCAAATGCACAACATCTCACCCAAAGATGATTTTTTTCTTGTTCCCTATAGCCAATGCGCCAACCAAGACTCTACATGCTCTACTTTACTCAAGCCACACTTATCCTCCAGGTCAAGATTAACATAACTATAATAGATATAGGATAAATCAAAATGGAAACAATTGGATCACAAAGCTTACCTTCCATCTTAATAATGCATGCCTAGTGATCTATTTTCTTGTTATCAAACACTGCATAGATATTAGAAATTTTCTTTCCAACATTCTCAACTGTTTTCACCTCTTCAGCATTATAAATATGAGGTGTACCACCTTGATACAATGGAAAATACTTCTTGCAATGATCCTTACCACAAATCCAAAATTGCAATAATTAAGTTGATGGTGCTAGAAATACGTCAACTAAGGGGGTCTCCTTGATGTGAAGTCCCAATTAGACCTCACACTATTTGGAATAGGAGCCCAATCTAAGATATTGACCCGACTTCCATATATTCTTATAGTTTTTCCTTGGCTACAAATTTCATCACAAGAGAGTTATGCGTAGGTAATCTTGGATTAGCAAGTGTGTATGCCTGGTAACTGTTTAGTTGTATATGTGTCAATATTATTTTACTGCGAAGGGAGAGTAAAGTGAGCCTCTAGGAGAGAGATAATAGTACCACCCTAATAGGGACACACACACACAGAAGATATCTATGTGAAATCAAGAAAAATAGTCCACAAATATGTGAACATAATTACAACCATTATAAACAAGAAATATATGTCTAACATCCAATGAAATAGTCGACAAGGATGTGACAATTACAGAAACCATTACATCAAATTCTCAATTAGATAGGAACTAAAATAAACTAAAATAGTTCAATTACTTTAGTACAGGTGAAAGAAAACATAAATCATAAATATTCATAGAATATTCTTACAAATATTCACAATCCATGCATGCAAACGTGTTGGCCATCAGGCTTCAAGTATTAAGTAAAAGTCACAAGAAACATGTATACGGTGAGCAACACTAGCCGAAATAGTGGAGCGTTGGAGCCACTCCTTTCTCCCCAAAAGAATTAGCATGTCTCTCTAATACCTTATTGTAGAAGCCAAGGTGAAAATGTTATCTTCTCATAAAATGAGGGTGTATATATAACCAATGGGGTGATGCTTCAACTCCCTTGCTCCTTGGTGACTACCCTTGTGACTATTTTAATTCCTATGTCTTTTCAACTTTACATTACTCTTCATATTTTGTACATGTCCTTTGGACTTCCACTTTACAATACATTTTTGAAGAAGAAATTACATAATCCACAAGAATGATGTGGCATATGAGGACTCATGACATGACATGGCATGACACTATTGATAAGGACTTCTCGATGACATGGAAATGTCAGGCCATTCTTGTTTCTCCTTTGTCTTCAATAATATATGTGCAATGCTTAATCTTCATGAGAGATATGATTTGTTATTCATTTCCACCCTCCAAAGGGTTGTGAATCAGATGGAATATTCATGTGGTATTGATATTTGATCTTCTATTGTGATATAGTGTTCCTTCATCTTCTCACTCAATGATCATCTTTTCTCTTAAACTCCATATGTTTCTTCTAAGATGTCCCCTTTCTCCATCTACTTCTTCATCATCTTAATATACCATGATAGAGTTCATGCATTTGCAATCAACTCATGACCAAACAACATCAGTTCAGTAAACCCCTAGTCTGAGAGTTTGCATGATGATCCACTGACTGAGCTTAAACCAGGTGGCAGGCTGAGGGAGAGGTTTAGTGACTATGCAATTGTGTAGCTCAGATAATCGAGGGTTAGGCTTGAGCCTTTAGACTGTGCAATGTGTAGTTCAGGCCGAGACTAAGAAAAAAGATTACACATTTAGGGAGCTCAAGGAGCCAGGATGAGGGTTTGAACACAAATTTTCCCATTCTATAGTTCTGGAAGACCGAGGAACCCATGGGGGTACACAATTTCACAATTTAAGAGCTAAGGTGTTAGGTCCCTACACTAGTAGTATAGGGACCTAACATGAGGCTTGAGCTTGAGTTTATGCAATGCTTAGTTTATATTGCATAGTTTTGAGGCTTAGTGAGTTAGGCTACAAAGTATTGCATTGTTTCTATCAACTGCATAGGTTTTGGAGGCAGAGAAGAATTGGTGATTGCATAGTTGTGTAGTTCAAGATCTTAGGGTTTGGGCTTGAGCTCAAAGACTACATAGTGCACAATTGGGGTTAGGCTAGAGGGTTGAATTGTGCAATTTTGGATGCCAAGGCTTGGTCTTGAGTACTGAAACTGCATAGTGCATAGTCCTGGAAGGAAGAAACTGTGAGTTACACAGTGTTAAAAGGAAGGGTTGCATCTTGAGGGCTGGGACTACGTAATGCATAGTTCAAGAAGGTTAGATGAGGCTAAGTTGATGGGAATTTTCTGAAATTTTGCCAAGTGTGGGATTAGTGAAAATGATGTGAATAGTGATAGTAATTGCCTGTGATCACACACTTAGAGTGCTTGACGACACAACATAGATCATATGGAACACATAAACAACATAATTCCCTCAGTGCAATAACCTTTATGATAACCTACGACAAGTACAACACTAAAGATACACTTCACGATGACCATGACGACACCTATGTGACAGTGCTTAAAACTTTGGAAATGAGGGTGACAGAGGTTTACATAGTAATATCAACTCATTTACACAAGGAAAACAAGCTTATATACATTGTGTGACACTTAACATGCCAGAAGATGACAAGTGCTAAAGAGTGAATGACAATGAAGGAAACACATACTAAAGCAAAGATAACATGAAAACGATAGTACATAGAGTGAAATAAAGAAAAGGTGATAGACAGTTTGCGAAAATAACTGAAATAGAAGTACAAACGCAACTAGAAGTGAGAAACTATTGATGTCAGTGCACATTGACTATCAACATGGATTGGACATTGCATAGGTAGAGTCTTGATGGACCGTGCTATTCTTGTTCAAGCTTGCGTAAAATAATGGGCTCTTGAATTTGTTGTAGACTGACCATGTGTGATCAGGTACCCTCTACACTTCCAATCCAAGAAGGGAGATCAAAAGTATCAACTAACAAAGAAGTGACTACGAATGACCAATCACAAGATCCTTAGTTGGCTCCAAAATTAGAGTGTATGCAAAATTTTCGAGAGTGTTTGTTATAAAGACAACACTTGGCGACACACTGGTAGAACTCCAACTTCTCTTCCTTGGTCAATTATTTCATGTCGGGTGTATTTATTCAAGAAGTATTGATTCTTCATTCATATTACCATGGCTTCCCCACTTACCTTGTGCATAAACACAGTCCCCTTCATTCCTTTACTAGGTTAAACAAAAAAGGGATATCAACAATCACATAATGTTTCGAATTAGGATAGGGTAATGAAATTCACGAGCTTTAGATTTTTGAGTATAGTTTTCATCTCTGGTGTTCCTAGTTTTGGGCAATACCCTGATAGAGTTGCTTGCTTCACCTCTCTACAAAGGAATTCTTTCTGTTCTTTCACCTTTATTTATTTATTTAAAGAGGACTATGCATTTGCACTTATTTATTTATGGGTGGAGGAGGGATCCTGACTTATTGAGAGTAGGAGAGGTTGTTCCTTTGAAGAAGCATATAGAGACCTCCAGTTTAGGTTTGTGAGTTTATATTTTTCCCTTGTCCTTCTCTACTTGATTGGTGTTCGCATTATGATACAGGTGTTGTCCTTGATGGTAACTCACATATATGATGTATGATGGTAGTTCACAGTGTAAAAATTCAACGACAAGGTATTACATATCAAACTCTGGAGATTGAAGAAGGATAATGCTTTAAGAAGTATACGTTGGTTAACCTAGTCAAAGTCACATATATAAGTGGGTACACAAAACAAAAATAGTGTATCTGTATGCATGCACTTTCACAGAAAGAAAAGCATGTATGGGATGGAAAATTTAAGTATTTAACCATGGTAATTAGCGCGACAAAGAATATTGATACCATCAAAGAATACCAGTAGCATAATGATGGTTTTTGTCTGAGGTATTGAAAAAGGATCTAAGTATATAAGGAGGAGAAGATCAAAGGGCTAGATGTGCAAGTGAAAGGGTTTTTATGAATTCTTATATCTAAAGTATATTTTATGTTGCAAGGGTTATGGTTATGATATTATCTGAGATATCTTGTGCACCTTTGGATACAGTGTTGGATCAGGATCATGAGATCTGAAATGAATTATCATTGTATGATCTGATAATGGTTGGGCTAGATCTGAATGCTAACGCCTGTTTTATTCTTTAAATGTTATGATTTGGGTATATGTGTAGTCTGAAATAGTTATGAATATATAAGTTATTATCTGCATATCTATATGCTGGGTCACCTTGGTGAAGGCACATATACACACTGGTTAGGCACTTCAAAGTAGCATATACATTATGAAATATGTTTTTGAAGTTGCAGTTGGTGTTGATTATTGATGCAGAATTCTGGGTTCATCTCTGTGTTTTGATGACAGTGATCTAATTGTTCGGATTGATTGATTGTGATTTTCTTCAATGTTGATGAGTTTTGAGAGATTGGTTGTGTTGCAGTGGTGATTGATTTTAAGTTTCAATGTTACTAATGGGTCCAGTATGAAAATTGGATAAAACTTGGCCTTCATATTGTGTTGTTATGTACTAGGAGTATCCAGTCTGAAAATTTATGAAACATGGTCCCTGGAGGAAGAGTGAAGGTAGTAGCCTTCTGTAGGGTGGTGCCTATGTACTAGTAAACATATTGACTAGTACAAGAGCCAAGGGGTTGGAGCTCCTTGCCAGTAGCAGCTAGAAAATGAGTGAAGGCTGGAGCCTTCTGTAGGTCGGCGCTTACGTACTAGTAAACATATCGGCTAGTACAAGAGCTAGGGGGTTGTAGCTCCCATGCAGTAGAAGCTAGAGAATGAGAGAAGGTTGCAACCTTCTGCATGTGGATGCCTGCATACTGGTATGAGTCTATGCTAGTACAAGATTGTAAACAAGTTTTTCTTATATTAAAATAAGACAAAGATGACAATAGCAGGTGGTTTTTATCTCGCATTTGGTTTCCACTTTAACTCTTGGTGTTCATGTGTGTTGCTTATGTGTGATGGTTTATTCTATTATCACTGCACATGATTACTGTTTAATGGTTAATAATGTATTGTTGCACTGATTAAATATCAACATATGATGAATTAACTGAATCATAAGTTCACTGGATATACGTTGGTTTGCTTGAGAACATTTGCATGCAAATGCAAGTTCCCTTCACTGACGTAGCATATATAAATCCGATTATGAAATGAAAAAGGTATTGGTTTGTAAATATTGATTCACCCCCCCTCTCAGTATGATTCCTAACAATTGGATCAACCTAAAAACACCAAAACATAAAAACGCGAGTGTAGGGATGAGGTTTCTATAACATACATGGATCTCGTGGTTTGACATAAGGTTTTCCTAATGCAAGGATAACATTTTCCATCGGAACATCATTGACCAAAAGTTTTAACCAAGATAAGGAAGAAGGAAAAAGAGTTATCCAAATGTTGTAGTGTGACAAAGTCGTTTTCTATTTTTCCACAATGTCATTTGTGCCCAGATAGGACACCCTTCATGCAAAGTCATATCGATAGAAAAAAAGGAAAATACATGACACAACAACAAATAAAAACTAAAGCACAAGAAAAAGGAGGCTAAACCAATGTACGACACAAGAAAAAGGTAATAAAAAAGAAGAAAGAATCGTGAGAACAAGAGTAGGATGATTGCGAGAAAGGTGAAACTAGAATGCAAAAATCCCTACTCCTAATATAAATAGTTAGAAGTTTAGGGACAAGTGTAATTAAATTTCCAATGTAGCCACCGTAATTGTTCCTGACCTGCAATCACAAATATGCAATCGATTAAAACAAGTATAAAACAATGTGCAATGGAAAATATAAGAGCTTGTATAACTTGCACAAAAAACTAAAGGTCATGCTTGTCAGTAGAAAGATATGTCATAGTTACTACTTTTAACCAATTTCCATTCTTACCTTTCCAATGAGGATCACAGCTAAACAAATCTTGAAAAATTCTTGTCAATGCACCTTCATCTGTTTCATCCCTTTTAGCAAGGATGAGAAAAGACCAAAGCTTATTATTAGCAAAAGGTCTTGCTAAGTGAGATGCTTCCAAGCAATGATAGATTGGATCGTAAGACTTTAAACAATCCTATCAAAAATTATGAAATCTCTGAAAAGATGAATTTGAAATTAAAAGCATGATATCATGATGAGAATCTTGTGAGACACAATTGATTTGATCATATTAAGTTGGCTTGTCAAGATAGTGAGGCTTTGACACAACCATTAGCGAGTGCGGAAGTGCCTCAACTACTTGACAAGTACCCAAATAGTATGATGTTACACCATGAATATCGAAGGGCATAAGACAATTTTCATTGGATGTGCTGATGAGAAAATGATAAGCTAAATCATAGTCATTAGAGACAGAATCATGAGCAGAAGAGATTATTAAACCATCGAATTCCAAACTTGTAATTAACAAAGATAAATCAATTTGAGCAACTCTTTGAATTCTTTGAACAATAGAACCAACTTCCTTGCATACTGAATGTGACACACCATTTTCTTGTAATTGGAGATGAACTGTAGAAGCATCATAATCATCTAAATAATTTAAAAGGAATTCTGACATCACAAACACATGAGACTAGTCAAGACATAATGAAAAGAGAAGGATTTGATTTGCATAATAACTCATGCATTCATTATCACTCAAGAGGATTTCATGTGTGACGAAGGGAAAGGTTTTGAATACAAAATTCACAAGAAAAACAAAGTGCTGACTATTAAGAAATGAATTTGATAGGCATGATCCCGTTGGCAAAAGATTGTCTTTGAAATGATCAACTTCGCAATTCCATGACTCTATACACGTTCCAAACCCAATTTTGATACGAGAGATTTACATGAATATGGATAAACTGAAGAATATTATTGAATATGATGAGAAAAAAAATATTGAAAGATCGAAAGATTACATCCGAGATACCAAACATATTTCAAAAATGGATTTATATCTAGTGAAACCATTCTAAGAGAAAGATTGTTTAAGAGAAACCAGATATGAGATAGTTCGGGGGACTTATCAAAGTCACAAGCTCATAAAATAACCATCAATTTTTTTTTAAGTTCCTCAAGTTCCTGACAAGTACCAAAACTTTCAAGGATTGTAAAATTGCATCCTAAAGATTGATCCAGATCATGCATGGTGTGAGGACAACTGCTACCACTGGCTTTAATAAGACCACTACTCATTGGATGGAAACTATATTTTTCATTGATTTGACTGGATTTTTCGACTTCAATAACCATCTTACTCAAGTTGAAAGATTCATCTAATCACAAATATGAAGACGTATGAATCGAGGAGATTTGATAAGCAAGCTAGTTTGGAGAGTTGTCTTCATGCAAGAGATGAGATGATGAGGGATGCAAAGAGTACTTAATTATTTTATTGTTTTCATTTTCATCATGGATAATCTCACCACCTTGTGTCAATTGTGAATTTAAATCATCGGATGAAGAACTTGAAGAGCATGGAGTGTCTTCATCTTAAGTAGATGCATCACAAATGATAGAGGATAAGGGATAGTGAGATGAAGAGGAATTTTTGATAAGGACATCTTCCTTCATCAAATCAAATTCTAGATCTAAATTAAAATCTTCATGAGAAACCAAAACATCAAATCGTGTACTTGGGCACTCATAATTTCTTACCTAAACAAAATTATCACCATCAGAAGGATTGTTTCCCAAGAATACAAATTGATTGGAAGAATTGATTGCATATGATTCACTAGAGAGATTATCAGATTGAAAATCATCCAAGAATGGAAATGCATCACCTTGACACGGGAGACTTTGAAAAATAGAAGAGAGAGCAAAATTCTCTTCACTTTCCTCCTCCTCTATCAATTTAATGTGATTACCTTGTATCTTATCAGAATTTGAACAAACAACTCAAAAATTAGGAGAGCATGGAGTGCTAGTTGGTGGAGAATATTGATCAAGAAAATCAAGATATGCAAAGTCATGACATGTAGATGATAGAGAATGAAATATGTCCCTTATAGATATAACACTTTGACTCGAACCAGATTTAAGATTGAGGTTAAGAGTGCCAATGTCATCTTGAGGAATGAAAGGATTAGCCTTCACCCTAGACTCCATGAGCCACTCCAAAGTTTATTTCATTAGATATGAATCATGAGAAGCAGAAGGAGGATGAAGAGATGGATTACGAATTTGATTGTCCTATTTCCCAACTTTATTATCACCACAAGCAGACACCCACATCAAAACTAGAAAAAGAGGAGGACAAGGAACAAAAGGAGTACTAGGTTCCTCCTCCGAAATTAGAGATTCTTCATGATTTACTAGAGTTTGGGAAGTAGAAACATCAGGGGGTTCATATTAACCATACAAAGAGATGAATACCAAATTATTAGACTTTCATTTAAAGAAATCCCAATCTGTGTCGTCTCCCAAAAATTCATAATAGAGCTGAAGGAATTTGTTGGAAAAATATTCAACTGGTTCACTAGGATTTGTTCTTAGTTGATTAGTTATTATAAGAACATATCGGTAATCATACCTGTTAAATGATCTATGAATCTCCTTCACAAGTTGGCTGAATGAATGGACAAAAGAATCAGGTAATGTATGACACCATTGATAAATACGACCTTCAAATGTGACGGTGAGTAATATAGCCATTACATCCTTAAAATGTATTCAGTTAGAAAGGAAAAAATGGACAACTTTAAAAAGATGTTCATGGAGAGTTAATTTTCCCACACCATCAAAACTATATTGGAATAGGTTATGGATAATTACCATGAGGATGGTAAGATTAGCTTCTTTAGAAAAAAATCCAAGGATTATGATTTGGGGAACAACCATTTTGAATAAGAGATTCAAAGAAGACTTAATGGGCACAACCTGTCATCTAGCCCTCCTTCTAGTGCTATTTTGTTGATGGTGTTGGAGATCTATCAACCAAGGGAGTCTCCCTGATGTGAAGTCGCAATTAGACCTCACATTGTTTGGAATAGGAGGCCCATCAGGGATATTGGCCCGACTGCTATATATTCTTATAGGTTTTCCTTGGCTACAAAGTTTAGCATAAGAGTGTTATTCACATGTAATCTCAGATCAACAAGTGAGTATCCTCTGTTAGTGTTCAGTTGTATATGTGTTAATATTATTCTACTACGGAGGGAAATGTAAGTGAGCCTCTAGGAGAGAGGTAACAGTACCACCCCAGTAGAGAAACACACACATAGATATTTAACATCCAGCAAAATATTCCACAAAGATGAAACAATCATTACAACCATTATAAACAAGAAAAATATGTCTAAAATCCACCAAAATTGTCTACAAGGATGCAACAATTATAGGAATCATTACAGGTGAAATAAAAAATATTCACACAACAGTATTACAAATATTCACAATCCATGCATGAAAATGTGTCAGCCATCAGGCTTCAAGTACTAAGTAAAATTCATCAGACACATGTATACGGTGAACACCACTAGCCCTAATAGTTGAGCGTTGGAGCCACTCCTTCCTCCCCAAAAGAAATATCTTGTCTCTCTAATGCCTTACTAGAGAATCTAAGGTGAAAAAGTCTTGTTCATATACAATGAGGGTGTACATATAACCAATGGGGTCATGCTTCACGTCCCTTGTGACTCTTTGACTACCATCATCACTGCTTGACTTCCTATGGTTTTTCAGCTTGACATGACTCTTCATCTTTTGTACATATCCTTTGGACTTCCACCTTACAATACATTTTCGAATAAGAGAATATGTAATCCACAAGAATGATGTGGAATATGATGACCCATGACATGAAATTGCATGACACTGTTGACAAGGAATTCTTGATGAGATGGAAATGCTAGGCCATTCTTTCTACTCCTTTGTCTTCAAAAAGAGATGTACAATGCTAAAACTTCATGAGAGATATGTTTTAATCTTCATATCCACCCTTAAAGGGTTGTCAATCAAATGGAGTCCTCATGTAGTACTGATATTTGATCTTCTGTTATGATCTAGTGTTCCTTCATCTTCTCGCTCGATGATCATCTTATTTCTTCAGCTCCATATGTGTCTTCTAGCATGTCCTTCTTCTCCATGTCCTTCTTCATCATCTTTCCATAGCATGATAGAGTTCCTACATCTGTAATCCACTCATGATAATATGACATCAGTTTGATAAAACCCTAGTTTAATATGTTGCATGATGGTTCACTGACTCATTTAGAACTGGGTGGTAGGCTGACGGAGAGACTTAGTGACTGTGCAATTGTGCAGATTAGGAAGTCGAGGGTCAGGCTTGAGCCTTGAGACCATGAAATGTTTAATTAAGGCTTGGAATGAGAAAAATGATTGCATAGTTGGGGATCTCAAGGAGCCAAGTTAAGGGCTTGAGCACTAATTTTTCATATTGAGTAGTTTTGGAAGACCAAGGAGCTTAGGTGATTATGCAATTGTTCATTTCAAGAGCTCAAGGCTAAGGCATAAGCCTTGAGTCTACATAATGCATAGTTTTCTGGCTCAATGAGTCAGATCATAGATTTTTGCATCGTTTATGTCAAATTCAGAGTTTTGAGAGGCACAACAGACTTAGTGATTATGTAGTTGCACAGTTCAATAGATTAGGATTTGGGCTTGAGCTCAAAGACTATGTAGTGCATAGTTGGGGCCATGGGGGATGGTTGAATTGCATAATTTTTGAGGCCAAGGCTTGGGATTAAGCACTGAAACTACGTAGTGTATAGTCTTGGAAGGAAGGAGCTACAAATTTCACAATGTCAAGAGGTAGGGTTACAGCTTGAGGGTTTGGATTATGCAATGCGTAGTTCAAGATGGTCGAATGAGGCTAAGTTGCTAGGAATTTTCTAAAATTTGTCTAAGTGTGGCATCACAGAAATTAATGTGAATAGTGATAGGAATTTCCTATGATCACACACTTAGATTTCTTGTCAACACAACATAGATCATCCAGAGCACATTAACAACATACTTCCCTCAGTGTGACAACCGTTACGACAACTTACGACAAGTGTGACACTAAAGATACACTTTACGACAATCGTGACGACACTTGTGCGATAATGCTTAAAAATTTGGAAATGAGTGCAATGGAGGATTACATGGTAATATAGACTCTTTTACACAAGGAAAAAATCTTGAAACTACCCAAACAAGATTATGTACATTGTGTGACACTTAACATGCAAGAAGAGGACTATTGCTAAAGTCTAAATGACACCTGCAATATGCAAATGACAAGTGAAAGCAACACATGCCAACGTGAATATAACATGAAAAAAAAAACTAATTACAATGAAAGAAAGCAAAAGTGATAGCTAAAAACATGAAAATGACACTCGGAAAAATAAATGTGTGCAAAAGCAACATATTCCAAAACTCACTCAAATAGAAGCACAGATGTAGCTAGAAGTGAGAAACTATCGATGGTAGTGCACACTAACTGACGACATGGATTGGACATTACACAAGCACAATTTGATGGACTAGATATGATTGTGCAAGCTTATGTAAAAGAATGCACTCATGAATTTGTTCTAGACTGAGCATGTGTGAGCATGTACCCTCGACACTTCCAATCCAAGAAGGGAGGTCAAAATTATCAACTAACCAAGAAGTGATTACAGAATGACCAATCACAAGATTCTTAGTAGGCTCCAAAATTTGAGTGTAGGTAAAAGTTTGGAGGGTGTTTGTCGTAGCGACGACACTTGGTGACATTGTGGTATAAATCTAGCTCCTCTACCTTGGTCTATTCTTTCATGCAGGGTCTAGTTCTTAAAAAAGTATTGATTCATTGTCCATATTACCATGGCTCCCCCACTTACCCTATGAATAAACACAGTCCCCTTCATTCCTTTATTGATATAAACATAAACATAAGATCAACCATCACACAATATTTCGAATCAGGATAGGGTAATGAAGTTCGCGAGCTTTAGATTTTAGTGTATAGTTTTCACCTCTGGTGTTGCTTTGCTACCAACAGGCCTGGATAGTACCCCTGTTATAGCTCCAAATCTCACTCTTGATGTTTGTGATGTTGCACTCATGGCCTAGGGCAACCCCTCCTTCCAAACCTGGTCCAAATACTTAAAAAATAGTGTTTTATTCCCTATACGCGACATTGCCTTGAGATAAATGTGTGTGTACATGGGTCTGTGTATACCCAACCCGTGTCTATGTCTTAAAACACTTAAAAAAATTAAATCTCCTTAATTTTGGGCGGAGATCATGGTTTTTACCTGTTGATTACCTGTTAGTGCCCGTGGCCCAACTTTTCCCAACGAATTCCCAACTAAAAAACTACTTTAGGAGAAGTATAAAATGGCTTCAATTGGAAGGCCTAAGGGAGGAGAGAATAGAGAGAAAAATCACTCTACTGAGATTATCCCTGACTAGGTCTGAAGATCCTTATGCTTCCAGCACTTCCCCCCATTATAGGAAACTCTTCTTTCCTTGAGCTTGGATGTTATTTCACTAGTTGAGATACCTTGGTATGAGTCATGGAAGGAGTTTTTGTTGAAGGCTTAAGATTTGACGGACCTGGAGGATGGTTCCGATTGGAGCCAGAAAGAGGAAGACTTAGATGAAATCATTCCTTACTGTATTTCAGTTATCTGCAATAAAGAAACACTTGTCCCGTTCCTGAAATTAATCTTCTTCATGCTTATGATGTTCATGTTATGATTTGCATATGAATAGTTGTTTCAATTGTATAACTAACTACCTTTCAATATGCTATGAAGTTGATTTCTTTATGTTGCTTGGTCCATATACTGCTATGCTTCTTTAAATTGGTTGTTTTGCAGGTTAAAGTATCGAAAGGAACTCTAAGAGGGTTTGGACCCTGGCTGGATCTACCCAAACGAAGGACCCCCAGGTGTACCTCTCTTCACGTAGTTTGCTTATATTAGTATCATGACTTTGTGGAATGTTTGTTTTTCATTGTAGATAACCCCCGCTCTGCTAGGGTATTGACCCAAGACCCTAGGGGATTTTGTCCCTCAACAGAATTGGAAACTCCACTGGGGACAACACTATTGTTGTTCCTAGTTTGGGTTAATTTAAGCTAATCAGGGGTCAGCCTTTGATTTTCTTATAGTGACTTAGTTTTCTGTTCCTATGAAAACTCAGACTTTAAGTCTGAACATTTTCTTCAGACCCCCTTTTTGCTTTTTTTTATTGTGAACTATTATATACACATCTTTTACAGAAGCATATGTATGAAAGTTTCCCCATATGAACCTGCGTATACATAGGTTTCCTTGGGCTTAATCGTGTATACACACAACTGTGCATTGACACAGTCACGTATACCCTAATTTCCAAGATTTTTGCAAACATATAACAACCTTGACGAAGTCACTTTAGGAAAATAAACATTGCTCCACAGTCAACTAGCTTGGACAGTACCCTGATAGAGTTGCTTACTTCGCCTCTCTGAGTAGGAAGCCTTTCTCTTCTTTCACCTTTATTTATTTATTTAAGTAGGACTGTACATTGGCACTTATTTATTTATGGTTAGAAGATGGATCACGACTTATTGAGAGAAGCAGAGGTTATTCATTCTAAGAATCATATAGAGAACTATGATTTAGGATTTCTCATTTAGATTTTTCCCTTCTCCTTCTCTACTTGATTGGATTAGCCTAGAAACACTAAAACATAAAAAATCCAGTGTAGGGATGAGGTTTCTAGAATAGACATGGACATCACGGTTTGAAAAAAGGATTCCCTAACGCAAGAATTGTATTTTCCATTGAAACATCATTGACCAAAAGGTGTAACCAAGATAAGGAAGACAGACTAAGAGTTAGACAAATATTGCAATGTCACAAAGCCCTTTTCTATTTTTCCACATTGTCATTTGAGCCCAAACAGGACACCGTTCATGCAAAGTGATATTGATAGAGAAAAATGAAAACACATGACACAAAAAGAAAGAAATAGCAAATCACAACACAAAAGAGGCTAAACCAATGCATGATGCAAGAAAAAATTAAGAAAAAAAGGAAAGAATCAGGAGAACAAGTGCAAGATGAGTGCAACAAAGGAAAAACTAGAATGCAATTAATCATACTCCCAACCTAAATAGTTAGAAGGTCAGGGTCAAGTGTAATTAAATGCCCAATGTATCCATCGTAATTTTTCCCGAACTACAATAAAAAAGATGTGATTGATAAAAAATAAAATATAAAACAATGTGCAATGGAAAAGATAAGAGCTTTTATAACTTGCATGAAAAACTGAAGGTCTTTCCTGTTAACAGAAAGATGTGTCATAGTTTCTAATTTTAACCAATTCACATTCTTACCTTTCCAATGAGGATCACAACTAAACAAACCTTGGAAACTTCTTATGAATGCAACTTCATTTGTGTCATTTCTTTTAGTAGCATGAGAAAATACCAAAACTTGTTATTAGCACAAGCGCTTGCTAAGTAAGATGCTTTCAAGAAATGATAGATTGGATAGTGAAACTTGAAAAAATCCTCTCGAAAATTATGAAATCTCTGAAAATATGAATTTGAAATTAAAAGCATGATATCAAGATGAGAATTTTGTGAGGCACAATTGATCTTAGAATATTAAGCTAGCTTGTCAAGACAGCGAAGGCCCGACATAACCATCAGCGAGTACGCGATTGCCTCAACTACTTGTCAAGTACCCACATAGTGCGATGTTAAACCATAAAGATTGAAGGGTGCAAGACAACTATCATTGGTTGTGATGATGGCAAAATTATAAGATAAATGATGGTCATTAGAGACAAAATCATATGTGATGATTAAAGCATCAGATTGCCAGCTTGTAATTAACACAGATATATCAATTTGAGTAGCTCTTTGAATTCTTTGAACCATAGAACCATCTTCCTCACATGCCGAAATTAACATACTATTTTCCTGTAACTGGAGGCAAACTGTACACGCATCGTAATCATAGAAATAATTTAAAAGGAATGCCAACCCCACAAAACATGAGATCAGTCAGGACATAATGATAGAAGAAGAATTTTATTCGTGTGATAAAACATGCATTCATTATAACTCAAGAGGATTTTGAGTGCGATGAAGGGAAAGGTTTGCAATATAAAATTCAAAATCAAAATCACGAGTTGACTATTAAGAAACGAATCCAAGAGGCATGATCCCTTCAAACAAAGATAGTCTTTGAAATAATCAACTTCGCAATTCCATTACTTAATTATGAGAGATACACATTCCAAAGTTGAGTTTGATGCAAGAGATTTGCATTAATATAGATCAACTGAAGAAGATTCTTGAATATGATCATAAAACAAATCTAGAAAGTTCGAAATATTACATCTAAGGAACCATACATATTTAAAAAATGGATTTACATTGAGTGAAACCATGAAAAGAGAAGGATTGTGTGAAAGAAACTAGATCTGACTTGGTTTGAGGGGCTTACCAAATTTGCGATATCCTGACATAACCGTCAATAGAAGTTGAAGTTCCTCGACTTCCTGACAAGTCCTGAAACTTTCAAGGATTGTAAAATCACATCCTGAATATTGAGCTAGATCATACATGTCACGAGGAAGACTTATTCCACTGGTTTCAATAATACCACTATGATCGAATGGAAGCCATATTTTTCATTGAATTGACTGTATTTTTCAACTTCAACAACCAAATTACTCAAGTTGAAAGATTTATCTAATCACAAATCTGAAGATATATGAATCAACGAGATTTGATGAGAAAGCTAGTTTGGATAGTTGTCTTCATGCAAGAGAAGAGATGATGAGGGATGGAAAGAGTACTTAATTATTTGATTGTTTTCATTTTCATTATGGATAATTGAACCACCTTGTGTCAATTGAGAAGTTAACTCATTGCATGAAGAACTTGAATAGCATGGAGTATCTTCGTCACAAGTAGATGCATCACAAATGATCGAGAAAAATAGATAGTGATATGAAGAGGAAGTTTCATAAGGATATCTTCTTTCACTGAATAAAATTCTAGATCTAAATTAAAATCTTCATGAGAAACCGAAAGATCAAATGGTGCAATTCGGAATTTGTCATCGATTACCTCAACAAAATTATCACCATTAGAAGGGTTGTTTCCCAAGGCTACAGATTGATTGGAAGAATTGATTACATATGATTAACTATCCATATTATCGTTTTGAAAATCATCCAAGAATGGAAGTGCATCATCTTGACACAAGGTACTTTGAAAAAGAGAAGAGAGATCAAAAGTCTCTTCACTTTCCTCCTCCTCTATCATTGTAATGTGACTACCTTGTATCTAATCAAAATTTGAACCAACAACTCAAAAATCAAGAGAGCATGGAGAGCTAGTTGGTGGAGTAGATTGATGAGGAAATTCATGATATGTAGAGTCATGACAAGTAGATGATAGAGAATGATAGATGTCCCTTGAAGAAGTAACACTTTGAATGGAAACAAATTCAATAATGATGTTAAGAGTGCCAATTTGATCTTGAGGAATGAAAGGATTAGCCTTCACCCTAAGCTCCATGAGCCACTCCAAGGTTTCTTTCATTAGATCTAAATCATGAGAATCGGAAGGAGGATGAAGAGATGGATTACAAATTTGATTTTGTGGATTTCCCAACTTTATTATCATTGTAAGGAGCTACCCACATCAGAACTGGAAAAGGAGGAAGATTGGGAACAAAAGGATTAGTAGATTCCCCCTCTAAAATTAGAGGTACTTCATGATTTAGAAAAGTTGGGGAAGTAGAAAATTCAGGGGGTTCAAATTCACCCTACAAAGATATGTGAACCAAAGGCTTAAAATTTTGTCTAAAGAAATCCTAATCTGTGACTTCTCCTAGAAATTCATAACAAAGGTGAAGGAATCGATCATAAAAATTCTCAACTGAATCATTACTCTTCATTCTTAGTTGATTAATTCTTATAAGAACATCTCGGTAATCATACTTGTCAAATTATTTATGAAGCTCGTTTGAAAGCTTTCCAAATGAATGGGAAAAAGAAGTGGGCAATACATGACACCATCAATTAATGCGAACTTTAAACGTGAGGGTGAGTAATCTATCCATGACATCCTTATAATGTATTTTGTTAGAAAGGAAAAAAGGGACAACTTGAAACAGATGTTCATGGAGAGTTAATTCACCTTGACCATCAAAATTATATTGGGATAGGTTATGAATACCATTCGCAAGGACGGTAAGCTTAAAATCTTTAGAAAAAAATCCTGGGATTATGATTTAGGGAAGAGCCCTTTTTTATAAGATATTCAAGTAAGACTCAACAGGCACAACCTTTTGTCTAGCCCTCCTTCTAGCGCCATTTTGTTTACGATGCTTGAAACTTGTCGACCAAGGTGGTCTCCTTGATGTGAAGTCCTAATTAGATCTCACATTGTTTGGAATATGAGCCCCATCTAGGATATTAGCTGGAATTCCATATATTCTTATAGGTTTTCCTTCGCTACAAAGTTCAGCACAAGAGAGTTATGCAGAGGTACTCTCAAATCATCAAGTGAGTATGCCTGGTGATTGTTCGGTTTTATATGTGTTAATATTCTTCTATTGTAGAGGGAAAGGAAAGTGGGCCTCTAGGAGAGAGGTAATAGTACCACCCTAGTAGAGACACACACAAAGAAGATATCCGTATAACATCCAATGGAATATTCCACAAATAAATAATGGTCATTACAACCATTATAAAAAAGAAAGATCCATCTTACGTCCAACATAATAGTCTAGAAGGATGCAATAGTTATAGCAACCATTATAACACATTCTCAATTATATAAGCACTAAAATAACCGAAATAGTTCACCTACTTTAATACAAGTGAAAGAAAACATGAATCATATAAATATTCAAAGAACAATATTACAAATAATCACAATCCATGCATGAAAACGTGTTGTCCATCAAGCTTAAAGTATTAAGTAAAATTTACAAGAGACGTGTATAAGGTGAACACCACTAGCCCCAATAGTGGATTGTTGGAGCCACTCCTTGCTACCCAAAAGAACTAACTTATCTCTCTAATGCCTTGTTGGAGAAGCCAAGGTGAAAAATTCCTTCACTTACACAATAAGGGTGTATGTATAACCTGTTAGCACTTGAAATTTCACCTCAAGCTGAAAAGGCAAATCTCAAAGCTACATCAAACCATTCATCCTCGTAGCTAGCCCTACGGGGCAGGAGAAGGCTCTCTCCGGTCGATCTCGGTAGATTTTCAATAGGATGAGCTGACCAACAATGTAACACTGATATTAGGCTAGTAAACTGATTAGAAATATTGATTTGGGGTTTTTTAATTAAATCACGGGGTTTTTCTGGGCTGCATGGGCAAAATCACAGCTTGAAACAGAGAAATATAATGAACAACACAGGTTATCGACTAAGGCAAGGTAGGCAAGAAATTTAGCATCAAATCTAGATTTTAAATGGGATGGCAAGATTGGTGAGGAGCTAAGGAGGGCAAACAATAACTTTGAATCCTACTTAAACAGTAGAAAACATTAAACTTGAACAAACTTATAGGCAGAGCATGGCAGGCATGAATTCTTACCTAAACACTTCATTTTTTCATTTAGAAATGATTATGTATGAAATGAAACATAACAGATTACATATGAAACAAGAGAAAAACTTATGCTAAATTATCATGCCACAGGAATCTCAGAAGTCAGAGCTGTGAAATTTCATTAAAAATTCCTGCCAAAAACTGTAGATTGAAAGCTCTGTTCTCCACCAGCTCTTAGCACTCAGAACTCTCCCCTCTCTTTTCTCACACTAACACTAAGAATTTACAATTAAAATAATACTATCTGTAGGAAAACAGATCGACCCAAAACAGGGCGCTGTTTAAACTGACATTACAAAATTTAACAAAAAAACGTTTCATCCATCCTACAAATAGAACAGCGTTTCTACGATTGGTTTATTAAGAGACAAAATCTGGAGCAAAAATCTCATGAAATCATGATTGAGGATCGAAATAGGAAAATTCGTTTCTTTTGAAATCCTCTGATTGCTAATAAACCGGAGCGCTGATCCCGTTGAATAAAGTCTGGAAATAGGCATCGAATCCTATTCTGCTGTTCTGGCACCGTTTGAATAGCGGTCACAAAGCGTTCATTGCCTGTTGATTCCTTCTCTAATGGATAAAGAAGGTGATTTTCCTCTTGACAACTACTATCAAGGATCCTGCTACACGTATTACTTTCGTGGCAGTCTTGAGACCTAGATTAACAATCGCAGTATCCTTACAGCTTTCCTCATGGCCAAGTGGTGTCAAAACTTCCTTCTTTGGTACTACCATGCCTATAAGCCCATGCTTCATCGCAGTCCTCCAAGTATGCATTCTACCACCATCTATAATTCCAGCACACATACCAGCTCCAATGGATACCTGCCATTAAATTTCGACTTTCCAAAGTTTCTCGAAAGCTGCTCGACCTTGCCAAGTTGAAGAACTTAAAAAGTGACTCCGCTGCCCATTTGCATAGCTAGTAAATTTTGATCCATCCGGGCTACTGGAAGATATATCAAATGAATTTCCTGCCATTTAAGTCACTTGTTGAAGCCTGTACAGATACAGGAGGAATTCCTTCTTGTGATGCAAATTGCATTGAAGCAGCAATTGCCATAGCGAGTTCTACATCCTCATGGAAAGGCATGTTTGCAGGTGGTGTTACAGGTAGGTTTGGCTGCAAAGGAGGTCCTCCCCAAACAACTGGAGTATTCACTTCATTCTGAGCCATACGGATCCCTTTGCAGGCTTCATATAATCTACGCAATTGTGGTTTGTCGCCTTCAAACTCAGACAGAAACATATATCTACTCTTTGCACCCTTGTCAAAAATACCAGTACAGGATCTGGCAAATCAAACTTGGGTTCTTCAATTTCAACTTTCGATAGTGAAATAACTGTCCGTGGTCGAGAAACCTTTGGTGTTGGATAAATGGCAAGCTCGAATTTTGGAGGCCTCCTTGGATTGTTTGATATGGAAGGTAACACCACGGCCCAGATTTTTTTTGATAGCCACTGAGGTGCTAATGCTTCCAAGAAGCCAGGTCCAGAAAGTTCCCGAATCATACCAGAAAAAAGAGAAATCCATCCCTCAATTATCCGAACCACGGTGACTTGGTCTTTACTTCTTGCCATGTCGAGAGGTGTCTGGCAATCATCATTGATTGTCAAAGGATTCGCTCCATGAGAAAGAAGCATTTTCATAGTTTTGTCAAGGTCACGTTTGGCAGCATGATGTAATGGATTTCCTCCATGAACCCCAGGTTTGTATGAATGTATATTGGCACCCAAACTGATCAATGTTATGGTAATTTCCAGTAAATCGCCTCTTATACAAGCAAGAATAAGAGGGGTTCTTCCTTCCTTATCCATCCACTTTTGAGCAACCGGCCATTGTCATCGTTTTTTCCCGCAGAGCCATATAATGATAATAAACGAGAAGAACAAAGCACTCAAGTAAATAGCCACAGCATAACATTTTTTTTGTTTGCCGGTTTAAAATTTTCAAGACCGCCCAGCGTATAAGGTACCTCATTTGATGGTTGAGCAAGTATTAGCTCTTCAAAACACAAAGTTGCCTGAGTTTTTTAAGCAGTGAAGGTTCTTTGTAGCTAGGTTTGGCTGACCGCCGCCTCAAACAAATTCTCTTGTCACTAGAATTTTCTTCATTTACAGCCCCATCTGGTTTTAGCGAGCCATTATCCCTGTTCAAGAATTTTCCAGATTTGCAGGTAGATAAATCACTATTCTTGCTGGAAGAGGTAATCTTTGATTGCAATTCTTGTGCATCTTGCTTTTTGCCATAGTAAGCACTTAGTGATCCATCCCTGTTGCACCAGACAATTTACACTATATTATCTTGCATTTTGGAAGCACGTATCTAGCCTCTGCCACGTAGAACTTTGGATCTCAAGTAAATTCCTTTCCTTCTCCTGCAAAGATACTTGGCATCGGATGGTTTCACCATGTATCGTTTTAAAAATAATCCGATCAGAGCCTGCACAAACTCAAAATTAATATTGCATGACACCTCATTTACAAAGTAATCTAGCAGCATTCCTATCCCTTGAAGTTCTACACTATGTTCTGTTTCTGTTATATTTTCATTATCAACAATTTGAAGCAACCGCAACTCTATGTCCACGGCTGAGGGGGGTAAACCCTTCAAATAATCTGTAAAAGTTGTAAAATCTTTTATCTTTGCGCAGGACTGTAGAAGTTGCATAAATGATAAAGTTTCTCCTCCCAGTTTTTAACACTTACTTCAAAAACAGTTTTATCATTTCTTGTTTCATCTTGATCACCATCACCATTCGTAGAGCTAAGGATAAAAATCCTCTCTCCAGAGAGTGTAGGCAATGATGGCAAAAAGCAAGGTGCTTTCTCTGGCTTCTTGGGTGGTTCAATGGGCTTATTTCGCATCTTTATAATGTCTAAATTGACAAGACTTTGCCACTGAGCTTTAGGCAGCAGTGCAAATGTCACAAGTTCAGGTGTAAGGTGAGCTGAATATGAATCCCCAATCAAGCTACTAGAAACATCAGGCTTCTTGACATTTGATTCTGCAACAATTATGCTTTTCTCATCCCCTTCCTCTGATGTAAATATCTTGAATGCTACTAGAGTAGGGAGGCGGGAATAATTAGGCATAAGCACATCCTCCATTCAATTATCCTTCAACCGGTCCCAACACCACCAAAGTTTGCCAGAAACTTTTCATCTATGGCTGCTTCATACGATAAAGACAGAGAACTCTGATTTTTCCAGCTGCTGAAACTGCACCAGCATGTTTGTTTTCTTCAAACTGTTATATTAGCAAAACATAAATGAATTTGAAACAGATTGTTGAGTGGAGCTAGAAATGAGGGCTTGTTGGGCTCTTGCTCTTGCTAGCCACCAATTTGGCCTCTCTCTATAGTAATGCATGGTCTAGTCCTTGTTCATCAGCTGCGGAGAATGTAAATCCATGTCTAACCTTTGCAGGGATTGTCTCATCATCCACATCAAAACACTATCATTTGAAGAGCTGTAGAGCTATAGAACATCATGACAAATTACATATTAATGATTTCTTCTTCAAAACAGGGTTTTGAAGAAGAATCTATCTCTGACATGAGACGGAGTCTAACATAACCAATGGGCTGATGCCTCACCTCCCTTGTGACTCTTTAACTACCCTCATGCTTGTTTGACTTCCTATGACTTTTCAACTTTACATGACACTTCATGTTCTATACATGTCCATTGGACTTCCACTTTACAATAAATTTTTGAATAAGAAATTACACAATCCATAAGATTGATGTGGCATATGAAAACTCATGACATGACATGGCATGACATTGCTGACAAGGACTTCTTGATGATATGCCAGTGTCATGCGATTCTTGCTGCTCCTTTGTATTCAATAATAGATGTGCAATGCTTGATCTTCATGAGAGATATGATTTGTTCTTCATACCCACCCTCGAAAGGGTTGTGAATCAAATGGATTCTTCATGTGATGTTGATATTTGATCTTTTGTTTTGATCTAGTGTTCTCTCATCTTCTCACCCAATGATCATATTATCTCTTCAGCTCCATATGTTTCTTCTAGAATGTCCTCCTTCTCCATATCCTTCTACATCATATTTCATTAGCATGATAGAGTTATTGCATCTGAAATCCACTCGTGACAAGATGACATTAGTTCAATATACTCCTAGTCTAAGTTATTCCATGATGATCCACTGAGTAAGATAGAACTAGGTGGCAGCCTAAGCAAGAGGCTTAGTGACTACACAATTGCACAACTCAAGAAGTCAAGGGTCATGCTTGAGCCTTGAGACTTGCAATGCACAGTTCAGGCTTGGACTGAGAAAAAATATTGTATAGTTTGGGAGCTCATGGAGCCAAGCTAAGGGCTTGAACAATGATTTTCCTCATTACACAGTTTTGGAAGACCGAGGAGGCCAGGTGATTGCATAAATGTGTAGTTCAAGAGCTAATGGCTGAGGTTTGAGGCTTGAGTCTGGCCAATGCATAGTTCAGGCTAGACTGTGCAGTTCAGATTGCACATTTTTTAGGCTCAGTGAGTCAGGCTATAGAGTTTTTCACTATTTTTGTCAAATATGCCATTTTGAGAGGTAGAGAAGACTTGGTGATTGTGTAGTTGCGTAGTTCAAGAGCTCAGGTTTTGGGATTCAACTCAGATATTGTGTAGTGCATAGTTGGGGCTAGGATGGATGGTTGAATTACACAATTTTTGAGGGCAAGGCTTGGGCTTGAGGACTGAAACTATGTAGTGCAAACTCCTAGAAGGCATGAATTGTGCATTGTGTAGTGTTAAGAGGTAGGGTTTTAGCTTGAGGGTTGGAAATGCACAATTTAGCGAGGTTGGATGAGGCTAAGTTGCTGGGAGTTTTATGAAATTTGGCTGAGTATGGGGTCAGTGAAATTTATGTTATGCACAATTCAGGAAGGTTGTATGAGGCTAAGTTGCTGGGAATTAAATTTCGCTAAGTGTGGGGTTAGTGAAATTTATGTGAATAGTGATAGGACTTACTTGTGATCACACACTTACATTGCTTGATGACACAATATAGATAATCTAGAACACATTAAAAACATACTTCCATCAGTGCGACAACGTCTACGACAACTTATGACAAGTCTGACACTAAAGATACACTTTCCAATGGTTGTGACGACACTTGTGTGAAAATGCTTAAAAATTTGGAAATGATAGCGACAGAGGTTTACATAGTAAGATGAACTCATTTACACAAGGAAAGCCTCTTGAAACCACCAAAATAGTCTTATGTACATTGTGCGACACTTAACATGCTAGAAGATAACAAGTTCTAAAGTGTGAATGACACTGATGATATTCAAATGACAGTGAAAGAAACACATGCCAGGGTGAAGACAACATGAAAAAGAAACTAGTTAGAGTGAAAGCAAGAAAAAGTGATAGTCGAAAACATAAAAATGAAACTTGCAAATATAAATGTGCGTGAAAGCGTAAATTTTAAAAACTCACCGAAATAGAAGTACAAACGAAGGTAGAAGTGAGAAACTGTCAATATCAATGCATATTGACCATCGACATGGATTGGAGATTGCATAGGCACAATCTTGATGGACCTTTCTATGCTTGTTCAAGCTTGTTTAAAAGATTGTGCTCATGAACCTCTTTGTGGACTGAGCATGCGTGAGAAAGTACCCTCAACACTTACAATCCAAAAAGGGATCTCAAAAGTATCAACTAACCAATAAGTGACTATGGAATCACTGATCACAAGATTAGCAATAGGCTCCACAATTTGAGTGTAGGAAAAATTTTGGAGGGTGTTTTTCATAGTGACAACAAGTTCTCTACCAGAACCCTTATTCTATTGCTCTCCAAGTTGAGGTCCATGTCCCTTCTCAGTTACACAAAACTTATTGTAAGGAGCCACATTTTCCTTCTCACCTACATCTTGAGGTATTTTCCACTTCAGAGGTCATTTCCCTTTGCTCTTGTCATAACCTTTGAAATCTCACATAGGCTCAGAATTATGCTTCAACTATTCATAATAGTGCTTGGGCTTCCCGATGACTTCCTTGAATGATCGAGGCTCATCATACTCATATACTCTTCATCTTTCATGGAACCGATCTTCAACTCATAGAACTTCTAATAATTTCCATCATAATATCTATCAGACAAATACTTCTTTCTTAAAAGTCTCTTAATCACATGACAATTCAACTCCTCTATCCTAATGCCTCTGACATGCTTCACATCTTCCCACCAAATATCTTCCCTTCCCTTGAGACAAATAATAACTATCATGGCTTTCATATTTTCTGTATAATCATGTAACTCGAAAAAAAAATTCATCCCAAGTAGCCATGACTCTGCATCTTCTAGTTTCTTCACCTGTCCATAAAATGTAGGAGGCTTGGATTTCTTGAACTCATCTGGAAAGTATGATAGCGTTAATAATGATGATGAACGATATCTATCTGAACCATAACTAGAATACAACCCATAAACACTACCTCTCCTTTCACGTGTATCCAATTATCTACCACCTTTGACCATGTCATCGCTATCCAACCTGTGCCTTCGTCGAGACCTACTACCATATGCCCAATTAGTCCTTCCCTCCTATCCATAACTGATCCTTGGTTTTTCCTTTATCTGAAAATATAATAAGCTTATAAGGTTCATTGCACTGACCTTGGATTTCTTTTCCTAAGCTCTAGAAAGACTTTCCTCTAACTGAATTATCATGTCATTATCTGCCTTGCAACTCCTGATTTCCTCCTCCGAACTTATCAAGGTATCTTTTATGCCAGCAGAGTACTTTTCTCCTTGGTGCTTAGATGATCTATAAGGGAAGTCACGTGAATTGTAATAGACCATTCTATCTTCATGTCTAATATTATACTTCCTACAAACATACCATGTCAAATAAACCAAATATAAACATAATTAGACATACCTTAGTGTGTTTTAGGGGAGGCTATCTTGTTTGCACAAAAAATTCCATATTAAAATGATATACATGTATATATACATAATGAAACCATCATATAAACCTTTTGAGATCATCTTAATAATTTGACATGATGCAACAAACTGTAACACCGACTATATACATCACAACTGTAGTCACTACAATGCATGCATACGACTAACATGCATGCAGAACAATCACATCCCGCCCATCCAGTTGTTGTAGTGACTGCAACCATCCTCCAAAATTCTACCTTATCTTCATTTTGGAGCCTCCCTACCAACCATCGTTAGCAGCATGTCTTGCATTGCCCAGGTACTTATGCTTTTAGTTGAGTTTCTTTAGCTTATCAGCTTGTGTTCGCTAACTTGTTTGTCTTTCACCTGCAAGCTGACCTCCCATGACTTGGTCTCAAACTGTCTCTTGTGTTGAATTGGAAAAATAAGCAACATTGGAGTGAAACTAGCCTTGCTCTCCAGAATTCCGCAATGCATCCTGACAGCCAGCACTACTTTCCAGAATTGCCAGAGCAAGTAGGATGCCTTTCCTAAGAAAATTGAACAGAGCAACCCATCACTAGGCTTGCTCTCAAAATTTCCGCAGTTTTAACTGGCAGCCTTGGCTTCAGTCCAAAAATTGGGTAGAGATTGAGGGGCAGTTGGAGCCACTCAACCCAGAAACTACTCAGAATTCATCCCAAGGCTTTCTGACTGTTGCATGTGCTCACAGGTTGATCCGCTCCCTCTAGGACTCTGCAATCCTTCCTTGCATGCATGGGTAGTTTTTCCCAAAAAAGAAAAAAGCATCCCTAGTTTTTAGGGATCTATTTTTATCAATTGGGGGTTACATGCAAAAGTCGTTTTAGAAACCTCATGCCAAGTGTTGCCTTTTCCTATAATCACAGCATGCGCGTCATGAACCTTGATCTTGTTAAAACTATTAATTCGATGCCTCATAGCTCATTCCTCACTTTTGATCTTGGAGCTCTAGCATTCCCAATGCATCTAGGAACTTTTGGCACACACATCACAACTTTTTCTGGGTAAGTCCGCTCTTCATGTCTTTTGCTGCTTTTCTATTTCTTTTTTACATTTTGGTTTGTGTGAGTGTTGTTTTCTTGGTTTTATTGAATGCTTGCTATTGTCTCAATGCATGTTAGATTGTACAAGCATTTTTTCAAGGTTTTCATTGCATTTCCTTGTTGATGCATGCATGATAGTATTTTTGAACTAACGGCCACTGTTGCGGCAACTCACTCCACGCACTTCATTGTTTTCCCATTTTATTGAATCTTGCACTAACTCTAATCACATGCATCTTCATTCACTCATGTCTGCACCATCTCTGGAAGTGAATTCGGTCCTTACTGTTTTTAGTTGCCCGTCAGCAGGTCTGAGCTGCCTTGGCCCAGGTCTTTCTTTGCCCAACTCGTATTGCGCATTTCTAGGATCGAAGAACTTGCCTTACTCCCAAGAATTGCATAGAGCTTGCCTCACACTAGCCTCCTAGGATGTGTTGTGTGCAATCTTGAGAGGAAATTCTTTAGTTGGCCCCCAGGATTGTGAAGTGCAATTACCTAGGTTGCAGTCATGCTGAATGAAATAGCACATTGCGTAGTTTCAGTCCTCAGCAGGCCAAGCTAGACTATGCTCTATGAATTTTCAGGAGTCAATCATCTCACTGGTAGCCTAGATTATGTTTTGCGCAGTTCCAGTAGTCAGTCTCTGAGCCCCTCCTAGAAAAATCTGCTGAATTTTCCCAATAAGTGAACCAAGTGTGTTGCATGAAAGTCCTTAAGTTGTTTTTTGTTTTCAACAGACAGTTTTCTTTCCATGAGAGTTCTATGTCTCTAGGTATCATAGGTGTTCAACAGTCTCTCAGTAGTATAAGTACAATGGATTCCAAGAGAGCTGGGTCGAAGGACACCATTGAGAGCGCAACTAGAGATGTGGTTGAACAAGTGTCTATTAACTTGACCATATATGAAGACACTAAGTTGTTCGTAGACAAGGATATCAAGATGACATGGTATGACATCAATGACATCTTTTTAGGCACCTTTGAGTAGAATTTAGAGGAACGGAGAGTCTATGTCAACATACATAAGTTTGGCTTGTACCGGGTTGCATGCAAGTATCCTTCATTTCCATGCATGGACATGATCCACTGGATTGTCTTACATATTGATTCAGAGACAATGGTATTGAGTAGTGTAAGTGGAACAAGACTTGTTGCCTTTAGGGAAGAGAAATTTTAGGACATGTATCAATTACCGCAGCGAGTGAAAAAATGGATGCACTATTCATCCATCCCAACAGCAGTGGGAACTCAAGAGACATCTTGAAGAGCTGGGTAAGAGAGCCTCTAAGTTCAAGATGACACCAAACCAGGTATATAGGAAAAGGATAATGTAGAAGGCTTATCCATTCTTTTTCATCTTCACATGCTGCGTGTGTGGCCAGAAGAGTACAAAAACCTTCTTGCAGAGTTGGGTGAATGTGTTGGATCAACTGGTGAATGAAAGAGGACCTTTCAATTGGTCTGACATGTTGGCTCTCCAGCTGAAGTGACAAGTAAAAAACTGCCCAACATCCACCCAAGGGTCAGTAAGAAAAGTTATTCATGTCTGCCTACATTCTTGATGCAATTTGTGCCCATCAACAGTTCCCTGAATTCAATTGGGCATTGACACCTTCAGAAACCTCTATGCACACCTATTGCAAGTTGTTCTTTGAGTGTAGCTCCCGTGGAGTTATACTACAATTATCAGACCACTTCGGCACCCTGGTGTATAGGATGATCTTTGAGCAGGATCCACCTTGCATGTCACAGGAAGTGATGGAGCCATTGGTTAACATAGGAAATTGGTTTGCCTCACCCCTTGGCACCTTCATCCGAATGTAGAATGTGGAGAAGGCTCCACATGTATTACAGATGTTTTCCATGGACAAGATGGTCTTGCAAGAGGTTGCATACGACATCTTGATAGGGTTGTCAGTGAGACTGCACAGGAAGAAGAAGGAACCTTAGGCCTCTCTTACTTTGCAGATTGGGTTGTGTGAGATCTAGAGTCTCAAGCATGCTAAAGCCAAGACAAAGGAATTCAAGAGATTCACCTTCGGCACTAGAAGTTTCAATTTGTATGACTAACATTTCTTAGTGAAGGACCACTGTATGAGAGTGTATCATCATTGGATCCACGGGGCATGTCATTGGCCTGAGGAAGACCCATGGAGATATTGATACAAATCCTTAAGGCTCCATGAACCAGTTAGAGTGGTTGTAGAATGGTTAGCAGTGCACAACACAGAAAAACTTGACAAAGCAACAACATTAGTAGTAGCAGAGGGCTGTAGACATGCACATGAAAAGGGAAAGAGAAAGGTTGCCAACAACACAAAGGTAGAGAAAAGCTACAAGTTCAAGGTAGATCCACTTGTAATGAGAGCAACGTTGGAGACTGAAGCAAAGAAGTGACAACACAATAGAAGGATTGTGCAAGGACAAAGGGAGAAGCAGAAACTGGAGGAGGCAGAGAAGAAGCTGCAGGGGATGAAGCAATAACTAAGGGAAGGATAAGAGATGCATAGAAAGGAGAAGGAAGTGTAGCAGGCACAGGAACAATAGGAAGCATAGTGTGCACACATTGATGAAACTATTCAAATATAGGTTACTAACTCATCAGAACAGCTTGAAGACATTAAACAAGATGAGCAGTCATAGGAGGACTTTTCTCAAGAGATTGAACAAATGTTGGAGTTGATGGACATGGATTTTGTCCAGTTAGAGCAGGATCAAGATACAAACCTCATGCCTAAAGACCTAGAGGTCACTCCACCAACTTAACGAGATCTAGGAGCAGATCAAGTCCCAAGTGATCAAGGAGACACTGAAATCCTTAAGGAAAATCTGGAAGTAGATGTGCACATCATATCATTTAAGAGTCATAACACAAAGTTGTGTAGTCATGCAGATTGCCCACTCTTGCTGACCATGCATCTCCTGCACACTTTTGAGAATGAGTGATCGTGTCCGATGTGCAAAGACATCTAGTTGCATCGGTTGATGCTACAAAGGCATATGATGAAGCCACCAGCTCAAGTGTGAGATTCTTGATAGCTAAGAATGAGTGCATGGCTAAGGAACTGCAAATGGTCAAGCAGAGAGAAGAGAAAGATACAACATCTGCTAGGGCAGAGTGGAGGAAAGCAATACTTGATGAAGTATTGTCTCTCAAGACAGTCATACAGAAGTTGAACCTCAGGTTTGTCACTATGCATAAGTCATTTTTCCATCTTAATGGTTGGCAGAGGCACTGTGCTAGGAGAGCACGCACTTTGAGAGACATACACACTATTGTTGATCACATGCAGATATGGACAATGAGGTACAAGGGAGCCCCGTTGCACTTTCCAATGATGATGAAGCCAAAGGAAGTGGAGTTGAAACCACACATCTGGAGTCAGGTCCGAAAGTATGAGGATCTCCCACAGCTCATCACCAGCTTAAAGGCTTCACATGCACGAGTGTTCAAGAGGTTGGATGTCATTGTGTGCACGCATAAAATCCCATGCATTGGCACACTCACTGAGGTGAAAGCAAGGAATCAAGTCCGACTGGAGCTATACATGTACTCCGAGTTGTTGATGTGCATAGCCACCAGAGCATATTTTCATATGAGTGCAGTAACTATACATCAATACGTCATTGTTCTGGCTACACTCAAGACCATGATGCGCATGCTATATGATGGGTTGGACAGAGGTGTCAGATCAATGTAACCGGGTGTAATGGAGGAAAGAGTTTGCTTTAAGAAGGATGTCACCACAGAGTACATGGACACGATAGTAGACTACCAAGCTTGGAATCTGTTTTCCACCAATGATCACAAAGAGGATGTCGATGAGCTAGTCTTCCCATAGTTGTCTGAGTCCCAGTGATGTCTTGTATGGCTTACCGAAGCCCATTTTTGTCCCACATTGGTACATGTGCAGATTGTATTGTAAAATTGTTGTAAAGTGAAAGACCAAGTGTCAATAGTAGATTGTAAACAATCATGTGTAAGTTGAAGAGTCATGAGGGTAGCTCACGAGTCACAAAGGGGAATGTCAAGGGTCACCCCACCTTTTGCTATTTATAGAACCTCATAAATCATTGTACATCATTTTGGAAGCCAATATTCTGATAGGTGTAACTTTGAGAAATCTCGGAGTGTATTGTTGTTGGGTTGCATTATATTCTTTCCACGACTAGCCCATGTAGTTAACAGGGGGGTTAGAGGGGGGGCAGAGCCCCCCCTTCGTTGTGCCAATTGCATAGCGGGGGATTGATATGGGGTTTGAAGGGTGCAAGTAACCCCACTCTATGGGGTCTGGGGTAGTGCCCCGAAATTTTTTGGTTTTGGAACCTATGTTAGGTTGGGTGGACCCACCTATGGTTTTGTGCATGACTTTTGCACATGTTTTTAGATGCGATGGTTTTTGGTCCATGGTTTTGGATGTGATGGCTGTTGGTCCATGGTATTGGATGCTTCAGCATGTATGAATATGTATTATAACATTGAAAGGAACATAATGAAAAATCAAGCTGGTAGTCCTGGTTTTGTGATCCAGGGGAAAATCTCTGTGTATATGTGTTTTATGTGTTATGCTCTCACATTGTTTATTTTCTGTGTTTTTAGAATTCGTATGCAAGTAATTTTTGTATGGGGTTAAAACCTACATTTGGTATGAGAACTATTTTGGCTTCAAGGGGACACCTTTGTTGCTGAGGGGTTTCACTCGAGCCTGTGGTAGACCCTGTTCAGTGGGAGATCTGCAAGATTGATTCTGGTGGTTAAAGGAGGTGGCCAGTAGTGGAAAGATAGAGATTGAGAAATTTAATGGTCAGAGTTTTGAGTTGTGGAAAATTAATATGGAGGATCTGTTGGTGGATAAATATTAGTGGATCGTGGTAGATCCAGATACTAAACCAATGGGAGTGTCTGATGAAGAATGGAAGAAGTTGGATCAAAAGGCAAAAATCACAATACGATTGTGTGTCTTTGATTCAGTATTGCTGAATGTATCAAGGGAAGCTATGATGAAGGCTTTGTGGGACAATTTAGGGACTTTGTACCAATCTAAGTATCTGGTGAATAAACTGTTTCTGTGGAAAAAGTTGTATAACATGAGGATGAAAGATGGAGACTCGGTGACAGAGCATATGAACACATTTAATGCTATGGTAAGTCAATTAGCATCTGTTGACATTAAAATTTTAGATGAAGATAAGTGCATCAATTTGTTGTGTTCTCTACCAAATTCATGGGATAGTCTAGTTATTGCAATAGGTAGCAATGCAACTACCTTATAGTTTGATGAAATAGTCTCATCCTTGCTAATGGAGGAAATGAGACGGAAAAATATGGAGAGTCAGAATGGTGATGCCTTGTCTATATGAGGATGGTCCCAGAACAGAAACAAAAACAAGTCATCGAGTGGGAGATCTAAATATAGAGGGAGATCTAAATCTCCAGGAAAACCTATAAAGGTGGTGTGCTGGAAATGCGGAAAGGAAGGGCATTACAAAAGGGACTGTAAATCTAAAGTTCCTGATAAAGGAAATGGATCTGATGATGCTCCTTTTGCAGAGGCAAAAGCCATCTCAGATGAAGGTGGGGATGTGTACTTGGCTTCTTCAAGTACACATGTAGATCATGAGGCATGGTTGATTGACTCAGGTGTATCCTTTCGCTTCACTCCCCATAGAGAGTGGTTCAGTGAGTATGAGAAATACAATGGTGTTGATGTCTTCTTAGAGGATGATAGGAAGGCTAGAATCGTTGGTTGTGGAAAAGTAATGTTGAAGCTGCAAGTTGGAAGGGTTAGAACACTTCCAGGTGTTCTGCATATTCCTGCATTGGCCAGAAATCTAATTTTTGTAAGTAAGTTGGATGATGCAGGTGTAAAAATAGTGTTTGAGAAGGATACCTGGAAGATGGTTTGGGGAGCACTAGTATTGATGCGAGGAGTTTGGATTGGAACTCTGTACAAGCTGTAAGGTAGCACAGTTGTTGATGGGTGCAACAGTTCTGTGATTCCTGAAAGTGGAGAAGAAAATCTAGTGGTCTCTGGAGAGAAGACCATGCTGTGGCATCAAAGGCTTGGACATATTGGAAAGAAGGGCCTTCGAATAACTCATGGTAAAGGTATGGTAGAAGGTATGAGTAATAGCTCTCTGGATTTGGATTTCTGTGAAAATTGTGTATATGGGAAGTAGAATCAGGTGAGTTTCCCCTCTGGTGGTAAGAGGGTGAAACATATATTAGAGCTTGTGCATAGTGATGTGTTTGGACCTGTGAAGGTTCCACCACTGAGTAAGTCTGTGTACTATGTATCATTTCTAGATGACTTCTCAAGGAATACATGGATATATTTCCTTAAGAAGAAATTTGAAGTCTTTTACAGGTTTAAAGAATTCAAGGCTCTGGTGGAAAACAAGACATAGAAGAAGATAAAGGTGCTGAGGACAGATAACGGTGGAGAGTTTTGTAGTAAGGAATTTGAAGAATTCTGTAAGAAGTGTGATATATCACAGTAGAAGACTACTCCATATACACCTAAGAAAAATGAAGTTGTAGAAAGAATGAACAAGACATTGATGGAAAGGGAAAGAAGCATGCTTAGTGGTGCCAGGTTAGGACAAGAATTCTGGGTAGAGGCTGTGGAGACAGCGTGTTACCTAGTCAACAAATCACCTTCATCAACGTTGGAGGATAAAACTCCACAAGCGGTATCGACTGGTAAGAAACACTCTCTTTCACATCTGAGGGTATTTGGATGTGATGCATATGTACATGTTCCAAAGGAGAAACGAACCATGTTGGATAGTAAATCTGAAAAGTGTATCTTTATTGAGTATAAGGATGGTTTAAAGGGTTATAAGCTTTGGAACCCAATAACAAGGAAGGTTGTGTATATTCAAGATGTGGTGTTCAGAGAGGTGAAAGATGTTATTAAAGATGAAGTCCAACCAAAGGAACCTGAGAAGATAGAATTTTAGCTAAAGGAGGAAGAACCAGACTCTACAGCAGAGGAGGAATCAGAAGATGGAGAGGCACAAAATCCAGGTGCGAGAAGATCAGTTCGAGAATGAAGGCAGTCAGAAAGGTATAGTCCATCTTCCTTTTGTTTAAATTTCGCTTTATCTATAATTGATGATGATCCCAGAATTGTGAAGGAAGTAGTAGATTCAAAGGATGGAAAACTCTAGAAAGAGGCCATGGTTGATGAAATGGCATATTTACACAAAAATGAGGCTTGGGATCTGGTGGAGTTGCTGGCTGGAAGGAAACCCACTAGCATCAAATGGGTGTTCAAGAAGAAGACAAATGCAAAAGGAAAGGTGGAGAAATACAAAGCTCGGTTTGTAGCAAAAGGTTATTCCCAGGTGTTGGGAATTGATTTTGGTGATATTTTTTCTCTTGATGCCAAGGTAACTTCTATTAGATTACTTTTATCTGTTATTGATGCTTTTGATTTTGAGGTAGAACAAATGGATGTGAAGAAAGCATTTCTTCACGGGGATCTGGAAGAGGAAATATACATGAAGCAACCTAAAGGCTTTGCGGTGAAGGGTAAGAAAAAAATGGTATGCAAGTTAAAGAAGTCTTTATATGGGTTAAAACAGTCACTGAGGATGTGGTATCAGAAATTTGATACATTTATACGCAGACTTGGCTTCACTAGAAGCAAAGCAGATCATTGTATGTATTTTAAATTAACTGGTGACCGTGTTATTTATTTGGTCTTGTATGTGGATGATATGTTGTTGGTTGGAAATGACAGAGAAATTATCCAAGATTTGAAGACCCAATTGTCCTCCAAATTCGACATGAAAGATCTTGGCACTGCAAACTATATTTTGGGCATGTAAATTAAAAGAGATCGAGCAAAAAGGAAGCTCTGGTTAAACCAGAGGAAGTATGTCAAGAAAATATTGCAGAGATTTAATATGCAGGATAGTAAACCAGTGAAGGTTCCTATTCCTGTAGGTGTAAAGTTATCTATTGAACATTGTCCCAAGACACAAGAAGAGGAAGAGGACATGTCCCGTGTTCCATATGCAAGTGGAGTCGATAGCTTGATGTATGCAATGGTCTATACTAGACCAGACATTGCACATTTAGTGGCACTAGTGATTATGGTTTGTGCTAGCAAGGAAGACCAAGATTGGATAGAGTGTTGGATATTCGTGGCTTTGTTGATGCACACTGGGCTGGAGATCTGGATTAGAGAAGATCTACAAGTGGGTATGTGTTTAACCTATTTGGAGGTGCAGTTAGTTGGATGAGTAAGAAACAATCTGTAGTGGCACTATCAACTACATAGGCAAAATACATGGCAACCACTCATGCAAGCAAGGAAGCAGTTTGGTTGCAGTGATTATGTTCAAGTATGGGGTTAGTACAGGGAGCTATAAGGATAGACTATGACAGCCAATGTGAAATTTTATTGGCAAAGAACCCTGCATATCATTCAAAGACAAAGTACATTGATGTTTAGTATCAGTTTGTGAGGGATATGGTAGAAGACAAAAAGGTGTTGCTAGTAAAGGTGGACACTTTGAAGAATACTGCAGATGCATTGACAAAATCTGTGAGCTTTGAGAAGTTCTCTTGGTGTATAGAAACAATGGGAATTGCAGGGCTGGATAAATGACTAAGCTCTCTTGTGGCCCCCTGTGGAAAGAAAACAACAAGTGGGAGAATGTTGGGTTGTGTTATATTCTTTCGACGACTAACCCACATAGTTAACCGGGGGGTTAGAGGGGGGGCGGAGCCCCCCCATTGTTGCATTGATTTCATAGCGGGGGGGTCACAGGGGGTTTGAGGGCTGTAGGTAACCCCACTCTATGGGGTCTGGGATAGCGCCCTAGAAAATTTTGGTTTTAGAACCTATGTTAGGTTGGGAGGACCCACCTATGGTTTTGTGCATGATTTTCGCATATGTTTTTGGACACTATGGTTTTCGGTCCATGGATTTGGATGCTTCGGCATGTATAAATATGTATTATAACATTGAAAGGAATATAATGAAAAATCAAGCTAGTAGTCCCGGTTTTGGGATCCAGGGGAAAATCTCTGTGTATATGTGTTTTATGTGTTATGCTCTCGCATTGTTTATTTTCTGTGTTTTTATAATCCGTATGCAGGTAATTTCTTTATGGGGTTAAAACCTACAATTGCAACGAGCCTTAGCTTCTCCACAATGCAGAGTGAGTATATCTCTTTGGAGGAGCAGGTGGCAGTGAATTTAACATTCCACTATTGGGGACAGTTGTTTCTCATGGTTGTATGTATGATTGGATCTTTCACTCTTTTAATATAGCAAATCCAACACATTTCATGCATGTATTATTATTATAGTTCAACTATTTTGGTTAGTCTGACAATGTATGTAGTTGTAAGTTATGCATGTATGTATGGACTATTCCTTATATGTTTGTATGAATCTTTTCGAAGTGTTTTGTTGGTTTAGCTCATCACGTTGGATTGTCGAATATTCTTCTTTCCATCTTGTGATGTCTTTCAACTCATGTGTTCCCTTTCAAGCGGCGTACTATCACAGGCTTCTAAGGGGTGAACTCCTCTCCCCTTCCCTGTGTTAGAGCCTTTCCATGCATCTTCCTTGACTTGCTACAAGGTCACACCCTTGCTTCCAACAAGGACATATTTCTTACCTCTACGTGCAACTGCAATTAAGGCGATACCATACTACCCAGTACTAGGACTCCTACTCCAAATGGTTTGAGGTCTAGTTGGGACCTCTTACTGGGGAGATCCCCTGAAGTGTTGGTGGGTCCAACACCATCAACATTTCTGGTGCTAGAAGGAAGGCCAAATGACAAGATGTGCCCTCACAATCTGTTTTGAATCTCCACACATCTATCATGGAGTTTATTACAGCTCACCCTCCTAAATGTTTTTCCAACGAATGCATCTTCGAAGTCGAGAGGTAGTTCTGGGATGAATTGTCACAAACCACGTATGATAGTGAAGGCAAGGTAGTTTGGCCTAACTACTTAGATGACTTCCATGCACTCATGGAGAGCTTTGAAGCTACCACTGACACACAGGCCTATAAACGTTTAGCACACACACTTCGTGACTACCCGTTGCTGTGGTGTGCCATGTTGCTGCCTAACTCCATGCACTTATTTAATTAGTTCAATGATATAATAGAATCTGTTTTTCACCTTTTTGATCATGAAGCACTTAATAAGAAAATGTTACGATAATGGAAGGGCCTACATGAATCTCTACTAGAATTTTGGGGGCACTTTTGTCTTCTCTCTTTTGAAGCTCCGAAAAGTAAGATGAAGTTCCAATATCTTTGGGAGAGATATGATTATGTCTGTATCAAATCAATCTATCCAAAAGTGAAGAAAAAGCTCAAACCTTGCTCATCATACTTCTGTGATGGAGCTGCGCAATCTCAAGTGGACACAGTCCCTGTCCCAAGTGATTTCCTGCCTTCCTATAATCAAACAGCTCCACCCTCGTAGAGTGATGTGGGAGAGCGTGCACATAAGTGTGTTCCACTATCACATCCTCCCACCTGCACTACTCTAAATTTTTTCACAGATTTAGTTGTGAAGCCCATGGGTTGTCATATGCAATTTTTACCTCAACCTCCGTCCATGCGTTTTGTTGATCCTCCGGATTGTACTTTCTTCTGTCCTTCCGTTTTGGACTCCACACTTGTTATGAACAAGGATAAAGATATCGACGGAGTTGATGTTTCACAACCATCCTATGTTGCCATTTATGATTAGTATGATTGGGAATCTGAACATGAATCCACGGTGAAGGATGATCTCCTTCTGTCCACTCCTCCTCCTATTTTTCTTGACATCTTTGGTGATTCTGCTATCTCTGATTTTGCTTGTGAAAATTCATCCCCAGATGCATCTACTTCTAGTCATTCGCAGAACACATCGAATGTTAGTCCATCATTTGATAGAGGAGAGGAAAAATCTTTCATTGAGAATCCACTCTATTTTTCATCTACTGTTTTTGGAAACGCAGAGGGTGAACATTATTGCTTCTCATCTACCCCTCCGTATGATTCATCAAACCATGAGGAAGCCAATCCACTCATTGATTTTTCTAATCATATTTTTTGTGATCTCTTTACTCCTATATTCGATCACGATGTCAATTCAATCATTGTTGAAGTTTTAAAGCCACCCATTTATGATGATCTATTTGTTGATGAAGTCGAAACCCCACAGGATATCAAGGCACTTTAGCCCGATCTGATGGTTATGTCAGGCCCTCACTATCCTGAGGTTAGTTTCACTTCTGATCAAGAAATTTTTGAAACACCCAAGCAAGGAAAATTTTAAGGATGGAAAATTTTCTTGAAGTTTAAAAATATTGGCGAATCTCACTAATCCCTAATATGAAAACTATAAAATTTTTATTGATATATCTGTAAAATTACTCAAATTTATAATGATTTTATATATACTCTCTAGATAATTTTGGCAATTTTTTAGGTAAAATAATTTTATATTCTAAAATTTGGGTGAATCATCTTTTATGAAAAATGGAAATTGGCGAATCTTTTTTGTGGAAAAATCATGGAAATTAGCCCACTGGGCAAATATTAACCCCTAAAATTTTCCATGCACCCAAGGCTCCTCATCACTCATCTATATACATTGAAGATCAATCCAATACACATATTTTGATTCCTCTGCCCGAATCACATGATCCATCACTCATGAATTGGAGGAATCATACACAGCAAGCACACTTGCAAGGCGTAAGCTGTCTCCCTTTCTCAAGTTTTCTTGTCTGTCACAGTCAAGAGATTGCACATGCTTATCATCTGCACGCAGTGTGTCACAACACCATGTTAAATCTGTAGAATGCTTGTCTTGTGCTTTCACTCTTTTCTTTTCTATGGACACATTCAAACTTGGAGTGTGTTGGTATTCATTGTTATATCTTTCATGTTTGCTGGTTTGCATGACTACCATTTTCACAAACCATGCCTTCACCAACATGGGTCAACCAATGTGCCAATGGCTTCATTGGAAATATTAGTTCACATGATCAGGCCCATGCACCATCAACTTCAAAATAGGTATAATGTTTGCTTTATGTCTTGTTTTCTTGCATGCATGCTTTCTTTCTTACTTTCTTTGTTTGTTTTCTTGCTTCCCTACTTTTCTTACTTGCTTTTCTTTCACATTTTCTTCTGCTCTTTCCTTTGTTGGTTTGTTTCCTTATTTACGTCCATAGGTTAGTTTCACATGAAGAAAGATACAAGAGGATATATACAACTATCAACACTTGGTTATCTATTGTCCTCTCTCTTTATGAAGAACTTGTTGTCTTCAGTCAATGATACACCAATGGAAAATATGTTCTGTTTGAAGTGAATCTTGGTGAAAAGACAACACTTTCGCTCTAACTAGTACTACCTACTCTAGTCGGTTGCTTTTGGGTTAACCCTTGTTAGCTCAGTCAAGTAGAGTAAGGTGAGGGGAAAAACCTTAATAAGTATGCTAGAGGTATATATAACATAATTCTCTAAAGGAACAACCTCTTCTACTCTCAATAAGTCAGGATCCCTCTTCCACCTCTGAAATAAACAAGTGTCATTGCATAGTTCTTCGAATTTTTGTTTTCGAAAAAAATGAAAAATGAATAAGGAAAAATAAGTAAAAGGTTTCCTGCATAGAGAGGTGATGCAAGTGACTCTACCAGGTACTAACCAAGCTCACTGGAAGCGGAGCAATGCTTGTGTCCTTGCGTGACTCCATTGGGGTACTGTCCAGGCCTGCTGGCAGTGGAGCAACACCTGAGATGAAACTTAAACTTTGACAACCATATTAATTGTGCACCAATATACCCCTCATCCCCAATCAAAAACTTTAAGTGGACTTGGCTTGGATTGTGTGCTGACTGATCAAGAGAATGGTAGGTGCTACATCTTTCACTCAAGCTAGTGTGGAAACCACGATGACAAAAAAATTTAACAATACATCTAGAGGTGTTAGACTTTCTTTTCACGAAACAAGGTCCATTCAAAGAGTTGGAGTTCTACTAGTGTGCCACCAATGTTGTAGTGGCTACAACCATGCTCCAAAATTTTTCCTTAGCTTTGTTTTGGATCCTCCCTACCAACCATTTTTAGCAGCATTTCTTGCACTACCTAGGTACTTATGATTTTAGTTGTGTTTCTTTGGTTTATCAACTTGTGTTTGCTAACTTGTTTGTATTTCACTGGCAAGTTGACTTCCTGTGACTTGGTCTCAAACTGGTTCTCGTGCTAAATTCGAAAACTGCGCAACATTGGAGGGAAACCAACCTTTCTATCTGAAATTGCACAGTGTATCTCGACAGCTAGCACTGCTCTCAAGAATTGCATAGAGAAAGCAGGCTTCCTTCCCTAAGAAAATTGCATATAGTAGCCCATCAATGAGATTTCTCTTAGAATTTTCACAGTTATGACTGGAAGCCTTGGCTTAATTCCAGAAATTGCACAGAACTTGATGGGAAATGAGAGTCACTCAACCGAGAAACTGCACAAAAATCATCCCAAGGCTTGCTGACTATTGCATGTGCTCACAGGTTGACCGGTTCCCTCCAGGACTGTGCAATATTTCTTTGCATGACGGGAAATTTTTCCCGAAAAAGAAAAAAAAGAAAAAGAAAACAACGACTATAGATTTTATGCATCTATTTTAGCATTTGGGGGTTACATGGAAAAGCCGTTTTAGAAACCTCCTGCCAAGTGTCACTTTTTCGTAGAATCATGGCAGGTGTGTCATGAGCCTCGTTCTTGTTAAAACTATTTATTCAACACTTCAGAGCTCATTCCTCACTTTACATCTTGGAGCTCAAGCATTCCCAATGCATCTAGGATCTTTTGGCATACTCATCACAAATTTTTCAGGGTAAGTCCGCTCTTCATGTCTTTTGCTACTTTTCTGTCGCCTTTTACATTTTGGTTTGTGTGAGTGTTATTTTCTTGGTTTTATTGGACACTTGCTGTCATTTCAATTCATGTTAGCTTGTAGAAGCATTGTTTCAAGTTTTGCATTGCATTTCCGTGTTGTCGCATGCATGACACTATTTCTTCACTAACAGTCACCATTGAGGCAACTTGCTCCACACACTTCATTGCTGTCCTATTTTACTGAATTCTGAACTGACTGTAATCACACGCATGCTCATTCACTCATGTATAAACCATCTCTTCACATGCATTCATTACTTACTATTTTCAATCACCTGTCGACAGGTCTAAGCTGCCTTGGCCTGGACCTTGCCCTTCCAGCTTACACTACACATTTTTGGGATGGAAGGCCTTGCCTTTCTCCTTGGAATTTTGTAGATCTTACCTCACATTGGCCTCCTAGGATGTGCTCTACACAATCTTGAGAGGTATTTCCTTAGTTGGCCCTTGGTATTGCACAGTGCAATTTTCCGGGTTGCAGTCATGTTGACTAAAACTATGCATTGCATAGCTTCAGTCCTCAATAGGCCAAACTAGACTATGCTCTGCACAGTTCCAACATTCAGTCATCTCCCTGGCAGCCTGGACTGTGTTCTACGTAGTTCCAGCAGTCATTCTCCTAGCCTCTCCCAGAAAAATCTATGCAATTTTCCCAGTCAGTCAACTAGGCGTGTTGCATGTCAGTCCTCAAGTTGTTTTTGGTTCACTAACATTTTTCTTGCCATGAGTGTTTCTATGTCTCCAAGTATCACAAGTGTTCATCAGTCTCTCAGCAGTATAGGTACAATGGCTTCCAAGAGAGGAAAGTCGAAGGACACCATTGAGAGCGTGACTAGAGATGTGGTCGAACAAGTGTCTATGAGCTTGCCCATCTATGAAGACACTAAGTTATTCATAGAGAAGGAGAACAATATCACATGGCAAGACATCAATGACATCTTTTCAGGCACCTTTGAAGATAATCTGGAGGACCATAACGTCTATGTCAACATACGCAAGTCTGGCTTGTACTGGGTTGCATGCAGGTATCCCACATTTCCATACGCGGACATGATCCACTGGATTATCTCGCATACTAATCCATAGAAAATGGTACTGATCAGTGTCAGTGGAGAAGAACTTGCTATCCTCAGGGTAGAGAACTTTCAAGAAATGTATCACTTACCATAGCTAATTAATAAAATGGATGCACTCTTCACCCATCCCAACAGCCATACGAACTCAAGAGACATATTGAAAGTCTAGGTGAGAGAGTCATCTAAGTTCAGGATGACACCCAACTAGGCATATAAGGAAAAGACACCATAGAAGGCTTATCCATTCTTGTTCATCTTCGCATGCCGCTTGTATGGCCAAGAGAGTACATAAACCTCCCCGCAAATTTGGGTGATTGTGTTGGATCAGTTGGCGAACGAAGGAAGACCATTCAATTGGTCTGACATGTTGGCTTTCCAGCTGAATGAGAAAGTAACAAATTCCATACATCTGCACAAGGGTTAGCAAGAAAATCTATTCTTGTTTGCCTACATTCTTGATGCATTCTATGCCCGTTAACATTTCCTTGGATTGGGTTGGGCATGGACACCTTCAGAAACCTCTGTGCACATCTATTGCAATTTTTTCTCCGATTGCAGCTTTGGTGGAGTTATACTACAATTATCATACCACTTCGTTACCGTAGTGTATAGGATGATCTTTAAGCAGGATTTTCCTTTCATGTCACAGGGAGCGATGGAGGCAATAGTTAACATAGCATACTAGCATGCCTCATCCCTTAGCACATTCATTTGGATGTATAGCACAAAGAAGGCTCTACGTGTGTTATCGAATTTTTCCATGGACAAGCTAGTCATGCAATAGGTCGCATGCCACGTCTCGACAGGGTTGTCAGTGAGACTACACAGCAAGAATAAGGCACCTTAGCCCACTCTTCCTTTGTAGATCGGTTGTATGAGATCTAGAGTCTTAATCATGCTAAGGCCTAGATGGAGGAATTCAATAGATTCACCTTCGGCACCAAAAGTTTTAATCCGTATAACCAACATTGATTAGTGAAGGATCGTTGTGTGAGAGTGTATCATCCTTAGATCCACAAGACATGTAATTGGCCTGAGGAAGATCCATGGAGATATTGCTACAACTCCTTAAGGATCAATGAACAAGTTGGAGTGGCTTCAGAATGGTTAACAGTGCGCAAGGAAGAAACAGTTGATAGAGTAGCAACATCAGTGCAGTAGAGGGAAGCAGGGCTATGCATGATAAAGGCAAGAGAAGGGTTGTTGACATCGCAGAGGAAAAGAAAAGTTGCAAGTTCAAGGCAAATCCTCTGGTAATGAGAGTAAGTTTGGAGATTGAAGCAAAGAAGCGACAACACAATAGAAGGATTGCACAAAAATAGAGGGAGAGGTAGAAGCTAGAGGAGGCGGAGAAGAAGTTGCTGGAGGTGAAGCAAAAATTAAGGGAAGAACAAGAGTTGTGTAGAATGGAGAAGGAAGTGCAACACGAATAGAAACAGAAGGAAGCGCAGTGTGCACACATTGATGAAACTCCACAAATATAGATTATTGACTCATTAGAACATTTGGCAAATAACAAATAGGATAAGCAGTCGCGGGAGCAAGAATTTTCTCAAGAGATTGAACAGTTGTTGGAGCAGATGGACATGGAGTTGTTCTACCCAAAATAGGATCAAGATACAGACGTCATACCCAAGGACCTAGAGGTCACTCCATCGGCTTCACTAGATCTAGGAGCAGAGCAAGTCCCAAGTGATCGAAACACTGAAATCCTTGAGGACAATATGGAAGTAGATGTGCAAAATATATCCTTTAACGAGTTACAACACAGAGTTGTGTAGTCATGCAAAGTGCCCACTCCAGATGACCATGCATCTCCTGCGTAGTTTCTAGAATGACTAATCATGTCCAAAGTGCGCAGACATCCAACTACATCGAATGTTGCTACAAAGGCAAATATCGAAGATGCCAGATAAAGTGTGATTTTCTTGATAGTTGAGAATGAGCGCATGGCTAAGGAACTGCAATTCGCCAAGCAGAGAGAAGAGCAAGCTATAGCATCCGCTAGAGGAGAGTGGAGGAAAGTGATAGTTTATGAAGTATAGTCTCTCAAGACAATCATGCAGAAGTTGTACTTTAGGTTCGATACCGTGCATAAGCCATTTGTCCATCTTAATGGTTGGCAGCAGTGTTGTGCTAGGAGAGCACGCATCTTGACAGACATACACATTGTTGTCAATCACATGCAAATATGGACAATGAGGTATAAGGGAGCCCCATTATACTATCCAAAGATGATGAAGCCAATGCTAGTGGAGTTGAAAGGACACATCCAGAGTTAGATCTGAAACTATGAGGAACTCCAATAGGTCATCACCAGCTTACACACTTCACATGCACCAATGTTTAGGAGCATCGATGTCATTGTGTGCACGCATTGTTGGGGGGAAAAGTATCTAATGCAGAATGCCTCTATCCCACTCTCAAGGTGATAGTACTCCAGCAACAACTGAATGCAAAGCTATTCAAATTTTCTTCTTTATGAGATGAGAGAGGGAAGAAAAGGATGATCTACTAACCGTTATCTTGCGCTAATATTTGATCCAGTCTTCACTCCTTGCCGCTTGCTCCTAGCTCCTTGCCCTTTCACCGGCCCAGCTACACACAGATCCTGTAAAAGCACAAGAAAAGGAAACTACAAGAAGCATACATCCATAATCGATTATAGGATTAGCATAAATCAAATATACAAGCATCCATTCATCATAAAGACACATGCATATAGAAGAACCTCAAATACTTTATTGATAATAGAAGTAAAGTTCTGAGAGAGTTACAACCACAATGGGCCCAATCCAGCAACACCTCCCAGCTGAAAGAAATCTCCTCTTCACCTCCTTCAAGCAAAACACCCAATAGCTCTATACACAAACCAACAACACTTCCTTACTTGCACAAAATTCCAGCCTCTCTAGACCTCATGAGAGAGCTCTATATATAGGGTTTTGGAGAAAGGATGAGTCATCTTGAGACTGGCCTGAAGCTGACTTGTGTCCTCTCCCACTTTAGTTAATCTTTAGTTCTTGAGTCCACTTGGAGAATCTTGCTTCCACTTGGAGATCAAGAATCTCTTACTCATCACTAGGCGAATTCCTTGACCCAAGTGTCAGTTTGGAAGCTTCCTGGGCAGTTGACACCTTGCAGAATGACTGTGCCACTTGGCCAATCCCGCCCAGCGCAGGTAGCCTTCATTAGTTTTGACCTTCAGTGCAAGTACAAGGAGGAGCAGTTGACATTCAGCGCAGATGCTCAGTGGAGCAGCTGACATGATCCAGAAATAGCCTGTTTTTAAGTGTTTTTGGGTGGAGAACTGATTCTCAGTGCTGTGGTTTGCAGACCTTGTTCCTCTAAGGGTAAGAACAACATGTTTAGGGACTTTGGATCCCTCAGATTTCATGCTCCATGCTGCTAGGCACAAAAATGTCTATAACAGTTGCCCCCTAAAGTATGAGGTCGTTTATCGGGTGAAATGCTTTATTAGGAGGATCCGAAGTTCATTCAATCGCTGAGAGGTGCCCTGCAATAAAATACAATACAATACATTATTTTTCATTCTGCTTTCATGATCTAGCTGAGGCGAGCATTCCCATGCTCAGCTTTATAAATTCATTTTGGTACACATAACAGACGACCGTCTGATTATAGACTGATAATTCTCTGCTGAAATTATCATCCTTTGAGTAGGATGATCATCTGCTGCAATGATGTACATATCAAATGTCTTTATATTTCTTGAATATATATCGCAGCCCGGATGGATGAAACTAGATCCGGGGTCTTCAATCTCGTTCACTCTTCACTCTAAGTACAAGTCGATCCATGTGAGAATTTTGCTGAAGTCGAACATGGAAAGACATCGCTTGATTACCGGTCAATAATGTAAACCGTTAACAAGCGCGAGAGGAATCACCAATAATGACAATGACCCTCAAGGTACTACAGTACAATTCACGTGGTGTGAATAAAGGACTTGGTGTCGAACACCACGCAAAATCTTCTGGTCGAAGGTCATTGATGTATACCTGTCGCCGGAAGTGAGAAACTTGCCATTGAGGCATGCAAGCTTCAAAGTACTGGGGGGGGTGTTCCTAGATCAACTTCTTGGATAATGAGCTGAAGTCGACAAGAAGCGAACCGTCAAAGGAGGGCCTTAATGAATCCCACATCAGTGACACGGAACGGAGCTAATGACTTTAGTGGAGGTGAAAACAAACTGTGAGATATGATTCAGGGTGGCGATCATGGGTGGATGAAGGATAATGTATGGCAGTGGATGGGACACGGTTGACTCTTTCTGAACACATCTCTTGAACATATAATGACACTAATGTGATGGATCGGTAGCATTACCCCAAATACGAATGGTTTGGCGAGGACCATGGTGATGAGACCGGTGAATGAAACAACCCAACCCGATGTGGTATGGAGGACAAAGTGTCATGTTCAAGAGCGACTTGCTACCATCAAAGCTTTGAGGTTCTCTCAATTTTTCCCCAGTCATTTCTGACCAGTACCTCTTTATTTTTGTCAAGCTTGAGGAGGATAACATATGCTTGTTCTATAACCTGCCCTTCGGGCAAGCCCATCGCTATGTTTTAACGAGCCTAGCGATAGGGAAACTCGTTCTCGTCTAAAGACAAGTTTGTCGCTATTTAATCATTTTAACGAGTCTAGCGACAAAGACAACTCGGTCCTTTTCATTTTTAGAGAGTCTGAAAAGGTACAGAAAGTTAACTCCACAATTCCTTTTTCGTCATCTAATCCCTTAAGTCCGAAAAAGTATAAAACAATATAGAAGGGATGAGTTTTCGATTACTTTAACGAGCCGAATAAAACAAGCGCTCGACCTTTTTGTGCAATAATCCCTCAAGTCCAAAAAGATTAAAATCTAGAGGAGGGATAGCTCTTCCGGTCCTTTTAACGAGCTGGAAGGCCAAAACTCGGCAAACTTTTCATATTTTACGAGTCAGATGAAAAGAGCTCAAAGAAGACTCGTCTTTTGAGGAACGAGTGATAAACAGGGATAGCAGCAGATTCCAGGTGCAGGTTGGAATTTTCCAATCACGACAGTGTCACAAGGATGGCTAAGTGGAATCACTCTTCGCAGTTGTTCCTCAAAATGGGTAAACAATCATATGGAGGTGAACGATAGGCCAAATGGAATGGAGGTGGCGGGTGAAAACACGACCAAGGCTTTTATGGCTAATAAATTTACGATCACAATGGTTATTTACCGGAATAGGTTCTTTTTTTTAGATAAAAATGAGCTTAAACTCTGGAGGAAACATTGCTCACTGCTTTTATTTATTTTTTAACGAGCATGAAGACCGCGTTAAAACTGCTCGGATCTTGCGTTTATTTTTTAATGAGCATGAACTTTATGCTAAAACTGCTCGAAATACCAGTCATAGGATAAGAAATGTCTTCCTGCAAGATTCCAATTTTTATAGAGCTTGCACCTTACAAAAGCTATGCTCTAAATTTGGAAATTTTTGACCTTTGCCCCACATCCTTTCTTTATGTAAGCTAGGAAACGATCAATGACCGCTCTTTGTTTACACTCCAAAAGGTTTGCATGCCCCCAGGTATAAGGTACAATTTCAAAGCTGCCCCTACTTATCCGATAAAACATTTGTTTTAAAGGGTGAGGCTTGCCTCTTTCTGGTTACCCAAAGGATGGTTTTATTTGCTGCCGCAAATGAAACTCTTTCTTCGGCGATATCTATCATTAGGTTACTCAAAGATGGTTACTACTTGTTGCAGCAAAGGAATCCTTTTCTTTGGAGGCTGCCCCTACTTATCCTCTAAAAAATTAGTTTTAATGGGTGAGGCTTGCCTTTTACCCAAAGATGGTTACCATTTGCTGCCGCAATAGAATCTCTTTCCTTGGTAGCCTACCTGTTTAGACAAAGTTGAATGACCTTTGTCAGACAAATAACCTTATCAAAAGAACCCTATTCTAGAACAACCCCTCTTCCATCCACGGACGGGGTACGGACTAGTCATATTCTTTCGCGGAAATTCTACTTTATACCCAAGGTTTCCTCTGCCCGAAGTAGACTAGGATGCATGCCCCCTGGGTTCCAGTTCTATCTTTCCAAATCACTCGCATTCATCGGGAAGGAGGACTGGGGGTGGAGACATTTCTTGGGTGAATAGACCATTGAGGATTGGTATTTGACTATTTGCGATGTGTGATCCCGGAAATGAAAGTTGGTCTACGAGCTTGACCACCTTTCCTTCGTGTGGAAAACACATTACTCTAAAGAGTGAGGAGACTATAGCTCCCATGCAATATATATAGTCACGTCCAAGGAGTAGGTTATAATCCAAGGGTCCTTGAACGACCATCACGTTCAAATTAACGGTCTTTCCTTTCAATGTAACAGGCACATTGGGGAGGATCCCTAATGGTCGACTGGTTCCTTTATCAAAGCCCGAGAGATTTCTTATCTCAGGCAAAAGCGCCGGGGAACCCAGTGCTTTCCAAGCAACAGAGGAAAGGATACTCACAGATGCCCCTTCATCAATGATAGTTCCAGCCATCACCATTCTATAAATTTGGACTATGATTCTGAATGGTATACTGGCTGGTAACCGGGGTCTGCCCAGTTGGTTCCAATCAAAGGACACAACCAGGTTGCTTGGTGGTGGGACCGAATACACGGCCGGATACGATCCTGACGATGTTCCTTCCTGCGATAAAGGAATGGGCGCATTGCCCTGATGCTCATCAGAATCTGTGTTGATGAAAAGAATCTGGATGGTGTCATCCTTATTCTCTTCAGTGAGGGTGTCATTTGAAGATGAATCTTCAGTGACGGTGTCATTTGAGGATGAAACCTCTGAAGGAAGAACCGGGTCAACTGCCGTATCGACCTTTAGACTTTCGTCTGGTCTGGATTCAGTAGGTTCATTTCCAATGACTGACGCTTCAGCTGACCACTTGAGCGGGCCAGCTGTGTTTTCCACCAACGAAGGACTTGGCACGAGTTTTTTGTATCCAGGAGGAAGTATTACCGGAGAAACCGGACGATCTTCCAAAACTCTCTTCGCTTCGTCTAAGAAGGGACAACGGTGGATGGCGTGACCGCCTTCACACAGTTTGTAGGGGGATCTTGCTCCCCCTCTTTGTCTTGAACCTTCACTTTCGCTGGTTGACGGTAAGCAATCAACATGGCTACCAGAGGTTGATGCTCCCGAATTGTGCAGACGAGGGGACCAGTCCCTTAGTATCCGGGGAATACAGGGACAATCTCTATGGAAGTGGTCTCCTCTACATATGACACATGGCGATTTAGGCCCGGTCAGTGCTGTGTGTGGGTTTTTGTCAGATGTCTTTTGCTTGCCCCCAGTCGCCTTAGGCTCCTTCTTCTTCTTTTCTTTCTTCTTCTTTTCCTTCTTCTCCATGGGAGCTTGGCTTTTGCCAGCTTTACCTTTTGAAGATGAAGGATCGGAGGAAGGCTTAGAGGAAGTAGAAGGCTGGTGGGATGCTCTAGATTCATCTAACTGTTGACTCGACTGCTCAGGAACCATGGTGTTCTGAACTACACTAGTTGAGAATAGCCAAATAGGCAGGCCAATTGTCAGTCCTGGAAGCGACAATGTGGCCATGTGGGGCACACCAACTTCTCCCCAAGAGGAGAAAGGACTAGGATTTCCATCATGTGGAGTTCCTTGGTTGGGGCGTTCCATGTTCTCAACTTAAAGATCAACGCGGGAATAGGAGGTGATTATGTTCCGTTTAAAATAAATTTTATAACGACGCTTAGACACAACTTGCTTTTTCACTTTTTAAGAGTCGAGAAAAAGCTAAAGATGACTCTAGTCTCCTTCGATGTTTTAACGAGCCCGAAGTGACAAATGCTCGGATGGACTTTTTCAGTTATAGAGTTTGAAAAAGGCCAAAAGAAACTGCTCTGGAGTTCTAGGCAGAGGGTGTGCCAAACTTTTCGCAAAACCACAGAATACGTTTTACGGTACGAGTGGTCGATCTTCGTGAATTCTGTGTTCACTGCATTGCGATCAGTAGGGCGGCTGACACGGTTTCCTATGGATAAAGGCTTTGATCCTATAGGGGTCTCCCAATATATACGCGATGGTACGTGGGAGCACAAGTCCGTATTGATACTTATCGCTTCACCGTGGAGGAATCACCCAACCACTCAACACTAAGATATCACGTTTAACGACGCCGGAACACGTCTCTAGCTTAGACCTCTAGATGTTTGCGTTATGTTTCAATGCGTTGTTATGTAAATTCAATTTATTTTAAGGTTGATCTTGTTTAGCAGTTTGCCTTTATGGATCACCACGAGATGTATAGAAACACTCCTGAATGCAATCTAAGATGATAAGCAAGCTTTTCAATCTTTCAACTTTGAAAACCTTAACTACTGAGGGAGAAGGAAGATAACACCTTTTCACACAGATCATAGAGCACACACTAATGCACTTTCCTAAATCAACATGCAAACTGTCATAATGTACATGCACAATGCAAGTATTTCTTTTCTCTTTCTTAATGTTGATGAAATGCAAAAAGAAAGCTGTTTTATAACTTTGAATTCAATTTCAAGCGAAAGCAAACAAGTTCGTCCAAAATCGAAAGACACCTTACGATTCACTTGTTTCGACACTTAGAAATATATAAATTCAAACCATATAACGAAAGCGACAAACTCAATCAGCTATGAACAACAAATAAACTAACTCTTAAGATCAAAACGACACTTAATCACAGGTCTAGATCTAAGAGGTCAATGCAAGACTGGTTCACTTTCGTTATGGGAAACTGTAAATGACACAAGAAATACAAAAGAACAAATACAGTTTCTTTATACAACTGAGGCGGAATAATGACAAAGGAAGATGATTTCAGATAGGCCTACTGACTGGCAACAAACAGCAAAAACAATAGTGAAAACAAGGCAAGACACAGCAGGAAACCTCAGTAACTCAAGCCAAGACTGGTCCAGCGCAGGTGTAACACTGCCTGTTTGACCTTCAGCGCAGGTATCCCCTTCGGGAACTGCGCTGAAATGCATACTGCCTTTGTACAGCCTGCAATGAAGAACGAGACTTTCGTCCGTCTTGGTTTCCGGGTCACAGATTGCTCAAAAATTCACAGTTTTTGCTCAAATCAGAAGCTATCAGTCAAGGACACACTAAGGGATGTAAAGGAGGATGAAAAGCTATCACTAAGAGCTTATTAGAGTCCTTGTGGATCAGCTCTTCAAATCATAAACTTGCCCAGAAACGGAGCTAGAGTAGCTGCCCTCTAATTTGTGTTTGATGGACTTAAACACAGTTCGATTCGGTACTCCCTTTGTTTATGAAATGAATAGCAAGAAACACAACAAACCAACAAGATACGATCCCCAGCGGAGTCGCCAATTTGTTGGGGGGAAAAGTATCTAATGCAGAATGCCTCTATCCCACTCTGAAGGTGATAGTACTCCAGCAACAACTGAATGCAAAGCTATTCAAAGTTTCTTCTTGATGAGATGAGAGAGGGAAGAAAAGGATGATCTACTAACCGTTATCTTGCACTAATAGTCGATCCAGTCTTCACTCCTTGCCGCTTGCTCCTAGCTCCTTGCCCTTTCACCGGCCCAGCTACACATAGACCCTGTAAAAGCACAAGAAAAGGAAACTACAAGAAGCATACATCCATAATCGATTATAGGATTAGCATAAATCAAATATACAAGCATCCATTCATCATAAAGACACATGCATATAGAAGAACCTAAAATACTTTATTGATAATAGAAGTAAAGTTCTGAGAGAGTTATAACCACAATGGGCCCAATCCAGCAACACCTCCCAGCTGAAAGAAATCTCCTCTTCACCTCCTTCAAGCAAAACACCTAATAGCTCTATACACAAACCAACAGCACTTCCTTACTTGCACAAAATTCCAGCCTCTCTAGACCTCATGAGAGAGCTCTATATATAGGGTTTTGGAGAAAGGATGAGTCATCTTGAGACTGGCCTGAAGCTGACTTGTGTCCTCTCCCACTTTAGTTAATCTTTAGTTCTTGAGTCCACTTGGAGAATCTTGCTTCCACTTGGAGATCAAGACCCTGTTACTCATCACTAGGCGAATTCCTTGACCCAAGTGTCAGTTTGGAAGCTTCCTGGGTAGTTGACACCTTGCAGAATGACTGTGCCACTTGGCCAATCTCGCCCAGCGCAGGTAGCCTTCATTAGTTTTGACCTTCAGCGCAGGTACAAGGAGGAGCAGTTGACATTCAACGCAGATTCTCAGTGGAGCAGCTGACATGATCCAGAAATAGCCTGTTTTTGAGTGTTTTTGGGTGGAGAACTGATTCTCAGTGCTGTGGTTTGCAGACCTTGTTCCTCTAAGGGTAAGAACAACATGTTTAGGGACTTTGGATCCCTCAGATTTCATGCTCCATGCTGCTAGGCACAAAAATGTCTATAACACGCATGCAATCCCATCCATTGGCACACTCATCAAGGGAAAAGAAAAGAATAAAGTCTGACTGGAGCTAGATATGTACTTCGAGTAGATGATGTGCACAACCACCAATGCAGATTTGGAGATGAGCATAGACACTATGCATCAGTATGTCACTGGTCCAGCTGCACTCAAGACCATGATGCACATCCTATATGATGAGTTGGAAAGAGGTGCAACAAAGGCAAGTGTTCGCTTTTAGAAGGATGTCACCACGGAGTACGTGGACACCGTAGTAGACTACCAAGCTTGGCATTAGTTCACCACCAACGATCCCCAAGAGGATGTCGATGAGTTATTCCTCCGACAACTGTCTGAGTCTCAGTGATTTCTTATATGGCCTCCTCAAGCCCATTTTTTTCCCACATGGGTACATGTGTAGATTGTATTGCAAACATGTTGTAAAGTGAAATACTAAGTGTCAATAGTAAAATGTAAAGAGTCATGTGTAAGTTAAAGATTTATGAGGGTAGCTTAAGAGTCACAAAGGGGAATGTCAATGGTCACCCCACACTTTGCTATATATAGAACCTCATAACTCATTGTGCAGGATTTTGGGAGCCAAGCTTCTGATAGGTATAACTTAGAGAAAGCTTGGAGTGCATTGTAATGAGCCTTGGTTGCTCCACTGTGTAGAGTGAGTACATCTCTTTGGAGGAGTAGGCGGTAGTGATTGTAACATTCCACTATTTGGGCTAATGGTTGTCATGGTTTTATGTATGATTAGATCTTTCACTCTTTTAATATAACAGAGCCAAAACATTTCATGCATGTATTTTTATTGTAGTTCGACTATTTTGGTTACTCTAACAATGTATGTAGTTATAACTTATGCATGTATGTATGGACTATTCCATATATGTTTGTATGAATCTTATCGAAGCGTGTTGTTTGTTTAACTCATCACTTTAGATTATCGACTATTATGCTTTCCATCTTGTCATGTCTTTCAACTCATGTGTTCCCTTTCAAGCTGCTTACTATTATAGGCTTCTAAGGGGTACACTCCTCTCCCCTTCCATATGTTAGAGCCTTTTCATGCATCTTCCCTGACTTGCTGTAAGTTCAAATCCTTGCTTCCAACAAGGACATCTTGTGTACCTCTGCGTGAAAACATAGTCGAGGTGATATTGTACTACACACTCTTGGGACTCGTACTCCAACTGATCTAAGGTCTAGTTGGGACTTCTTACAGGGGACATCCCCTTACATGTTGGCAAGTCTAGTACCATCAACACCAATCTGAGTGTTTGACCCTGGAAGTGCTAATTCCTATCTATAACATGTTTCCATTCAAATTTACTTAATTTTACAATCCCTCGGGTAAATGTGAAGCAAAGTGCTACTATGACATGACCTGACCTCCAAATTACATTCATGGAAGTGGGTTCGACAAACTGACAACTTTACTGACACCTCTCAGAGACCCCAAACCCCTCAGAAGGCTGCAAACCAACCCAGATGACCAATCCCTGAGTTGGACCCATTTTTCACTGACTTGATACCCCAACTGCATGCATAAGAAGGAAAGGGTGTAGTTATAGGCCTCCAACGACACATATAGCCTTGCCTCCATGCAGTTATGACCAAAATTCCCAAGTTCAGTGCTCGCAGTCCCAAGATCTTAGCCAATATTCAGGATAGCCTCCAGAATACTACCCAAAACTTCCTATAACTTTCCAGAATCACATTTGACATAGTAAAAATGTTAAACCTTCAAACTTGAATAAAAAAATTAACCTAGATTCTCGAGAAAACACTATACATTTTATCAAACATATGATAAACATGTAAGCCATAGGTCATGAATGCATATCTGAGTGTAAATATCTATACTTTAGCTGAAAATCACCGAGAAGGTCTAATGCACTCTCAACTAGCTAGAAGAATACTAGTTAATCCATTCATTCATTAACCATTAGATAACTTATCAAACCATAACAAGAGCCATAACTATAGTACATCATAAATCATGCTTATAACTAGCATATAACAATATTATTAACCATAACAAAACCACCATCAAATCATCATAATAACAAGTACAGGTACTCATGAATCATAATAGTTAAATAAATCTTATTAACTTATGTGAAATCCAACTAAGTTAGGGACTTCTGCATACCACCCAACCATAGATTGGGCTAAGCCAAATCTTCATTGTAGCCAGTCACCCTTATTCTATATTCCAAGCATGAATGTGGGATATCATGGGATAAACCAAGACATAAAAAACTAAGGGAATCCATAGATTAAACCACCTCCACCCTCAAACTACCGTGAGTTCACCTAAAATGGCTAGAGATCAAAAACCTAACAAAGCTTGGATGGCTTAGAATTCCTTCAGCATACCTTGAGGAATTTTCTTGTCTCTACCCACCTATCAAGGGCTTTGCAGAGAAAATCATCTCCTCCCCCAACCCTTGGAAATTTTCCTGAGACCACCTCACCTAGTTCCAAAACCTTCTGAAAGTCTAAATCTCAACTAAGAAATTCATCTTCTCACACCATGGTTATACAGGAAATGGAAAGGCGAGGTTGAAACCACTGTCAAACCTAGAAAAACTCATCCTAATGATAACAATGAACCAAATAAATAAATGCATGTACCATGCATTCACACCTAATCTAGGAAATGACACATGCAATCTGCTACCTATGAAGTCTTCCTATTGAAGTTGTTGATCCAACCTTCTCCTTTATTTTCTTTGCTTTCCTTTACTTTTTTCTGCTTGCTTTCTCCTCTTGTTTCTCTTTCTCTCTCTCAAAACTGATCCAACCAAAAAATTAGAAAAATCTAAACTATCAAAAGATGTGAACTGATTCTCTAATGCTTTTTTATCATTAATGTCTCCTTCTTCTTCATTTTCCTGAATTTTCCTTCTAATTTTTGTAGCATGCAAATATGTGTCTCTTCAGCTTCCTTTTCTCCTATTTTCCTTTATTACTCGTAAATAAATGTCAATTAATGCCTTTTTTCCTTTCCCAATGACTTTTCCACTTTTCATAGCCATTAATAAACCAAAAGTGATGCCCACTATAGTGTTTTCCAAACATTCAACTTGGAATATGTGTCCCATGACCTTGGTCTTATTTTTCTTATTAACCTTTATTACATGAACTATTAACCTGGGGTTGTTACACCCTCATCCCTCATGATAGAATTTGAAAGTATAACAAGGCAATCTAATTAAGAAATCAAGAAGGATATTTAGCTTACCTAAAGTGAAAGGATTCCATACACTAGATTACTCAGTGTCTTATATTACAAGGGAGACAAACTAAATTTGGCAGTCTTGAAGGCCAAACAAAAAGAGGTTCATTGTGCTGAATATTATGACGCCAATAATATTACTTTTGATTTGTCTTAAATACCTCTACCTAGCACTTAAAACCTATCTAAGGATTTCAATGATATCATATACAATGACGCCCATAAGGTTGAGTCATCCTTAAAGAGAGTGAGAGAAGACTATTAGGGAAGAGAAAATTTGAAGAAATAAAAGGTGGAAACCAAGGTGAGAATACTGAAGATTGAAGCCTTGGAGAATGAAAGTTTGAAAATATCTATTTTTGAGAGCTAATTTAGAGAGTACAAGAAGATATTATATGAGAAAACAAATTAATTAAGCCCCTGAGCAGACAATGAAATTAGGAGGGCTATCCAATTTAGACAACTAAGCTAATGGAGGTTGAGAAGCAAAAGGAGGAGCTAGTGAAGAAGCTATATGAAGTCACCTAAGAAACACAACAATACAAGGACCAATTCCTATTATTGAATTCAGAAATGACTCTTTTGAAATCAAAGGGAAGTGTAGAAGTTATTATCATCTAGACCCCAACAGACAATTTGGCTGTAGCCATGGAGAATTTGTCAGTAAATGATGAAGTCAATAATCTCAGAACTTTATTAGTTGAGAGAGATAAGGAATTGGCCCAGAAGCAAAAAGCAATTGAAGAATTGAATAAAGGATCCCAGGAGTGAGAGAGGTCCTTTTACTAGGTCAAGAGGGAACTTGATGCCATCAGAGGGAAGCATGCCTCTCAAGAAAACCTGAAGGTAACTTATCACACCACTTGGGAAAATATCATTGAAGTTATCATGGATGATGAGAATTTGGAAAAAAATTCGTTGTTATGAGTGAAATGGGCTCTGGTGCTATAAGCTAGAAAGAAAGTTGACATTTCTAGGATGGTGTTGGAGAATAAACTAGAGAAGTGAAAAATATTGGTTTATAGCACTAAAACTAGGCAACCCCATAGCAGAAAAATCCACTGATGGATTTGGGAGTTGTGACTTTCAGGTTGGTGACCTTACTTGTCTAAAAATGGTGAATCATTCCCACACACCAAGTCAAACATGGGGACCATATGTTAAGTGTAACATCACATAGAGTAGAAAGTTTGAATACATGGTATCAATCATCTACAATATGTGATGTGTATATCGATCCTCAGAGAGACTAGTAGGAAAAACTATCCAAGGAATGATAGGATAATTGAACATACCTAGATCAATGGGTTATAGTTTGAGACTAAGGTTAATTAAGTGAGAAACTGGCCATGGGGTGCCATCAGGCCCCCAAGCATGTGATATTATCCCCATCATATGATGATGGAGGAGACTAATCGAATATGAAAGGGTGGGAATGATGCCCCTTGCTAGATGCGGATAAAGCTTGTTATGGGCATGTCATATGTATTTAGAATAAGGGATTCCAAACACTTGTATCAATGTTGGGTACATAATGTGATTATACATTGTGTGATGTTTTCATCATTTGTGGTTATCAATATCTTCTTATGGAAAGAAGTGATGGATAAAATTGGAGAAAGGAGATAGTGGAGTTCCAATCTCACTTGGCACTACACATATGAGTTAAAGGGACTAAATTCTAGGTTTGCATACATGGTTTCACCATACCAAATAGAGGTTTTGGGTATAATTAATTGATGCTCACCTAAACAACAATGGGGTTGACGAACAATGTCAAAGGGACTATTTGGTTGAGGTAGGATGTAGGAATAATTAAGTAGATCACCCCCAAGGTGATTTGGAGTGATATGGTACTCTAGTTATTCAAAGTGAGGAAGAATAATGGCACTTGTGTCAACACTTCTAGATGCACTAGGAGAGTTGGGGACAATCGCTTCTTTTGGAACCTCAAAAATGTATGCCCCCTTACCCAAACATTGTGTGGCAATGTAATGGCTAGAAGGTGAATGTGGTTTGAATTTCTCAGTTCAAAGTAAGGGGTTATTAAACCAATTGTGATCATTGGAGACATGCTTCACATACACAATGTCTACTGTGGGAGATTGATGACAAGTGGATTCAAGGTCCATATATGTTGAGACCAAAGTAACTTTAGAATGTGAATCTAAAGAAACACATTCATATACTCCCAAGGAGCCTAAAGAAGTCAATCCTACAGATCATGATAGGTAAAAAGCTGGTAAAGAAGTGTCCATCATGTTGACATCAGGAGGAATCATGATAATTGATTGATAGTATCCTACCTTAGAAATGAAATGGTGCGAGGGTTCACAGTTAGAAAAGGAGGAGGGTCACTATGAGCGATGTCCATTTCATGGAGAGCTAAGAAGACATCGCGAAAATAGTCGAGATGAGAATAATGATGGGAATAAAATTTGTACATATCATACAAAGGTAATGGATGATTTGTGCATAAATATTTATTTTTCTTGGCGGACTCAGGTAAGGCGACTTATACCTCAGGAACATGAGGTCCTTGTTAAATTTTGGCTTCTAAAATCATGCTCTTGATACGGGGAAGATCAGGGAAATTGTTAGTGGCATGACCATGAAAATCACAGAAAGAGCATGGAGGAGTAGGCATAGGTTCTTTAGAAGGAGTGTTTTCCAATTTTATTACCTTATTCTTTCCCCGCTCTTTTTGGGCTTCTTGCCGAGGTTGATGTGTAACTAAAAAAGAAGTAGACGTGATAGAAATTGGTTGTAACAAAGTCAAATCCATATAAGGGTTGAGTTGATTGGGAAGGGTGTTTATAGGAGTATCTATGTACCAATCTAGGACCCCCAAATTCATGTTAGGGAGACTCAACAGAACCATCACAGGAGTGAAAAATATTCTTGATGGAGAGAATAAGAAAGGCATTTGACCAACTGGATGGCAGTAAGGAGAAACTCCTCCAGAGTGACCAACTGAGTCTTAAGCAATTGGTTTCTAGGGAGATGGTTGTTGGGAAAATGTACAAGACTGCTATTAGGAAAGTCGTGACACTTGAAGCATGAAAACACTGGAAGATATAAGCTGAGTGGGAACAATCGATGAGAAAAAAGGTAAAGGGAATGTCACCTTTAGAAACAACGATCCAACACATATTAAGGGTAATGGAAAAATAAATCTTGATGAGAAGACCAAGGTCCAAAATGTGTTGTATGTGGAAAGCCTCAAAAAAAAATTTCTCAGTGTATTTCAAATGGGTGATAATGGCTACAATGTGAATTTTTTATCAAAAAACTGTGAGCTCTGAAAAGTAGAGAATGAGAACCTTGTATGAAAGGAAATCAAGACGCACAACAATGTGTATGTGTTTGATGATTCCAGGGCAAGATGCTACTTTAGTACGAAAAATCAAACATGGTTTTTGCATACAAGACTTGATCATATAAATTTTGAAAGCCTAATTAATATCATCAAAGTAGAAGCAGTTAGAGAAATTCAAAGATTTTTAATGCCTGATAGCTAAATTTTCAAGTCTTGTCAGTTTGGCAAGCAAATAAGGACTCAATTTAAGAAAAAGGAGTTCTCATTCTCTAAACCTCTAGAGTTGGTTCACACTGACATCCTTTGTCCTACAAGAACAAATATCCCAAGAGGAGAAAGGTACTTTATTTTATTTATTGATGATTTTACCAGGGCCACTTGGATAATGTTATTGAAAGAAAAATCAGAAGCTCTGAAAATTTTTAAGATATTTAAAGCTTAGGTTGAAAATGGGAAAGATCAAAAGATTAAATTCATAGGATCATAAGGAGGTAGTACTTAGTAGTCCAACACCATAAAAAAATGGAGTAGTAGAAAGAGAATAAAACAATTTAGGATATGACCAAAAATATGATGGATGAAGGGGAGATTCCAAACACCTTCCAGAGAGAAGACACAAGGAGTTGTCCATCTAGAAAACATGACACAACTGGGGCCTAAAAGCATTAAGACTCATGAATTATGGAAAGGGAGACCAATATTAGTTAAACACTTCAAATTGTTTTAAATAATGAGTCCATACAGGAGGAGTTATTTTTTTTTTAATTATGTGGAATAATCTGTTATAGAGTTTTTTAAACCCAACATTTCGGGATTCTAAGTGAGTCCATCATGAGGGGAATTCCATTTATCTTGATAAGTCTAAAACATTGGGTTTAAAAAAATCTATAACATGTTATTCCACACTTCAGATTATTCTAGAGAAAATATTAAATATCAAGAGAAATGAGAAATACCTTGGAAAATTCAACCCTTAAGCTAATGAGGGTATATTTCTTGGATACTCAGGCAAAGGTAAAGGCCATAATTTCTTCAGTAAGAGGACAAAAAGGATTGAATATTGCATTGATATTGTAGTAGATGAAATACTATTGTGTTCAAATCCATCTATATAAAATGAGAACTAAGGTGAAGAAAATTTAGGCTCCATATTCTCATATCAAGAAGAAGAAAAAGCAGAAGAAGAACAATACAAAGAAGAAAATGAAACACAAAGGCACAAAACTCCTTCTAGGTATGTGTTGAAACAACATCCAAAACTTCAAATTATTGCTAATCGTAGGCTAAGTGTTCACACTAGGAGGAAATTCCTTGGCAATCCAAGTTGTGCAAATATTGCCCTGATGTCACAAATTGAGCCCAAAAATCTTATTCATTAAAGTGAATACAAGTTCCAGGTGAAGGAAATGAATGAAGAATTGGACCAAATCAAGAAAAATGACACTTGGAGAATTTTTACTATACCCAAAGAGAAAAAAGTTATAGGCACCAAACGATTCTTTAAAAATAAGCTAATGAAGAAGGAAAAGTGATATGGAACAAGGCAAGACTAGTATGAAAAGGGTATGCACAAATAGAAGGGATAGACTTTGAAGAGACCTTTGCACATGTAGCAATATTGGAGGCCATCATAATGGATCTTGCTATTTCCATCCATAAGAGTATTAAGTTATATCAAATGGATGTGAAATCAAAAATGGGTTCGTGCTCTCATAAAATGAAGATTATGTTTGCAGATAAAAAATGACTTTGTATGGGTTAAAACAAACCCCTAGAGAATGGTATGCTAGATTAGACAAATATATTTAGTAACAAGGTTTCAAAGAAGGGATTGCAGATAGTAGTTTGTATATAAAATATTAAGATGAGAATTTTTTGGTTGTTGTGGTTTATCTAGATGATATTATCTTTGGCAATGATTTGGAACAAATGGGACACTAGTTTGTTGAGTCAATGCAAAAATAATTTTAGATGTCTATCATAGGAGAATTGTCCTTCTTTTAGGTGCTACAAATTACTCAATATAAAAACGACATCCTCATCTCTCAATCCAAGTATTTAATAGAAACAATGAAGAAAGTTGGGATGGAAAAATGCAAGCCAATTAGTACCCCCATGGTTACTAGTTGTAAGCTATGTAAAGAGGATGATGCTCTCTTATAAATCAAAAAACCTATAGATCAATTACTAGAAGCTTGTTGTGCCTCATTTCCTCAAGAATAGACATAATGAAAACAGTGTGCATGGTGGCCAGATTTCAAGCTAGCCCTAGAGAAGGTCATGTCAATGTTGTAAAAAGAATTTTTAAACACTTGCAAGGAACAACAAACTTTGGTTTATTGTATGCAAGAGGAAAATAATTCAAATTAAAATCTTACAATGATGTTGATTGGGTAGGTAGCCTTGATGTTAGGAAAATCACCTCTGGATAAACATTATTTTTGGGATATTGTCTTGTGTGTTGTGTTAGCAAAAAACAAGACTTAATCTCATTATTTACTACTGAAGCTAAGTACAATGTAGCAGCTACCTATTGCACATAGATTATTTTAATGAATAAAACCTTAAAATACATCAATTTAGAGTTGAATGATTCAATTATAATCATATATGACAATACTAGTGCTATCAACATCTCTAAAAATGTTGTCATGCATTCAAAGACCAATAATATTCCAATTAAGTTTCATTTTTTAATAGAACAAGTTACTAATAATGTTTTTTGACTTGAATATGTGACCACTAATGAGCATCTTGCAGACATATTCAAAAAACCATTGGCATGAGAACCATTTGAGTATCTAATGGCTCACTTAAAATGAGTATTGGCAACTACTCAGCTTGGTGATTCAATTGAAGGGTAGACTGCAAAGCGATCCTAATATTTATGCTTGTGTTTAGGGTATCAAGGGGAGTTTCTTTCATTTGGTGCATCCTTTTCCATTGATGTCAAATAAGGAGAAGAAATTGATGAGTGGAATGATGATTATAGATATCATGGGGAGTGCAGAGATGGAGAGAACCCTATTTGGATTCAGGGGGAGCTACTACAATAAGGTAAGGAATTGTTCTCATCAATGCCAAAGGGTGACATTGTTGAGCATAATGTTGGAATTGATGTCAAATGGGTAAGGATGGAAGATGCATGGTGTGTCATGTTCAGGGGAGGGTTTCTGGTAGATGTAACCTTTAGTAAATGTCAATTGAGAAAGCTATAAATATTATAGCTATGGTGGTTAGGTGGCTTAGTATTTGAGATCATTTATACTTAAGGAAATCAACTTAGATGTTTCTAGAAGTAGCACAGTTAGATAGTGCCTGGAAAGATATTTCCAATGGTATGTTGAAGTCAAAGGAATGCTTATAGGATTGAAAGATACTGCTAGTCAAATGTCACTACCTAAAATCCCAATTTGTAGAGCTAAATTGGTGCTAAGGGAATAGTTGGTGCTAAGTTCGGTCAGGTTCTCCAAAGTTGGTAGAGGATCTAGCAGAGAAACAATTAAACTATGGGAAAGTTTGTGGGTGGATCACATGCCATGTGTCACCTCTAACTGATCAAAGAAATAATAGGGGCCCATGCCCACACATGGGTAAAATAGAAGGGGGTGTCTGTGATGGGTTGGATTTCCCAAAATGTTGATTTTGTGATGAATGGTCCTTGTTAAAAGTGGACCCCCTCCCCCATTTACCACGGAACCATAAAAAGGGTGTCCTAAAAAACCATTGGTGGTGAACGAAGAAGTTGGTGCATTGTTTGAGTGGGGAAGCAATAGAAAGATCAAAAGGTATAACATGGGTCCTTCTTGGGAGATGTAACCCTGGCAGGTGTTTTCCTGGGAGTTTTCAAAGGTAGTGTGGTACCAAATTTTTTGGGATATGGGGTTTGGGGTGAACTAGCGCTGGAATAAAGTTACATTAAAATAAATCTTAGGAGAGTTTGCCTAGGGGGGACCCCATGGGACACATCACCCCAGAGGTCCCCCCTAGAAACATTTCCTCAGGTGTTTTAATGGATTTCCCAAGTTTCATCTCCAGAGATATTAGCCCACGGAGATGTCAAACACTTCGTCTATTATTGTCACCAAAAAAAGTTTTCCCATCACTTTTATTTTTATAAAATAAATTCATGGAAAAACCAAAGGCCTGGGACCCCCTTTCCTTTGTACTCTAGACAACATGGTCCAATGTCAAGAGGGCACTTAGTGTGGTATGATTAATTGATAAAGACACTGTGGAGCCGAGATGATGTCATCAGCCTAAAATCCTAGGGTGATGTGGCACTCTTAGATAGTGACATGTCACATGCAGATTTGGCACTTTCAAGTGGCCATGTGGGTAGAAAATGAGTGACACATGGACCACTTAGGAAGAAACAAGTGGCATGTATGAAATCATCCCAAAGGATTATCCTTGGGGTTTTAGAAGTGAGGTGCATTTGAAAAGGCTAAGGTAATGGGTCTGGGGGACCATAAAATTTATGGAAAATAATGTTTTGTCAAGCTATGCTAGGAGTGTCAAATGGGGCTAAGTCATGAAGTGGATGGACACATAACCCTAAAAGTCTTACCTTGGAGATACTCGAAGGATCACAGTTCATAGAAATGTTTGGAAACAGGACTGGGGGATAGAAATGTTCACAACAATTATGAGTTCCAGCAATTGACATAAGTCTCCCAAGGGTCATTTTTCTGGCCCCTTTTTGTGTTAAAGTGACAAAGGTCCCATGGGCTTAACCAATGGAAAAGCATTGTGTATGTTTGAAAAGATCATTCTAAGCTTCAATATATAAATTCTTAGGCATATTTGCTTAAGTGTTCAGAGCTAAGCACTAGTAGGCTTGAACAAATTAGCAGTTATTTTTATCATAAATGCCATATTTGGAGGATTCCACTAATGTTGGTAGGTAGATATATTTTGGGCTATAATTAGAACTAATGCTAAGTCCTGTAAATCTGGGAATTGACCACAAATCCTCAAGGATCTCACTCACTTTACTAACTCAAAGAGCTTGGTCAATGCAGTTGGTGGAGCACATTTGTTCCAGTGATGGGCTTGCTCTATGAACTATTTAGGAAATAATAAAAGTGTTTCGCATTCTACGGTGAATTATATGGAGAATCCCCTTAAGAAGTTCATAGGATAACATAGACCCAGTTGAGGGTGTTCTTCAGGTACTACGATCATTTAAAAAAAAGGGGGAGCCATACTAGAAAGTAAAATATCACTAGTATCATGTAAGAAACTACTGTGAAGTTAAATTCACTAATAGTGTGATGTTTTTTTTTTTTTTCTAATTGGAGTACTCTGTTTCAATTAATGTATGATCTCAAACTACAAGGATTTGAAGAAGACTACCCTCTTAAAAGAGCCATATTGAAAATGTGTTGTCATAGATGAAGGGTTGAATTTGCTGAGTGTGGGATGTAGCTCTGTATACTAGCGAGTTGTGGTAGAATCAGGGTGTGCCAATGATGAGATGGTAAGGAAGAAAGCAAAGGGTGTAGTAGAGTTATAGTAGTAGAGATGAGTGAACTTGAGTGTGTGTATTCAAGGAAGAGAGGATAGAGCTGTAAGAGACAAGAAACCAATTTATTTATGCTTTTATGCAATAGAAGTAGGTCATTGTTCTTAGTCTAAAAATTGTATGAAAAATAGGACAATTGGTTGAAGCAGGTAAAGACCTGGATTTATAAGAGGTTGGATCCCCGATGAAATTGGTGACTTACTAATTTTAAGGGTGTTGGAACCTATTGTGAGTGGGAGCTCACAAACAAATGATGTAACAAAAGTTGGTGCCTTGATTATCATCATAATACAAGACCAGCTTTGGTGTTTTTTCTCTCATAAGGATTTCCGTGTAAATCAATGTGTATTAGTATATATGAATGATGGAAATTTCATGTGATGTTTGAGTATTTTCAATTCAAAATTTATATATTCATATTAATTATTATTAAAAGTGTTAATTACTAATTCACCCCCTTCTTAGTAATTCCTTATTCCAACTTGCAATGTTTTAGTCAGATAAATTAACATGTTGAAGTCTTTAAATTAAGAGAGGGCCATGAGATTTATAAGTTATTTGTTTAAGTAATAATGATAATAATTAAGAAATGGAAGGTTACGGGGAATTTCTAGGAAAGGAAGGACCCCTTTAGTCTTGTGCAAGCCAATTCTAGAAATTTTCTAACTAGTAATAAACCCTAGTTTAAAGGGTTCATAGACAACATATTGATCTTTGTGCATGAAGTAAAGTTTCCTTCATAAATCTACCCTAGAATGATCCCCTGAATAACATAGTTAGTATTCCTATTATGGAATTGAATCTAATTTAGGGGTTTCCAGTTGTAAGAAAATCATAGTGCAATTTAGCCTATGGTTGGGCAGAGAGTGGCCTTCCCTTCTCCAGTTTTAATAAAAGTTTAAGCAAATTAGATAAATCTAAATTTATTTCTTAAAATGATATACATATATATGTGTGTGTGTTCATATCCAAATTTTCATGAATATTCTTATGTTGGTTTGATGAGTGTGAATAAATTGATGAATTGAATCCTTGTGTAATTTTTCTTCATCACTTGTTGTAATTCCTATGAGAATGAGCTTGTGAATTCAAAATAATTCTTTAAATAATGTACATCGATGATACTCTCGATTTCGAATTCCATTTGAGATAACAATTCATGGTAGAAAGGTTAGAGGGCCTAAACTGTTCTTACACCAGTAGATTAGGTTTGTAGAATCTATCGGAAGAAAACTTGAATATGTGAAAAGGGATAGTCTATCCTAGTCAATTAATAAAACTACCATGAGATTATAGTGTAAATATTACTTGTTAATGCAAGGGAAAAAGCCTTGATTATAGAGTGAAGAATGAAAGGAAGGAGTCTTCACATAATATGTTGGGACGGGGTCACCTAGGGTCAAATTTTGTAACGTTTTGGTAAATATTGTAAAGTCTCTGCATTTTGGGGAGTGGAATGTGAATAGAGCAGGTCGATAGGAGTCAAAGGAAGGTCAAAGCCCATTAGTTTGTTAAGAGATAAGCTGTTTTGTGACTTGCCCATGGTTCGCGGACCATGGTATTGTAATGAAGTAACATATTAAAAGGAGTCATAGAAGAGTCATAGAAAGACAACGAAGAGGATATAGAAGGGAAGGTTTTGGGTATGTTTTGTCTATTCTGTACATGGGTGAACGGGAAGGCTCTTGTAGTTATGTGTGCAGAGACCTTGGTAACTCCACAGTTGAGTGCGCAGGCCCCTACAGTTGTGTGCGTAGGGTTGGAAGAGTCTGTAATAGAAGATCTAAGCATAATAAAGGTTGTTCTGAAGAATTATCTTTATATTTGTGTGTCATTGCATATCTCCGAATTTATTGTATGTCTTGATTTGTCGAATGCAATTAATCATGAAAAGTAGTTTTCGATGCGCGAAGAGGTAGATGTATTTATTTACATGATGTTATGAATGTTTAGTGCAAACGAAGAAGGGTTTAGATCTTATAACTATTATTTGTTGTACATTTTGGGTTTTAAGGGTTAGGGTTCACAAAGATCAGGATAAGAACCTAAGCTTAACAGAAACACATCACATGGTCCTTTGGATGCAAAAACCTAGTTCTATCATCCCCCAATACTGCCTTGGGTGAGACTATAGCCTGCGCTACATGGGTTGTTGTTGAAAGGGCCGGTAGTGTAGGGTTTTGTTTGTTAGCACAACTAACTCTAAACTTGGGTCCGAGCCCCCTCAAGCCAAGAAATGGTTCCCTTACCAGGACCAGGATTTATCTGAGGCATGTGTGATGTGGCGTAAGTGGATAGTGACTAAGAAGGAGATTGAAAAGTGGATATATCGGAAGTTGCACAGGTTTATAGCCCAAGAAAATAGGAATTCGCTCCTCTTGAAGGAAGAGTGGTTGTAGAGATACCTGTATACAGAGGAACACGAAGTTTTCTTCTTCTCTTTTCCATGCGAATTATATGAATGTTTGGCTAAATTGGCGGATGGTCAAGGTACTTGGAAGCTGGATAATCCTATTATGTGGACTCCAAAGTTAGTGAGATAACGGGAAACTTTAGAAAACAAGATCACAAAGGTTATCGATTATTGGATCGATAGTATATTGGGTGGATTTATTATTGAGTTTGCGATTGAGACATCTGTCAGTTATAGCGAAGATGAATGCTGGTTTTCAAAGTACCAAGAGGTAAGTATCTGAAGTCGATGAAAACTTGGATTAAAATGCTATTGTGTCAGAAACGGGCTATGCCATTAAATTGATGTTTAGATGAGACTTGATGGGAGCTACGCAAAGTGGGAGACCATTCAGAACAGATCTAGATTCAAGTGCAGAATACAGTCCTTAGTTGGGAGCATATGATAGCAATGAAGAAAGTAATAGCATGAAGATAAATCAAGGCACACCGCAGATGACAAATCATGGTATTGTAGGAATACCACATCCATCTATTCCACCTCCACCATCACCTCCACCTTGCACACCTACACCTCCACCTCCACTATTCAGCATGGAAAATTCTATGAAGATGCCTATATTCAGGGTCTGGGGATGGAAAGCCTTGAATAATTCTAGTTTGTGGCAGATGACGTGTAGAAGTTAGAGCAAATAACGAATGATGATCTGAAGCAAGTGGAATTGGTCATAGCAATGTAAGATAGGGCACTGAGTTGGTATATTAAGTATAGTATGACTCATCCAGCTGCATCATTGAAAGACACAAAATATGCATTGAATAATGAATTCAAGAAGCCTAAGTCTTAATCCCAGTCGGTAAGTAAGGTCAAAGAAATTAAGTAGAAGGTGAATGAGTCTGCATGGGATTTTGATCAAATGTTGAAATGCTTGCTACAACATGATAATCTACAGATTTCAGATAAGAAACATAAGGATTAGTATATTTCTTCATTGTTACATCATTTGATATTACCATTGTCATACCATAAGCTGGGAACGCAGGCGGAACCATTGGAAATTTCTATGAGGTTGGAGGCTTCACCTATTCAGGATACGAATCTGGGAGTGCAGTAGATTCAGTCGTGATTGGCTAGCATGCATATGGACTTACACGATATCAAAAAGGGGAAAGAAGTCCAAAGTGAGACCCGCATGGAAGTATGGTGCTTAAATTGCAAAGGCCATGGTCACAATAAGGACCATTTCCCAGTGTATCAGAACTATCTAATTTGGGGAGGTCTTGTTCCCGAGAAACTAGAAAATATAGATGGGACAAGCACCGATGTAGTACTATGGTATGATATCTGCCAAATCATAGGAAAAAATACGACGACCAATTGTCATTTGTTGCATAATTTTTTGCAGAATCCCCAAAAACTATTTTTCAATTTTTGTAAGTCGGTAGGCCATGATGAGCGCAATTGCCGAATATATGAGTTAATGATGGAAAAAAATCTGACATATAGAGTAGAGGTTGAGACAGGTCCTCAGCAAGATCATGGTACACCTACAACATGTGGAGGATTCCAAGGATGAGGAAGAGGATGAGGATGAGGAGCTGGAAGAGGTCGCAGACATATCATTTGTTACAATTGTGGGGAAACTGACCACTTTGTGTGGGATTGTCAGAACTTGACACACCCCTCTTGTTAATATTTTTGACAGTTTGATCACATCATAGAAGATTGTCTTGTGCTCATCACAAATATGAAAGAAAGGAAGACCCAAAAACCTACTGATAATATCCAGATGATGAGATCAAAACTACGCGAAGATGGGCCCACTGTTAATATTGTTACGCGAAGTGGTATAGCCACTAGGGAGGATAAAGGGAAACAACTAGAAGAAAATATCTAGGTATGCAACGCAGCTGACAAAGATTTTGGATTCAATTTAAATAAGGAAAAGGAAAATTTTATGGAGGTGAAAAAGTGTTTTGCAGATTCAAGTGCTTCCACATCAAAAAGTCAGGGTGCGTGAGTGGAGAAGCCTAAAGAAGTGAGTGCTATGAACGAAACAAATCCTTCATTGTTAACATATTTATTACAAACCTACATGAATATCCTAAAGGACCAAAAAGTGGTAGAGGGATTGCAAAAGTTGATAGACAGTTGTGCTGGCAAGGGTAAGCCACTGCCTAAATAATGCGCAGTGCCCAAAGTGGACAAGGGTAAGAAAAGGATTGGTCAAGAGAAGAGATTGACTACACATATAGGAGAATTTGAAATGGACCAAGTAATCCTTGATCTGGGATCTAATGCAAATGTTTTGCCTAAACATGCCTAGAAAAGAATGGGAAAGTCCACACTACAGTGGTCCCCAATTCAGCTGCAAATAGCGAACCAATAAAATATTATTCCTATGGGGCACCTACAAGGAGTAATTGTCGATATTGAAGGGGCATGCACTATAGCTTATTTTGAAGTAATCGAAATAGTGGATGGCAACAATCCTACCCAACGCTGCATGTAATTGATTGGGCATTTAATATGAATACACTCATCAACCTGAAGAAGGGCAACATGGCATTTGAGAAGAAGGAATTGAGGTTCATTGTTCCATTGGATCCAGCCGAGGGTGTGTGATATATTGAACCAGTCTAAGATTACTATGAGGAGGATGATATAGAGCTGATTTATAAGATTATTATGTGGGATTAGGATTGGATCAACCCTACAGCGGACGGGAGGATTACTTAGGAGAATGAAAGCTCTTGAAAATTAGATACTGATGAGGAGCTCAAGCACTGGTAGAATAGATTGAATGAAGTATCGACATTGCGATGGAATAGGATTACTAAGTCACTTTGTTGTATATCTACTAAGGTACACAATTTATTATATTGTGATGGCTTAGAAGATGTAAATTTATTTCTCGATAAATTTGAAAGGGATGTACCATAGGAACATTAGTTCCATGCACTAGACATTATGTTGAGTGCTATGTCGGTCAGATGGTGGGGCACACATAAGAACAATTTTGCAGATTGGAAGGAGTATCAAAGGATGATGAAGCTATAGTTTGGATATGCGAATTCCCGCATTGTGGAAAAATATACCAAAAAGGATGATCCACGCAAGCATCTGGCTTAGTGGACAAAATCATGGGGAGAGGAACCACAGTTGGAATGGGTACACATATTCTGCCACACTTTGGATACTATCCCAATGAACTAGTATTTAGAAACATAGTTGCAACACAGAACCATGGAGTTGGATGTTCTGAAAGAAATTTTTTTGTTAACATTTAGTTTTGAGGATGGATTTGAGTTTATTGATGAAGCATTATAGGAGATCAAGGGTGCAATATTCAAAATTGTCTTTAGAGCTTGTCACATGGGTACAACCAGATTGGAGTATGCAACTACACCATGCTCTGGAATGCTATAATGTTACCACAGAAGAAGGTGAGGAAGGTTCCAGAAATGTCAGTATTCTTGAGTCAAAGCGACATCGTGAAGTCATCGGGCCTAAGGTAGAAGTCCCTGACATTTCAAAGCCATTAAAAACTAGGCAATTGAACATTGAGTTAGAAGCGCCACTAAAGTTCACAAATATAGTTGATTACTGGGATGAGGATATAGTTGACAAAGTCATGGAGTTACTGTGGTACTATCAGGACTTGTTTCCAAAAAAGCTATCTAATATGAAGGGGATAGTAGGTCATCTAGGTGTTATGAAGATCAATCTGAAGCTAGATGTGAAGCTAGTAAAGCAATGCCGATACTGGTTGAATCCTAAGTACAAAGAAAAAGTGCACGAAGAATTGGATAAGGTGCTTGTAGCTGGGATTATTGAGGTTGTAGAGGAATCAAACTGGGTTAGCCCTATGGTGGTTTAGGAAAAGAAGACGAATGGTGAAATCCAAATCTGCATAGATTTAATGAATTTGAATGATGCTTGTGTACATGATCCTTTCCCTCCATCATTCACAGATGAAGTCTTGGAAAACATTGGAGGTCAAGAAGCCTACTCATTTAGAGATGGGTTCTCAAGTTGTCACCAGATTAAGATCGCACTAGAAGACTGAAGTAAGACTACCTTCGCTACAAAATGGGGTTGTTTTTAGTATATAGATATGCCCTTTGGACTTAAGAATTGTTATAGACATTTTTGTGCCTTACAACATTGAGCATGAAATGTCCATAATCTAAGGGATCCAAAGTCCCTAAACATGTTGTTCCTACCCCTAGAGGAACAAGGCTAACAAACCACAGCAATTCACAGAAGTTCTCCACCAAAAACTGCTCAAAAACAAGTCAATTCAGGATCATTTCAGTGGCTACACTAGCTGTTTGCGCTGAATGTCAAAGCCAACACTGGCTACCTGCGTTGAATGTCAACTGGAACAAACGCTACCTGCGCTGAACGAGAGTGGACAAGTGGCAGGCTCATTTCTCAAGGTGTCAAAACCCAGGAAGCTTCCAAAATGACACTTGCCTCAGGGAATTCGACTGGTGATGAGTAAGAGGTTCCAAATATCCAAGTGGAAGCAAGAACCTCCAAGTGGACTCAAGAACTGACAGAGGGAGAGGACACTAGTCAGATCTCAAGCTGACTCATTTTCTCTCCAAACATCTATATATGGATCTCTCCTCCATGAGATCTAGAGGCTGGAATTTTGTTATTGCAAAGAATTGCTGTTGGTTTGAGACTGGAATCATTGGGTGCTTAATGCTTTGAAGGGGGAAAAGAGAGGAATTCCATTTGCTGGGAAGGAGATGCTGGATTGGAGCCCTCTGGGTTGTATCTCTTCTTGAACCTTGTTATTCATCAATAAAGCTATCTTGGTTTCTCCTATATTCTAATGTATTCTTGATGTATGAATGTATTAGTGTATTTGGTTTATTTCTAATCCTAAACTAGTTATGAATGTGAATATCCGTCTTTGTGTAGTGTTCTTCTCTTGTCGCAAGTAGCTGTTCTCTTGTGATCTTGCAGGAAGTTGAAGCTGGATAAGCAAGAAGGCAAGTAGCTGTGAACACCCAAAGAGAAGAGAGACTGGATCGAGGGACAAACGGAAGACACCGGTAAGTCTATTGATCTCTCTTCTTTCACATTTCATAAAGGAAGAAACCAACATAGCTGTACTCGTTTGTTGCTAAGGCACTGTCACACCTTAGGTGGATAGGATCGTCCTGCATAGGCATTTTTCCCCACAACAAATTGGCGACTCCGCTGGGGAAATCTGTTTAGTCATTTTATTTGTGTTTCTATCATTGTTTGCATCATAGACTTGACACCAACAATCGAACTGCATCTTTCCCGGATGCAAAATAGACAGTTGCTGCTTTGATCCAATTGCTGGACTTGTCTATGATCTTAACAATGGATTCACAAATGATTTGATGATCCTTGTGATAGATCTTAGTAGCCCTTCAAAGCATCCCTTTGATTGTACCTTGCTTGTTGCTTTTATTTGGCCTGAAATAGTGAATTAAATAGCAATCTGTGACCCAGAACCTATGGGAAATGAGAGTTTCTCCTTCAGCGCAGACCCAGTGAAGGGATTCTGCATTTCAACGCAGTTCCCGTGAAGGCTACCTGCGTTGAATGTCAAAACCCCTGTGTTGAGGTTGCGCTGAACCAGTTTTGCCTTGTGCAGCTGGGGTTCTCTGCTATGTTTTGCCTTGTTTTGATCTCTGATTTTTGCAGCCTGTAACCAGCATAGGTACCAGTCTGATAACTCCTTTTCTCTGCTTAGATTCCGCCTCCTTTTGTACAAAAAGGCTGTGATTGTTTTTATGTGTTTGTGGCATCATTTACAGTTTTCCTTTGCATGAGTGAAATAGTCATCCTATAGCCCTTGATTCAGATCTGTTAGTTGTGATCTTAGAAGAGAGTTCATTGGCTGTTTGCAGATTGATTATACATTTGCTTTTGCTTATTGGTTTGAGTTTGTTTCTTTTAAGTGTCGAAACAAGTCTTTATTTCGAAAATCGTTAAGTGTTGTAATCTCTTCTATCTTCTCTGATTTCGAAAAAGTAAACTTGTTTATATTGATCATTTAAAAGCAAATTCAAAGTTGTACAAAAAGTTTTCTTTGTAGGCATCAATACTAAAAAAGTGGAAAACAAACACCTGCATTGTGCATTTGCATTTGATAGTTTGCATGTTGGATTTAGGAAAAGTGCATTAGAGTGTGCTGATTGCTCTTTGAGAAAAGATAGTGTCTTTCTTTTCCCTTAGTAGCTAGGATTTTCAAAGTTGAAAAGATATAAAGCTTGCTTATCATCTTTAGACTGCATTTAGGAATTTGTATCATACATCTCGTGGTGAACCTTGAAAGGAAAACTTTAAAAAGATCAACCTAAAATAAATTGAATGAACTTAACAACGCTTTGCAACATAACGCACAACATAGAGGTCTAGGCTAGAGACGTGTTCCGGCGTCGTTAAGCCTGGTGACTGTCGATCTCGTGGATGGTGGGTGATTCCTCCTGAGGGACGATAGCGCCAGTACGGATTGTGCTCCCACGTACCGTCGCGTATATATTGGGGGACCCCTATAGGCATAAAACCTTTATCCTTAGGAAGCCGTGTCGGCCGCCCTACTGATCGCAATGCACTGAACACAGCATTCAGGAAGATCGACCGCCCGTACCCTAAAAAGTATTCTGCGGTTTTGCGAAAAGTTTGGCACACCCTCTGCCTAGAACTCCAGAGCAGTTCCTTTTGGCCTTTTTCAGACTCTATAACGGAAAAAGTCCATCTGAGCATTTGTCACTTCGGGCTCGTTAAAACATCGAAGGAGACTAGAGTCATCTTTAGCTTTTTCTCGACTCTTTAAAACTGAAAAAGCAAGTTGTGTCTAAAGCGTCGTTAAAAATTTATTTGAAATGGAACAATCACCCTTAATTCCTGCGTTGATCTTTAGGTTGAAAAAATGGAGCACACCAACCAAGGAATTCCCCTTGGTGGAAATCCTAGTCCCTTCTCCTCTTGGGGAGATGTTGGTGCGCCCCACATGGCCACATTGTCGCTTCCAGGACTGACAATTGGCCTGCCAGTCTGGCTCTTTTCAACCAATGTCGTTCAGAACACCACCATTCCTCAACAGTCGAGTCAACAGTTAGACCAGACCAGAGTTGCCAACCAGCCTTCTACTTCATCTTCCTCTCCTCCTTCCTTTTCACTTGACGGAACTGGTAAAACCAAAAACCAAGTTCCTAAGGAGAAGAAGGAAAAGAAGAAGAAAGAAAAGAAGAAGAAGGAGCCAAAGGCGACTGGGGGCAAACAAGTGTCATCTGACAAAAATCCACACACAGCACTGACCAGGCCTAAATCGCCATGTGTCATATGCAAGGGAGACCATTTCCACAGAGATTGTCCCTGTATCCCTCGAATACTAAGGGACTGGTCTCCCCCTTTGCACAATTCGGTAGCATCAACCTCTGATAGCCATGTTGACTGCTCACCGTCGACTAGTGAAAGTGAAGTCCTAGGAAAGAGAGGGAGATCTAGATTTCCCTGCAAACTGTGTGAAGGCGATCACGCCATCCACCATTGTCCCTTCTTAGACGAGGCTAAAACAGTTCTGGAAGATCGCCCGATTCTACGAGCGCAACTTCCTCCTGGATATCAAAAACTCCTGCCAAGTCCTTCACTAGTTGAGAACCCGGCTGGATCGCCCAGATGGTCAGCCGAAGCACCTATCATTGAAGATGAACCGTCTGGATCCATGCCTGACGAAAGTCAATAGGTTGATACGACAGTTGACCCGGTTTTTCCTTCAGAGGCTCTATCTTCGAATGATACCATCACAGAGGAGAATAAAGACGACACCGTCCAAATTCTCTTCATCAACACTGACTCTGATGAACAAGAGGGCAATGCTCCCATTCCTTTATCACAGGAAGGAAGTTCGTCAGAGCGATATTCGGCCGTCTATTCGGTCCCACCACCAAGCAACCTGGTTGTGTCCTTTGACTGGAACCAACTAGGCAGACCCCGGTTGCCAGCAAGCATACCATTCAGAATTATCGTTCAAATATACAGAATGGTAATGGCTGGCACTATCATTGATGAGGGGGCATCTGTGAGTATCCTTTCCTCTATTGCTTGGAAAGCGCTTGGTTCGCCAGCACTTTTGCCTGAAATGAGAAATCTATCAGGCTTTGATAAAGGAACCAGTCGACCTTTAGGGATCCTCCCCAATGTGCCCATAACATTGAAAGGGAAGACCGTTCAAATGAACGTGATGGTCGTTCAAGGACCCTTGGATTATAACCTACTCCTTGGACGAGACTATATATATTGCATGGGAGCTATAGTCTCCTCACTCTTTAGAGTAATGTGTTTTCCGCATGGAGGAAGAGTGGTCAAGCTCGTGGACCAACTTTCGTTTCCCGGATCACGCATCGCAAATAGTCATATACCATCCCTAAATGGTCTATTCAAGCAAGAAGTGTCTCAACCCACGGTCCATCCTCCTGATGAGTGCGAGTAATCTGGGAGGATATGACTGGAACCCAGGGGGTATGCGTCCTAGTCTGCTTCGGCAGGGAAACTTTGGGTATAGAGTAGGTTTCCGCGGGAGAATATGACTAGTCTGTACCCCGTCCATCTAGGAAGAGGGTTATTCTAGAATAAGATTCTTTTGTCAAAATTATGTGAGAGGACGGGACCCGTCACTCACCTTTGTCTATTTCGGTAGACATTGCCGAGGAAGTGTTTTGTTTGAAAGATTAACGAGACAATCTTTGGGTAACCTGAAAGAGGTAAGCCTCTCTCGTTAAAACAAATGTTTTGGTGGAAGAGAAGTAGAGGTAACCTTGAAACTTTGTTTTATACCTGGGGGCATGCAAGCCTTTTGGAGTGCAAGCAAGGGGTGGCTATTTATTTTTTAAATTTTTAGGACCTCTAACCCTTTAAACTTGTAGGATTAGTCGTTTCCAAACTTGCATAAAGAAAGGATCCAGAGCAAAGCTTAGTGAGATGAAGCTCCATAAAAAATAGAATCTTGATGAGACACTCTTATCATATGACTGGGTAATCGAGCAGTTTTAGCACACAGTTCATGCTCGTTAAAAAATAAACGCAAGATTCGAGCAGTTTTAGCACAAAGTTCATGCTCGTTAAAAAATAAACGCAAGATCCGAGCAGTTTTAGCACGTAATTCATGCTCGTTAAAAAATAAACGTAAGATCTAGCAAATGTTTCCGCCCGCGTTTAAGCTCATTAAAAAATGAACTATCCCGGTAAATAACCACTGTGAATGTAATATCATCAGCCATTAAAGCCTTGGTCGTGTTTGCACCGTCACCTCCACTTTTCCATTGGCCGATCGTTCACCTCCATATGATTGTTTACCTATTTTGAGGAACAGCTGCGAAGAGTGATTACACCTAGCCATCCTTGTGACACTGCCGTGATTGGAAAATTCCAACATGTACCTGGAATTAGCTGCTAACCTTGTTTATCACTCGTTCCTCAAAAGACGAGTCTTCTTTAAGCTCTTTTAAACTGACTCGTAAAATATGAAAAGATTTTCGAGTCCTTGGCCTTCCAACACGTTAAAGGGACAGGAAAAGCTATCCCTCCTCTAGATTTTAATCTTTTTGGACCTGGGGGATTATTGCACAAAAAGATCGAGCGCTTGTTTTCTTCGGCTCGCTAAAACTATCGAAAACTCATCCCTTCTGTATTGTTTTATACTTTTTCGGACTTAAGGGATTAGATGACGAAAAAGGAATTTTGGAGTTAACTTTATGTACCTTTTCAGACTCTCTAAAAATGAAAAAGACCGAGTTATCCTTGTCGTTAGACTCGTTAAAATCATTAAATAGCGACAAACTTGTCTTTAGAGGAGAACGAGTTTCAATATCGCTAGGCTCGTTAAAACATAGCGATGGGCTTTCCCGAAGGGCAGGTTATAGAAAAAGCATATGTTATCCTCCTCAAGCTTGACAAAAATAAAGAGGTACTGGTCAGCAATGACTGGGGAAAAATTGGGAGAAACTAAAGAAAACTTTGATGGTAGCAAGTCACTCTTGAACATGACACTTTTCCTCCGTACCACATTCGGGTTGGGTTGTTTCATTCACCGGTCACATCCATGGTCTCACCATACCATCCATATTTGGGGTAATGCTACCGATCCATCGTACCAGTGTCGCCATATGTTCAAGAGAAGTCGTTAAGAAAAGTCAACCGTGTCCCATCCACTGCCATACATTATCCTTCATCCTTTCATGACCGCCACCCTGAATCATATGTCACAGATCGTTTTCACCTCCATTAAAATCATTAGCTCCGTTCCATGTCACTGATGTGGGATTCATTAAGGCCCTCCTTTGACGGATCGCTTCTTGTCGACATCAGCTCATTATCCGAGAAGTTGATCTAGGAACAACCCCTTCAGTACTTTGAAGCTTGCATGCCACAATGGCAAGTTTCTCACTTCCGGCGACAGGTATACATCAATGACCTTCGACCGAAAGATTTTGCGTGGTGTTCGACGCCAAGTCCTTTATTCACACCACGTGAATTGTACTGCAGTACCTTGAGGGTCATTATCATTATCGGTGATTCCTCTAGCGCTTGTTAACGGTTTACATCATTGACCGGTAATCAAGCGATGTCCTTCCATGTTCGACTTCAAAACATTTCTCACATGGATCGACTTGTACTTAGAGTGAAGATCGAATGAGTTTGAAGACCGCGGATCTAGTTTCATCCATCCGGGCTGCGATATATATTCAGGAAAGATAAAGACATTGACATGTACATCATTGCAGCAGATAATCATCCTACTCAAAGGATGATAATTTCATCAAAATTATCAGTCTACCATCAAACAATTGTCTGTTCTATGCACAGAAAAATGAATTTATAAAGCTGAGCATGGGAATGCCCGCCTCAACTAGATCATGAAAGCAGTATGAAAAATAATGTATTGTATTGTATCTTATTACAGGTCTCCTCCCAGCATTGGATGAACTTCAGATCCCCCTGATAAATCATTTCACCCGATAAACAGCCTCATACTTTAGGGGGAAATTGTTATAGACATTTTTGTGCCTTACAGCATTGAGCATGAAATTTCCATAATCTAAGGGATCCAAAGTCCCTAAACATGTTGTTCCTACCCCTAGAGGAACAAGGCTAACAAACCACAGCAATTCACAGAAGTTCTCCACCAGAAAATGCTCAAAAACAAGTCAATTCAGGATCATTTCAGTGGCTACACTAGCTGTTTGCACTGAATGTCAAAGCCAACGCTGGCTACCTGCGTTGAATTTCAACTGGAACAAAGGCTACCTGCGCTGAACGAGAGTGGACAAGTGGCAGGCTCATTTCTCAAGGTGTCAAAACCCAGGAAGCTTCCAAAATGACACTTGCCTCAGGGAATTCGACTGGTGATGAGTAAGAGGTTCCAAATCTCCAAGTGGAAGCAAGAACCTCCAAGTGGACTCAAGAACTGATAGAGGGAGAGGACACTAGTCAGATCTCAAGCTGACTCATCCTCTCTCCAAACATCTATATATGGATCTCTCCTCCATGAGATCTAGAGGCTGGAATTTTGTTATTGCAAAGAATTGTTGTTGGTTTGAGACTGGAATCATTGGGTGCTTAATGCTTTGAAGGGGGAAAAGAGAGGAATTCCATTTGCTGGGAAGGAGATGCTGGATTGGAGCCCTCTGGGTTGTATCTCTTCCTGAACCTTGTTATTCATCAATAAAGCTATCTTGGTTTCTCCTATATTCTGATGTATTCTTGATGTATGAATGTATTAGTGTATTTGGTTTATTTCTAATCCTAAACTAGTTATGAATGTGAATATCTGTCTTTGTGTAGTGTTCTTCTCTTGTCGCAAGTAGCTGTTCTCTTGTGATATTGCAGGAAGTTGAAGCTGGATAAGCAAGAAGGCAAGTAGCTGTGAACACCCAAAGAGAAGAGAGACCGGATCGAGGGACAAACGGAAGACACCGGTAAGTCTATTGATCTCTCTTCTTTCACATTTCATAAAGGAAGAAACCAGCATAGCTGTACTTGTTTGTTGCTAAGGCACTGTCACACCTTAGGTGGATAGGATCGTCCTGCATAGGCATTTTTCCCCACAACAAGAATTCCCCTGTAATATTTTCTAGGGTGGTAGTCGCATATTTTAAAAGTTTATTCATAAGTTTTTGGAGGTTTACTTTGATTATTAGACAGTGTTTCAGCTAGTGAAAAGGCACATTTCAAGTGTTCACCTAATGCTATATACTTGTAGGAAGTAGCAGATATCCCTTAATTTGAAGAAGTTCATATTTTGTTAGAGAAAGATTTCGGCGAAAATCACATGGAAAATCATTTGTCGACGCGTTTCGAACCAACTAGTGTGGTTCATCGTCAGGACAAGTTGGCGTATCATATGGGATACTCTTGGACCACGCTATTTGTAAGCAGGGGTTGATGGTGGACCCTACCAAAATTGTAGTGATTATCAATTTAGAGCCTTTGAGGAATGTAAATTAGTTGCGTGCAACATTGGGCCTGTTGACCTAGGTTGTTATTGATGTCAATATGGCAATATTCTAGATATTAGATGATCCATGAAGGGTAAGTAGAGCAAATACATGAAGAGACAGGAGCAAGGTCATCATGATAGCCAAGCCATAAGCAAGAGTCTATTAAAAGAGGAGTTAACAAAGGAGGTATATCAAAGGAGGTCATTCAAAGACATTGCAAAGCCAAAGGAAGACATTCGAGTAAGAGGAGCCACATCGGAGGAGCATCGCATGTAATACATGCCCAAGAAGAACTGAGAGGAGTTAGCATATTAGAGGAGCAAAGAAGAGATATTAGAGGAGTAAAATAGAGCTATCGGAGAGCTATTGGAGGAGCAAATCAGAGCTATCAGAGAGCTATCATAGGAGGAAAATAGAGCTATCAGAGCTGTCGAAGCTACCAAATCCATATCGGGAGTAATATATGCCAAAGAGCCAAAGAAGAGCAAAATACATCTATATGTGGAAGACAAAAAGGCTAAAGGCAGAGGCAGAGCAACACATAATATACATATGCAATATACACTATCGAAGGTGGAAAATAGTGTATATATCATAATACACTATCAGATGCATCAAGTATATATATATATATATATATATATATATATATATATATATATATATATATATATATATATATATATATATATATATATATATATATATATATATATATATATCAGAGTATAGAGGTGGAGTATATATATATCGACGATGATATAATCGGCAAGTTCTACTATGAACCACTACCCGAAACACCCGACAGTGATATATATGTGTGGACCTAATGAGACATATCTGTCCAGGTGTATAAACAGTGGAAGTCTGGGTAAGTGCTTCAAAGTGGTTTCTAAGTGTATTTCATATGTATCGTTATATTTGGGCTCTAAGCCTTTCCACATTAGAACTTGCGAATTGTAACACACACACACACACACACACACACACACATATATATATAGATATATATATATATATATATATATAGATATCTATATATCGATATATATCTCTCTCTCTATATATATATATAATAGTGATACGTTGTGGATCCGCTGCAACATTATCAAATGCTTTATTGTATATCCCATCTGCCTATTAGACCTTGCAAAGTGCTGATTGTGATATATGTTGCAGATCTGATGGTATGATTGAAACAAAGCTTAATACTATATCGCGTCCATCAGGGCCATCGGCCATCGACGATGTTATGGGCTCAACTTATACAGGAATTCTGGAAGCTGCGACTATCGATTGTGATTACACAATGGACCCGATGAAGTTATAGATGTGGGTGTAATGAATTTGAAGTCTAGCCTTATGCATTCAATCGATTTTTTCCATATATTCCTGTGTATTTCAAATAATTCTATTGCGCGGGGTTTGAGAGAAAAAATGCATAAATAACAGTTCTGATAGTTCAGTAGACCTAAACGATGGCGATTGTGATTGTGATGGTGACATGGCAGGTGGAGCCTCCTGATTGGTACAGTCTCTCCATTAACATTAAAGCCCTGTGTATGAACGTTATAAAAGAAAAAAAGGGACCTCTCTCTGATATAGTTTAGTAAAGACCATTTCCTTTGTAATTTGGCCTTCTCTTCTGTATTAACATGTTCGTGAAGCATTGGCTAATCCAAATAGGTAGAGGAAACTACAGCGACCGACTAGGGAAGCTGAAGGATCAAGCAAGGTAGAGGAAACTATAGCAACTAAGGAGGAAGTCGAAGAGCCAGTGGAAAGAGGAAACTGATGGTCAGAGGCATCAGGAAGATACAAAATAGAGAGAAAGGAAAGTTGAATGTTGTTGTTAAAAAAGTTGGAGGAAACAGAGGCAACTGTAGGGTCCAGCAGAACAGAAAAGGGCCAAAGGACCAACAAGACAGGAGGCATTCGAAGGGTGAGCTTCTCTGCTAATCATGTTATCCTGTGAAAGAATTAATCAAGTACACAATGCAATCTTTAGAATGATTTTGGGATGTAATAAATAAAGTTTTATCTGAGATTGTTTGAAGGGAGAAGTAGTCAGCAGAGAAGCAGTCATGCTGAAGCATTTACTGTGACAGTAAGAACAGATTCTTGAACAGAAAGTTGGTTCTTATGCAGATCTTAGTGTAGCTAATAGTAGACTCACTAAAGCTATGTGGAGACATTATCAGAGGTCATGAAGGCTATTGGAGACTCTGTGTGGATAGTATGAAGAGTTGTAAAGACTCCTTCATAAGAAGAAAGGTTTTCATTGATGTTGTAGCATGGAGACTATAGTGAAGTTGTAAACAGACAGAACTCAGTAAAGAAGAGTTCTGAGAGAAAAACATTACTATCAAACATGCCTTAACAAGATTGGGTCAGAACCCTTGGGGTTGGTGCCTCGAAAGTAAGAAGGATTGTAGTCCTTAGGGTTGATGCCTCAGAAGTAAGAAGGATTGGAGTCCTTGGGATTGGTGCCTCAAAAGTAGGAAGGATTGGTGTCCTTGGGACTAGTGTCTTAGGAAATGGAAGGATTGAAGTCCTTAGGATTTGGTGCTCCTTAGTCCAAGATTGTTGCCTTGGCGAAACAGAGTTGGAGCTCTAGAGGTTGGAGCCTCACAAAAGTCCAAGTTGGTGCTTGGTAGCTGATTGCAACCATTGATATATTGTATCTATTTTATTGCAAAGATTATATTAATAAAAGCATTGATACTTGTTGTTCATCTTGTGTTATGAATATAAATGTTTTAACTCGTAAAATAATAGTTGAAAAAGAAATACTCATTCACCCCCCTCTCAGTATTTCCAACAATTGGCATCAGAGCGAGTACCTTCATTCAAAGCCTAAAATCTTGAAGGTTGATCCTTACAACACAAATGGTGAAGTCAAGGAAGAAAGTATCCAATCCTCCTAAGGATGTGTCTCCCTCTACTACTAAAATAGAAGACAATCAATTTGAGGAGACTCCATGGTTCAATGGGACTTTAATATATGGGAAGCAAGAATGAGGAATTTCTTACAGACTCAAGGCATTGAAATCTAGAAATCAGTGATTGGTGATAGTAGGATAGATGGAGAATCCAAGGAGTACAATGCAAAAGCAATGAAGGCAATCTTGAATGGGCTACCTGATTCTATAAAGAACAATCTAGGAAAATATTCATCAGTAAAGGGTATATGGGACAAACTTCATGACCTTCACTCAAAAGGAGCATTGACCATAAGAAGATGATGGAAATCAAAAACGAAATCCAGAACCCATCATAGAAGCTGAAAATGAGAATGATGACATCAAGGCTAAAGCAAACCTAGAAGATGAAGAGAATGAAAAAGATTTTGTAGAAGATCTCCTCACTCAACTTATGGTTGCCATGGAAGAGATTAACAATTTGAAAAAGGAAAATGAGGAACTTAAGAAGATAGCACTATCTAGTGACCAAGATCAAACAAGGGAGAAAGTTGACTTTGTCAAGCGTCAAGTACAAGAAAGGGATGAAGAGCTTGCCAAGCTTAAGAAGGAATTTCATCAAAGAAAAAGAAAGCATCATGAAGAAGTCATATTCATTACAAATCAATTGGATAAAGCAAACAAACGGGAAGATACCTTGTCAAGTCAACTTGAACAAAGGCACAAGAGCTTGAACAAACATGAAGAAGAGATTGGTCAGTACAAGGTAGAGGTCTCCTCTCTCATATCTCAACTACAAGAAGCAAGGAAACAAGCACAAGGAGCTGAGAAGACAATGGAAGCATTGGAAGTCGTAGAAGGATAGGTTGATGAAGTAGGAAAGGAAAGAAACACCATGATATGTCAACTAAAGAAAAGAATGAAGAAATCTTCAAAATGAAGTCAGATATCATCTCGCTTAAAATAGAAGAAGATGAGTTAGCATATCGGAGAAGGAAACTAGAGCTATCAGAGGAGCAAAACAGAGCTATCGGAGAGCTATCAGAAGGGAAAAATAGAGCTATCAGAGCTATTGGAGCTGCCGTAGCCATATCAGGAGTAATATATGCCCAAGGAACAGAAGAAGAGTGGAATACATATATATGTGGAAGACACAAAGGCTAAAGGTAGAGGTGGAGCATCATATAATATACGTATGCAATATACACTATCGGAGGTGGAAAATGGTGTATATATAACAATACACTATCAAAGGCAGCAAATATATATATATATATATATATATTGGAGTATAGAGGCGAAGTATACATATATCTGCAATATTATAATTGGCGGGTTCTACTATGAGCCACTACCAAAAACCCCCCACAACGATATATATGTGCGGACCCGGCGAGACATATATGTTCGGGTGTATAAACAGTGGAAGTCCAGCTAAGTGCTTCAAAGTGGGTTCTAAGTGTATTTCACATGTATCGTTATATTTGGGCTCTAAGCCTTGCCGCATTAAAAATTGTGAATTGCAACATATATATACATATTATATATAATAGTGATATGTTGTAGACCTGCTGCAACATTATGAAATGCTTTATTGTATATTGCATTCGCCTATCGGACCTCGCAAAGCGCCGATTGCGATAAAGCATGTGGACCCCCTTAAACACTACAATACAACTTAATGCTATGTCACATCTGACATATCGCAAGTGCTTAAGGCCTTGCCGCTTTGAAAGCACTGATTGCAATATATGATGTGGACCTGATGAAACATAGCTTAATACTATCTCACATCTAGCAGGGCCATCAGCCATTGGCGATGTTATGGGCTCAACTTATATAGGACCTTCGGAAACTGTGACTGCTAATTTCGATTACATAGTGGACCCGATGAAGTTATAGATGTGGGTGTAATGAATTTGAAGTCCAGAATTAAGCATTCGGTCAGGTTTTTCCATATATTCCCGTGTATTTCAAATAATTGTATTGCATAGAGTTTGAAGGCCAAAATGCATAAATAAAGGTTCCGATAGTTCAACAGGCCTAAATAATGGTGATTGCGATTGCGATGGTGATGTGGCAGGTGGGGCCTTCTGATTGGTACAGTCTCTCCGTTAACAGTAAAGCCTTGTGTATGAACCTTATTAAAGAAAAAAAGGGACCTCTCTCTGATATGGTTTAATAAACATCATTTCTCTTTTAATTCGGCCTTCTCTTCTATATTAATGTGTCTGTGAAGCATTGGCTAATCTGAATAGGTAGAGGAAACTATAGAGACCAAGGAGGGAAGCCAAAGGATCAAGCGAGGTAGAGGAAACTACAGCGACTGAGGAGGAAGCTAAAGATCCAGCGAAAAGAGGAAACCCACGGTCAGAGGTATCAGGAAGATACAAAAATAGAGAACAAGGAAAGTTGAATGTTGTTGTTGAAAAAGCTGGAGGAAACAGAGGTAGCTGTAGGGTCCGGCATAATAGAAAAGGGTCGAAGGACCAATATGACAGGAGGCATTCGAAGGGTGAGTTTCTTTGCTAATCATGTTGCCTTATGAAAGAATTAATCGGGTACACAATGGAGTATGTAGAACAATTCTCAGATGTACTAAATAAAGTTTTATCTAACATTGTTTGAAGGGAGAAATAGTCAACAGAGAAGCAGTCATGCTGAAGCATTTAATGTGATAGTAAGAATAGATGCTTGAACATAAAGATGGTTCTTATGCAGAGCTTAGTGGAGCTAATAGTAGACTCACAAAGGTTGTGTGGAGACATTATCAGAGGTCATGAAGGCTATTGGAGACTCTGTGTGGACAATATGAAGAGTTGTAAAGACTCCTTCATAAGAAGACTAGTTGTCATTGATGTTGTAGCATGGAGACTACAGTGAAGTTGTAAATAGACAAAACTCAGTAAATAAAAGTTCTAAGAGCAGAACATTACTATCAAACATGCCTTGACAAGATTGTGTCGTAATCGTTGGGGTTGGTGCCTCAGAAGTAAGAAGGATTGGAGTCCTTGGGATTGATGCCTCAGAAGTAAGAAGGATTGGAGTCCTTGGGATTAGTGCCTTAGAAGTAGGAAGGATTTGTGTTCTTGGGACTGGTGTGTCAAGAACTGGAAGGATTGAAGTACTTGAGAGTTGGTGCTCCTAAGTCCAAGATGGTTGCCTTGGTGAAACAGAGTTGGAGCTCTAGAGGTTGGAGCCTCACAAAATTCCAAGTTGGTGGTTGGCAATTGATTGCAACCATTTATATATTGTATCTATTTTATTGAAAAAATTATATTAATAAAAGCATTGATACTTGTTGTTCATCTTGTGTTCTGAATATAAATGTTTTAATTGGTAAAATAATAGTTGAAAAAGAAATACTGATTCACCCCCCCTAGTATTTCCAACAGGGCCATACAAGATATTACAGGAAGTTCATCAAAGAATATGCACAGATCAATGTGCTCATGGAAAAATTATGGAAGAAGGATGCAACGTTCTGCCGGGATGATGCTTGCTGGAAAATATTAGATGTATTGAGGGAAAATATGGTTACAACACCTACTCTGGTGTTCCTTGATTGGAAGAAAGAATTCCACATACATGTAGATGTATCTTGCATAACATTAGGAGTAGTATTAACCCAACTAGGCATAGGTGATATCGACCATCCGATTGCATTTACGAGTAGAAAGTTGTCTAAGGCAGAGAAGAATTATTCAACCACAGAGCATGAAGAATTAGTGGTGGTGTATGTGCTCTAGAAGTTCAGGCATTATTTTTTGGGCACGCACTTCAAAATGTACATAGACCATTCATCTTTGAAATACGTGGTCAAGAAGCCTATGTTGGGGGGGGGGGGGGGGTATTTGTATATGGTTACTGCTCTTTCAAGAATATGACTTTGAGGTAGTTGTGAAGCCAAGGCGATTAAATGCTGGACCGAATCACCTTTCATGGATTGAGAATGGAGAAGAACCTACAAGTCTTCATGAAGGATTGTGTGATGCATAGCTCTTTGTTGTGCACGTCACAGATGAACATTTTGCAAACATAATAAAATTATTGTCTACAAGTACAACTATTGAAGGGTATATGACACAACAGAAAAAAGAATTGGTGGTCAAGGTTGCATATTTTTCTATCATTGCAGGACACCTATATAAAATGGGCTTGGATGAAGTTCTGCATAGGTATGTCCCAGATTATGAATGATAAAGTATCCTTGCTAAAGCACATGGAGGAGTTACTGAAGGACATCATGTGGGAAGAGCAACTCCACAGAGGCTCCTACAAGATGGGCTATGGTGGCCAACTGTGCACAAGGATTCCAAGCAATATTGTAGAGCATGCAATGTCTTTCAGAGGACCAAGAAACCATCATGAAGGGATGAATTTCCTTTGAACCCGCAAGTTTCATTACAGGCATTCGATAAATGGGCCATAGATTTTGTAGGACCTATTCACTCACTAGTAAAGTAGACAAGAGAAAGATACATGATCATTGCAACAAAATACTTGACCAGGTGGGATGACGCACAACCAATGAAGGATAATAGAATGACTATAGTTACGAAGTTCATATTTGAATACATTTTCTCTCGGTTTGGTTTTCCTAATATTTTGATGAGCAACAAGGGTTTTCACTTCCTAAATGAAACTGTTGTTGCTATGCTTGAAGAATTCCAGATGTATCATTATAAAAGCATGTCGTATTACCCGCAAGAAAATGATACAGTGGAAGCCTTTAATAAAATTCTAGAAAGTTCTCTAATGAAGATTTGTAATGCAAACAAAAATGATTGGGATGTGCGCATAGTAGTTGTTCTTTGGGCATATAGAACTACCTGTAAGAAATTGACTGGACATACACCGTCTAGGCTGGTTTATGGACAAGAGGAAGCGATGCCAATGGAGTACATCGTGCCCAATTTGAGGATTGTTGCAGTCACATAGATGGCAGATTGGGATACCATGGAAGAACACCTCAAGCAGATACTTGAGTTAGAAGAAGATTGCTTCTTGGCAGGTTTTCATCAGTAGGTGCAGAAGGTTAGCGAAAATGTGTGGCATGATCACCACATTAAGCAACACACATTTAAAAGTGGAGATTTAGTCTTTCTATATGACAGTAAGTTTATGAAGTATCCAAGAAAGTTTCAGATGTATTGGTTGGGACTATATATCATCAAGGAGATTACAGATGAAGGTGCAATTGAGCTCGAGAAGCTGAATGGAGAACTATTTCCAAGAAAAATCAATGGGAGATGGTTTCAGTTATATATGGTCTCTCCCACCCCTATGTAATGTGTTAGCTTCCTATACCAATAGGTTTCATATTTCATGATTGACAGTGGAAGTGCCAAAAATGTTCATCTTTTCCATGCTGCAAAAGTTCCATTTTTGAAAGATTTCACAGTTAAGGGAAGGCCAAACAACTTAATCTTGGCTTCCCTAGGTTTAAATTTCTTGTTTTAGAGATAGAGAATAAAGTGTCTGTCCAAATAGCTTAAGCTGGGCAGATGAGTAGCTAGGTAGAGAAATGAAGGAGCCCAACTGCTTAATCTGGGCCCTCGGGAGAGATAAGGGTACATTTAGATAGGAGGGCAGTCAAAAGAAAAGAGGATAATCAGGGTCTGCAAGTCTAAGTGCACCCATGCAAAAAGAAGAAAAAATGTTAGGTGTAGGAGGCTGGGTAGGTAGCCTGAGGTTGCAGAGGCAAGGTGTTCATCACCTCATACATTATCAATCAGAGCTCATCTCATCAATGACAGAAATGTCAAAGCAGTGGTTTAATGGCAGAACTATGCAAGCATGTCTAACTCCCTTACACCTCCCCCTCAAAATCTCTCACTAACATCCCCTTGAGGACCCTGGGATCTGCCCAACAAGTCCTGTTTTCACTTCATTTTTTGTAAAAATACTAAGTCAAGCTTTGACTTTCTTCAATGAAAAGAAGCCACATTTCTTGTGTAAAAATCACTCCTCCACATCCCTTCCCATTCTTATGTCTGAGTTTCATTTCATAAACTTAGCCTTTTTACTAGACTTTCACCTCACAAACCCATATTAACTTCTAATTCTATTTATATAGCTCCCTAACGACTTTCCCATCCGTAATTGCTACAAAAAAAAACTATATAAAATCCTAAAAATATTACATATCCCACCCTATAGCACTATAGCTATGTACATACAATTCTGGGAAATAATAGTCCACCTGGGACCATTATCAACCCATCCACATCCTAACTCTAGAGCTAACCTAACCTCTGGTTAAGTTAATAACCATTACCTACTCCTCTATCCATCAAAACCTCATATTTCTACCCCTCCGCAGTCATTTTCCCAAGGTTAATGTTTAAATGTTTTATTAAACATTAAATTATCATTTCCCCCCGCTTAAACCTAACCCGCAAAACCCACATTTCCAAAGTTTATGACCCTTCGTGGCGCATTTTTGTTTAAATAATACGGGCGGATCCCATCCCTAACCCCTGTCACCTTACCTGTGCTGCCGACCATCAGATTGTGCGCGCCCCAGATCAATGGTGGGCGGTCATTTTGAGCCCCCGATCCGCCGGAGGTTAACGTCTGGGGGATGGGCAGTTTCCCTGCCATATCCCCGCCACGTGTCGGCCTCCCGGTGTGTTCGGAGGCCCCTCCCCCAATACCACCTACATGGAAAAGTGGTGCGGGAGAAAATCGGATACTGCTCCCCGCCTGTGATGTCACTGCCACGTCCTCGTGACGTCACCCCCGCATCCCCGCCGCTGCTCCATGTCATTGCCACGTCACATTGCCGTACTGCCATGTCATCCACCACCTGTCCTCCGCTGACGTCACTGCCACGTCACCTTGCCACGTTACTACCATACCAAGACCCACCGCTGATGTCATGCTGACGTCATCACCAAAAAGGGCGCGAAGCGCGAAAATTGCAACAAAGGATGCCTGGAATGAAAAACTGAGGCAGTTTTCGATGCGCAATTAGCGATGGAAGGCTGCCTATTGCTCGGCTACCTGCAAAACCCAAAGATTCACAGTTTGACAGGATTTCTTCATTTATATTCATATTCAAATCGGCCAGTGTCGATATCATTCCAGGGGCCACGAAAAGCATTTGCAGCAGCCATTTTTGCCTTGAAAGGGCAGAAAGGGGCCAATTTGACAGTTTCAAACACAGCAAGGGAGAGAATGTGGCCCGAATCAACTATGAAAGGGTATCAGAGGAAAGATGAAGCCCAGATTAAATCAAAGAGTATCAGGGAAGTGGCAAAGAGTATCAGATCGACAATACCAAAGCAGGTGAACATTAAAGGCCCCCAAGCAAAGTCAAAGAAAGAGGTGAAGCCATTTAAGGCTCTCAAATCACAGTTAATGCACATCAAAACCACTCAAGAGCAGGGGATCAAAGCCCAAAGCACAGTTATGGCTAAATGAACAGCACAAAGCGATAAGGACACCAAATTAACTCATTTTGGTACAACTGCCTCCAACGCAGCTCAAATATATTTTCTTGCATTAATCTCAGGACAAGATTAGGTTAAAAAACTCATTTCCCTCAGACCTGTTTAAAGGTCTGCTGTAATAGATATTTTTAGATATTTTCCCTATATAAACCACCCTAATTCATTGTTTAAAGGGTTGGTTGGTTGATTCGCTCCACTAGAGACTTGCTCTGTATACTTGACGTTTTCCTTAATCAAAGACTGCTGAAAAGCTTGGAGGCTGGACTGTTTGCTGTTTGTTTAATGGTTGAAGAGTGAATATGAAATTCTTGTGTTGTAACATGACTCAATAAGTGTTTCCTACCTCTGTTTTCCATTGATATATGCTCATATCATACATATGTCACCATCTAAAATAGCAGGAAAAATGAATATCTTAGACTTTGTTTAATTGCACTCTATGCTCAATTTCTGTTGTTTCTTTATGTTTTCATCTGAATTGGTAATGAATATGAATTCCCTTTGGCTCATATTCCCCCCTAATTCATCCATGTTTGACAGTTATCTAGGGATTCTTCACTACTCCTAGATAGAGCTCATTCACCTTCCCTCTGTTAAGCTAAATGAGAGATTCTTAATTGCCTCTCATTCCTTAGCCTTCAATCCATCTCCATTTAGCTTGAATGTTGTTTCATGTGCAGCTATCCTGCTCTATATTCCTCTTGTGACCAAGAAAACGTACCAGCAGTCCTACGCCTTGACTCCATGCCCAATGGTTTGAAACTTTCATACTACACCTACCTCTCTACTTGGAAGCATCATCCTTCCCACCAAACTCAAACAAAACCCATGTGCATCATATCTAGCCTAAAATCATCCCTTAAACAAAGCTAAATCATAAAGAGAGAGCCCTCTCTGACTGCAGGTAGGCTAGGACCTACAGTCTAAAGATTGGTTTGTGGTTACCTCGGACATATTCCCTTAGGAGTCAAAGGGAACAACCTGAGTGATAACATAATGGTGACTCCACTGGGGAGAATCATTTGTTTATTGCTGTAAATCCCCATTTTTTATCAGTTTGCCTTTCGAATAAGTCTTAAACTTGTTTTGAAAAATACCAAAAAATCATAAAATCTCAAAATATTTTGTTTCCTGAAGAAAATTCCCCTTTTTCAGTTTATTTCATATTTAGCTCTGGTCTGTGTTGGTGGACAGAGATCAGACCCTTCAAAGTTAGTTTATCCACCTGGCGACTCCACATCATCCTCATAATAAAGACTCCACTGGAGAAATGAACCCAAAAGAAATATATGAGCAGATCAGGCTGTTGACCCGGATTATTATCCAAGAGGTCATGTTCTTTCTCTTCCATAAAATTTTGCTGTGTATATTGTATTTTAAGTACGAGTTTAAATTTAATTTTTATGATTTTCCTTTTGAAAATGTTGAGGAAAGCCCCCCTTGCACATTAGAACAGCAGCCTTTAAATGCTGCTGAAGATCATCATACAACCAAGGAGGAAACAAGTATCAAAGCAAATCATCCTATCCCTATTCATATCGAGCCGAGTCATTCAATCCCTGTACATACTCCCATGCCTCATAAAGTTCCTGATAGAAATAAACCTCTCATTTTGCCTCCCATTCTCAATCCTTTGCCTAAAAATCATCCTGACTATCTCCCAAGATTTGATGGAAAGAATGGAGTTACTGCTCAAAAGCATTTCCAAGTTTTTGAATATTATCTTAACTTATTTGAAGTGGATGTTGAGAATGTTAGTATTAGGCTTTTCGCTCTTTCTTTGCAAGGCAAAGTCAGGAGTTGGTTCAAAACTCTTCCTCACGCAAGCATCTCAAATCTTGAGCAATTTCTCAAACTCTTCCTTGATAGATGGATAATCAAAGTCAATCTCCTCATGATCATAGAAGAATATAATCAGTTAAAACTACATCCAGATGAGACAGTGCAACAATTTACAGACAGATTCAATCAAATCTATCATTCAATACCATTGAATATAAAACCTCCCCCTGATTTGGCTCTACTGCATTATCCAAGAGCATTTGATCCAGAGATAGAATTTCATCTAAGAGAGAGAAACCCCTCCACTATGCAACAGATGCAGAACATGGCAGTAGATGTAGAGGTTAATCTGAAAGTTAGGGAGAGGAAGCTGAAAGCAGAAAAAGAGGAAGAACTTGATATCTTGATAAAGAAAGCAGAGGAATTAAAGCAGAAGATCACAATGAAAGTTGAATGTTTAGATCACCATGACACTTTTGCTCCACAAGAAGAAAGGGTTGACATTTCTGAACAGATTTTTACCAATTCAACCAACCATAGATCAGAAAACAGATTCACAGAACAATGTGTGGAGGAGCAATCCCCTAATTTACTATGCGCATTCGATAATATGGCTTCTTTTAATAATGTGCCCAAATATGATCAATATGATGATGACTATGTTTTTCAGATCCAAAATAACCTTGCAGACGAATCAGAAGATAATTTGGGCAAAGACAAAGAGATTCAGGTTCAACAGCTTCAAGGTACTAATCAGCTCGTTCACTTCAGCAATAAGAATGAGGAGGAAAGTGCAAATTTTTTTGAAATAAGTGAAGGAACTTTACCATTTTGTTTTGAGTCTTTTCAGTTTATCAAAGATAACTATCATGCTACAAAAAATCAAATATCAACAAGCCCTGGTATTGACCATCTAGAAAGCAATCAAATCCTTGTTCAAAATTTGTCATATCTAGATTTGCAGTCCTAGAATCCCATTGAACATCAGATAGTAGAAAAAGGCGTGGAAGCAGCAACATACGATCAAAAAATCCAAGTTGGTTCCTTGCCCTTTTGTTTTGAATCATCTGAATTATTCAAAGAAAAGGAAGAATAGCTGGTAGGAATCTATCAAGTTCCATTTGAACCTGTATGCAATAAATTACAGCAGACCTTCCAAACTATCTATGATCCAACAACTGACGGGTGGAATGAGGAAAAAAATAAGAATTCTTCTCCATTAACAGACCATGAAGGTCCAAATCAAGATGATAATGGTTGCAGTAGACAGGCCCTACAATGAGTTAAAATATCATCACAAACAGCAGTTGAAAGCATGAAGGGTGGTGAAGACAAGGATGATATTTCAGGTTCATGGCATGAAAGCTATCCAGAACATCTGCACAGTTGTTTGATTCAGCTCAGGAGTAGTGTATATATTTTGCAAGATCCTTTTGTATAGTTTCTAGATTCAGCAAAGGAGATCAGGAGTTTCCTTATCTTCTCAAAGTTTAACAAAGCCAGATTTGATTGTAAGATCTCAGTTTTAAACACCATCAAATACAGGCAGCACAGAGCACTGATGTTTATAATGCTTAAGTGGCTGCATTGGCTATTTCATTTCACCTAACCAGCAAAGAAAGTGCTGATTAGAGTAGGTAGGTAGGATTTCAGTTTTCTGTCTAGATAGTAGCTTCCTGTAGTTGAAGCCCAAAGTGAAGGCCCTAAGCTGTTCAATTCTGTTGTCATATATATAAATAAAACAGCCAGCAAAGGAAGGTTCTCAGAGTACAGCAACAATTGAAGATCAAGGCAATCTAACTTGCTGTTCTTGACTCTTCACAAGGAAAAGCCATCCCCAAGTGGAGTCACTGTTAGCTTCCTATACCAATAGGTTTCATATTTCATGATTGACAGTGGAAGGGAAAAAAATGTTCATCTTTTTCATGCTGCAAAAGTTCCATTTTTGAAAGATTTCACAGTTAAGGGAAGGCCAAACAGCTTAATCTTGGCTTCCCTAGGTTTAAATTTCTTGTTGTAGAGATAGAGAATAAAGTGTTTGTCTAAATAGCTTAAGTTGGGCAGATGAGTAGCTAGGTAGAGAAATGAAGGAGCCCAACTACTTAATCTGGGCCCTCGGGAGAGATAAGGGTACATTTAGATAGGAGGGCAGTCAAAAGAAAAGAGGATAATCAGGGTATGCAAGTCTAAGTGCACCCATGCAAAAAGAATAAAAAATGTTAGGTGTAGGAGGCTGGGTAGCTAGCCTGAGGTTGCAGAGGCAAGGTGTTCATCACCTCATATATTATCAATCAAAGCTCATCTCATCAATAACAGAAATGTCAAAGCAGTTGTTTTAATGGCAGAACTTTGCAGGCATGCCTAACTCCCTTACACCTCTCCCTCAAAGTTTCTTACTAACATCCCCTTGAGGACCCTGGGATCTGCCCAACAAGTCATGTTTTCACTTCATTTTTGTAAAAATACTAAGTCAAGCTTTGACTTTCTTCAATGAAAAGAAGCCACATTTCTTGTGTAAAAACCACTCCTCCACATCCCTTCCCATTCTTATGTCTAAGTTTCATTTCATAAACTTAGCCTTTTTACTAGACTTTCACCTCACAAACCCATATTAACTTCTAATTCTATTTATATAGCTCCCTAGCTACTTTCCCATCCCTAATTGCTACAAAAACTATATAAAATCCCAAAAATATTACATATCCCACCCTATAGCACTATAGCTATGTACATATAGTTCTGGGAAATAATAGTCCACCTGAGACCATTATCAACCCATCCGCGTCCTAAATCTGGAGTTAACCTAACCTCTGGTTAAGTTAATAACCATTACCTACTCCTTTATCCATCAAAACCTCATATTTCTACCCCTCCGCAGTCATTTTCCCAAGGTTAATGTTTAAATGTTTTATTAAACATTAAATTATCATTTCCCCCCGCTTAAACCTAACTCGCAAAACCCACATTTCCAAAGTTTATGACCCCCCGTGGTGCATTTTTGTTTAAATAATACGGCGGGTCCCATCCCTAACCCCCATCACCTTACCTTTGCCGCCGACCGTCAGATTGTGCGCACCCCAGATCAATGGTGGGCAGTCATTTTGAGCCCCCGATCTGCCGGAGGTTAACGTCCGGGGGATGGACGGTTTCCCTGCTGTACCCCCGCCACGTGTCGGCCTCCCGGCGTGTTCGGAGGCCCCTCCCCCAATACCACCTACGCGGAAAAGCGGTGCGGGAGAAAACCGGATACCGCTCCCCGCCTGTGATGTCACTGCCACGTCCTCGTGACGTCACCCCCGCATCCCCGTAGCTGCTCCACGTCATTGCCATGTCACCATGCCGTACTGCCATGTCATCTGCCACCTTTCCTCTGCTGACGTCACTGCCACGTCACCCTGCCACATCACCTTGCCATGTTACTGCCATACCGGGACCCACCGCTGACGTCATGCTGACATCATCACCAAAAAGGGCGCGAAGCGCAAAAATTGCAGCAAAGGATGCTTGGAATGAAAAACTGAGGCAGTTTTCAATGCCTGATTAGCGATGGAAGGCTGCCTATTGCTCGGATACATGCAAAACCCAAAGATTCACAGTTTCACAGGATTTCTTCATTTATATTCATATTCAAATTGGCCAGCACCGATATCATTCCAGGGGCCACGAAAAGCATTTGCAGCAGCCATTTTTGCCTTGAAAGGGCAGAAAGGGGCCGATTTGACAGTTTCAAACACAGCAAGGGAGAGAAAGTGGCCCGAATCAACTGTGAAAGAGTATCAGAGGAAAGATGAAGCCCAAATTAAATCAAAGAGTATTAGGGAAGCGGCAAAGAGTATCAGATCGGCAATACCAAAGCAGGTGCACATTAAAGGCCCCCAAGCAAAGTCAAAGAAAGCGGTGAAGCCATTTAAGGCTCTCAAATCACAGTTAATGCACATCAAAACCACTCAAGAGTAGGGCATCAAAGCCCAAAGCACAGTTATGGCTAAATGAACAGCACAAAGCCATAAGGACACCATATTAACTCATTTTGGTACAGCTGCCTCCAGCGCAGCTCAAAGATATTTTCTTGCATTAATCTCAGGACAAGATTAGGTTAAGAAACTCATTTCCCTCAGACATGTTTAAAGGTCTGCTGTAATAGATATTTTTAGATATTTTCCCTATATAAACCACCCTAATTCATTGTTTAAAGGGTTGGTTGGTTGATTTGCTCCACTAGAGACTCGCTCTATATACTTGATGTTTTCCTTAATCAAAGACTGCTGAAAAGCTTGGAGGATGGACTATTTGCTGTCTGTTTAATGGTTGAAGAGTGAATATGAAATTCTTGTGCTGTAACATGACTCAATAAGTGTTTCCTACCTCTGTTTTCCATTGATATATGCTCATATCATACATATGTCACCATCTAAAATAGCAGGAAAAATGAATAGCTTAGACTTTGTTTAATTGCACTCTATGCTCAATTTCTGCTGTTTCTTTATGTTTTCATCTGAATTGGTAATGAATATGAATTCCCTTTGGCTCATATTCCCCCTAATTCATCCATGTTTGATAGTTATCTAGGGATTCTTCACTGCTCCTAGATAGAGCTCATTCACCTTCCCTCTGTTAAGCTGAATGAGAGATTCTTAATTGCCTCTCATTCCTTAGCCTTCAATCCATCTCCATTTAGCTTGAATGTTGTTTCATGTGTAGCTATCCTGCTCTATATTCCTCTTATGACTAAGAAAATGCACCAGCAGTCCTACTCCTTGACTCCATGTCCAATGGTTTGAAACTTTCATACTATACCTACCTCTCTACTTGGAAGCATCATCCTTCCCACCAAACTCAAACAAAACCCATGTGCATCATATCTAGCCTAAAATCATCCCTTAAACAAAGCTAAATCATAAATAGAGAGCCCTCTTTGACTGCAGGTACGCTAGGACCTGCAGTCCAAAGATTGGTTTGTGGTTACCTCGGCCGTATTCCCTTAGGAGTCAAAGGGAACAACCTGAGTGATAACATAATGACTATGTGAATGTAGGATAGTCTTAGTACTTCAGGTAGTTGCAAGGAAGTGTGGGACTATAATCTACATTTATAGAAGGACAGTTTGGTGAAGTGAATGGGTTGCGCGATGAATAGAGGAAAGGCATAGAGGGGAGATGTGACGAAGGAGTTGTGCTAGCATAGTGGGTCCTGCGTAGCCTAGCCAAAAAGTGACTATTGGAAGCACTATAGATGATTGAATGGCTATTTTTCTGTTAAAGGGAGTGGGGGGGAGCATTTAAGGAGCATATCTTTGGAAATATGATGCCAAAAGTGCATTAATGATGGATATCTCAAGGGAACAGATGTATTTGAGTTCAAAATGGGTTACAAATATAGCATCTCGCTCCACATTTGAACACTTTTCTTCCATCGAAATTTCTGAGTGTGTTGGACACCTAATCCTAAAGGGTTAGCGTGGAAGTTGAATGGACAAAGCAGTCCAAGAGACCTTGGGATCTGAATCCCAAGAGTCACCTATTGTACTATAAATGTGTATCTTATCTTAATAAAAATATGCACTCACTGATTTATCTTTCCTATTGTTTTCCTATCCATGTGTGTTTAACATGGTATCAGAGCTATGATGAGTGGCTTGTTTTCCCTGAGCAACTGGTCTGAGTTGCCTTGAATAGTGCTGACTAGAGCTGGCCTAGTCTTCTGTAACGCTCCATTAATTCTGCCATGCCTACGCTGTACCTACACCCTGCTCTTCTGAAGCTGCATACCAAATGATGTCAGATGGTAACGCTGCCTGAAACACTGCTGTGTCCTGAGAGACTGCGCATCTGTTTTCTCTGCACATTCCTGCCTGTGATCTGCCATATCTGTCCATATGCCAACGCATTTGCCATTATTGTTATGCCAACGCATTTGCCATTATTGTAATGAAGACTGCGTTTTTTATTTCTGCCAAATCCCTGTCATCCTCAGTCTTCGAGTGATTCTCGCTCCCTGGCCCGTATGAATGTCCGTTCTGCGTTCTTTTGTTTTGGCGCGTTTGAAAACCGGTGTGGAGACTAGGTCAAGGCGTTACAAACTATTGCGGCCCACGACCTGGAATGCTGTGATCTGAGAATACACAACTGTTCGTATGTTGTGATGCATCGTTGTTTTACATATGAGAGTTAAAAACACCGTGAATGCTGTTGACAAGTTTTTGAAGGCCGTGAATACTGTGTCTTTACTTTCAAACAAGTTGACTATGCCCTTGAAATCTTGTGAGTCATATGTTACAATTACAATTTGTATCTATGGGAAACTGAAATGTAAAATCTTAATTGCGGTTACCCTCTTCCTTCTTAAGAGTCTGCATCATTTCAATGTTCTGTCCAAAGAAAATTTCTGTGCCCAATTCATCTTTACGATTAAATTTGCTATAGAAAAAAAAATCAGCATTCTGCTCTGAGCTATAATGCGATTTGTATCTCTGTGCTGTGGAGAAGGCATATATTTGTATCGCTGCGTTTTTTGTAAAGACTGTGGTGTGAAAACGCTGCGTTTTTTTTGAATTGTGGTTACGCTTCGCGTGCTTGTTGTGGCATGGGTCGTGAAGGCTCTTTAAGAATCTTTGAAATGACACCGGTTTGTATTTGAGTTAATGCGTGTATAGCAGTGGATATACTGGGTCGGTCCCCTCGTTGGAGCTGCGGCCACTGTTGCACACCAAGATTCTTATCATTCATTTCTTGTAATTTCCTTTGTTGAGGAGACCCGTGTTCTGTCGGTGGGTTTGAGCTTTGTTGATATAACAGATGCAGTTGGTTTTGATCCGAATGCTTCCATTGCTCTGAGCATTGAACGATGGCCTGAATAAAGAGCAAGATGAAATCGATGGCATCATTATTGCTTCGGATTTTATGAGCATTGCAGTACCTGGAGCGGATTTAAGACCAGGCGACCAGCGAAGTTTTCTCTGCAACGAAGGTATAGAGATTGCTGCCGCTGCGTTGGAGGTCTCTATGTTTAGTGCGCGTTGAATAGTTTGTGTTGAGGAAGAGAACTGTTGCTCGTTTCTGTTCAAGTCATTTTGAATAATTTGTGTTGACAAAGAGCATCTGTGCGCACGTTTTCCTGGAAAGCTTCAAATTCGAAGTCCGGAGATTGCCAGCCCCTTAGCCATGATGGTATTTGTTGTGAACCATGTGTTTCCCTTGTAAGTGTATCATCTGCAGACTTCAAAAGACTCTCCAAACGTATAGATAATTGCGCTAGCTCCTTTATGCGCTTCTTGGTCGGTGCACGAGTTCCATGCCTGGCCACAGGATTTAAAAGAATCGGAGTACATCCATTGGGAGGCACTGCGGAATTTTGATAATCATCATTCATTGCTTCTTTTCCAGCACCATATCTGGATGAAGTGGAGAGATATTGGCGCACATCAAACTCTCCATTAGAAAAATCATGCAGTTGGCCCTTAACACTTACACTAATTGCAAATATTACAGTGATTACTAAACCCAAATGAAATGTCATTCCTCTCATTTCATGTATCCTTCTGAGTCCGTGGCCCTTTGTACTGCAGCCCTCTTTCTTCCTGGGCGCTCTCTGTACACAATCTTACTCTTCTCCCCGCGCTCTTGGCTGAGGACAATTCTTGCTTCGACTTCGTGAAATGCCTGTGGGGCTTATTCCTCAATTTATAGTATTCAGAAACGTGGAATAAACATTGATCTACATGCCGACAGAAAAAGACCACTAGTATTTGTTTTCGATCTGCATCTGTACAGTTAAAGAGAGGGTCGAACTCTGAAGCTCATGGTATCAGTTAAAGAGAGGGTCGAAAAGATAAAATCCTTGGTCGAAACTCTTGCTAGGATCAGTTCAGGAAGCCGCCCATTTTAATAGGTAGCCGCTTGTAGAGTAGCAGTTAAAGCTCAGAAGACAATTGGATGCCCTCTCCGCTCAGCGCTTGAACGTTTTGAAGGATTGAACACTGCATTATATATTTCGACCAGCATATTGAACGCTGCATATATATATCGACCAGCATATTGAACGCTGCATATATATATATCGACCGGCATTATATTTGGTAGTTCTGTGCTTGAATTGATCGATATTGGTTGAAATTTTTGAGGTTTGGAAGGTTTAGGGAAGCAGATTATTGCACAGGTATAGGAGGTTGTTCGGTTCCAAGGTTTTCAAAGATGGGGCCTTCTGCTGGCCTGCTTTAGTTTTGAGTATTTACTTCTGACGCTCATTTCCTTAAGTCAAGATTGTTCACAGCGTTATTCATGAATGTTTCCAATAGGGACATCATTTATTCTTCTCAATGAACTGGTGAAGCCATGGTTCAGTTGATATCAGTCCTGTATTGCACTTGGTAATTTTAGAAATTTTATTTTTCTGTTAAAGCTCATCTTGGTAAAGACTGAGCAATAAGTGCTGACAAGAATGAGTTTATTCAAGGAGATTATGAGTTGATGCTTTGAGGATGCTGTTTCTTTCATTCTCTAATCATAGTTTGGTTAAACTTTGGCTGCCATGCGAAGAGTTTTGCTGTTGACAGAGAAAACCTATTGATTTTGTAAATTTGGAGGGAAGGAAGAAGCTTTTGTTCTGCTTGGACTAATTTTCAGAGAGAGATTTGCTGAACTTTTGCATCTAGATATATTTTTTCTGTTTAGTAAAGATATCCAGAAATGACTAAAATTGGTGAAATATTGGAGTTCTTAAAAACTCTGATACATTCCTCTGATCATGGTACAGTAAGAATAAGCAAAGCTTCTCTTGTTGACATTAGAACCTGTTTGCATAATGTACAAGAAGATATTGAGTTTTTGCAGCTTGAGACAAAGCTACAGCAGGAAGAATTACAGCAGTGGAGTCATCATTCTGAACCTGTTTCTGTTCAAAAGATTGAAACAGATTCCCATAAACAGCAAAACAATAATGTTATAGTTCATTCAGATTTAGTACCCCATAAAGCAACAGTGGTACATGCAGATGCAGAAACTCAGTCTGCTATTTCCAAGCACATTATCAGACCTTGGGAACAGCTTGTCCACAACAAGCACAGAACTGGTCTTGGATATGACAAGGACTTGTCCTTTCATATTCCAGACTATGCCAAGCCCATTCAGTTTCAGAGTGCTGGATTCTTTCATGACAGTTCATCTACTCTTCATGACAGTTCAGCTTCAGCTGTTCCAGATTCTGCCCCTCTTCCACAGCAACAACAACAACAAAAACAACAGATAGTGAAATGCCAACATTGTGACCGAGTTGGCCATCTGAAAGATCACTGTTTTGATCTTCATCCATGTAAGCACTGTCATAAAACCAGTCATTCTTCACACAGATGCTTCAAAAACAGACGTCTTGCAAGAACAAAGATTCATCTTGGATGGATCGCTTCTTGGCAATGGGCATCAACAGCCAAGAAGATATTCCAAACACATGTCAGAACTTGTTCCAGAATATTAAACAGTCTTGTAGTTGAGTCTTCTCCATCATCTCACCTTGTATCTGACAGGGGGGGAAATGATGGTCATCTACAAGCTTCAAAGTCACATCAAGCGAGCCTGAGCCACAACCTGCCACACCAGTTTCAGAGTTGCAGCCAGAGACAAAGATGCCCGTGAACACAGATTGAGAACACTTCCTCTAGCAGAAGACTCCAGCTTCTTGCCAGTTTTGGAAGAGTTCCAGAGTTGTTGGTCATCCTTAAACCATCACAGATTGAGAACACTTCCTCTAGCAGAAGACATCAGCTTCTTGCCAGTTTTGGAAGAGTTCCAGGAATTGCATGAAGCATTCCAGAGTTGTTGGTTATCCTTAAACCATCACAGGTTGAGACTTCCCTTTTCAGGTTGAAGTTTTACCTTTTATGCGGGGTGAGACCTCCCTTTTATGGTTGAAGGTTTCCCTCTTTAAAACAATAGGATCACTTCCTCTAGCAGAAAACTTCAGTTTCTTGCCAGTTTTGGAAGAGTTCCGGGAACTGCACTAAGCGTTCCAGTGTTGGTGGTCATCCTTAAACCACCGCCCTTTCTTACCAACATTTCATAGAGCACATTCAGCCTAGTGCTGCCATGCATTTTTGCACATTTTGTATTACAGCTCTCTTCTTGGACTCATACATAACCCTTCGGATTAAGGGGGGGAATGTTGGACACCTAATCCTAAAGGGTTAGCGTGGAAGTTGAATGGACAAAGCAGTCCAAGAGACCTTGGGATCTGAATCCCAAGAGTCACCTATTGTACTATAAATGTGTATCTTATCTTAATAAAAATATGCACTCACTGATTTATCTTTCCTATTGTTTTCCTATCCATGTGTGTTTAACAAAGTGGTTGCACCTTAGTTTGCACGAAAAAAGTTGTTGCATGTCTAGAGGGGATTGGAAAGAGATTCAAGAGTAGTTTTCACAGAAAGGATTTGGGTGGGGCATGAATTTAATTGAGTGGAAGAGGGAAATATTATGGGAGAGAATGACTACAATACAACCCATGCCTACCACAACACGTAGGTTGCTAAGGCCTAAACCCTCTTCCTCTGCGGTAAGAGATAATGAGAAAAATAAGCCATAGTAAGCGCCAATGCGACAATTTCCATGCAAAAATCCAACGGAAGTTAGACAAAAGGGTTGGATGGATAGGAGCAAGCAACTGATGAATCCCATGGACTTAGATGAGGAAGAGTTAAATATGGGGGTTGAAGAGATTGATGCTGACGAAAGAGTGTTGATTACTCAGCTACCACCTTATGTACCCCCTAGGAAATAAAAATCCAAAGTGACTAAGGACTCAAATTCAGAGAAATTCCAGGTCTCTACACCATTGCTACTGATGGAGGTACCTTTTGAGGGAAATTTCTTGGCCAAAATACTGTTTTAAAAAGTGGAGGACTAGGACTTGGGTGATCACGTAAAGTTCCCATAGTTTGAATTGAGAAAATATCTGAAGAAGGTCTATTATGAGGAGTCAGATGTTGCATGACTTGAGCCAATGAAGTGGGCAGTCATAATTGAGAGCGCGGGGTTGCTCAACATGTTGTGGGTGTCACATTTTAGCCACAACACCATTAACACTATCTGTGTGCATCAATTATTGACGTTGGTTCATGATGGGTGCCTTTGGTTGGGAGGGCCCATTCCAATTACCGACATGTTGATCCACTAAATAACCTTGTTGCATTATCAAGGTGTGAACCCCATAGATGCTTTTGTGGGGAAATCGCAGAAGAAGGAGTTGGAAAACTAGATCAAGAGCGACTTTGGGTTGGTGAAGAACTCGCGTGGTAATGTTATTAGATCCATATTGGATGGAGATGTGCAATTTATTGCACAAATATTGGTTGGAAAGATAATGAGGAAGTGTCGCACTGATGAAGTGTAGACAGAGTAGTATTTTTGGTTATGCAGTGCAGCAAAGGGGTCCAAAATAATTGGGCCAAGTATCTCTGTCATGAGTTCTTGGAAGATTATCGCGAAGCCCAGGACGACAACAAGGCATTGCACTATGTGTGGCTACTTCTATTGATCACACTAGTGGCATGGAGGACACCTGAGGAGAGCTAATTCCCGCAACATGATCCAGACTTATTCAAGGCTACAAAATTTCCCTTTATTTGGGTGAAGAAGGATCCTGAACACATCATGGAAACAAAGATATTTTGGGTCTTGTTCAAGTCAGAGTTGTGCACGGTGATTAACCAACACCCGCGTTGATCACCAAGTTTACATGCACAATATGCTAATATTGTAGATTTCAAGGCAAATTTTCATAATCTCTCTATTTGCGCAAAGAATGATGCCACTGCAACATGGCATAAGCTACCATACTTAGTCACAGAGGATGAAATTATGGGGGTCATCAACAAATGGCCGAGCGAATGTCTCACCCCATATGATGTAGGCATAGGAACAAGTAAGGCTACAGAAGGCGAAATAGAGAAAACCGCAGCCAAAACAACAATAAAGAAAGCTAAGGAGAAAGAAGCACAAAAGGCTTTTGCAAAAGAAAGGTCATGCAAAAAGAGTAGGCAACATAGCAGGAAAATGTCGCGCAGAAAGTGCAGGTAACGTAGTAGGAAAAGGCCGCTACAAAAGAGAAGGAAGCACTGAAAGAGAAGGTTTCTACAAAAGAGACTAAAGCACTAAAAGAGAAAAATGCAACCATGTCGTAGGTCACTATTGACCTTGACAAACTTGAAATAGAGCACACTGGTATTGAGGTTGAGACCAAGGGAGAAGGGGAAGGGGGCGCACACTTAGAGTCCCCCTTCAGGGTCAAAAAGTGGCAGAAGAGAACTTCCATGAGACCTCGCAAGAAGAAGAAGTCTCACAAGTCTGCAAATACGACACCATTGGTCCTCAAAGAGTGGGACCTTCATGAGATCCGGGATGTTGTCTACAACACCACTAAAACTATCTCGAGACACATTGAGGACTAGTGCCACTGGTATTGAGGTCGAGACCAAGGGAGAATAGGAAGGGGGCACACACTTAGAGTCCCCCTTCAGGTTCAAAAAGTGGTAGAAGAGAAGTTCCACTGGGCCTCACAAGAAGAAGAAGTCTCACAAGTCTACAAATACGACACCATTGGTCCTCAGAGAGTGGGACCTTGATGAGATTGGGGATGTTGTCTACAACACCACTAAAACTATCTCGGGACACATTGAGGACTAGTACCACTAGGTATTGGACAAGGTACAACAGGGCCTAAAGGAGTCTCAGGTCCACACAAGGGTAATTCAAGTGAGCGTGGGTCAAATGAGTATGTCGAGCATTAGTGTAGTAGAAATCACATCCAGGATTTTCCCAGTACCACTACCATGGGTCTCTCTCCAGTTTGAGACAACCGAAGATCAGGAGCATGCACAGTTCTGGAAGAAATTGAGTATCAACCTGGCAGCACTACTAATCTAGACTTTGCATGAGCTTCGTCAAGGAGTTTAATATGAGCTCCGCATTTGGGAAAAGTGGGCACTGTTGATTATCCATAAGGTCAAAACTAAAAATAAGAATATTTTTGGAGAGAAAGCACAGGCCCTCTAGGCCCACGACATGGTGATACAATAGAATCACCAGATGGAGACCGCCCTTACACAAGTATGCAACGAGCTCCCTTAGCTCCAAATTCTAGCAATAGTGACCTTGGCAGAGAAAATTATGAAGTTAGCTGTTGTGGTGAAGGAGTCTAAGGAGGAAATTGGAAAAGTCCGCTTTGAGCTATAGCTACATATATTTGAGCTCCAACATAAGATGCAACCAACCACTCCACCAAAAATCAAAGAGCAGCGTGAGGCTTCTATTAAAGAAGATATAACTACTTTGGAATTTGTAGTCAAGGATTGCGGCCAATTATTTGAGCAAATGATGGAGATGTGGACCTCACTACAGGCAGATCCACACTTGTAGAAAATTGAAGCAAATATTTGTGATAGACAACTGTAGCTTGATGAGATTAGGGTAATAGCATGGAGCTTAACATGAGTGCAAAGGTTCACCAAACTGCAGGAGGGAAAGTTTATCCAGAGCTATATTAATGGGTTGCGTCGGAAGGCCTCCATCATATCCCCAAGGATGCCACCCTACACAGATGAGGCAATCAATTTATCACAGAGAATTCAAAGAAAGTTAAAGGCTTTCCAACAAACACAGAGAATAATGGGCCTTGCAGTCAAAGGTCCAACTATAGATAAACTGGTTGAGGAAGTTTGTCAGGCCACTGTGCAATGAAAAATAGAACTTAAAGAATTGAAGATAGAGTTCAGCAGTCTGTAAGAAAAGATCGAGGAAACGCCAGCAGAGTGACTCAGGACAAGTCACGGCTTTTTTTTGGGGGCCTATTAGGACAGGGTCCCCTAGGGTCAAATTTTGTAAATTTTTGGTAAATATTGGAAGGTCTTTGCATTTTGAGGAGCGGAGCATGAATTATGTAGATTGACAGGAGTCAAAGGCGCTTTAGGAAGGTCAAAGCCCCTTAGTTTGTTAAGAGTTAAGATGTTTTGTAACATGCCCATGGTTCTTGGACCATGGGATTGTAATGAAGTATCATATAAAAAGGAGTCATAGAAGAGTCATAGAGAGACAACGAAGAGGATAGAAGGGAAAGTTTTGGGTCCATTTTTCTATTCTGTACTTGGGCAAAGGGGAAGGCTCCTGCAGCTGTGTGAGCAGAGACCTTCGTAAGTCTGCAGCTGACAACACAGGCCCCTGTAGCTGTGTGCGCAAGGTTGCAAGAGTCTATAATAGAAGGTCTAAGCATATTAAAGGTTGTTTGGAAGAAATATATGTTTATCTGTGTCATTGCATATCTCTGAATTTGTTGTATGCCTTGATCTGTCAAATGTAATTAATCATGAAAAGTACTTAATAGACGCGCGAAGAGGTTGATATGTTTATTTACATGATTTTATGAATGTTTAGCACAATCAGTGAAGGGTTTAGATATGCTAACTATTAGTTATGTTAAAATTGGCAACCAGGGAAAAACTTCATGTGGGTCATCTTATTCATGGCCAATAATATTTTTATTAGATTCCTCTCGTCGATAGGTGTAGGATTGATATAAATATCATCTAATTCCGATAAGTATTCATGGAGATATGAATTTATTTTGATTATGGAATTATTATCAAGCCGACCTACAACTCATGTAGGCTCAGAAGCCCAACAGTCACATCTATTCACCCACCAACGTTGTGTATAAATATAAGAGGACTTTTCCTCATTTAGACTCACTAATCTCATCACATCTCTCTCTCTCTACTGCGCAGATATGAGTCTCTACTCTACTGCGCTGAAATGGGTCTCTCTCTCACACATGTGAAGCCGGAAGCTGTTGAATTTGAAGCTGCAACTGCAGAAGTAAAGATTGACTTGCGTGTCCTAGAAGATCTCCTCTTTGGAACTGCACTATAGGTTCATCTAAACCTCCTTTGAAAGCCACAACGTTTGGTGGTGGAATGAAGTCAATCCGACGAACGGTTTGCAAGATATCGACTGCCCTAGTTTGAAGCCGGAAACTGCTGAAACTGAAGCTGCAACTGCAGAAGTAAAGATTGACTTGCGTGGCCTAGAATATCTCCTCATCTGAACTACGTTGTAAGTTCATCTGAACCTCCTTTGAAAGCCACAACTTTTTGTGGTGGAATGAAGTCAATCCGACGAACGGTTTGCAAGATATCGACTGCCCTAGTTTGAAGCTGGAAACTGCTGAAACTGAAGCTGCAACTGCAGAAGTAAAGATTGACTTGCGTGGCCTAGAAGATCTCCTCATCTGAACTGCGCTGTAGGTTCATCTGAACCTCCTTTGAAAGCCGAAACTTTTGGTGGTGGAATGAAGTCAATCCGACTGTCGGTTTGTGAGATATGGTCTGCCCTAGTTTGATAATGAAGCCGCTAATGCTGATGCTACTGATCTAGGGTTTGTTACTGCTTATATGAATCTGATTTATTGTACTATTTCTCTTTGCTGAATTATTGAAGATAAAAGAAGATTTGATCAAGGGGTTTCCCCCACACATTGTGGGGTTTGTCCCTGGCTAGTCGCCACATCTTGTGTCTCTTGTCTTGGCTTGTTTTCTGTCGATCGTTTAATGTTCTATCTGCACTTTACTTTATGTACATGTGATTGCTAATCGATATAAGAAAAAGAAGAAAACTGTTATAAGCATAGAACATAGCATAACTTAACATGGTATCAGAGCTGAGGTGAGGACAAAGCCCGAGCAAGAGCAAGAGCAATCACCGAAGAGAAGATTGGCGAGGCTATCCTAAAAGAACTATGGGGTTCGCAACACTCTACCGAAGGCAAGCTTCGTGAAAATGCTGACTATCACGGATGGAACATGTCTATTGATCTAACCCTTGAAGATCAAGGAGTGCTGGACCATGTAAGAGGCAATATTGTTGAGCCTTCATCAAATGCATCTGCTGCTGCCTGGAACAAATGAAAAAATGAAGAAGTCAAAACAATAGAAGATCATCTGGGACTCTATCAACAAGCACTTGGTGGCCTACATCTCTGAACTGGACACCTCCAAGGAAATCTACGACAGACTGGTGAGTTTATTTAAAGTTAATGATGCAAATCAAGTTTTGTTTCTTAGAAATAAGTTGAGGGAAATCAAGAAGGGTAAGGATGAAAGTATGAAAGCATACTTCTTAAAGATCACCGAGATCAAGAACGATCTCCTATCTATTGGCGAAACCATTACTGACAGAGAAATGGCACTCACAACTCTCGGAGGATTACCATCTGAATGGTATGTGTTCAGGACTACTCTTCTGAACAATAATGTAATTCCTAGTTTTGAGGAATTAATGGCTAGATGCATTCAAGAAGAAACAAGGGAAGAAGTGTAAGAAATGCCCATGCCTAAAGGTCCTCCTGCTGCCTTTTCTTTTCATGCAAAGAAAAGAAATAATTCTGGGTCTAAATCGAAAAGAAAGGCTGGAAGAAAAGGACGATGTTTCATTTGCAATGAAGTAGGTCACTATGCAAGGAAGTGCCCTGATAGAAAGTACTCACACTGGGATGATGATCAAAATACCTCTGATGGCAATCACAGGAATGACAAATTCAACAGCAAAGGCAAGAGGAGAGCTGGGAATCAAGGAAGAGGACAAGCATTCAAGAAGGCTAGAAATTCTAGGATGTATTAAATGCACCTGACCTCAAAAGGAACCTAGTGTCCATCTTGGCAATGGAAGACAGAGGCTACAAGGTAACCTTCAGCGATGGCAAGGTACGTATATGGAAAAATAATGTTAAAGATGCCTTTACTCTTGGGTTTCGTGTTGATTCATTATATCATGTCGATGGAAGTCTGCTAGGTGTCATGTCTTATGGCACATCTCTTCAGTCCGAACTTTGGCATTAAAGGTTTTCCCCCCTTCATTATAAAGCTATACTCGGTGTAAGACAAATGGTGATAGGGATGCCCAAATTCTGAATAGAGAATGAAGGTGTATGTCCAGGATGTGCTGAAGGAAAGCTCAAAAGGGGACCATTCCCCTCAAGCCAAAGCAAGACCTCTGATATATTACAATTGGTTCACTCAGGCATACCTGAGGTTGGCATTAAGAGGGAGACTACTACTCCTGAGCAGAATGGTGTGGTGGGAAGGAAGAACCACACGATGATGGAAGCTGTCCGGGCCATGCTACATGATCAAAGACTTCCAAAGTTTCTATGGGCTGAAACTACAATCACCGTCGTATATGTACAAAATCAATGACCTCATCAAGCATTGGGTTCCAAGACTCCTGAAGAAAAATTCACCGATAAGAAACCTGATGTTTCTCATTTTAAAATTTTTGGAAGCCCTGTATATTTTCATGTGCCGAAAGAGAAAAGAAATAAATTGGGTGCATCTGGAAAGAAGGGAATTTTTGTGGGCTATGGTGAAAATACTAAAGGCTATAGAATCTATGTAGCCAGTCAAAGGGAAGTCGTAATTAGTCATGATGTCACCTTTGACGAAGATATGGCTCTCAGCAAGGTGAACAATCTTCCGACTTTGAGGAGCTCCCAAGAAGCCGACACCAGGGAACCGAAAGAAAAGGATGATGAATCAATGCCTGATGTAGAAGAACCCATGGATCCGATTGATTCTCATCCACATGAGACTTCCTCTTCTAGGAAGAGGCCTTCATGGCTTAGGGGGATACTTGATGATGCTAAAGGACATGCTGCACCCTGAGGAACCTTCCGTCAAAGTAAGAAACTTAATAGGTATCAAGGATACCTGACCATCATGAGCACGATCATACAAAATGAACCTTCGTCATTCTCAGATGCCGTCAAGCATCAAGTATGGAAAGATGCTATGACTGTAGAATATGAGTCTATTATGGAGAATGATGTCTGGGAAGCAGTTCCCAGACCCTGGACAAGACAATTGTTACTTCAAAATGGCTTTACAAGATAAAGCATGCAGCAGATGGAAGCACGGAAAAGTATAAGGCTCGTTTTCTTGCTCGAGGTTTCTCCCAAAAGGAAGGTACAGACTATGATGAGATATTTCCACCTGTTGCTAGATATACGACCATCCACTCGATCATAGCCCTTGTGGCTTCATAAGGATGGAACCTACATCAGATGGATGTCAAGACTGCGTTCTTGCACGAATCGATCAAAGAAGAGGTCTACGTGGAGGAACCCAAAGGATTTGAGATTTATGATCGAAAATCTCATGTATGCAGGTTGAAGAAGGCTCTCTATGGGCTGAAGCAAGCACCCCGAGCATGGTATGAGAGGATCGATAGCTACTTGATGAAGCTGGGATTCATTAGGAGTGAAGCCGATTCTAACCTTTACTTTAAGGTTGAAGATGACAAGCCTCTCATACTGGTGTTGTATGTGGATGACCTCTTTCTAACAGGTGCAGACCCTCTCATTCACAAATGTAAGAGGGAGCTGGCTTCTGAATTTGAAATGAAGGACCTAGGACTGATGCACTACTTCCTAGGACTTGAAGTGTGGCAGAAGCCAAGAGAAACTTTCCTATCTCAAGGAAAATATGTGGTGAAGATATTGGAAAGATTCGGTATGATGGACTGCAAGCCTGTGACTACCTCGAGGATCTTAACTTTTAGAAGTTATATGGTAGTGATGTCAGACCAGATTTGGGAAATGCCTCTGAGTTTCATAAACTCATTCACATTGATGTTCTTAGTGAACCTCCATCTGAACATATTTTTTTGCAGTTAGCATTGTGAGCTCATATTTGGTTGAGCCTCACTGGATTGATGCCAGGAATCCTCTGAGATGTCTTCAGGACACAATCTCTCATGGATTAAGATACACTGCCGGAGATGTGAGATATACTGATGTTGATTGGGCAGGCAGTGTGGTGGACCGTAAGAGCACTTCCTGGTGCTGTTTCACCTTGGGATCTGCTTCGATATCCTGGATGAGCAGGAAGCAGAAGTCGGTGGCTTTGAGCACCGCGGAAGCAGGATATATTGTTGCTAGCATAACCTCGTGTGAGGTAGTTCGGTTGCAAAAGCTCTTCAGTGAGCTGTTTGGATTTACATTGGATACCACTGTGATTCTCTATAACAACCAGAGGTGGGATTCGATTATTGAGGAATCCCGTATTCGTCGATTGCTCCAGCAGATAGACATCATCTTGGATATGGTAAGTTGATGAGCAAGGAGGCTCCATCACATTAAGATGATGTACAGGTTGATACACCTTGTCAAAGCCCCGAGGAAAGATCTAATCTGTGATTTTCCCAAACAACTTGGAGTCGGTAAGAAACCCTTGTACAAGGGTCCTGCATGTTGCATACATTGAGCTCTGGGAGCTCTGAGGGCTTGCGGTTATTACTGGAGCAACATACGACCACAGGGTGACTCACCCTCCCCTGGTGGTGGACACTGGAATAAGATGATTCGCTCTCTTGTGGGACAAGATGATTCACTCTCTTGTGGAACAGGATGATTTGCTCTCCTGTGTAGTAGGATGATTAGTTCTCCTGTGAGGCGTGGATTGATGTGTTCTCCATGGCGGCCTGGATTGATGTGTTCTCCATGGAAATTGTAGCAGGATTGATGTGTTCTCCTGTGAGGCCTGGATTGATGTGTTCTCCATGGTAATTGTAGCAGGATTGATGTGTTCTCCTGTGAGGATAGGATTGATTAGTTCTCCTGTCGAGGCATCCTACCCATGCAGTCTAGGACTCATGGGAAGTACCTCTCATCTGATCAATTAGCAGGGAAATGAAGTTAGGGACCATAGTAGTACCGATGGACGCATCGTTGTAACTACCGTACTCCCTACGCTAGGATGACCTCCATTGATCTGGGATCAATGATACTAGTCTGGGACCAGTGGTAGGAGTTGTACCATACTATGACGCTGACTTCTGATCGGTTGAGACTGGTCTGGGATCAGTGGTACATACTCTGAGACTGACTTTGAGTCAGTGGAGGATGATATTGGTCTGGGACCATTGGAGTTGTACTCACTATGACGCTGACTTTGGGTTGGTTGAGACTGGTCTGAGACCAGTGGTACATACTCTGAGATTGACTTTGAGTCAGTATGATACATCCTCGATCATTTCTTCTTCTTCATAATTCAGACAAAAGCAGAGTAGAATAGAACAAAACAGTACAGATCAATGCAGGGCAGAACAAGACAAAGTAGAACAGGAAAAATAGAGCAGAGCAGGGCAAGGGTCAAGCTGTACAAGACAGTGCATTTGATGGATGAATAGTAACAACCGATAGACAGATTGCAAATGAAGTTCTCCATGGTTGAGAGGGAGTGTTAAAATTGGCAACCAGGGCAAAACTTCATGTGGGTCATCTTATTCATGGCCAATAATATTTTTATTAGATTCCTCTCGTCGAGAGGTGTAGGATTGATATAAATATCATCCAATTCCGATAAGTATTCATGGAGATATGAATTTATTTTGATTACGGAATTATTATGAAGCCGACCTACAACTCATGTAGGCTCATAAGCCCAACAGTCGCATCTATTCACCCACCAACGTTGTGTATAAATATAAGAGGACTTTTCCTCATTTAGACTCACTCATCTCATCACATCTCTCTCTCTCTACTGCGCAGAGATAAGTCTCTTCTCTATTGTGCTGAAATGGGTCTCTCTCTCTCACACATGTGAAGCCGGAAGCTGTTGAATTTGAAGCTGCAACTGCAGAAGTAAAGATTGACTTGCGTGGCCTAGAAGATCTCCTCTTTGGAACTACGCTATAGGTTCATCTGAACCTCCTTTTAAAGCCACAACTTTTGGTGGTGGAATGAAGTCAATCCGACGAACGGTTTGCAAGATATCGACTGCCCTAGTTTGAAGTCGGAAACTGCTGAAACTGAAGCTGCAACTGCAGAAGTAAAGATTGACTTGCGTGGCCTAGAAGATTCCTCATCTGAACTGCATTGTAGGTTCATCTGAACCTCGTTTGAAAGCCGCAACTTTTGGTCGTGGAATGAAGTCAATCCGACAAACGGTTTGCAAGATATCGACTGCCCTAGTTTGAAGCCGGAAACTGCTGAAACTGAAGCTGCAACTGCAGAAGTAAAGATTGACTTGCGTGGCCTAGAAGATCTCCTCATCTGAACTGCGCTGTAGGTTCATCTAAGCCTCCTTGGAAAGCTGAAACTTTTGGTGGTGGAATGAAGTCAATCCGACTGTCGGTTTGTGAGATATGGTCTGCCCTAGTTTGCTAATGAAGCCGCTAATGCTGATGCTACTGATCTAGGGTTTGCTACTGCTGGTATGAATCTGATTTATTGTACTATTTCTCTCTGCTGAATTATTGAAGATAGAAGAAGATTTGATCAAAGGGTTTCCCCACACATTGTGGGGTTTGTCCCTGGCTAGCCGCCACATCTTGTGTCTCTTGTCTTGGCTTGTTTTCTGTTGACCATTTAATGTTCTATCTGCACTTTACTTTATGTACATGTGATTGCTAATCGGTATAAGAAAAGGAAGTAAACTATTATAAGCATAAAACATACCATAACTTAACAAGTTACTATAAATTCTTGGTTTTAAAGGTTAGGGTTTGCGAAGATGAGGATAAAGCCCTAAGTTTAATGGAAACACATGACATAGTCCTTTCGATGTAGAAGCCTAGTTCCAGCATCCCCCAATACTACCTCGGGTGAGACTGCAACCTATGCTACACAGTTTATTTCCAAAAGGGCCAGTAGTGTAGGGTTTTTTTGGTTAGCGCAACCAACTCTGAACCTAGGTCCAAGCCCCCTCAAGCCAACATAATACCTAATATAAGGTAATAAAATGTTTACTTAAAAACTTGTGAACTTATCGAGAATTATATTGAGCATAATAATTGGGATTATAATGCCTTTGAATTCTATATAAATTTTAATACTTGATAGATAGTATTGTAGTTGAGGAGTTATAACTTAACACTACGCATGGCTAAAGAACACTTGTAGGTCTTCTTGTAACTATGTCGATGAAGGCTATATAAAAATTCCTAGTGTTAGGAATGATTAATCAAAGGAACCACGATTAATTGGAAAGGCTCATGAACTCCCTTAAGGATTCTTTTATAGATTTCCGGAAGGGCGCTGTGTAAAACATCTAATCTGCCCAACGTTTCGGATGGGAACTCCATCCATCCTTTGGTCCCTAATGATGGATGGAGTTACCATCCGAAACATTGGATGGATAAGATATTTTACACAGTGCCCTTCTAGAAATATATAACAATATGAAGCATTGTGGAAGTCTCCAATCACTTACTCCCTTATGTTTTCAAGTCTTCCTTGATAGAATCTAAAATTACAATAATAACATTGTCCTCCTATTGCTCTCAATTTTAATTTTAAACACAAGGTTCATACAAACTTAAGAGTTTTTGTACATTATATTGCAAGCTATAGTTTCTTGTATGCATGATTCATCTACTTATGCTATTTATCCTAACTAATGAATATTAATGTCAACTTATTGGCTCAGGTTAAAGGAAGTTAGTTCATGGTTTTTTATGAAAATCCATTCAAATAAAAATATATTAAATAAAATTGCAACTAATTTTACTTACAAGTAAATAAATATTCCATCACTAAGTTCCGTAAGTGAAAATGATACCACTTATTTAAGAAAATAAATAGGTTATTACTAAATTTCAATATATATATATATATATATACACACACACATATATAAGTTGCAAAATTTGAGATGTGAGAAACATAAACATTCATAACCAAATTCAAAGATAATTATCCAATTCTTGATTTGCCTTCTCTTGAACCCTATTTTCTAGTGCCACTAATGGTGTTATAAGAAAGGTATTCATCGATATAAAGAGAAAAGAATTAGATGAAGGACCTAGGACTATCCTATGAGAGAAGAAAAAAGCTACAAGAAACTCTATATTGTTATAGGAATCTACTATAAGTTGCAAAATTCGAGATGCGAGAAACATAAACATTCATAACCAAATTCAAAGACGATTATCCAATTCTTGATTTACCTTCTCTTGAACCCTATTTCCTAGTGCCACTAATGCTATTATAATAAAGGTATTCATTGATATAAATATAAAAGAATTAGATGAAGGACCCAGGACTATTCTATGAGAGAAGCAAAAAAGCTACAAGAAACTCTATATTGTTATAGGAAACTCCTATAGGAAATCCCAAATTTAATATTAAAGAGAGAAAGTGATTTTATACGGTCAAATATTTATCATAGAAGATAAATAATTCATGTGAAAATTGTAAGACTTACTCGGGAAAGTAAAAACACTATTAAATATACCTTATACAAGAACATGAAGATATGTCATACACCTTTCTACTCGAAATGAAGAAAAAAGCTAATAATAGTTTCCACATAAGAAAGCTTATATATGTACAAAAAAGGCACAATAAGGTCCTTGAGCTCCTGTGGGTGGGCCCTCCCCAAGGTGCTCAAACCCCCTTCAAAAAATCACACTAGTTGGCCAAATAACAAAAATGCTTCTTCATTAAATTGATGAAATGAAAGACATGAAAGCAATAGAAATGATAGAAAAGGAAAACTAACTCCTGATGTCAAAACTTAGTGTGGGGAATAACCTCCTTATTAGGAGGGTTAATTTCACTCAAAAATTCCTAAACTAGGGCCTAATCTCTAGTGATGTTTCTCAATCATCTAGATAGGTTCCTCTATTTAGGTCAAATTTTCTTAAATAGGAACAAGTGGATGAAAGTCAAGTTCTAATAGAAGAGGAAATAATATACCTAAAATATTTCTTTTTTGTTGGTTGAAAGTATCCTCACAAAATATGCTAACTCATTCAATCGATCTACATAAATAGGCCAAAATATCCCAACCATAATGTAAAAATAGCAGTCATGCATATATCAATCTTTTTGTTAATGCAAGGTCAATAAAATGTGGAACTAATAAAATATCATTAGAGTTGGGACTTCAATCCTTATGATCAATGATTAAGATTTGTAATCAACTAAAGGAAAACGCAAGCAGGGTAATAATTAAGAGGATACAACCTTAAATTTAGTATCTCTAATTGATCCTTGCATGGGCTTGAAATACTTGAGTTATAATATATGGACATAGAGAGAAAGAGAGAGATATTACCTAGTTTGGTTAATTTTAGGGAGAGAGGGAAAGAGAGCTTACCTAGTTTGGTTAATTTATTGGATTTCTCCTTAAGGTCTTATTTTTGGTTTTTTGGAAAGAAGCCCAATTATTAACAAGGATTAAATGAGTTCAAAATATCTTATAGACTAAAATGGATATTAGTATCCTTAGAATAATTCGACTTAAGTGTATGCATATTTGTAATTATACTCAAACTATGGTAGAAGTCTAAATTTTATTTCAGATCCTATAAATTTGTTTTATCCCTAGAGCCTAACCTTATGGTTTATTTTGGTTGTAAATTGAGGCATAGTACAATCAAGAAAAGGGATAAAGGGGTGAATGTTTAGTGTAATTAGGTGTCCTAATTATCTAGACATCTAGGAATTTTGGTTGCATGCCTAACAGTGGAATGGATAGGATGTTCTAGACATCCAAAGAATTAATTAAATGGATCTCCAAAAAACATTCATATGTCAAATGGCTCATATGGTTGGAACCCAAGCTAGTGTAATCGTAAAAGAAGGAACCCTAAAATTAGAGATGCAATTATCTACAACCTATCATTTTTTAACATGCAACAAGTTGAAATAAAAATTTAATCTAGATCCAAACGATAGGTGGATGAGAGATATAGGGAATATGTGGATCCCTTTATGAGGAACCATAGATTTTGTAGGAAGTCAAGGGGTTTTATATTGCATGTGATTGCATCCTTCCTAACATGGCAAGATAACATGTCATACGAAAATGGAAATGTAGATAGGTTATGAGGATGGGGCATGCTATTGTGAGATGAAAACATGGCATGTTTGTGTGGCATGCCAATGTGTCATGTTGATATGGCATGATGGTGTGAAGGAAATGACATTGTGGTAAATTTGGAATCAGTCACAATGGGTAACATGGATACTAGAAGTATAAAATCAGAACTTTCTAGAAAATGTCATTTTTGGTTTCTCCCAAATGTGGGATGGTCTAGATATATAGAGATCAAGATATGTAGAAGCACTAAATTTTGATTGTATTGATGATGCACTGGTAGCTTAATGACATGGAAACCAAAGTGTGATAGTTATGATGTGGAGGGATAGGTGGTAGTCATCATGGAAAATGACATGGAAATATGGTTGAAACACTAACCAAAGATTACTGGTACCCAGAGATCTAGAAATCTAAAATAATTAAAATTCACCATGGGAAGGATAAAATAGAAACTTGAATCCAAATATGACCTAGCAAGCCAAGGTGTCAAAATTAAAACATGGGTCAATATGATGGCGACGTAAAGTTGCAATATTAACACATGTCAACAACATGTTAGTGGGATGGATTTTGACATGGCATAAAATAGTAAATCTTCTTAGGGCCATAACTTTGTGCCATGAGCTCAAAATGTGATGAAATTTGTATCATGTGAAATCTATTAGAAAGCAAAAGACAATTGTAACCTTATAAAGGAGGTTCCAGATAGCTAAAATAAGAGTAAATTTGGATGACATGCCTCCATAAAGTAACCTTGGGGCTTGGGCATGTGTATCACATATCCTCAAAGAGGCCTAAAGGGGACTAGGTTTGTGTTGATGCCTCGAAAATCGCTGCATCAACATCAGGGAAAACCACCCAGTCTGGACCTTAAAAGCAACTCCTTTTCCATTTGGTGTGGTGGCTCTGACTGGATATAATGGGACCAGTTTCCCAATGATTTATAAATGGGATGGATAAGTGATCAATTTTCTAATATCTAATGTAAATGATGAATGATTTATTATAACATGCAAAAATATAAATAACTAATCTATCCTGGGAAGTCTTTCTCTTAGTGCAATTTTTTATGGTTCTTATTGACAAGTAGGCATATAGATGACTCTACTTATAAACAAAAATATTCATTCATATGATAATTACTTTGTTCAAGTAGTTGAACAAAGTAATAGTTAAAACATTATCACACTAATCTTTATATATTACTGATACATATAAATATGAAAAATAACAATTCTCAAACATTCAATAGTTATAAGTGAAAGAATTGCTATAAGAGCATATACATATATCAGTAATAGAAAAATTAAATAAATGTTGATTTACATAAAAGCATGAAACAAAAAACATAGATAATAGCACCATATGTGCTTGAATCTCCTCCAATATGAATTGCATTCAGATCCTGCCTTTCAATTTAGAAACACTTTTACAAGAAGCAATAGTGTATATCACATGAAAGTCTTCTTTATCAAAATTCAGAATTCATGTTTGTTTTCATAAAAATAAATATATTGGAAGTATAGTAGTGAAGCTTCCAATCCAAGTCTTAATACAAAAATTTGAGGACCCTTTCTAAAACCATGAAAGGGTCTATAAATACTATCTAAACTAACAAATTATGAATTAAAAATGCTATGTGATAGTATAATCAAATCATAGAAATTGTGATAATCTTCTCAAAATAGACATGCTGTAGTCGATCAGAGTGGTTCACTATTTTGGCTGACTATCTTGTGACCTGAGCTGGCAACATCGGTTGCAGTTCTGGCGGATGACTCATGTGCGAATATAATTGGGCAGTGTATGTGGCATCAGTGATTTCCGGAATCATATAACCGATTGCATCGGTGAGGCATTTCATCACTGTTTGTTGACTGTGTGGTTTAACAAGGAAGAACCAAAAGGTTTCCCATGTCAAAGTTTGAATGCCTGCTACTAATCTTTCCCTCTTTTCTAGCTCCTGTTTCCATGTCTATTCCAATGTTTTTATTGATGGAAGCTTCCCTAGAGAACACTCTGTAATTAAGTTTGACAAATAAAGAGTATCATTAATCAATTCAACCAGACCACTTGTTTCCAATTTGCATCTTGATGTCGCTCTTTCTGCTTTCATTAGTTGAGATTTCCATTCAAGGAATAGGATTTCTTTATGTGATTCCATAATTTGGGGTAGATTTGTAGCTTTTCCTTCTTTGGTTTCTTGCCAAGAGAGAAACTCTGTTAATATTTCATCTGCTTGCTCCAATTTCTATCTCGCATCAACTGACTTATTAATCATGGATGACGAAATTTCACATAGGGGAAGAACGAGAGAGATATTATGACATAATAGGCTCAACTGATTAGACAATGTTTTGGTAATTTGGAGAGCCTCTGATTTGAATTCTCCCACTTGGGGATATCCTTTGAATTTTTCTATTTGCAGTGACAGTTGAGCGATCTATTCTTCTTTTGATTTTCTCAACTATTCATTTAATGATCGCAGCTTGCTCAATGCTTGGGATAGCTCTTGTTGCTTCTGAATTGCATGTTGATCAATCCTTTGTTTTTCTTTGAGTAGTTGCTTGTTCAATTGATCATTTGACTGTCTCTGGGCTGCTAACTATTGTTCCAACTACTCTATCTTCTGTTGCTTCTCTTGTACCTGTGTTTCTAGCAAAAAAATTGCTTTTTCCTTTTCTTTAAGAAAGTTCTTTACCTCTGATGCTTTGTCCATTGTAGCTGTTGTGTATACTCTAACATACTAAGAGAGTTTAGTGAGATCTTCAGAAGGGTTGAATTCTTCTCTCCATACCACATTTGTTATCTCCATTTGTGAAGTTAAAAGAGGAGATTGATCAATTTTCCTCTTTTTCCTTTGTCTCTTGATTACAACCCTATGCTTAGGGCTGTAGAAGACATCCAAGGGTGGTATTTCTTCTACATGTAAAACAATTTCATCAGTTGGATTCTCAGGAATTATTTCTACATCCTTTTGAGTTATGGGTGGGCTGCTAGTTCCCTCAGTTGGAACTGTATTGATTGCTGATTTCTGACCAGTAGTCACCTCAGGTGTACTAAATCCTTGTAGATTTTCAGTATTGCTGATGATAGAATCAAATTGTTGCCATTCTTTGAGCAGTTTGGGATCAACATAAAGGCTTGTGTCAATGAGTTCACCACTTTTCTCTTACCCCTGCTCCTGCTCTGGGGATTTTTCTTTTTCAGTGATTTTCTCCTCTACGGGAATCTTGTCAGTTGCTTTCTGTTGAGTTTGGCTTGATGGCTAAACTGTAGGGGTTGTAGCTAATAGGTCCAAAGGCATATTTTGCAACCTCTGGGCTCTGAGCCTATTGAACGTTTCTAACCCTTCTTCTCCATATTTGATCCTAGCCAATGCTTTAACCTAAAAAAATATTTCGGCTGAAGCAAATAAATCATCAAAGACATTTGTTTCATGATCGAATTTGGCAAGTTTAGCTTGAGCGGTGACATTATGAGCTACCTTGTTTGGGTGATATTGCCTATTAGGAATGGTGGCAAGATTCAACATCTAAATCTTTTCTACCTCTTTTTCTGCATGCTTGTAGTCATGCAAAGTGAAAATGCCACATCTGTTTCTTAGAATCTCTAAGGGTTCTGGATGTCCCTTCAACAATTATCTGATATGCTAATTCTGGTGCTAACAATTTATCAGGAACATATAGAGGGAGAACATGAGGTTTAGTGAGACTTCCGAAAAGCCTTACATTGGTAAATTTCTCCTCTCCGAACCAGTTGCCTACTGTTGTTAGATCAGTTGTTGCATCCTGGGATATCCTGGGAGCGAGCTTATTGAAAATTGAATAATATATAGGTGAAACAAAATCATTGCAAATTCTGTACAGGTGATTTTTATAGTGTGCCTTTCACAACTGCTTGTGATAAATATGAATTGGGTTGGGATCTTTGGGAGTCCATTTCCATCCGAGTATCGGGAATTCAGAATTAAAAAAAATAATGTCCATAATATACACACTGCAGTAGAAAGGTGGAATGATTCGGGAAGTTGTAAATGATTTCCTTCTGTAATCTAATATCTCAGTGGCTAGTCTATCAGACAAAATATTTTCCCAATCCATAACATAACCATTAATTGTTGCTTCCATTAATGGGACCATCTCTATAGAAAATTTGGCAGAATCATGTTGTCCCCACAGTCTACACATCATAGCCCCATCATAGCAATAGGGAGAAGCTAGTGAGTCAACATAATACATACCCAATGAATCATGCTTATGTTTTTATGAGAAATTCCTTCATTGCTTGATCGGGTCTGACTCCAAGTCATTTTCCTTTGCAAATGCTTCTAGGAATGCCTTGTTGTAGTGCTTCTCAAGCTCTGGTAGATGGTACATTTGCCTGAGATCTTCAGGCTTGAATGAGCCGAATATCCTTCCATCTGTTGTGTAAAATGTTGTATCTGAAGTTGGGATTCTCTCAACCACCCATCTAACCACATCAGTGTATGGCAAGACTTTGGCCAGCGCTGCTATCCTGTGAAGATAAGAACAAGCCAATTCTTTGAAAGTTCCCTCTAACTTGTTGATTGAATCAACAGTGTCTTCTTCTGATAATTCTTTGGGCTCCTCCGCTTCTATCAAATTATAAATGCTTTCCTAGCTAGTATTTCCCAAGCTGAGACATGTTGTATCTGATATTAGTCCTTTCTGGCTCAGTCCTGGTTCTTTGGCTGTAGGAGTTGCTATGGGCTTCTTTGATTTGTTCCCCATTTTCTCTAGATTTACGGATTCGGAGAGACTCTCCATAGAAAATTGCAAACCGTAATACAGAGATATGCCGCTGAAAGCTAATATGAAAATGAACAGAATTAAGGCGATTGTTGTATAATAAATCAGATGTACAAAATTACCACAAACAAAATCTTTTGAAGGACACACTCTTAACTGTAAAATTTAATAGCCATTCGAGTCACCAATCGTAATGAATTAATACCATAAATGCCCATCTCGTCGATATTTATCTCAAGCGTATCTTAAGATTTCTCTGACCAGTGATTGACGATAAATCACAATCGGGAGTTTCAAAGGGAGAGGCTTAGTGACTTGCAATGAATATCTCCGATTGTCAAAAAGTAATATTATAATGGAGCAGATTATTATGCATGCAAATCATTTTATTGTATGTTTACCTTTTGAAATGCGTGCCTAATTGATTGACCACAAATCGGAGTTTGGCTTACACTATTGTCATTTGATATCGCCGATTGCCGATTGCGATATCAGATCAGAATATTTGATGAGGCCTTTTGTGTGTATCTTTGATATCTCCGATACCTGATTGCGATTACCTTTATCAGGTCAGAGAATATGATGAGGCCTTACTTTTATGTGTCCCTTTGTCACTTTCTATCTTTGACTTGCCGATTTGTGATTTCCTTTATCGGGTCGAAGGATCTGTTGGGGCCCCATTTGTGTATGTCCCTTTGTCATTGTGATGTGCGATCTCCGATCACTTTATCGCAATGTAGAATTATTTATAACGTTTTTAAAGGAACACTTTGTATTTTTCAAAAAAGCTTAACAAAATGAATCATTTACATTGGGTTTTTGATAAATATTTTCTACACAAAGAGGTCAATACCATTTTTATTCATTAATTCACAAATCTAACTAAGTTTTTATTTGAACAGGGACCCATTTCTTATTAAAAATTTTATGTAAAGATTTTTTTGAAAGGGGGGGTTGTTGTACAGCACAACAATTGGCGATTCACTGGGAGAAACATCCATTTCTGAGAAAATAATATAATATTTTAACCTTCTTAATCTGAAAACCTTAGTAGATGGAGAAAATCTAATATAACTAGGTAATCATAAATTCTGAATATAATGAAAACTATTTTTTCTATTTCCTTCTCACCTCAAAATTAAATACATCTTAAGTTTAAGTAAAGCTTAATTGGTTGATAATGATAAAACAAGAGACTTCTCCAACTTAGCTTGTATAATGACTCCTTTTTCACAGGTAGAGACACTGTTGCCAACAAACGTTTATAGTCTCGGCACGGTTACCTTTTAACCATTTGATCATTCACTGTCCCATCCATTTCAGAGTATGATTTAAAAGAATGAATCCAAAAGATATGTTTCCACATTTTTTGTATTGCATTTTCTTTTTTCCTTATTTCTTTATTCTGTAAGACAAAAAGCCATTGTCCTAGTTTGATGGCCAGCTATTAACAATGCCATTCATTGGTTGTAATTTAACCGAACAAGCTGGCTCGTGATGAGACCCCTTATAATTATAAGCCATTACCCTATTTTGGTATGCAGTGTTGGTAATGTCATTTGAACTAGTCCCCTATGATTATGGTAAGCAGGCTCATGATGAGACCTCTTATCTTTTCTATCAAATATATTTTGGAATTACAATTTGAAAAATCATAAACTTTGATGGATGGGGTGAATAATTTTCTCCTTAAGAGAAAATGGATGACAGTTTTAAGAGTTGAAGATGCTAAGATTAGATCAGTCTCTGCTTTGTATTGATAACCTTTTCAGGCTTCTAGAACTTAGAACGATTCACAATATTTTCAAGTTTTGAGAAGATTTCACAAAAATAAAAAGGGTTTTCAGAGTTTACTTATACCTAATTTCCTAGAATTTTCCTTTTCCCTCAAGGCTTCCATCTATCGGAAGTAAATATTAAGACTATTTTCTTTTAAGTAACCTTTTCAAAATAGTAAATACCAATAGAAGGCTATTTAAAACTTTATTTTCTAAGAAAGAAAATAAATTAATTATTCACACAAATATAGCTGAAAATTGAATATTTACAAAGTGAAAAGGGGTCACCTCCTCAATTGAAGAATTTTTTCAAGATAAGCCTATTGACAAGAAGAGAATCTCTCTTTCCTGATAGAACTTGCAATATGAATGTTGATGGGCCTATCTTCTCACTAATCTGAAATGGTCCGAGCCACATTTTCCGAAATTTAGTGTGTTCTCCTTTATCCTCGTGGGCTTTGTCCCATTTCAAAACAAGATCACCAACTTGTAAATGTTTTGAGTGGCTTGAAGTTGTATCAAAGGAAGACTTATTAATTTTTTGATGCTTGGCATGTGTAATTCGGGCTTTCTCCCATTCTTCCTCTAGTTTTAGAATCTGATTATGTCTTAATTGAATAGAAGATAAGGGATTTTATTCAATAAACTGCACTAAGGCTAGTGATGGAAGTACTAAGTTTTCTGGTATGACAGCCTCCTTTCCATACACTAGATTAAATGGAGAAGTGTCTATTGAGGCCTTCTGTGTTATACGGTCTGCCCATAATGCAAATATCAAAGACTTGTGCCAATTTTTATGATTCTGATCAATAGTTCTCTTAATGATTCTGATAAGATTTTTATTGGTAGATTCTGCTAAACCATTACACTGAGGGTAGTAGTTTGCAGAATATTTCAATTGGAATCCTCTTTTGACAGCAAATACAAGTATAGAATTACCAGAGAAATAAGATACATTATAAAAAATAAAAGCGTCTGGGACACCAAACTTGGTAATGATGAACTGATCTATGAATTCAATGATTGTCTCAGAGTTTGTTGTCTTCAAAGGAATTGCTTCTACCCACTTCGTAAAGTAATCGGTTGCTTTAAGGATATACTTATGCTTTTTGGATGAATGTGGAATAATTTCTCCAATGATATCCAATCCCCATTTTTCAAAGGGTTGTTCAATGTTGACTGGTTGCAGAGGAAAAGCTGGCTTCCTTTGCCTTCCACTGGTAGTTTGATATGTTCTACATTTCCTTACATATTCATGAGTATCTCTAAATAAGGTAGGCCAATAATACCCAACATGAATAATTTTGTGGGTTGTTGTGTCAGCTCCAAAATGTCCTCTTGCTGGACCATCATGTAATTCCTGCAAGACCTTTTTGCGCTTTAGGTTTTTCTAAGCATCTTAACAAAATTGAATCATAATTTCGTTTAAACAACACATCATCAACAATCATGAAGTTTTTTTCTTTTAGTCTAATGGCACGTTTATTTTTATAGGAAAGATTAGAAGGAGCATATCCATTTTTCAAATAGAATATCAAATCTGCATATTGGGATTCAAGATTAATGGTACTTAACTCATTGATTTCTTCGATATTGTTTGTACCTTCATGTTCCTGAATATTAGAAGCTCCTGCTAACAACCTGCAAAAGCCTTGGCCTTTGACAATCTTTGCTGGTCTAATGTCCAAATCATATTCTTGTAATGCTGTGACCCAATTTGCCCTTTTTTCTCCCAATTCCCTTTGAACTAGTAACTGTCTTACTACTGAAAAAGGGACTATAACTTTTGTGTGAGCCTTTAAGAGAAAGGGCCTAAAGTGTTTAATGGATTTGTATACAGCAAAGGCTTGCTTTTCAACTTTGGAATAATTAAGTTCAGCACCTTGAAGATTTGAACTATAGAATGAAATTGGTGCTTCCAAGTTTTGATCATTGATTTGTGTCAGCACTGCTGCGTAAGATGAATCAGATGCAAGAGTATATAAAATGAAATGATTTGAAAAATTGGGAGTGCTTAAAGAAGGAGCATTTATGATTGACTGCTTGATTGAATCAAATGCCTCTCTTTCTATAGGCCCCCATTTAAACACTGAGTTTTTCTTAATCATGGTTTGTAATAGTAAAACAATCTGCGAAAAATCTGGAACAAATCTTTTCATAAAATTAATTTGACCTAAAAATGATTGCATTGATTTTTTATTATGTTGAAATGGAATATCAGAAATCTCTTTGATTCTATCTGGATCAATATAAATACCATCTTTTGAAATAATGAATCCTAAGAGTTTACCTTGGTCAAGAGCAAAAAATGACTTCTTAGGATTGAGTGAAATGCCATACCTTTTACAGAGCTCAAAGATTTGTCTCAAATCTTATAAATGACTTGATCTTTTCTTAGAGAAGACAATAATTTCATACAAATAGAAAACTACTGATTTGTTAATTAGACCTTTGAATGCTATGTCCATCACTTTTTGGAATGTAGCTCCAACATTGATTAATCTGAAAGGCATTTTTTGATAGGCATAAGTTCCCCACTTAGTTCTGAAAGTAGTCTTAAGTCTGTCATCAGGGTGAACCAAAATTTGGTTATACCCTAAAAAACCATCTAAGAAAAACATTAGTTCAGAACCAACTACTGAATGGAGAGTTTGCTCCATTGTTGGTAGAGGAAAATTATCCTTTTGACTTGCTTTTTTAAGATTTCTGAAATCAATACAAAGTCTAATGTCGCCATTTTTCTTTCTTACTAGCACCAAGTTGGACACCCAATTTGAATGTCTGACAGGAAAAATTATCTTAGCCTTCAAGAGTTTGTTTAACTCGGCTTTTTTGACTTTCGAGGTTAAGATGAATTTTCCTTAATTTTTGTTGTACTGGCTTTTCTTCAAATATCATTGGAATTGTATGTTGTATGATAGAAGTATCATTTGTTTTCAAATCATCATAATTCCAAGCGAAGACATTTTTATACTTATTCAATAATCTGATAAATGCAATTCTTTCTTCTGAAGTAGGTCCTAATCCAAAATTGATGTTTTGTGGTTTGTCTTCCGTACCAAGGTTTATTAATTCAAATATCAAAGTAGAACTTTGGAGTTTTGAATTAGTAACCTGTTTAAACCTATATTTGATGTCATAAAGATCTTCATGTTTGACCACTGGTTTAGTTATTGAATTTTCTTCAATCTTTTCTTTCATTTGAAGATCATGCTCACTTTCATCAATAATTTGATCATCATAGGACTTATCGGAAGTTAAGAAATTTAAAATGTCATCATCATGATTAAATCCTCACCAGTTGCTGACATTATCGAGAATCAATGGTCTGAAAATTAATTCTACTGAAAAATCTATCGGGACTGTAATCTTCAGATGGAGGGAGATTAGAGGCAACATTGGTTAGTAAATCCACTGCTACATTCTAAGATCTAGGAATGGGAGAAATATTGAATGTTAGAAAATGAGATACAAGGTCTTGTACCAAGGATTGATAATGTTTAAGGTGACTAGAAAGGCAATGTATAGTATTTCTGACTTGTTTTATAATAATTTCTGAATCACCAAATACTTTCAAATATTGTACCTTAAGAATAACTGCTTTATAAAGTCCTTGAATCAAAGCTTCGTATTCAGCAGTATTGTTTGTGCACTCAAATTCTAATTTACATGATAGCATGGTCTTTTCTCCCTCAGGACTAACTAAAATACATCTTGCTCCTGCACCTTCATTAGATTTAGACCCATCAAAATATAATGACCAAAATAAAGGTTTATCTACAGTTTTATTTACAATTTCCTCAGCAGTTTTAATGCACCTTGATGTATCTGTTTGGGAAAATTTTTCAATTTGAGATGTGAAATTATTAACTGAGAAAGGTGATGATTGAGCAGTAAAATTACCAAAGAATGATTCAGATGAGTAGTTACCAAGAATGTTATTATTGAATGCTATAGGTTGGTTTTCTTGTTCAAACTCTGTCACAATATGAGTCATATGCTTCTCCCGATCAATCTTAATCTGATTTGGATTTCCTTTATAGGGCAGCCACATGTGAGACCAATCAGTAGAAATATAACCATGAAGTTTCTCAGACCAGTTTCTACTTAAAATCAAACCATAGAATTCAGAAATATCAGTGATTAATATGTCAATTCTCTGAACCACTCTTGGATCAGCTGATAACTTGATGGTAACCGAGTTGATTTCTCCTAATACTTGGACCTTAGTTCTATCTAATTGGACAATATGCACAACAAACTTTTGGGGTTCAATATTCAGTTTAGAACAAACCGAGGCCGACATTATATTGGATGAAGCCCCTGAGTCTATCAGGCAATTGTGAAAAATTCTATTATAAATCTCATAGGTCAAAAGAAAAGGAGGAGTATGGGAATTTGATCTATCTCTAATTAGAACAGTATCAGTGGCTTCCACTCTACCAGCTAGTGGTTTACCTGTATCATTAGCAGCATTGGACAATACAACATTCGGAAGGGGAGAAGAAGGTACTACATCCAATTCCTTGAGTAGCAATTTTTGTTCATGTTTGAGTTTACTGAGTTCAAACATGGTGATATTTTCCTTTGTTTTCTTCATTTCTTCAATGATGTTGTAATCCATAGAGTCTATAACTACTAATGTTTTAGATGTTGAAGGTGGATTGGAAGCTAATGGCTGATTTTCAGTAGGAGTGACAGTAGACTTCTTTGTGGGAGTCTTTTCCTTAGTAGTAGTACCCGTGTTCTTTTTCTTCTAAGTTACTTGAACAGGTTCTGGAGTGCCTTTACTCCTGGTACTTACTGGGAAAGTTTTCTGTTCATTTTCAGTATCAAAATTGGGCAAAATGAAGTCCCACATCCCATGACTTTCTACCACTACCTCTTCTTAAGTTTATTCATATGATAAGACTGTATCTTCTTCTTCATTGTCTTCGGGGTATGAATCTGCATTGGATATAGCATTAGGGAGTTTTGATTCTGGTTTCTTAAAGTTTCTAAATGGATTTTTAGTTGAAGTCCCAGCTACTTGTTTCTTGATTTCTATTATTTCATTTGACATAGACTTTATAACTTTTTGGAGACATTCCATATCGCATGGATCTTTAGCCATTTTTTTCGTTGAATCATCTTTGAAGGAGACTTTTTTATATTTTATATCTTCAAAAACAACTTTCTTTTCTAAGGCGATGATACGTTTTTCCACAGTAATTTCCTCTTTCATATTTTCTTCTAGAGTAGGTTTTCTAGCTCTATCTACAAAGATAGCTATGTTTGAAGGTAAATTTGTTATATACCATTCACTTCTAACTTGTTCAATAGGTCTAGAGGTAGTATGAATCTTATTTAAGAGTTTATTAAATTGTGAATTGAACTCTTTAATAGGTTCTTTAGATTCTGTTCTAAGATTTGAAAGATCATTGGTTAACGTTGCTATTATCACTTAAGAAATGATTTCTAAATTCGGAGCATCAGTTCCATTCCAAAGGATTGGTGCTAGCCTTGGTCTAGTCTTTCTATGGTTGCTTTAGTGTCTAAGATCTAGAAAAGAGTCTTGTTGGTATGGTCAAATAGGGTCAACACTCCGTTCTTGCCCATCACTGGTCCCACATCACACATTATTTCCATGTGTCAAGCTTGTGTCAAGGTTTAAATTTCACATTTGTTCCTAAGTCATAATGTTATATGGTTTTTAAGTCACTTTTATGGTTTTAAGAGTCTAAGTCATAGGGTTAGAGTCTCATTTCCATCATCAAATAAATCTCAACAACCTTGTTTTACACTTTATGGATATCATATCATGTTTTGAAAGTCATGTGTTTAGCCATTTTGAAAAAATTTTGAAACTTGCCACGAATCCACATTTTCGTAGCATAGACAGTGTAAAAAACTGGTTTTGCGCTACGAAATCACTGAACTAGGAGTTTTCGTAGCGTGCTACGAAACCCCTGAAGTAGCCTGTTTCAGCAGAAAAACTGTTTTTACTAGTCAACTTCCAGAAGGTTTCCTGAGCAGCTGAAAACTCAATTTTGAAAAGTGAAAGAGGCTTTTCTTCCTAACATACTAAAATGAAAAAATTCTTTCATTTTCTTCAAATTCATTCTGAGGTGGGAGAAATTTATGGTTAAACTTGTGCTACGAAACTGTTGTAGGTGCAGTTTTGTCTTCTAGTTTTAGTAGTCTTTTTCAAGATCAATTTCTGGTGACAAGAAAAATTATTTTGGAATTATAAGGGAGGTTTCTCTTCATTAAATCTCTGGCTACAATAACCTATCTCACTTTCTTCATAAGTGTTTTCAGTTAGGAGATACTAAGCTTTCATTGAGACCCTAATTTTAAAAAACGGATTTTTCTTGTTTTACATGTGTTTTTCAAGGACAGATTCTGGACAGCTGGAGAAGTGTTTTAAAAAACCAAGAGAATTTTTTTTCTAGACATCATGGAGTACAAAAACCTCCTTTAGTTTTGAAAAATGTGTCATGGATGAGGAGATAAAGGCTCTGTCCCACGTGCCAACTTTCAAGGATCCTAAACCTAAAAACAGGGAAACATGTTCCCTAATTTCTAGGGTTTGTCATCGGAAGTCAGGTGAAAACATGGGAGGCTTCATCAAATTCAACTTCATGAGGTTGCAGTTGTCAAAGAATGCATTTAATGTTTAGTTGAGGTGGTTTGGTCATAATAAGGAGTTACACTCCTAGTTGTATTAGGTCTCTAGGACTGCTAGTTAGCTGTCGAATGCATTTAAAGGTTTGTTTTATGGTTAGAATAGGTGTCACTGATGGAAAATTTGAATTCCCCTCATGATGGAGGAAGGAATCCAAGCTTGTAATGAACTCTATATATGAGAAGAGATGTAATGCACTTGAGGTTGGAAATTTTCAGAGAAAGACTCATATTGTGCCATTGTAGAAGATTATGTTTTTATGAATGCAGACTTTGGCTTTACTTCTCAGGATTCAGAAAGAGTTCAATGGTGCAATGGTGGCTTCTTTATTTTTGTCCTTATCTCCTTATGTGCAGTAGTATGAATGTATGATACTTAGAATTCATTGGTTATGCTCTAACTTCCTTCATACATTTGTAGACTGTGTTTTCCTTTATGCTACTGATGTACCCTTCATATGTTGAATTCTAGATGCCCTGACTTCCATGTAAAGCTAATTTTATTGTCATACTGAAGCGTTTATTGACTCCATAAGCCCAATGGATTCTTACTGATCATGTTCAACCATTCATATTTCTTCACTTGTTTCATAGAGTTAGTCATCTAATTCATTATCAAAAATATTTGATCTTGTGAGAAAGTCCTCTCAGGTTGGGGAGGCTAAGCCTCAGCCAAAAGTTGGTTTGAAATAGTTACTCAAAGTCTTCCTGATCAGCAGCCTATCAGGGGTGGATTTTTGTGATAACAGTTGCTACAGATCTGTCATCACCATATTTAGTTAAGAACTGTTCTTGAAAAATATTCCAACTAGTAATGGATCCTGATGGTAGGGAAAAGTACCAAGACCCAGCTGATCCTTGTAGGGTATAAGGGAAAATTTTAACAACCACATCTTCTTCAATAACTCCTTTTAAGTTAACTGACAACATAAAGTTGTTTATGTGTTCATCTGCCTGTATGCCTGCATCTGGATTGAATTTTGGCAACCATTTTTCAGGATGAGCTGGCAATGGGTTTAAAGGTGCAGGCATGGCGACTGCACTAGGACTGCTCCATGGGTTCTGTGCCATTGTCGAGCTACTAATAGATGATAGCGCAGATGAAGTTCCAGATGGCTGGGAAACAGATGTTGAAGTTGCAGTTCCCTGTTGAATGACAATCTGGAGTGGAGGAGTGGATGGTTGACTTCACAATGGAGAAGATGAAATGGATGATGATGATGAGAAAGTTTCACTATCAGATCCTTCAATAGTCTTCCTTGCTCTTTTCCTTTTAGGCAAAGGTAACTCAATAGGTTCAATACCAAGCTTTTTGCTCTGAAGTCTAGTGAGGGGGTGAGAAGGAATGAATTGCGAAGTCACACTGCCTTGTGATGACTCAGATTTCTGTGGTGATATCGAGAATCTTTGAAGTTTGTGGATTAGAGACTATACTTCAGGAGATTCTAGAGTTGATTTATCTGAGATGTTTTGGGGTTGAGCAGTGGTTGTTGTTTCCTCAACTTCTCGCTTGAACACTGGAGTTTTAGCATGCAAGGGGGAAGTCGGAGGTGAGGTGGAGGGAGATTTACTCTCAAAATGGATTGTAGATTTGGATTTTCTCGCCATTCACAATTCATGCCCTCCTTCTAGCGCCAAAAGTGTTGATGCCTCAAAAATCGCTGCATCAACATCGAGGAAACCCACCCAATCCAGACCTTAAAAATAGCTCATTTTTCGTTTGGTGTGGTGGCTCCGACTGGATATAATGGGACCAGTTTCCCAATGATTTATAAATGGGATGGATAAGTGATCAATTTTCTAATATCTAATGTGAATGACGGATGATTTATTCTAATATGCAACAATATAAATAACTAATCTATCTCGAGAAGTCTTTCCCTTAGTGCAATTTTTGATGGTTCTTATTGACAAGTAGGCATATAGATGACTCTACTTATAAACAAAAATATTCATTCATATGATAATTACTTTGTTCAAGTAGTTGAAAAAAGTAATAATTAAAATGTTGTGACACTAATCTTTATATATTACTGATACATATATATGAAAAATAACAATTCTCAAACATTCAATAGTGATAAGTGAAAGAATTGTCGTAAGAGTATATACATATATCAGTAATAGAAAAATTAAATAAATGTTGATTCACATAAAATCATGAAACAAAAAACATAGATAATAGTACCATATGTGTTTGAGTCTTCTCCAATATGAATTGCATTCAGATCCTGCCTTTTAACTTGGAAACACTTTTACAAGAAGCAATAGTGCATATCACATAAAAGTATTCTTTATCAAAATTCAAAATTTAGGTCCAGTTTTAATAAAAATAAATATATTGGAAGTACAGTAGTGCAACTTCCAATCCAAGTCTTAATACAAAAATTTGAGGACCCTTTCTAAAAACATGAAAGGGTCTATGAATACTATCTAAACTGACAAACTATGAAATAAAAATGCTATGTGTTGGTATAAACAAATCAAAGAAATTGTGATAATCTTCTCAAAATAGGCATGTTGTAGTCGGTCGGAGTGGTTCACTATTTTGGCTGACTATCTTGTGACCTAAGCTGGAAAATGGCAAGCATCGGTTGCAGTTATGGCAAATGAATCATGCATGAATGTAGCTAGGTAGTGTATGTGGCATCAGTAATTTCTAGAATCATATAAACGATTGCATCGGTGAGGCATTTCATCGTTGTTTGCTGACTGTTTGGTTTAACAAGGAAGAACCAAAAGGTTTCTCATGTCAAAGTTTGAATGCCTGCAACTAATCTTTCCCTCTTTTCTAGCTCATGTTTCCATGTCTGTTCCAATGTTTTTGTTGATGGAAGCTTCCCTGGAGAACACTCTGTAATTAAGTTTGACAAATAGAGAGTATCATTAATCAATTCAACTAGATTACTTCTTGCTGATTTGCATCTTGATGTCGCTCGTTCTGCTTTTATTAGTTGAGATTACTATTCAAGGAATATGATTTCTTTATGTGATTCCAAAATTTGGGGTAGATTTCCAGCTTTTCATTCTTTGGTTTCTTGCTAAGAGAGAAACTCTATTAATCTTTCATCTACTTGCTCCAATTTCTGTCTCACATCAACTGATTTATCAATTATGGATGACTAAATTTCACATAGGGGAAGAACGAGAGAGATATTATGACATAATAGGCTCAACTGATTAGACAATGTTTTGGTAATTTGGAGAGCCTATGATTTGAATTCTCCCACTTGGGGATATCCTTTGAATTTTTCTATTTGCAGTGATAGTTGAGCGATCTGTTCTTCTTTTGATTTTCTCAACTGTTCATTTAATGATCACAACTTTCTCAATGCTTGGGATAGCTCTTGTTTCTTCTGAATTGCATGTTGATCAATCCTTTGTTTTTCTTTGAGCAGTTGCTCATTCAATTGATCATTTGACTATCTCTGGGCTGCTAACTGTTGTTCCAACTACTCTATCTTCTGTTGCTTCTCTTGTACTTGTGTTTCTAGCAAAACAATTGCTTGTTCCTTTTCTTTAAGCAAGTTTCTTACCTCTGATGCTTTGTCCATTGTAGCTGCTATGTATGCTCCAACATACTAAGAGAGTTTAGTGAGATCTTCAGAAGGGTTGACTTCTTCTCTCCATACCACATTTGTTATCTCCATTTGTGAAGTTAAAAGAGGAGATTGATCAATTTTCCTCTTTTTCCTTTGTCTCTTGATTACAGCCCTATGCTTAGGGCTGTAGAAGACATCCAAGGGTGGTATTTATTCTACATGTAAAATAATTTCATCAGTTGGATTCTCAGGAATTATTTCTACATCCTTTTGAGTTATGGGTGGGCTGTTAGTTCCTTCAGTTGGAACTGTATTGATTGCCGATTTCTAACCAATGGTCACCTTAGGTGTTCTGAACCCTTGTAGACTTTCAGTATTGCTGATGATAGAATCAAATTGCTGCAATTCTTTGAGCAGTTTGGGATCAACATAAAGGTTTGTGTCAATGAGTTCACCACTTTTCTCTTCTCCCTGCTCCTGCTTTGGCTATTTTTCTTTTTCAGGGATCTTCTCCTCTAAAGGAGTCTTGTTGGCTACTTTTTGTTCAGTTTGGCTTGATGGTTGAACTGTAGGGGTTGTAGCTAATAGATCCAAAGGTAGAGTTTGCAACCTCTGGGCTCTAAGCCTATTGAACGTTTCTAACCCTACTTCTCCATATTTGATCCTAGCCAATGCTTTAACGTGAAAAATATTTCGACTGAAGCAAATAAATCATGAAAGACATCTACTTCATGATCGAATTTGGCAAGTTTAGCTTGAGCAGTGACATTATAAGCTACCTTGTTTGGGTCATATTTCCTGTTAGGAATGGTGGCAAGATTCAACATCTGAATCTTTTCTACCTCTTTTTCTGCATGCTTGTAGTCATGTAAAGTGAAAATGCCACATCGTAAGGGGAATATAGGCCACATCTATTTCTTAGAATCTCTAAGGGTTCTAGATGTCCCTTCAACAGTTATCTGATATGCAAATTCCCATGCTAACAATTTATTAGGCACATACAGAGGGAGAACACGAGGTTTAGTGAGACCGCTAAAAATTCTTACATAGGTAAATTTCTCCTCTCCGAACTAGCTGCCTACTGTTGTCAGATCAGTTTTTGCATCCTGGGATATCCTGGGAGTGGGCTTACTGAAAATTGAATAATATATATGTGAAACAAAACCATTGCAAATTCTGTATAGGTGATTTTTATAGTGTGCCTTCCACAACTGCTTGTGATAAATATGAATCGGGTTGGGATCTTTGGGAGTCCACTTCTATCTGAGTATCGGGAATTTAGAATTAAAATAAATAATGTCCATAATATACGCACTATAGTAGAAAGGTGGAATGATCCGAGAAGTTGTAAATGATTTCCTTCTGTAATCTAATATCTCAGTGGCTAGTCTATCCGACAAAATATTTTCCCAATCCATAACATAACCATTAATTGTTTCTTCCATTAACGGGACCATCTCTATAGAAAATTTGGCAGAATCATGTTGTCCTCATAGTCTACACATCATAGCCCTAGCATAGCACTAAGGAGAAGCTAGTGAGTCAACAGAATACTTACCCGATGAATCATGCTTATGTTTTTCCGGGAAATACCTCCTTTGCTTGATCGGGTTTGACTCCAAGTCGTTTTATTTTGAAAATGCTTCCAGGAATGCCTTATTGTAGTGCTTCTCGGGCTCTGGTAGATGGTACATTTGCCTGAGATGTTCTATCTGAAGTTGGGATTTTCTCAACCACCCATCTAACCACATCAATGCATGGCAAGACTTTGGCCCGCGCTACTATCCTATAAAGATAAGAACAAGAGAGTTCTTTGAGAGTTCCCTCTGACTTGTTTATTGAATTATGAGTGGCTTCTTTTGATAATTCTTCGGGCTCCTCTGCTTCTATCAAATTATAAATTCTTTCCCAGCTAATATTTCCCAGACTGAGACATGTTGTATCTGATATTAGTCCTTTCTTGCTCAGTCCTGGTTCTTTGGCTATAGGAGTTGTTATGGGATTCTTTGATTTCTTCCCCATTTTCTCTAGATTTACAAATTCAGAGAGACTCTGCACAGACAATTGCAAACCGTAATATAGAGATATGTCGTTCAAAGCTAATATGAAAATGAACAGAATTAAGGCGATTGTCATATGATAAATTAGATGTACAAAATTACCACGAATGAAATCTTGTGAAGAACACTTAACTGTAAAATTTAATAGCCGTTCGAGCCACCAATCATGATGAATTAATACCATAAATGCCCATCTCGTCGATATTTATCTCAAGCGTGTCTTAAGATTTCTCTGATGGGTGATCGGCGATAAATCGCAAATCGCAATCAGGAGTTTCAAAGGGAGAGGCTTAGTGACTTGCAATGAATATCTCCAATTGTCGAAAAGTAATATTATAATGGAGCGGAGTATTATGCATGCAAATCGTTTTATTGTATGTTTACCTTTTGAAATGCGCGCCTAATTGATTGATCACAAATCGGGGTTTGGCTTACGCTTTTGTCATTTGATATCGCCGATTGTCGATTGCGATATCGGATCGGAATATTTGATGAGGCCTTTTGTGTGTATCTTTGATACCTTCGATACCTTCGATACCCAATTGCAATTACCTTTATCGGGTTGGAGAATATGATGAGGCTTGATTTTTATGTGTCCCTTTGTCACTTTCTATCTCTGACTTGCCGATTTGTGATTTCCTTTATCGGGTCGGAGGATCTGTTGGGGCCACGTTTGTGTGTGTCCCTTTGTCATTGCGATATGCGATCTCCGATCACTTTATCATAATGTAGAATTATTTCAAATGTTTTTAAAGGAACACTTTGCATTTTTCAAAAAGGCTTAACAAAATGAATCATTTACATTGGGTTTTTGATAAAGATTTTCTTCGCAAAGAGGTCAATACAATTTTTATTCATTAATTCACAAATCTAACTAAGTTTATTTAAAAAGGGACCCATTTCTTATTAAAAATTTTATGTAAAGATTTTTTAGAAATGGGGGGTTGTTGTACAGCACAACAATTTGTTACAAATTAGTATTGAAGATCATTTTTAGTAAAAAGTCTTAATCCGAAATCAAGAGAGAGAGTAATATTGGTCATTGATAATGATAATTATTTTTATGAAGAAATTATAGCTTTCATTAATTGTTAATTTGAGATTTAAGTGGTTTTGAGGATTTATTTACTAGATATAATACCAATAAATATTTTACAATGAATTATAGTTGAAGCAGAGCATCAATCTTACGCCATTATAGGAAAATGAATATATTTCCAATGCAACACATGATGTGTAAATTAATCCTTTTTAATGAATTGATGATGGCATGTTATTTTCATCACAAAAGAAGACATAGAGTAGATAATAAAGGAATTTTAGTAGCAAGGTGCAATACAATATGGAATAAAACTTATACATCAAAGATTAGGAATCAAATGAGAATGAGGTTGTATAAATTCCTTTGAATCTAGTAGAGAGTATGAGAATCCTAAAGGTTAAACTTTACGTATGTAAGGTAGATAATGAGAGGTTAACATATAGAGGAAATCACAACATGGGCCAACTACAAGTAATGTAGAGAAACATCACTCCAAGAATGTACCCATATCATAAATGATTCAAAATCATGGGATAGTATCTATAATATGTTGGCATTATGACACAAGTTTGGTGCTATGACACAGGTGTTGTCCTTGATGGCAACTCACACAGATGACAGATCATAGTGCAGCAGGTCAGAAGCAAAGAATTGATGATTAGACTACAAAGAATGAAGAAAGAAAAGTATATACGCAGGTTCACTATATACCAAGTCGCGTACATACGCAGGTTCACTATATACCAAGTCGTGTACACACGCAGGTTCACTATATGCCAAGTCGCATATATACACAGGTTCGCTATATACCAAGCAGTGTATACACGTAGTTTCACTATATAAAAAGGTGTGTATATCGTACACACGCATTTTCACGCAATGAAAGGCACGTACATGTCGGAAAACTAAGTTTTGGGTCCGTGGTATTAAGACTTATGGTTTTGGACCTTGGTATTGCATCCAAAGTATTGAACCCAGGTATTGGGTCACTAGTATTGGTTCTAAATGGTTTTGGACCATGGTACTGAGTAAGGCCTAGGACTATAAAAGGGGAAGGAGATCATTGGGCAAAAGCATTGACTCAAGCATTGAATATCTAATAAAGAGAAAGATCTAGAATACTAGTCGTTGGGTAATTGTGCATAGCTGGATCTGAATCAAGGAGGAACCTGAGCGCTAGAAGAAGGATAAGTTCAATTGATGGGTCAAGATCTTAAGGCTTGAATAATAGTATCTTTGTGTTATTTTGATCTGTTATATTTGGCATGTGACTTGAACTATAAATCTAATAATCTAGGTTTAACTGATGTCTGAATAAGTGAAAAGGGTAAATTATCTTTTATAGATCTGTATGCAGGTTTGGCACAGCAGAGGCACGTATACACGCAAGTTGGCCTTAATACATCAGTGTATGCACATAGGTTTTACATATTGAGGTAGCGTACTTCTCATGAAATATGTTTTAGCTACTTCTGTTTATTGTTGCAGTGTTCTGGGTTTAGGATTGGTTCTGGTTACTGTCACTGTATTCTGATTACAACTTTCTAAGAAGTGATTGGTTGATGCAGATATAATTGATGTTTGATACAGTTTGAAAATTTATGAAACGTGGTCCCTGGAAGAAAATAGAAGGTTATAGCCTTCTGTAGGTCAGCACCTACGTACTAGTACCTCAGCTAGTAAAAGAGCTAAGGGAGTTGTAGCTCCCTTCCAGGAGAAGCTAGATAATGAGAGAAGGTTGTAGCCTTTTGCAGGTAGCAGCCTGCATACTGGTATAAGACTGCAACAGTGCAAAAAAATTGTAAAAAGAAGTTTCTAATTAAAAGAAGATAGAGACGAATTGCAGCAAGTGGTTTTCACCCACATCGGGTTTCCACCTTATATCTTGTGTTCTTATGTGTGACTGCCTATTCTGTTTTACTGTTCCTAGTTACTGTTTATATGGTTTTATGCACAGATTAATGATTAACATCTGAAGAATAATTTAAATTACAAGCCTACTAGTTATACGCTGGTTTCCTTAACTGTAGTTGCGTACATACGCGGTTTTCACTAACTAAAGTAGCGTATACAAATCTGATTGTGAAATGAAAAGTAATTGACCTGATAATACTGATTCACCCCCCCTCTCAGTATTATTTCCAACAATTGGAATCAGAGCAGGTCCATCAGAAGAAGCTTGATCGCTTGAAGGAAGATCTATCATCATGAGAAACTACGAAAAAGAGGCATCTATCAGGCCACCAATTTTTAATGGGAGCAACTTCGTCTATTGGAAGGTAAGAATCATAGCCTATCTTCAATCTCTTGGTATAGAAGTTTGGGATATCGTGGAAACAAGATACACATTTCCATCAGCAACTCCTACAAATACGGCTGGTAAGAAGCAGTATGAAACAAACGCAAAGGATGTCAATACTCTATTAGGGAGTTTATCTCAATCAGAATTCGTCAATGTTATGCATCTCAAAACCGCGAAAGAAATAGGGGACAAGATCATTCTGAGCTATGAAGGAGATGATCAGGTAAAACGGGAAAAACTACAAACTCTCATAATTCAGTATGAAAATCTCTGAATGCACAATGATTAAAGTGTGACTAACTATTTCTTACGTATAGATGAGATTGTTAATTGTATGAAAAAGTTGGGTGAAGAAATAAAAGAAGTTACTTTGGTTGAAAAGGTTCTAAGATCTTTGTCTTCTAAGTTTGAATCAAAAGTTTCTGCCATAGAAGAAAAGTAGAATCTACAGAGCATTACCATGTCACAGCTACACGGAATCCTAATTGCTTTCGAAATGAGAAAAGGGGGACCATCAGACAGGAGAGAAGCCACGTTCAAAGCCTCAGGAAAAGGAGAGTACAATGAGTCAGGACATACGTCAGAAGGAGAGGATGAATCAAACTTTGTCAAGAACCTTCAACGGGGTTCTCGAAGATTCAGAGGTAAGCTACCCTTCAAATGTTTTTCTTATGGAAGAGTCGGTCACTATGCTACCAAGTGTCCTCATAAAGATAAGCTTGACAAAGGTAAGGAACCAGTTAGATGGAACAGAAAACAGAATGTAACTAAGAAGAGCTATTAGACACATGAAGACAGTGATGGATTTTCAAATAGTGATGAAGATGAACAATGTAATGATTATAGACTTTTGATGGGTTTTGAAGATGATGATTTCTTGGATGCTATAGATGAAGAAGGTCTTTATGAAGAAATTTCTAAACTCAAAATTTGTTTAGAAGAAAAGAATATGATTATAGATACTCTGACATTCCAACTTGCTGAAAGGGAAAAACGCAATGAAAGTTAGAATGTGAAATTGTAGGACTTAGAAAAGATATTGAGAAATCAAAAGCTCTTAATCTTAGATTTGCTAAAGGATCTGAAACTTTAGATGAGATTATCAAAGTGCAGCGTTCTCCTCTAATCAATATAGGCCTTGGATATACTAAAGAAGCATCTCAAGCAGAGAAGCCATCCACCTCCAAAAGTTATCTTGATGCAGTAAGGAGAAGTAAACAGGATGACAATCGACATCAAAGGCATAATGTAGATCACCAGGTAAATCAGGGATAATTTACTTCAAGAATGAACAGAGATCACCAAGTAAATTGGGGGCAATATACTTCAAGGATGAACATAAGCTACAACCAACCACAGGTAAATCATTCTCAATTTTCCTCAAGAATGGATGTCAATAGAAACTACAATCATTTGGTCCGTAGGTTTGATAATCACAGGAATTTATTTAATGGCCAATGTTTCTCTTGTCATAACTTTGGACACAAAGCTGCTCAATGTGTTGCCTATAAGACCATCATGACTAGAGAATGTTGGCATTATGATTCAAGTGTTGTCCTTGATGGCAACTCACTCAGAGGTTGGTACAGGTGCTCAGAGGTTGGTACAGGTAATGGCAACTTAATCAGAAGACAGATCTTAGTACAGCATGCCAAGGAAGTTAATATACGCAGGTTCGTTAAGCCCAAGTCGCGTGTACACGCTAGTTGGATTCAGAAAAAGCGCGTGTATGTGGAAAAGTACCTTTGGTCCATGGTGGTTAGTCCTTGGAAGTTGTGCCTATGATTTCGGACCATTGTGTCTCGACGGGCGTGTCGATCCCTAGTTTTGAAGTTGATGGTATTGTGTTACTATGGTTTTGGTTCTTGGTATTGAGCAAGGCCTAAGACTATATAAGGAGAAGAAGATCATTAGGCAATATCATCTTTCGACAAGGCTTGAATATCTAAGAGAGAAAGAGATCTGATATGCAGATTCTGGGTTGCTTGATCTAAGCCAAGGAGAGATCACATCAGTTGATGGAAGACTAGATCTAAGGATAGATCGGGATCTAATGATTTGAAAGGCACTATCATGATATGGTTGATTATGCGTATTTCTAGATCTGCATATTGTCGCAATGTTATGTTCTGGGTCTAACTGATGTCTGGTACAGCTGCAAATTGAGAAAGTTTATTTTTAGATCTGTACGCAGGTTGGCTTCGGTAAAAGCGCGTGTATACGCGGGTTTTGCTCATTGAAGTAGCGTATATCTTTTGAAGCTTGATTTTGGGTTTACAGTGGGGTCTGACTGTTATTGCAGAGTTCTGTAGTCTGCTCTGTGTTCTGGTAACTGGTGATTGATAGGGTTCAGTGGTTCAGTGATTCAAAGTTTGATAATACAAGTATTGGTTGTTTTATGCTTCAATGATCTGTTGTGAAAGTTGAATGAATTGGGGTCTACAGATTGTAATGTTATGCTTCAGGAATATCCAGTCTGAAAATGTATGAAAGGTGGTACCTGAAGGAAAGAAGATTGTAGGTCAGCACCTACGTACTAGTATCTTGGCTAGTACAAGAGCAAAGGGGGTTGGAGCTCCCTTCCAAGGAAGTTTGGAGAACGAGAGAAGGTTGTAGCCTTCTGCAGGTTGTAGCCTGCGTACTGGTATAAGGCTGCACCAGTACAAAAGATTGTAAACTGAAGTTTCATATTAAAGAAAGATAGAGACAACTTGCAGCAGGTGGTTTTCACCCACATTGGGTTTCCACCTTACATCTTGGTGTTCATGTGTGTGGCTTTTGATCTGCTCTGTTATACTGCACCTGTTTACTGTTAATGTGGTGAATAATGTCCTGATGAACTTAACTGAAGAATAAGCTAACTAAATTATGAGTTTTCTTCTTATACGCTGTTTTATTTAGTCACAGTAGCGTGTACACGCTGGTTCACCTAACTGAAGTAGCGTATATGTTTCTGAGCATTGAAAAAGTTTGATTGATCTGATAATACTGATTCACCCCCCCTCTCAGTATTATTTCCAACAGAGAAGCACAAAAACAGAGTATGACTGGGATCATGAAAAGGACCTACAATAACTTTTCAGCTCTTGAAAATGAAATAGAATGTTCTATTTGTAACAACTTCGGTCATGAATATTCTAAATGCAGGAGTAGGTTTCAGCAAACATCTCAAAACGAGCAAGCTTCATTGAGTCCCAAAACATGGAGAAAGAAAGAACCGCAACCAGAAAGATGTGGTATAGCCTTATATGTGGAAGGGCAGGAAAATTAGTGGTACATCGAGAGTGGATGTTCGAAATATATGACAGGTGATAAAGAAAAACTTCAGTCATATAGTGCCTTAGAAAAGGAAAGGAAGGTCTCATTTGGAAATGACACCCCTGCACTCATAAAAGGTAAAGGTTCTGTTCTTTTGAAAGAAAAGGTCAAAGCTAGAAATGTTATGTATGTTGATGGCTTAAAGCATAACCTATTGAGTGTCAATCAAATGTGTGATCAAGGAAATGAGGTAATATTTCGATCAAATGGATGTATTGTCCGTGAGTTTGATATAGGAGAAACAGTGATCAAAGGCATAAGAACTCCCAATAATTTATACATACTGAAGGGAGGACAACAACAATGCTATCTAAGCAAGAATCATGAACACTAGCTATGGCACAAAAGATTGGGGCATATAAGTCTCTCTCAGATAAGGAAAGCATGCAAATATTAGGCGGTTCGTGATCTCCCTGACATTAGAATTCTAGACAATACAATATGCAAATCATGTCAGTTTGGTAAGCAAACCAGAACTAATTTTCCTGAGAAGGAAGGATCAACTAGCAGGCCACTTGAACTTGTCCATACTGATGTATGTGGTCCATCTAGGAAGAGGTCACCTCGAGGAGAAGAATACTTCATATTGTTCACTGACGATTTTTTTCCAGGATGTGTTGGATAAGACTTCTGAAGCATAAAGATGAAGCTTTTGAAAAGTTCAAAGCATTCAAAGCCTTGGTTGAAAAAGAATCAAATCGTGGAATCAAATGCCTCAGGTCTGATCGAGGAGGGGAATTTACCTCGGATGAATTTTTTGACTTTTGTGAAGAACATGGAATAAGAAGGGAATTCTCTATAGCAGGGACTCCTCAGCAAAATGGAGTAGTGGAAAGGATGAACAGAACGGTTCAACAAATCACTCATGCTATGCTTGATGAGTGTGAAACTCCCACAACCTTCTGGGGTGAAGCTGCATTTGCTGCAGTTACTATTCTCAACAAGACAAACGTCCGGGTGAACAACACTCAAACTCCTCATGAACTTTGGTATGGTAAGACTAGCATGGTAAAATACTTCAAAATTTTTGGAAGCAAATGTTACATCAAAAAGACTGATGAAAACCTTGGAAAGTTTGAGCCATGAGCTGATGAAGGCATTCTCCTTGGTTACTCTCCCCATAGCAAAGGATATAAGTGTTACAATAAAAGACTTAGAAAAATTGTTGAAAGTATTGATGTAGTGGTTTATGAAGAAGGAAACATTCCTAGGTAGGTAAAATCCAAAGATTTCGAAGATGATGAGGACTATCCTTCAACATAAAATCAGACTTATGATGAAGAAGAAACCCATGAGGCTCCAGAAGAATAGATAAGGTTCGAAGAAAAGACTCCTTCCAAGTACGTTCAAAAGAATCATCCAGAAACTCAAATTTTGGGGCAAAAAGAGGCAGGTGCACAAACAAGAAGAACTATTTCAGAAGCTTCAAGCTATCTAGCATTGCTCTCATCCACTGAACCACAAAATGTAAGTGAAGCATGCAAAGATGAATGCTCGGTCAGGGCCATGAATGAAGAACTTGAGCAGATTGAAAAGAATAACACTTGGCAGTTGGTTCCTAGACCAAATGATAAGAATGTCATAGGGACAAAATGGATATTCAAAAACAAGCTAAATGAAAATGGAGATGTTATTAGAAACAAGGCCAGACTTGTTTGTAAAGGGTATGCTCAACAAAGAAGTTATAGACTTTGAAGAAACTTTTGCACCGGTTGCTAGACTTGAAGCCATAAGAATGTTTCTTGCTCTTTCTAGCTTTCAGAAGTTCAAAGTATTTCAAATGGATGTGAAATCAGCCTTTTTAAATGGAGACTTAGAAGGAGTGTATATTGAGCAACCAGATGGATTCATCCTTGGAAATGATCCAAAACTTGTATGCAGACTTAAGAAGGCACTTTATGGTCTTAAACAAGCTCCAAGGGCTTGGTATTATCGTCTCGACAAATACCTCCATCAACAAGGTTTTTCAAAAGGATCAACAGATATCAATCTATATATAAAAAATGATAATGATAAATTGCTAATTCTTGTTGTGTATGTTGATGATATCATCTTTGGTAGCAATGAAGAAGCCACGAGTAAAAACTTTTCCTTCGTGATGCAGAAAGAATTCGAAATGTCCTTGATTGGTGAGCTGACATATTTTCTTGGCTTACAAGTCCAACAAAATAAAGACGGTATATTTTTATCTCAAACCAAGTACCTCAAGTAGATCTTGAAGAAATATGGCATGGAAGATTCGAAACCAGTATGTACCCCCATGGTAACAGGGTGCAGCCTCAGTGCAAATGATGAATCAGCAGCAGTACATCAACCAACCTATACATCCATGATTGGTAATCTGCTCTATCTGACGAGTACCTAACCAGACATCATGCATGCAGTGGGAATAGTTGGAAGATTCTAGGAAAATCCAAAAGAAGCACATCTTCAAGTGGTTAAAAGGATTTTCAAATATCTTCAAGGAACACAAAACTATGGCTTATGGTATCCTAGAGATACAGATCTCACACTTCATGCATATACAGATGCAGATTGGGCAGGAAGCGTGGATGATAGAAAAAGCACTAGTGGTGGTGCATTCTTTATGGCTTCCAGACTAGTATCTTGTTTCAGCAAGAAACAAAGTTCAATTGCTTTATCTACAATTGAAGCAGAATATGTGGTCGTTGCTTCTTGCTGCACACAACTTCTTTGGATGATGCAAACATTGCAAGACATCCAAATCACTTCTACTCTACCTATCTCCATTTTTTGTGATAATACAAGTGCAATCAGTATTTCAAAGAATCCATTCATGCATTCAAAGACCAAGAACATACCTATCAAATATCATTTTCTCCAGGAACAAGTTCTTGAACAAAAGGTAAAATTGGAGTATTTCCCCTCCAAAGAACAAGTTGTTGATATACTCACCAAACCACTGCCCAAGGAGACATTTGAATACCTCAGAAAAAAGCTGGGAATAGTTGATTCATCGTCTTGTTGTTGAAAGAAATTATCTGTTTCAGAGAATAGTGGTTGTATGCGAGTTTAATGAAGCGTATCTGCATATATACACTGATTTTTGTGGGTACAGTCGTGTATATGTTGGTTTGAAGAAAAACAATGGGAATAGACTTAGGATGAAAAGAGTCTGATATGGGTTTGATAGAGACCATCTGGCATAGGTTCAGGGGGGTCATATATGTCCAACAATGCATTTTTGGCATTATCTTAGAAGATCTTGGTTCAATTTCACAGCTGTTTTTGTTCAGGTGGAACAGGTACAGAAGAAGATCATGGTTGTCGGTCTGAATGATGATTGACAGATGTTGTTGATGTTAGTTGATGATCTTAGATATTTTTGTCTCTATGTCATGTATTTCCTTTATTATTAAGGTCATGTAACGACCTATGTTGGTTTCCCCACTATCCCTGGGATGGATGATGTAGTGTTCTTGTTTATCTTATGTAAACTCTTGGTATATCCCCACTTGGCAGGGAAATGGTTGTATGTATGAGTCTTTGGTGATAGGAAGGTCATGTATGATGTATAAAGTCATGTTTCGTCTTGTAGAACATCTTTTTGAAAACCTTGCCTACTGTCAGGGGGAGCATGGACAACACAGCAGAGTAGAGATTTCAGCATGTACTTAGGGTGAGCATAACCCTTTTCCCTTGATGACAAAGGGGGAGAATGACTTTGAGGAACTTGGGGTTGCCATCAAGTCCAAAGGGGGAGATTGTTGGCATTATGGCACAGGTTTGGCGCTATGACACAGGTGTTGTCCTTGATGGCAACTCACATAGATGACATATCATAGTGCAGCAGGTCAGAAGCAAAGAATTGATGATCAGACTACGAATAATGAAGAAAGAAAAGTATATACGCAGGTTCACTATATACCAAGTCGCGTACATACACAGGTTCACTATATACCAAGTTGTGTACACACACAAGTTCACTAAATACCAAGTCGCGTATATACGCAGGTTTGCTATATACCAAGTAGTGTATACACATAGTTTCACTATATAAAAAGGTGTGTATATTGTACACATGCAATTTCATGCAAGGAAAGGCGCGTACATGTCAAAAAACTAAGTTTTGGGTCCGTGGTATTTGGACCTTGGTATTGCGTCCGAAGTATTGAACCCAGGTATTGGGTCACTAGTATTGGTTCTAAATGGTTTTGGACCATGGTATTGAGTAAGGCCTAGGACTATAAAAGGGAAAGGAGATCATTGGGCAAAAGAATTGACTCAAGCATTGAATATCTGATAAAGAGTAAGATCTAGAATACTAGTCATTGGGTAATACTAGTCAAGGAGGAACCTAAGCGCTAGAAGAAGGATAAGTTCAATTGATGGGTCAAGATCTTAAGGCTTGAATAGTAGTATCTTTGTGTTATTTTGATCTGTTATATTTGGCACATGACTTGATATATAAACCTAATAATCTGGGTTTAACTGTTGTCTGAATAAGTGAAAAGGGTAAATTATATTTTATAGATCTGTACGCAGGTTCGGCACAGCAGAGGCACGTATACACGCAGGTTCATTAATTCAAAACAGCATATACACGGGTTAGCCTTAATACATCAGCGTATGCACGCAGGTTCTGCATATTGAAGTAGCGTACGTCTCATGAAATATGTTTTAGCTACTTCTGTTTATTGTTGCAATGTTCTGGGTTCAGGATTGGTTCTGGTTACTGTCACTGTATTCTGGTTACAGCTTTTTGAGAAGTGATTGGTTGATTCAGTATTGGTTTGTACAAAGGAGATTGGTTGATGCAGATATAATTGATGTTTGATCCAGTCTGAAAATTTATGAAACGTGGTCCCTGGAAGAAAAGAGAAGGTTGTAGCCTTCTGTAGGTCAGCACCTACGTACTAGTACCTCAGCTAGTACAGGAGCTAAGGGGGTTGTAGCTCCCTTCCAAGAGAAGCTGGAGAATGAGAGAAGGTTGTAGCCTTCTGCAGGTAACAACTGCGTACTGGTATAATACTACACCAGTACGGAAACATTGTAAAAAGAAGTTTCTAATTAAAAGAATATAGAGACGAATTGCAGCATGTAGATTTCACCCACATTGGGTTTCCACCTTATATCTTGTGATCTTATGTGTGACTACTTGTTTTTTTTTATTGTTCCTGGTTACCGTTTTTATGGTTTGATGCACAAATTAATGATTAACATCTAAAGAATAATTTAAATTACAAGTCTGCTGGTTATACGCTGGTTTCCTTAACTGTAGTTGCGTACATACGCGGTTTTCACTAACTGAAGTAGTATATACAAATCTGATTGTGAAATGAAAAATAATTGACCTGATAATATTGATTCACCCCCCGCTCAGTATTATTTCCAACATAATATAGAGAAGATTTCATCATGGAAGAGGCACATGCATGACAATAATGATATATCTTATGATAATACATCAACAAACTCTTCTAATGCAAAGTAAGATAGTTCTGAGAAGCTATCTATTGATGAGACTAAATTAGATTCCACAAAAGAACAAGAGACATTCAATAAATGTCATAACAAAGGAATTTAAGAAGAAAAAACCACTTATATGTGATGGTAATATTAAGGATCAAGGATCTAAGGCATGGCTACTAGCATTGAAAATGTATTTTTGTGTGCATAATTACTCTATAAATATGAAAGGCAGATTACCAACATTTAATTTATATGTAAGGGTTTCCATTTGGTGGGAGGAAATTAAAATTTTTGAAGGAATTAATGAAAGGAAGATGAATTGAAGGAATTTAAGAAATAGTTCAAGGAACAATTTTATCAAAATTATTATGGAGGGGAAATCGAGGAGTTCCATGATATTGGGTTGGGACAACTCACAATAGAAGAGTATGCAAATAAATTTATGGATTTGCTAAGGTATGTGCCCTACATTAAGGACACGAAAGTTAAAATACAATGATTTCTAATATGGTTTCCACAATCATGCAAACACATAGTTGAGTTTAATAAGATGAACACATTGGAAGATGACATTTCGAAGGTTAAGGCATTGGAAGATGTTATGAGGAGTCAAGGCATAGAATGAGGCCCCATAAGATATGGAAGAAAAAGGAAAAACCAAAATTTAAAGCCAAGGTATTGAAACCCTCTTGATATAGGCACTCAATGAGAATCACTAAGTCTAGTGCATTAAAAATGTGTGCATCAATAGAACTATCCCATCCAAAGTAGGAATAAAACAACATAATAAGTAAAGGAAAACATGGAAGAATAGAGGAAAATTCCACTAAAGTGTTAAGGATGTGGAGAAGAGAACCTACTAAGAGATTGTCCACACAAGAACAATGTACCACTACAAGAAAAAAGGTCATTGGCTAGGGTCATGCTTGTGACGGACCTTTAAGGTCTGTCACCAATGTCGCATATGGTGACAGTCTTTAAAAAAGAATTGTTGTAAGTTTATATAGTGATGGTCCTTTAGGGTTTGTCACCAAAGCCATTTTCAATGGCACTTTTGGTGAGGGTCGTTAAAGGCCCATCACTAATTCTCTCTTTGGTGACACTTTTGGTGAGGGTCGTTAAAGGCCCATCACTAATTCTCTCTTCGGTGACACTTCTAGTGACGATCCTTTATTGGCCATCACCAATGATATTTTTGGTCACTTTTGGTGATGGTCAATAAATTTTTGTCATCATTGATCATTCCAATGAGTTTCTGATGACACTTCATGTCTATAACAGACCTTTAAGGTCCATCACCAATGTCGCATATGGTGACGGTCTTTAAAAAATAATTGTTGTAAGTGTATATAGTGATGGTCCTTTAAGGTTTGTCACCAAATCCATTTTCATTGACACTTTTGGTGAGGGTTTTTAAAGGTCCATCACTAATTCTCTATTTTGTGACACTTTTGGTGAGGGTCATTAAAGGCTCATCACTAATTCTCTTTTTGGTGACACTTCTAGTGATGATCTTTTATTAACCCTCACCAATGCTCTTTTTGGTTACTTTTGATGATGGTCAAAAAAATTTCGTCATCATTGATCATTCCAATGAGTTTTTGTTAACGTTGTGTACATGTTACTATTTTTTTTGTCAAAAGATAATGATTTAAGACCATTGTTGTGGAGTCTTTTTCATTATGTGACCAAGGTCATAGTGGTTATAATAGTCAGTCAATTTGTTAAGAAGTAATTAGTGTGTATCATTTCTCTCATGTCATAAGAATATAGTTTTCCTATGAGTCAACAAATGACTCATCTCTATGAGGTTTATTATCTAGCAAATTTCATTTAAATAAAGTTCCACTAGTGTGTGTAGGAACTATATTATTTAATACATAATCAACCTTTGTCAATTCTTTTAATGAGAGAGACCTAGCACTCCTCAACACTCATGGCACACCTTAACATGCTTTGGAGAAGTACACTAACATTCCTTGGCACCTCGCATGTCTTGGAACATCTTTGTATGTGGAACATATTTGTACCTAGAACATCTTGCCATGAGTAGGATTCCCAAGCACATGTTGGCATGCACTAGCATAGCATATAAATCCCCTATCATGTGTTGGCATGCCGCATAGTCCCTAGCATGCCCTGGAACACCTTGGCATAATATTGCATTGACAAACATTAGCACTTGGCACACATTGGCACTTGGCATGTATTGGAACATATTATTAGTGTGCCTAGCATGCCCCTTTTGAAAGAGATAAAGTCCCGACTTATTAACCCTCTTATGTGTTAATTTTCTTGCATTTTAGCTTGGTTATTCCTTTTGTTGCCTTGAAACTCCTTGACACATATTGGCATAGTTTGGCACCATGCACATCCTAGCATGTCTTGGCACCTAACATGCCTTGGCACTATTTGGCACAGGTTAGCACACCCCGAAACTACTTAGCACACTCTAGCACTTCTTGATATTCCCTGATATTCCCTAGCATGCCTTACCCGTGCTTAGCATACCTTGTCACTCCCTCCTTCACATGAAAGCTAGCACTCATTGACACTCCCTAACACACCCTCATATTCATTCGCTTCCATGCATTTTGACCTAGTTCTCCCTTGTGTTATACTAGTACTCCCTAACACTCCTCAACATGCATTGGAACTCTCTAGCACACTCTATGCTCTACCACTTCATAGCATGCATCACACTGCCTGACACACATTGGCACTTGGCACGTGTTGGAACTTGGCAAGTCTTAGCATGTCTGGCATGCGTTGAGATGACTTGGTATGCTTTGGAAAGGTTTAATATTAAAGTTATGTGAGATCAATTATTGGAAACTCGATGAGAAGAAATGGAGGAAGATTTGGCACTTAGAATGCATTTACACTTGGCACTTGGCACCTATTAGTACCTAGTGTTGGTGTGCCTAGCATGCCCCTCATGGAAAAGTTAAATGGATGACTTATTAACCTTATCATGTGATCATTTCCCTGTAGTTTAACTTTTTCCTCCCTTTTGTTTCCGTGAAAGTCCCTGGCATGCATTGTCACACCCTTGTACATCTTGGCATGCCTTAGCACTCGGCTCATTTTATCTTGTTTGACATGTCTTTGTACTATCTGGCACATGTTAGCATGCTCTAGCATTACCTAACACACCTTGGTAGTCAAGACCTCACAACTAGCATTACATGTTTCCATGACTTGGGAACCTTACATTCACTAGAACACCTTGACACTCCCTGGTTGTCGTGCTCTATGTTATCCTCCACAATGTCCCGGGTTGATGAGGAGATCAACAGAAGTAACCACAGACCAAGATTTTAGTTTGGTAGCTAGCCCTACCAAACCAAAGAGGACTCTCTCTATGAAATCACAGCTAATACATGATTGGAATGTAAATGATTTTAGGCTAGATAGCTAGGCTCAGGTGGGTTTTGGAAAATTTAGGGTTTTGTTGTTGGATAAGGGAGAAAAACCAGGTAGTTAGGTCGGAGGATCAAAGGGTTACAAAAACAAAGATATAAAGGAGAAAGTTAGCATTAATTTTGTGATGTAACTTAGGGTTTTTTGGTGTAGTGTAGTGTTTAGAAGAAGAAAAAGGTCTTAATGAGCATGAAACATGAATTCATTAAGCAAGAAAGAAAGTAACAGATAATGATTTTTCCATCAACACAGAGATTTATGCAAAGAATTTTGTTTATAAACTGTAAGGAAAACCATTAAAGAATTGATGAATGGAAAGAGAAGGTGAATATCTTTCATATAAAGCTATAACAGAGAAAAGGTAACATCACAAACTTACTGCACATGAATTCCTAGATAATAGTTGCAAACAATGTCCATTGATTTCCATAAAATGTCGAAGTACAAGCTACAATAGTTCTCTCCTCTGAAATCCAACCCATTCTAGAACTCATAAACTGATACATAAAGACCAAGACAACATCTCCCCACTCTCAAGGGTCAAATCCATGACTCTAGGAACTATTCCATGAGGTGTTCTAACCAAACCCTAATGTCTAGGGAAGTTAAAAACAACTTCTACAACTAACTTTGACTCCAACCTCTCTCATAAATGAGGTCAAATTTACATCAAAAAAACTTACAAAGACTAACCACCCATTATTTACATTTTATTTTACCCCTCATATTCATCTACTTCACCCTTTTGACTTTTACCAAAGTCGAACTAGGAATAACAAAAAATTACATAGTGAAAATTTTACAAAAATCTAGAAATTTTTGGGTGTGCAGCGAGCTGTTGGAGGCCATTTTTGAGTGCCTTTATGAAGTCCAAATCCAAATCTGAAGCATTTTATGGAAATATGGGAGAGTTTAGATGTATTTAGAGTATGTTCTCACTCAAAATGACCCATTTTGGGGTGAGATATGGCCATTCTCCCAAGGTGTCTTCAAGTGCGCAATGAAATGGAAAAAGAGGGGCAACAAGGTGATTTTTGGCCTCTTTTTGGCAAATTTCTCAGAAAATGAACCCCAACCCAGGAAATTGGGAAAATGGGTTTTGAGAGGGGGTCATAATATCTGCAAAAAAAATTATTTTACATCATTTGGATCCTTGAGGAAGAAGCGAAACGTGAGCTTGCTGTGCTCCTAGATAGAAAATTGCCAAAAAATTGCAAGTTTGCACGAGTTTGCACCAAAACACAAAATTTTCTCCAAATTCTCCCAAATTTTGTGCCTGATGAGGTATGTTATGCAATCATGGATGCATCAGCAAGTAAATATAACTTACCATTTATCCTCTTGGCTGATTAGGGTTTCCTTGAGTTTTTCCTTCAATTGCTTGATTTTGACCTTGGCAACCTGATTCCTTGTGGAATAATGGATGGCAATTTTCTTTTGAAACTTGTTGTCCATGTTGGCATTGTCAAGGCACTTATCAAGGTGGAAATTGAATTTTTCAAGCCAAAACTCCCTGTCCTCATTTATTTCCATGGAAATCCTCTCTTCAAAGGTCAATTCTTCCATTTGTGGCTTTTGTTCTCTTTCCCTCTTAAGTGCCTTACTAAGACCCATTGTCCTTGGTTTCTTCCTTGCCACATGTCCTTCATGCTACTCAGTGTCCTCATGGTCCACCACTTCCTTTCCTTTCATCTTTTGTTTCTTGGCTTTGAATTTCTCTCTCTCCATGAATAGTTGTTTTGCCTTAAGTTGACTATTTTCTTGCTCAAGGAATGAAATGATGAATTTGGCCCTTTCCAAATTGTCCTTGAGCTCCATGATTTGAGAATCCTTCTCTTTGATGAATTGTTGTAGGGTTTGATGCTCATCATGTGCCTCCAAGTCAAATAGGTCAAATTCATGCTCAATGGGCTCCTCGTCATGCAAAGAAGCCTCATGATGTGATGGTGATCCATGTTTTGTTGATGTAGTAGGCTTGGCCCCTTCCTCAATTTGAGGAGAAAACACAAAGATTATGCCTCTCTGATATGTCTTAGTCACCTCAAGCCTAGGTGCCTTAGAAACCTCATCATGTTTTCTTGATGACCCCAACTCCATGGGTTGTACTGGCATGGTTTGGCGCTGGCTTGGTGAAGTGGTTATATGTGTTTTCAAGGCTGCCTCAATGAAGGTGTCCCATGTCATGTTATTCTCTTTCAACTGATGGAGTACTATAACCTTTATCAGGCTATGGTGAAAGAGGTTGGGATAATTAAATTTTCCTTTCAATTGCACCCTTTCAGACATTTTGGTTAGGCTCCTATACAAGTAGTTGGACAAATTTAGAGACTTGGCAGTTGTAAAGTGCATGAGTAGTCTTATGTGGTATTGATATAGCCTAGAAAATCTACCCTCACATGTGAAGGACTTCATGACAACCTTCATCAATGGTGAATATCTCTCCAACAAGTATCTAAATGGGAAAACATGTCAGTGAGCTCCTTTTTATTGTGATTTCAAGTAGGTTTTGTACTCTTCTAGGTCTAGGTTCATGCCTTTGAACCAGTTTTCACCATGGTTTGGTATGCCTGTAGCTTGAGAGATGGCATCCACTAAAAACATGAAATCAGTCCCTGCAATGGTGATCTTGTCTTCCTTCAAGGTGAGGGAAAATATACCTGTGAGATGCTCATGGTAACCTACTTCCTGCACTCTTTGACAAAATCCTAAACAATTGACAACTTCAAAGCATTTCATGAAAAATGGGGAGGAGGTGATTTCATTGCAATTAGAGGGCTCAAACCTTAGTATCTTTCCAACCTTGTTGTACTTCCTCTTCTCTAATGGTGATGATTCAGGTTCCATACTTCAAACCCTAGGTGAAAGGCAAGAAAATATAGTGAAATTTGTTGTTGTGAGGGAATGAGGTGGTATGATGGACTTAGGAGTTGCCTAAATTTGTAAGGAAATTTAGGAAGGTAGGCGATGATGTCAATGAGTAGGGGAAAATGAATTTTGGGAAACGAGTAAGGAGAGGTGGTAGAAAAGGCCAAAACATGGGCCTATCCTAGAAAGAGATAGGGTAGATTAGGGTTTAGAGTAAAATGATAGAAAATGAGGGGATAAGGCTTTGTGATGGATGCAAATGGTGTATTAGCTACAAAGAGAGGTGTAGGGAAAAAGAATCTAGGGTTTAGGGAAACAACTCATCATTTGAGGATCTGTTGATGGTTCTCGACCTGCCAACATTTCAAGGGGATCTTTTCGGTAATAAGTCCCAATTTTTCAGTTGAGCCTCTATGGAGTCCAAGGTAGTCAGGGCCTCTATGTGACCCTGGGGGCAATCTGGAGATATGGATGCCTTTGCATCAAAATGGTGGCTCTTGGTCGACTTCGAGCCTGAGCTAGGTATGTCCTATGGTGGATGATTCTCCATACAGTGACTAACTCCTCCTCTTTGGGCACCACCTCGCTACCGCGGCATGAAACTGACTCCTCCTCTGACCGTTACAGGCACTTGGCTGCCCAGAACAACCCACGACACCAATAGAATATGAACTAAACATAGAAAAATGTGGCTTACCTCCCCTGGGTCAAAGTTCTTATATTTCCCAGTTCAGTTCTTATGCACCTCCCCACTGTCTGCCAGCAAGCTAGGTGGCACATTGCAGGTCATGAAGGTAGACCAACCACTCCTAGGGAAGAGCCACACCCCACATTCTCCACCTAAATGTCGCTCCAGAGGAGAAATTCCTTGCCGGAAGAAGACCTAGAGTGAGGCAAGGGAAGCAAGAGCCCACCACCCACTCACACCAGCCCTGGGACTACAATTTCCATCATTGTAGTTTGTCGTGTGCTCTCTCAGATCCAATGGAAAAAGAGCTTGCCAGTTCCAGTCCCCTGCATACCCTTCAATCCTGAACTCATCCTGCACCATTGTCCCAAGCCTCTTCCTAAGCTAGGATGCCAATACCTTGCTTCTCTCCCTCACCCAACACTCCCTCCTCATCGCCCACCCTCTGCAAATGACCACGCTACTCTATCCTCCCTGCATTAAGTAACATTCGCGGGAGAGACAGACTCCCAGTAGCCATTAAGTTAGGCATGCTACACGTGGAGGCCCAACTAGCTCCATGCTCCAACCTACAGCCACCTGTCTCCTTGATTAGACACCTCCATCGAGGTCTTTTAGATTGTTATGTATCTTCTTTTGAAGATCCTACATTTCCCTAGGGTCCAGGTCCACTTTGGTGTGAATATTTGACCAAGCCGCCCTGAAGTGTTTATGCAGTGGGTTTGCCCCATAGTTGGCTAGCCAATCTATGACTTTATTGCCTTCACGGAGTACATAATTGGTACTGATGTATTTGAATTTTGTCAGGGCTTGTTGGATGTGAGAAAGTTGAGATTCTAGTCTCCAACTCCTAGACACCTTCTGGGGGGAAGATCCATTGATAATCCTTTGTACCATATCTATGATGAGGCGTGAGTCCCCCACTATTCTGATTTTTTGATATTGTAGGTTGGAGGCTAGGCTCAGGCTCACTTCCAATCCTGTTAGCTCAGCCATGTTATTCGTTGTTATACCACAAAATCAAGAGTAATATGCCTTTGGGGAGCCTACTGAGTCACGAATGATGTTGCCGAAACCTACCAGTTTGAGATTACCCTTAAAAGCCCCATTGAAATTAATCTGGAAGCAGTTATCAGGAGGGGAGGAATGAAAAGGGAGAGCAGGCAAGGGGCGTCGTGAGATAGGCATGCTCGGGTAGATCAAAGAAAATGAGAGGTTTAGATGGGCAAGAATCCGGGCTTCTAATGGGTCAAGATTCTAGTCATCAAGGGACTATGATTCAGAAAGTATGGATTCCCGGATATTTGACATTGTCAGGATCCATATGTTCACACTAGACAGAGTTTCTCCATTGAACAGGACCTGGTTCCTTTCTTTCTAAGTGTTCCATAGAATTAGACCCAAGGTTAACCATAAGGCCCCGTTCACCACCAAATTGGAGAATTGGTTAGTCTGCCAGTTCTTAAGGAGATCGTGGATGTCATCTAGATAGGTATCTATTGGTCCAAACAGGTGAGAGGTATGATCCCAAACATCACATGTTATGTGGCAGCCTCCAAAGAGATGGGAAAGGGATTCTTCTGCTTGCTTGTACATGATACATATTAACGGGCCAACAAAACCCCATTTTTGGAGGTGATCCCAGGTAAGAATCTGCTTGTGGCCCACTAGTCAGAGGAAGTGAGCAACCTTGGGCCATAGGTTGCTTCTCCAGATGTGTCACCAGAAGAGGTGATTCGATTGAGCCTGACCATTAGGCTAGATGAGATAGACTTCTTTCACTTAAAAGGTTCATGTTGTAGAATGACCCCATCTTAGTTTTTCCATCTCCTCGGATATATGGGCCCAACATTGAGAGAGATAATTCCCCAAGCATGCACTGACCTCCAATGAGATTATTTTTGACCAATCAACACCGTATTTCCATCTTCTTCATTGTGGTGTTCCACATCTCCCATCTAGTAATTCGATACGTAGAGGGACGAGATTGAGTGGAAAAGGGGTATCGAGTTAGAAAGTGATTGATCTTGAGAAAGTCGAGGGATATGCTTCCAGGAGTCCTACCAGAAGAGGGAAGATTTCCCATTCCTTACTTCCCAAGAGAAGTAGTCTTGAATTATATCACTATTATTATTAGCATTATTCCATATTGCAGATCTAATGCTTGTAAGAGGTTCGCAAAGGTAGGCTTCCTGCAATTTTCCTTGTCCATATTTCTGAGACCAAATCGTCTTCCATAGTTCATTCCCTCCTTGTATCCATCGCCACCAGTGATTTTCTCTGAGGGTGTCACTCAAGACATCCAGATCGTGCAAACGAAGCCCTCCCATGGTCTTCGGGAGATAAAGTTTATGTCAGGCTACTAATGGCCACTTCAGTACCATGGTTGCCCCACTCCAAAGGAATCTTCTAAATGTAACAACCAACTTGACATATGTTCTCTTAGAGGCCAGGAAGACAGATAGTTGATAAAATGACATAGCTTGTAGAGCATATTTCACCAAGGTGACCCTCCCTGCCAGGTTGAGAACACAGAACATCTAGGTCGATACTTTTTGGAGAGCTTATTGCAGAGGTATTTCCAGGGGGGAAATGTGGAGGGGATTGACAATGAGGGGGACCCCCAAATATTTAGAAGGGATATATCTAATTGAAAATCCCATAGCTCGAGAAAGATAAGCTTGGAAAGGCCTAGGAGTGTGAAAGAAATAACCCTTGGTCCCTGTCACACACTCTTATTCATTGATTTTTGTGCATTTGAAACTAGTTCTCCCTTGTGTTTCATTGGCACTCCTAAACACTTTTTGGCATGCATTGGCACACCTTGGCACTTGGCACATCTTGGCATGCTTCCCTAGCCACTAGCAATCCTTATCACTACCTAGCATACCTTGTCACTCCCTCCTTAGGACACCCTAAACACATTGACACTTCCTGTCACAAACTCTTATTCATTCATTTTGGTGCATTAATTTGACCTAGTTCTCCCTTATGTTTCCCCAAAACTCCCTAACACTTCCTATCATGCTTTGGCAGACCCTAAAACTTGGCACATCATGGCCGCATACTACCTGGAAACTCTAGCATGCCTTAGCACTGCCTAGCATACCATGTCACTCCATCCTTACCACACCTTGACCTCATTGACACTCCCTGTCACTCACTCTTATTCATTCGTTTTCATGAATTTTGACCTAGTGCTCCATTGAGTTTCCCTAGCACTCACTAGCACTCCTTACCATACATACGCACACCTTGGAACTTGGTACATCTTGGCATGTTTCCCTAGCACTCTAGCATGCCTTAGCGCTGCATAACATACCTTGCCACTCCCTCCTTAGCACAGTTGGAACTCGCTAACACTCCCTATCACATACTCTTATTCATTCATTTAAATGCAATTGAAACTAGTGCTCCCTTGTCTTTCCTTGGAACTCTCTAACACTCCCTAGCATGTGTTGATGCCACACCCTAACACTTGACACATATTGGAATGCCTTAACACTTGGAATGTATTGGCATGCCTAACATTTCGTGGAATTGTCTAGCATGTGTTAGCACTTCTTGGCATTCCTTGGCACACCTTGTCACTCCCTAGTTGTCATTCCCTTATAGATAGCCTTACTTTTTTGTGACTAGGGAACCCAACCAAGTCATTGAAAAATAGTGTTTTCCCTAGCCCAAAGTCTCCCTTTGTCTGAAACTGCTTTGTCTAGCCCCTTATCGCAATTGTAGGCTTGCCTCCTACAAGTCCTATTATAAAATTCTCCTAACACACTTGGTCCTTCGGACACCTGGAATTCAACAACACTCCCTGGAACACACTCCTATTTGTTCATTTAAATGCATTTTTACCTAGTTCTCCCTTGTGATTGCCTGACACTCTCCAACACTCCTTGAAATGCATTGACACTATCTGGAATTTTTTAGAACACCTTTTCATTCCTTGGCATGCCTCGAAACTCCTTAACTATCATGCCCTCACAACTACCCTTACTTTATTTCGCAACTTGAGAACCCAAACAAATCATGCCTCGACTACAACAGCTTGACCAAGTTACAGATAGTACAACTAGACTATTCCTTGTTCACCTAAGAACTTCCTATAACTCCTCTTATGATACTCATGTCGAATCTAAAATCATATAACTTAACAAGTTACTAAGACAAGACTCACACACAACCATGGTCATAAAATAACTAAGCAACATAGTTTACATTTTGACATGTTAGCACAACTAACAACCCCTTGGCACTATGTGGCACATGGTATCATTCCCTGAACTCCTTAACATGCTTTGGCACTCCCTGACACCTATCACACCTAGAACTCACTGACACTCCCCATCACACTCTTATTCATTAATTTCCATGCATGTGAAACTAGTGCTCCCTTATGTTTCCCTCGCACTTGACCCTAACAAATGCTAGAATGTGTTGGAGCCACACCTTGACGCCTGAAACATCTTTGCATGCCTTAGAACTTAGCCTGTATTGGCATGAAAAACATGCCTTGGGACTATCTAGCATGTGTCAGTACTTCATGGAATTCCCTAGAACACCTTGGCACTCCCTAGTTGTCATGCCCTCATAGATAAACTTACTCGTTTTGCGACTTGGGAAACCAACCAAGTCATTGGAAAAACCATGTTGTTCCCAACCCAAAGTCTCCCTTTCTCTGAAATTTCTTTTCCAAACCTTATCACAACCATAGGATTGCCTCCTGCAAGTCCTATTCGAAGCTTCTCCTAAAACACTTCATCCTTGGGACACCTAGAATTTGTTAACAGTCTTTGATACACACTCTGATTCGTTCATTTCCGAGAATTTTTACCTAGTTCTCCCTTGTGTTCCCTTGGAACTGCCTAACACTCCTCAACATGCATTGACATTTTCTGACATGTGTTAGTGTGCATTTTCATTCCTTGGCATGTCCTGAACCTCTCTATTTATCATGCCCTCACACTAAGACTCGGGAACACAACCAAGTTCTGCCTCGACTACAACAACTTGACCAAGTCACAATTACTACAACTATACTATTCCTTGTTCACCTAAGAACTACCTATAACTCATCTCAAGCTACTCATGTCTAATCTCAACTCACCCCACTTAGCAAGTTACCAAGCCAAGGATCACGTCCAACCATGGCCATAAAACAACTAAGCAACATAGTTTACATTTTGACCTGCCATAGAACCTTGTACATCTAAAAATCCATTTGGCACTATGTGGAAAACGTTAGCATCCCCTACATTCCTTGGAATTCTCTGGCACTTCCTAGCATACCCTACCACTCCTTGACATGACCTGGAACTCTACTAAGCCTTGGCACTTCCTAAGATATAACCTTGTCGCTCCCTCCTTAACGCACTTGGAACTCACTGACACTCCCTATCACACACTCTCATATGTTCATTTCCATGCATTTTGAATTAATTCTCTCTTTTCTTTCCATAGCACTCCCTAACACTCCCTGGCATGCATTGGAACACAATGGAACCTGGAACATCTTGGTATGTCACCTTGGAATTCTAACACTCCTTGACACTACCTAACATACATTGTCACTCCCTCCTTAGCACACCTAGAACTCACTGACACTCCCTGTCACACACTCTTATTGATTCATTTCCATGCATGTGAAACTAATGCTTCCTTGTGTTTCCTAGCACTCCATAACACTCCCTGGCATGAATTAGCACGCCCTAGCACCTAACACATCTTGGCATGTTGCTTTGACCTCTAACATGCCTTAACACTGCCTAACAGACTTTGTCACTCCCTTTTTAGCACACTTGGACCTCATTCATACTTCCTATCACAAACTCTTATTCATTCATTTGCATGCACTAATTTGACTTAGTTTTCTCTTGTGTTTCCTTGGCACTTCCTAGCACATGTTGGCACACCCTGGCACCTAGCACATCTTATGCGCATGTTTCCCTTCCACTCTAGCATGACTTGGTGATGCCTAACATACCATGTCACTCACTCCTTAGCACACCTGAAAGTCACTAAAACTCCCTATAACACACTCTTATTCATTGATTTCCATGCATTTTTACCTAGTGCTCCCTTGTGTTTCCCTATCACTCACTAACACTTCCTAGCACATGTTGGCACACCCTGGAACCTGGCACACCTTGGATGCATGTTGCCTTGGCACTCTAGCATGACTTAACATTGCCTAGCATACCACGTCACTCCCTCCTTAGCACACCTAGAACTCATTGACACTCCCTGTCACACACTCTTATTCATTCATTTCCATGCATTTTGACCTAGTTCTCCCTTGTGTTTCCCTGACACTCCCTAACACTCCTTAGAATGCATTGGCACACCCTGACACTTGGCACATCTTTCTATGCTTCCCTAGCACTCTAGCATGCCTTGACACTGCCTAACATACCTTGTCACTCCCTCTTTAGTGCACCTGGAGCTTGTTGACACTTCATTTCCATGCATTTGAAACTAGTACTCCCTTGTGTTTCCTTGATACTTGGCCCTCACACTCCCTAGCATGCGTTCGTGCCACACCTTAGCACTTGACACATCTTGGCATGCCTTAGAACTTGGCTTGTCTTGGCATGCCTATCATGCCTTGGAACTGTCTATCATGTGTTAGTACTTTCTAGCTTTCCCTGGAACACCTTCGTACTCCCTTGCTATCATGCCCTCATAGATAACCTTACTTTTTTTGTGAATTGGGAGCCAACAAAGTCATTGGAAAAAGAATGTTGTGCCCAACCCAATTAAGTCTCTATTTGTCTAAAACTTCTTTGTCTAGGCCCTTATTGTAACCATAGGCTTTCCTCCTACAAGTATTATTCTGACCTTATCCTAACACACTTTATCCTTGAGACACCTAGAATTCATTGACACTCCTTGGAACACACACTTATTCGTTCATTTCCATGCATTTTGACCTAGTTCTCCCTTGTGATGTTATGGCACTCTGTAACACTCCTCAACTACATTGACACTGTCTCACATGCACTAGCATTCCTTTTCATTCCTTGGCATGCCCTGACACTCCTTAGCTATCATTCCCTTACAACTACCCTCACTTTTCTTGGGACTTTGGAACCCAATCAAGTCTTGCCTCGACTACAACAACTTGACCAAGTTACGGCTACTACAACTAGACTATGAATTGTTCACCTAAGAATTGAATATAACTCATCTTAGGCTATTGTGAATATATTGTTGGACCATTACAATGTTTTATAGTATTATACTTCCCTTTACGAAACCCCCTTTTCTCTTTTGGGTTAATTTTCTTGAGTGAACTTTCAAATGGTTACTAATGATTTTTGTCAAGACCTTATATGAAATATTGCACAATGACACTAAATGGCACGTATCAAAACCAGCAAGATCCATTTATTTCTATAATAGTGTAAGGCAGGATGTGTTTATCACCTCATGTGTAGATGCCCCATTTATTATGAGATTCAAGGGATGTTCTATTGTCTTTATCTACATAAATGCTTTAAATAACCTCACATTAGCCATGAGTGGTGAGTCCAGGGGTGAATGTGTAAAACTATTAAAGTTACATCATGTCTAATTTCCTTTTACATCGTGAGGTTGTTCTCGAGTAAGGTTGATGCATCATCACAAGGGAGCATGACACAATTTTGTGGGGGAGCGATTAAAGTTGTAACACAATTCAAGTGATATACACCTCCAATGTAAATTCCATTATTATATGATTATGTCAAGTTATTAGAGAGGTTATTTATAGACAATACATTTAGTGTACTTGGAATTCATATGTTCATTGCCTCGACTCTAAGATGGATTTGTACTAGGTACACTTCATGCAAATGAGAGGGGGTGTTAGTGTTTAACCCACATATGCACTAGAGCATTGGATGTTTCTCTTAGATTCCCCTTGTTGTGTTCGAAGTGGGTTTACATTAGCATTAAGTTGAAACTAATCATCATGATCTTCCTCTTCTCAATAACATCTGCTAGCTTTTCCATATACATAAGACAGAGTTAGAGGTTCACCTCATATGTAGAAGCCGCATTTATTATGAGATTCAAGGGAAAATATATTGTCTCTATCAAGATTTGGATGGTTCATTGTCTACATTCTTTCAATACATGTGTAGCTCTTTTTATGAGGGAGGTTCTTGGATTTAGATATTTATATAATGCCTTATTTGACCTTCCCCATTTGAACTCTTTTAAGCAGGTCACCTCCTTCCATGTTGCCTTGCATATTTTGGGCCAAACTTGACAAACCAAGATTCAAACTTCTTCAACTATCAAATTGGTGAGGCCTCATACCTCATCTTGGCCTTAATGGGACATATTTCTTCAAAGAGACTTATGAAGATTTCCTATTGTAAATTGTAGGTTGCATATCTTAGGACCTATTATCCCCCTTTATATATGGGGTTCAGAGGAAATTTATAAATTTTCATTGTCATCTTAGCCTCTGGAATTATTTTCACATTGATCATTTTCTAGCTGAGGTATATACATCTATATGTAACTCATGGATTTATGATTCGCTTAATCACACCTTTCCTCAGCCATCTAGGATCCTAGGTGTAGGAAGAGGTTGCTTTAGCTACTGCATTTAGCTCGATATGTATGATCCATGTGTATATGATCACTTGAATGTGTATTATTTTTATTGTGACCACTTAAGAAGTCTATTCTAACTCTTAATGCTTTTCCTATAAATTCTAAGTTGGATTGTCCCATTGTGTTTCATAATTTTACTGAAATAAGTGTGTCATCTTGATGGTTTGGGAATATACTTGGTGATTTGAGTAGGTGCTACACATAAATATTATTGTACCCCTTATTTCCCTTAGTCAAATTTTATCCCATGTCATTCTATAGGATATTCATTCATTTTCCGCAGGTGAGACCTTTATGATTAAGCATTCATAGATTTTTGGCAAATTATTTCCCCCTTTGTCATTTGTGATGAAAGAAAAGAAAAATTAAAAGCCAAAATAATTAAAGATACACTAATACGATGTATCTAAGTCTAAACTCTAAGGTTAATGTGCAAATGCATGTAAATTTTATATCTATGAGTTATTCCAAACTAATGAAAAACTGATTCCCCAAGTCTTAGATATAAGAAAAAGGTGAAGAAAGGAAAATTAGGCCTGATGAATGGTAACCCATGATAATCAAACCCAAGATCTCAAAATGGCAACTGCGACTATTTCTAATTGTTTCCCTTGAACACTACATGAGTGGTGTGATGAAGGAAGTATCCCAAGTAGAAATCAACTAGCCTTAGATGAATTCCAAATTCCTAAAATATAGTAGTGAGAAAGTGTGGCATTTGGGTAATATCTTGGGCAATAAGCCACATTCTCTATTTCAAAAGAACATCCTTGAATCCCATTTATTTCTATTTCCACCAACATCAATCTAATAAACAACGATAAAACCTAGTTTTATGATATAAAACAAGTTTGGGATGGAGAGCCATGTTGAATGCATGGAGGCTTGAAATGCCAAATGGAACGCAAGTGGGCAGATGTTGCATTTATCTTGAATGTTTATGTAATAAAATTTTGTTTTGAGGGAAATCACAGAAAGTAAAGGAGAGCGGATAGGAGTAGGGTTGAACAACAAATGGACCACATAGGCATTGAGAAGAACACCTTGGAGTGAGGAGCTTCCCTTTCATTAAGAATGATTATGTTTACAAAGCTCATCAAATGCATGGATGAGGGTCACATGCTAAGTGTAGTGGGGGAGGGTAAGTAATTAGCACCCTTGGGTGGCTCTAATGCAAAGGGTTAGACATTATCCACATTAGATGTGAGTGTGGATCAATACAATATCACTAATTTACCATTCCATTGATTATTCTCCAAATATTAACTAAGTGTATTGTAGCCTTGAGGGTTAGTTTAAGTAACCATGAGTAAGATGTGATATCTGTCTCCCCATTTTGGTGAGGTTAGATGTTCATTTCTCTTGGTCCTCTAGGGGCAATATGCTTGGAAGTTTGGCAGTGATGGTCTACCTAAATTACCATCCATCAAAGATGGTGAAGTCTATGGCATTTTCCCAATCATATATATATGTAAAAGAAGGCCACACATAAGGTGGGTGCTCTCCTTATGGTTTCGCCCCATTGACACAATCATTTATGTCACACAAGGCCCAACCTACTTTGTTGGAAGACTATTGTTGAAGGAATAACTTAGGAACTTGGTGGAGAAGAAGCAAAACTTCTTGTCATTGCAGGGTCATATTTTGATCACATGAAGGACAATCAATGCTTGTGAGAATATTTGGCATTAGGATACAATGTTAGAGGTCTCATTTGTATGAGAGCTCAATAACTTCTTATTTGGAGGAGATATATGCAATAGTGCAGACATGACATAAACACAATGAGATAACTTAATTGTGAAAACTCTAATATATAATGTAATACACACCTTTTATAAACAAAAATAAATAAATATTTATTATTCTCAATATAAATATATTATTATTCTAAGTTGATTTAAATTGAATCCTTAGATTTATCCACACATATTATTAATTACACCAGATACATTTTGAAATGAAATAAATTATCATATAGAACTAATCATATAGAAATAATTTATCCCTCCAAAAACAAAATTAAAATTAAAATTTTATCCCTCCAAAAATAAAAATAAAAATTAGAAGTCAAAATGATTTACTGCTTGACTCTACCCCTATTTACAAAATTTCACCACCATTATCTAACCGTGTGTTACCACGGCACAATCGTCAAGAGCGAGAAACAAAACATTTGAAAACCATTACCTGACCACACATTACCTCCGTGCACAATCAGCGAAGGGTGGGAAGCAAAGTGGTTTCAAGTTTAAAACATGACTTTTCAATCAGACCATTGATTTAGAGTCTGTAAAGAAGAAAGTCAGAGAGGTTTGGCTTCTTAAGGTTTGGCTTCTTACTCATTTCAAAGACGTTTTTAGTAGTTCAATAGAGTTTTTTTCTAACCCATTATCCACAACCAGTTTCTGCAATAAAACCCTGATACGATCTCCCATATCTACCATCGTTTCACTCAATACATGACTCAAGCATAGGGCTTCTATGGATGTATGCATCTACCTGTTTGGACTTCAATTCACAAGAATGAGAGCATGTTGTAGAGGTTAGGGTTTATTTTTTCATATCTACATGCAGGAACAAGACAAAATTACTAGTCTTCTGTGATTTGGAGGTGCTACAAAATGAGGAGCCACATAGAGAATCTGTGGGCAATGTTAATTCTATTTCAAAAATTAAGAGGCTAATGTAGGCTATGGGAGGCCACGATTTCAATCTGAAGGACATTTTCAAGCCCAATTGCCGACGTACCATCAAGTTATTTCGAGCTCTCATCAATTTCTGGTGCTACAAGTGAGATGGATATTGTATGTTATGAGATCCTAGTGTTGGATTTTATATTGGGTTTAATGTGTTTTGACAATTTTTTCTTCATACTCAAGGAAAATATTTATTAGGGGTAGGCCAGACAATAATGGAATGCAACAACAAGCTTGAAAATGAATTACCGATAGAAGAGATGACCATCGAGGTTTTTCTGCCCAAATTCTAATATGAAAAATAATTGGTTTTCTTTAGATTTTTTTTTGTAAATTTAATTATCTTAGATTTGCATATTTTTTTTATTTTTTTATGGATCTAAACTGGAACGATAATTAAAAGAAATTGAGGAAGAGTGACAATCAAAGCAAATTCTAACTTAAGCACTACAAGCTAAAATTAAGAAGTTGCAGATGGATTTCAGCATCTTTGGGAAACATGGCATGATAAAGAAAATAGTTCTTCAAAGTAGGATTTAGAAAATTATCATAACTCCATCTCAATGGCTCGAATAGCTCCTCATTAACATGAGGATATAAACTCAGAAAATTTGGATCCCCTATTTGCATCTACTTTAAATCAAGTTTCCAATCATCCACAAGTCTTCTCATAAATGTAGCAGGTAGTACACGTACGGCTAGGGGAAAACATTTACATTCATCTGCAACTTGTCTCCATGTATTCGCTTTATCCTGGGGAATACCTTGGCCTTCAAAAGCTATCTTGAAAACCGAATCGGTGGCTTTGTTGAGGAATAGAGTTTGTACTTTCATGGACTCTTGTGCACCCATTTCTCCGTCTTGGCGAGCAAAAAGTATAATCTTGCTTCCCTGCTTATTGAAAAATGCCATGCCCAATTGATTAATATCAAAGAATCTCTATAAATCATCTAAGAACACAAGAATTTTCTTGTCCCTCAGAGAAGCAGACAATGACATCTTCCTATAATCAACATCATTATAGCTTGGTAAGTCATGCTTGATTTCATGAACAATACAACTCTGCAAGTTGTCCAAATTAGGGAATTTACCAACTTTAACCCAAATCACAAAATCAAAGCCTCCTCTATTAACCTTGAAAACGTTGTATGTTCTTTTTAGCAATGCTATTTTACCAACCCCTCCCATTCAATATATACAAATTACATGAACAACCGGCTCTCCCGTAAGCAAGCTCATTAGCTTCTTAGAGTTAATCTTAGACCCTACCAATCTAGTGGTTGGCTCCTCCTACAAGAGTACTATATATTGCTGTGTAGAGACGACTAGCATCTGAATACAGAGACTAAACTGTATATCATTAAGGAGACCCTTAAACACCTCATCGAAAGTTTTTTTCAAAGCTTTCATCTATTTTGAGACTTTGAACTTGGAAGGGTCGCAATCAGTACATTTCCAAGGCTATAATGAGCTAGTGATGAGTGTAATTCCTTTACCAATTTTAGCTTTCATCTCATCAAGCCAAGTTTTCAGCCATTGATGAGCCCCGGAAATGGGTAACTATATCGGCTCATTTTGCCTGTTATTCTCATTTAATCCACCATTCTTCATATTTTTATGCATGCTTTTGAATATATTTATGTTAATTGAGTGAATGGGAATAGTCACTTTACCACAAGGTCTAATATGTGCTTATTGTAGATTTTTGGACATTTTTGGACCAAGATCAAGCATTTATGAGTAGATTGATAGCCAAATTCGAAGAAACAAGGCTGAGGATTTATAGGAGGGGTGTCTCTTGCACTAAATGACCCCTTCCTCGAGTTCTCCACCATCAGCTCAGAGTTCAATAGCCCACCAAAGATGATTTGAAGGGGCAGTCGAGCAGGTCTAGTGGAGTGGTTGATTAACTATAGTTTTGGGCAGCCAAGCTCTTAAAGTTAAGGAGAAATCTCGGGAGTCCTCATTTGAATACGTAGGAAGGCTTCAAGCCTTAGTAGTTTAGCCATTTGATAGTCTATTTTCACACTTTAGTGCAGCCCTATATCAGCACATTTTTGAGCTTCTTCTTGCAGACAGTTTTTGTGATGTAACTATTACTTTTTGATCAATGAAGATGAATCCAGCTTTGAACCAACTCTAAGCTTTCTTAGGAGACTGTAGCTCTTGGGGTTGGGCCCAACCCAAGTGCCTAGTACCTACTTTGTGTACTTTTATGTGTTTTTCTTGCATTTATAGAATAATTTCTATTATTTAGGTTAAAATCTTGCTTTGTTATTTAGGTTGTTTTTGATGATTAAGATAGTTGTTCATGCTTCAGGTTGATTTTATAGTTTGATAATAGAAAATATCCACAAAAATTATTCAAAGCAATCCTTCATCTCCTTTCGCCCTCCTTGGGACCATGAATTGAGACCAAGGCACACTTGCTGCCACAAAAACATTGTTTTTGTCTTCCAATGCAATTGCTAGTGTTAGATTTTGAGTTGGAAAAGTTGATATCAGTTGTTTTCATGCTTAGATATGTTCTTACTTAGTTTCCATAGCTTTCTTGCATGATTTCCTATCTATAAACTTCTGTTCATCATGTTTCTGGTTTCTAGGTCAGAAATAGGGCAAAATAGGTAAATCTCTGTTTTTTTTAGTCTTTGCTTGGATTAGTTTTGGAAAGTAATGTGCAGAACACCTGTAAGACACTCCAGCCTATCCTTCCTCCATCATAAAACCTACTCCGGTCCCTCACTCAAGGTCTCCTTCACTCATTCGCCATACTTTCCCAACTTGCCCTAATTTCTACATTTTTGTACGACATTGCTTTCTTCATCCTTGAACAAATCCAACCATCTTCATCACTCTTGAGCTTCATTTACCAGGTTTTAGACCCCTTATCATCTCTATCCATCCTTTATTTCCACTTTCCCACCATTTTTCCACCATCAACCCTCTAAAAACCACTTTCGGCCTATTCCTGTAGAACTTCCTATAGATCCCCTGTAGCCTCCTGTAGAAGTTCACGCGAGCAATTTTTCAAGATCTGAGCATGGTGGAAATCTCCAGAAGGGTGCTAGGGACCCCTTAGGTCCTCTCCACACCTTCCCAACCTCCTGCAAATGCCCACTCCAATTACTTTCGCCAATAAACCTCTACACAGTCAAAAATAGTTAAAACATGTGCATAATAATTCTGCATAAAATTGCTCAAAAATACAAAAAGATGATCTTTCCATGTTTTCCTTTAGAAGTATCTTAAACACATGCATTTTACCTTTGCAATAGTCAATGGTATCCATTTCAGTAGCTTACATCTCTTTTCTTGCATAAGTAGGGTTAGTCAGAAAAACTAGGGTTTGTTAGGGTTTGCATTTCCTTTCAGCTTTCATCTTCTTTCTGCAAGTAAACTAGCCTCTTTTGAGTTAGCTTTCATCCATAATAGTTAAAAGCTTCTTCTAAGAACTCATAGAAGTTGGCTTAAGCTCCTAGCGAACTTTTGCCAACTGATCAAGTGATAGCCTGCAGTAAGAGCTAGTACTTGTGCATATAGCACCGTCACTTCCAAGTTTGTTATGAACTACCGTGTTGATAAAAGTAAAGTAGGGAGTTCCAAGAGTTGCAGCATCACTGCTGCAATACTAGAGCTCACCATATTTTTGGCACTGTTGTCGGGGAAGCGTCAGAGTATTTTGTGATTACTGCTTTTCTTCTATTTTCTACTACAACCTTCTGCTAAATTAGTTTTTTCCAAAAAAAGTAGAGTAGTTGTTTCATTTCCATTCTACAATTTCACTTCAGCAAGCGTAGATTAGATATTTCCTGCTTTCCTTTCAATTTTGTAATTTCAATTTTGCAAACGTAGATTATCATCTCCCGCTTTCATTTCAATTCCACAATTTCATTTCAGCAAGCGTAGATTAGCATTTCCTGCTTTCATTTCAATTCTGCAATTTCATTTCAGCAAGCATAGATTAGCATTTCCTGCTTTAATTTCAATTCCGCAATTTCATTTCAGCAAGCATACATTAGCATTTCCTACTTTCGTTTCAATTCCACAATTTCATTTCAACAAAACAGATTAGTCCTTTCTTACTTTCATTTCAATTCTACATTTTCATTTCAGCAAGATAGATTTCAGTTAGTTGCAATTTGTTGTTCAATCAATTTCAGTTTTGTAGGTACAAGCAGAAAAAAGAAACAAAAATCACTCAAAAAAAGAGATTTCCTTTCATGCCTCGTAGGAACAGAGACAATTCAGGAAAATTCCTACCCAACACCCCTACCACATCACTGAGTCACCCTTCTCTCTTCTTTGGTGGTAGTGATCCAGAAGAACCTATAGGTGAACCTCTAGAGATATACGAAGATCCTATAATAGAAGAAGAGCAAGAAACCATTCCTCCTGTGACCATGGCTAAAAACAGAAACGGTAGACGAAATGGGGAGAGAGTAGAAGGTGCCTTTCCCATCCAAGAGACCAATGGAGACACAAAAATGAAAAACATAAGTCCCTCAACCTTACCTCACTTCCATGGATTGACTACTGAAGACCCTGATACCTTCTTGTTTGAGTTTGTTGTCCTTTGTCGAACTTATGACTATGCAGAAGACGAGCAAAAGTTGAAACTCTTTTCCTCTACCCTCAAGGATGCAACACTCCGCTGGTTCATGGGGCTACCTGGAAACAGTATCACAACTTGGGCTCAAATACAGCAAGCCTTTAACAACAAATACTGGGACTACTGTAGGTCAAAGGATACAAAAGAAGAAATATTTCGAATGACCATGGGAAGTGATGAATCTTTAGCAGACTATGAAGAGAGGTTTCAACTCAGTTATAAAAGGGCTAGGTGCACACTTGACCCCGAATCTCTGAATTTGGTTCTGCTCAGAGGAGTCCCTGAAAACCTTCTAGATACCGTCCATTTGCTGGCCGGAGGAGACATCTACCAGCTACCTTATGATGACATAAATACTGTGTTTAGAAACCATTCTAGGGTAGCCAGAAAGAGAGGTAGGGGAATTCAACTCTCAGCCAGTACCCACTTATCTAGTTCATTCCTTAAAAACGAGTTTGCAAATCAGATGGAAGATTTCAAAAGCGAGATGAGACAGACCATTGCCATGCAAATGGATACCTTGCGAATCCAAAAGAAGCAAGAGGAAGCCAAGAGGTCTTTGACCATCTTTTGTCCCAGGTGCACCAGAAAGCATCCTAGGAACGAATGTCCATTGCACTCTGTAGAAGTGTGTTTTGTCTGTGAAGAATACCATCCTACAAATCAGTGCCCTTTCTTTCCCATATTTAAAGCTATATACAAAGGGGCTAAAAGAGCCACTAAACTACTCTACTTCATGAACCAAAGGAGGCCACATGGACCTAGACCTTACCAGCAGGGAATGCAAGGGACATCCCAAACTTATTACAACCACAATGAAGCCACTTACATACCTTCTTGGGGACCCCCTGCTCATCCTTCCTGGTCCACACCCCCTCCTTGGTCGTATCCTCCTCAATACCATACTCAACCAGCTACTCACTCGTTTCATTCTCACACTCAGCCACAACCTCAGTGGAATGCACCTCATCAGGGATGGAGGCCCCAATACAACTCTCCTCCCGCTCTTTTGCCTCCACCACCTGCTCAACCATAACCATTACCTCCTACTCCTCCCAGACAACCCCAGATACCCACTCAACCGAACCCGAACCCCAATAACAGACAGGCCCAGTAGGTATATACTGGAGAAACAACATGCCCTACCTATGCTACGGAGATTCAGAAGATTAACCTATGATCTAGGAAGGTCCTCCTAGATAGCCAACCTCCTCATAAGGAGGATGGGGAAGAGAAACAGAAAAGTGAACCCAAAGCCATTCTACCCAAGTTTCCTAAGAGACTATCTGGAACCACGCAGCCAAACCCAGAAGAGACTGAACTTCTGGGAGAACTTAAATAGTTATGCGTGAAAATACCACTTCTCCAGGACATAAAATATGTACCAATCCACAACAAATTGATCAAAGAGAAGTGTTTCAAGCACCCAGGCAGGCACAAGAGAGATGCCCCAACTATCAATGTCATAGGACAACTGTCTTACCTAATGTTGGGACAGGTAATCTATCCAAAATATCTGGAACCTAGGAGTCCTGTAGTCGATGTCCACATAAATGGCACCATAATCCTCCACAAATTGATTGATCTAGGAGCTTCCATTAACATAATGACCAGGGACACTATGCTCAAACTCAACCTTCAAAGTTCCGTAAGAAAGACCTCAATCGTACTGCAGTTGGCAGACCGCTCCACTATGACTCCTGAGGGGATTGTGGAAGATGACATGGTCTCCATTGATTCCTGGGAGTACCCTGCTAAATTCTTGGTCCTTCAGCCAAAAGAAAAACTCACTTGGTATCCCCTCATCTTGGGAAGGCCTTGGTTAGCTATTGCAGATGCTTATATCAGTTGTCCAGCTGGGAGCATGACCATCAAGAATGGGCATATGTACAAACAACTAGTCCTATATCCTCCTGCCCAACATCTGCTAGAACATGACTTACCTCTCTAGTTGGAGGAGGAAGATGAGGATGAAGTCTACTCTGCACCATTGTGCATAGTGGAAGCGACTAGGGGAGGTCCTCAAACTGAGGATGATCTTATTGAGAATTTGATTCAAAATCCACCCTCCGGTGTGTTTCCATTAGAAGAGTTCGTGGAAAAAACCCAAGCCAGTGCTTTAGTTGATCTCTGTGTGTCTAATGCGACCTCTCTCCAAGTTAATAATGTGGAATTTGGCCCTAAAAGAACTTTGAAGATTAACTCATCCCTATCCCCCTCTAAGGAGAAAGAGCTGTGTAGCTTATTGAACAGTCATTTGGATGCTTTTGCTTGGAGCTATAAGGAGATGAAATGAGTCCACCTTTCAGTCTATACCCATCAAATTTACATTAAAGAGGATTGTAAACCAGTTAGGGAGCCTCAAAGGAGGATGAATTCAGCCCTTAAGGACATTGTCAAAGAAGAACTGTAAGAGTTGTTGGATGCAGGATTCATCTACCCCATCTCTGATAGTGAGTGGGTTTCTCCTTTAGTGTTTGTGCCCAAGAAAAATAGGAAGTGGAGAATTTGTGTAGGTTATCGAGAACTTAACAAAGCCACCAAGAAGGACCATTTGCCTTTTCCTTTCATAGATCAAATGCCAGATGGCCTGGCAGGGAAGAAGTTCTTTTCCTTCCTAGATGGGTTTAGTGGGTACAATCAGATCCAAACCAACCCAGAAGACCAAGATAAGACCACTTTCACTTGTCCATGGGGTACCTTTGCCTACCGGGTCCTTCCCTTTGGGTTATGAAATGATCCTGCCACTTTCTAGAGAGCAGTACTAAGTATATTCGCTAAGCTAGTTCATGATTCAGTGGAAATCTATATGCATGATTTTACCCCTTATGGTTCTAACTTCCAAGAGGCTCTAACTAACCTGAGCAAAGTTTTAGCCAAGTGTATTGAAATGAACCTGTCCCTTAGTCCTGATAAATGTGAATTCCTAATGACTGAAGGGACCATGCTAGGTCATACAATTTCTCAGCAAGGTTTATAGGTGGATCCCAACAAGATTACTATCATCTAAAGGGTCCCACCTCCTCAAAAATTAAGAGATGTTCGGAGTTTTATAGGCTTAGCAGGATATTATAGAAGATTCATTAAAGATTTCAGTAAGCTAGCCTCTCCATTGTTTGGTATTTTGGGAAAGGATGCTGAGTTCATATGGACTGACAACTGTCAAGAGGCTCTGGATGCTTTGAAAGGTAAGATGATAACTGCCCCAATCTTGAGAGGTCCAAACTGGGCCCTACCTTTCATCATTCACACAGATGCCTCGAACAAAGCCATAGGAGTAGCCTTAGGACAAGTTGAAGAGAAGCTACCATATGCCATATATTTTGTCAGTAAAAACCTGTCCAAGGCAGAGTTAAACTATACTATAACTGAGAAAGAGCTCCTGGTTGTAGTCCATTCCCTAAACAAGTTCAGACACTACATCGCTAGCTATCAAACATTTGTGCATATTGATCATGCCGCAATTAGGTATTTGATGAATAAACCTGATGTAAATGTTCGTATCATTAGATTTTTATTGCAGCAATTTGATTTGACCATTGTTGATAAGCCAGGCAAGGAAAATGTTGTTGTTGATTTTCTGTCTAGACTAGATTTTCCTGCAGGTGAAGAAGGGATGGTGGATGATCACATGCTAGATGAACATCTGTTTTCTATCTCAGTACTCTCTCCATGGTTTGCTGATATAGAAAATTATTCGGTTTCAGCACAGTTTCCACCATACCTGTCCTCAAAAGAGAAGAGCAAGATCATGAGGAAAAGTGCCCCATTCACTTGGATTGGGGGCAATCTTTTTAAACTTGGCCTAGACTAGATTTTGAGGCGATGTGTCAGGGAGGAGGAAGCTTTTGACATCCTCCTAACCTGTCATGATGGACCCTGTGGGGGCCATTTTGTAGCAAAAAGAATCTCCTTCAAAATTCTATAGGCAGGGTATTATTGGCCCACTCTTCATCAAGATGTCAGGAGATACATCAGCCAATGTGACAAATGTCAAAGGATGGGGAAACCTACTCCAAAAGATGAGATGTCCTTGCAGCCTCAAGTGACTTTTGAACCATTTGAGAAGTGGGGCATGGACTTTGTGGGTCCTATCAACCCTCCTTCAAAACAGAAGTCCTACATCATTGTGTGCATGGATTACTTGAAAAAGTGGGTGGAAACAAAGGTAATCAAAGTAGAAACAGAAGAAAAAGTAGCTAAGTTTTTGAGGGAAAATATCTTCTACAAGTTTGGTTACCCAAGAGAATTAGTCACAAATCAAGGAAGTCAGTTTACCTCTAACCTGATTGAAGACCTGCTTACTCATCACAAGATTAAGCACAGGACTTCCACCCCTTATCATCCACAAGCAAATGGATAGGTGGAAGTTAGTAACATGGCTTTGGAAGGGATTTTGACTAAGGTAGTGAGCAGCAACAGAAAAGATTGGGTAGATCGCTTGGTTGAGGCCACTTGGGCCTTTAACACTCTTTGGAAAACTACAACAGGTTTCACACCCTATGAGCTGGTCTATGGGAAGAAGGCTTTGTTTTCCATAGAGTTTGAATGTAACACATTGAGGTTGGCAGCTCAGCTAGACCTAGATCTCAGCCACGCTCAATAAGAAAGATTGCTTCAGCTGAATGGATTAGAAGAACAAAGAATGCAGGCCCTTCTCCACTCAGAGGTATTCCAACTTCAAAGAAATATATGGCATGACCAACACCTCAAAGAAAAGAAATTTCAGCCAGGAGATTGGGTACTGCTATATGATTCAAGATACAAGGATTTCAAGGGCAAGCTGAGGACAAGATGGCTGGGACCATATACAGTGGAAACATGCAATGACAATGGTTCAGTCCTTATTCAGACCATTGATGAAGAAGCCATCCCCATGCTCGTCAATGGGCATAGATTGAAGATCTACAGGAAGCCCCTTTCCAAGCAGGAGTTCATTGAGACTCTTGGTAAATCAGTATTGGTAGTGGAGCAGGTCCTTGTATCCACTCCACCTACGCCATGAGCAAAAAAAAAAAAAAAAAAAAAAAACACAGAAAAAAAAAAGAAAAAAAAAAGAAAAAAGGAATAAAATATCCTTAGGTGAAAACCTCTTGGAGGCACCCCAGCTGTCTCAGACTAAAAAAAAAAGAAGAAAAAAGAAAATGAAAAAGAAGGAAAAAAGAAAAAGTAAACCTAATTTTTGTTGAATAAATTGCAGGCTACAAGAAGGTCATTGCAAGTCTTAGGAGGATTGCACAAGACAAAGACAGAGGACATGACTAGGCTGCATGCATCCCTCACAATCCATTCCTCCATGACCATTTCCCTTTCCTAAGATCTGGTCTCATTTGGTTTGAAATTTCACATCCTACAGGAAGCTCTATATCTTCTATAGGAGGATCCTGTAGAAACTACAGAAAAGCCAAAATTGATCTCAGAAGAGGACTCAAGGGTTTGAAATCTGTCTATGAGGCCTATGAACGTCCCTGCCTCCATCCATCGCCATATGTCACCCTTTTCCATCTCTATACACCTTCATTGCACTCATTTTTATGTCCCTGCACAGTCACACACAGAAATTTTGTTTCCTTCATGCTGCAAACAAAAAAAAATTAGTGACAAATAAAAGCGGCAGCCTTTTCACTCACCATATCTGATACCCTCCATCTGTGATTCCTTTTTAGCCGAGACCCTCATCAGTAGTTGTAGCCCTACTCATTTTAGCTTGAATTTTAAAAGAAGCAGCTACAGGAAATCCTACAGGATTCCTGTAGCAGCTGATCCCTCTGAAAGAGATACTCTAGAGATAGGGACAACAAAGTATGGAATATGAAACATGCAAGGATCTCTGCTTGAACATGTTAACATCAGCAAAAGCCAAGGCTGAGCATGCAGAGCGCAAGCAGCAACAACAATGAAGAAATGGGTTCCAAAATTCGAAATATGCATAACACGACCACGACTACATAGGTAATTGCCTAAACCTATTCCTCAATTACATGAATCATATTTCAAGGCTGTGTGACTATGGGAATGGTTTCGATTGAATGGAATCAGTGGCCAGTTATCTAGCCACCCTCGTTCAGTTACACATCCTCGTGGAATTCAAACAAGCCCCGTCAATTTCAAAACTGCCGATCAAATATGTAGCCAGCACGTGTGGTATGTCCATTCAGGAAGAAATATTCGGGATTGATAGTGGTGATCGCAGTCAGATGGCATGTGGAAAAATTATGACCATGACGTAGGATCAATGGTCCGGTCCGGCCACCTCATCTCCTCACCATGAATCATGCCAGCAGTTAAAAGACAGCTCAGTTAAGACATTCACCACCCTTTGTTCATTTTGCAATCACGACGTTCTCAATTGGAGTACACACCTACCACTTCCAGAGCAGCTAACCAATCAACCTCCGCCAGTTTTCTGCTTGTTTTTTAAAAATATCCCACCTATCGGGCTCTACAAGAGCACAGTTTCATTCTATAGGAGCTGGGATATTTCTACAAGAAGGGTTCTACAAGAAAGGCAGAGAAAAGCTCTGCAGAAAGAAAATCCGAGATTTTCGTCGAAATTCAAGCTCAAGATGAGGTAGGCTCAGGAAAACTTCTCTATGCATGATTTGTTTGAGTAAGGAACACATATTTCATTAAATTTGGAATTAAATAGTGGATTTAGAATTTAAAAATAACCAAATAACTTAATACTAGTGATTTCCTTGTTATAAAAAATTTCCAATTTTAATGAAATATGTGTTAAGGTGGTGAATTGAACACGGCATTAGATTGAAAAAAGAGAGTGAAAGTTTGCCTGTACATTGAAAAAAGTGAAAGTCTGCCTGCATATTTCCCTGAGTCTACACAGTTTCTTTTTCTCTCCACATCCGAAATCTCCTCATCCTTTTTCAAATTCTCCTGTAAGAAAGATACATGCAGCAGTAGAGGCTAGCCTATGTGTGTGTGAAAAAAACGAATTTGCATATCTATCCACTTGCTGAGAAAAGAACCTATGTCCTTATCCTCTGTTCTGTGGAAAAAAAATTCTTTTCAAAAACAGAAAGTCATATTCAGGGTGATAGCAGTTTAAAATAGGGGAATTATTGCCATTTGATGTTATAAGGAGCACACGGGAAATTCCTTCTTGGTTTTAGAAAAAACCGAATTCAGCTATCCTCTATTTCAGTGATTGACTATTTTTTTCCACCTGAGCATTTTCTTTTCTGGTTAAAACACAAAAAGAAGCACTCAACACCATGCCAGGAGGATTCATGAGAAAATAACCCTTAAACTCTAGCAAATTGTATGAGCACCCTGAGGTGGTGGACCTTTTCACCAGGGCAAACTGGATATCCTTCTTTGACAAAATTCAGGGTTATGATGAGGAGGTGATTGAAGAGTTTTTGATATCCCTAAGACCACATTCGAAGACACATGCCATAATTAGTTTTAGGGGTTTGACCCTAGAACTTACACTTGATTTCATCAGTAGAATTACTACTCTCCCATTGGGGCTCCCTTGGAGCAAAGAGGAGAAATCATTGGGACAAGTTGCTAAGAAAACATTTTTTTTGCCTGAGGAGCATCCTGTAGAAGATAAAAACAGGGTCAGAAGGACAAGCTTGCCTCCTTTCTGGAGTGAGGTCAGTTATCAAATAATGAAGTATATCACATGTGAAGGGAGGTTTAGCATCATTTATGGTTATCATTTTAGGTTGTTACATGAATTGAGGTATGGGATGGACTTGCCTCCAGCTAGAAAATTGAGCATCCCATATTTCCTCCTTCAGTCTTTAATTGAATTTGGTACAAAGCTAAATGCAGGGGTCCCAGATCAGTTGGCCCACCATGGGTTCATCAAACTATTGGTTGAAGATGCTTTAAACACCTATACTATCCCCATAGCTTGGGAAATCTTCAAAAATATCTCCAGGGATGATAACATCAGAACTTTGGCTAAGAACATCAGCCCATCCAGTAGTGATGAGGGGAAGCAAACTGAAGAAATTAAGAAGAACAATGATGAGGGAGCACAAGACATTCAAGCAGAGGGCAAAACAGAGGAAGAACAGAAGGAAAAAGAGGAATTTGACAAGACTACTGAGCCTAAGACAGAAAATGAGACAACAACAAAAATAGAGAAGGGAAAAAGGACAAAGATTGGAAAGAAAAAGGCCAAGAAAGCCCAAAAGAAGACTGCCATAGCCAAGGCAGGCACCCAATAAGAGAAAGAAAAGACACCCTGAGATGTCAGTGACACAAGCAAAAATAGTGGGCATAGAGATTTCTTCAGGAGGTGAAGGAAAAGAACAGCAGAAAGAAAAATCCCCTGAAATGTTGGCAAGGGAAGCAACAACTGTGTTTGCTGCATTAAGCACACCTACAAAACAAAAAGGAAAAAGAAAAAGGCAAACCTCCATGTACTTTAAAGCCAAAAAAAGAATAAGGATCAAAGTAGGCAAACCCCAGCCACCATCAAAGGAACCAATTGTCATTGAGAACTCACCCACTAAAAAGAAGGAAGAGTCTCATTCCGGGATAGCTATCACCTATGAAAGAAGAAGCCCAAAAACCTCCACATGGAAAGAGACAATCAAGTTGATGAATTCAAAGGTAGTTCTACAGGAAGCTGAAACATCTCTACAGGAAACTCTAGCCAAGTTAAAAGAAATTGAGAAATTGGAGGAGAAGGCAGTCAAATAGTCACAGGGGAAGAGCAAGGCCAAAGAAATACCTGAACCAACCCCTCAGCCTAATTTGGGCTCATATTACAATCTATTAGAGGGTGGGAAAATCATCCCACAGAAATTTGTTGTACCTTTATTCTTCGAATTATAAAAAGAGAGGGTTAGAACACACACATGGATGCAAATCGCCAAGTCTAAGGGAGTTGAGGACATAAGCCATATGGAGGACAAGCTAAAGGACATTAAGAGGGGAATTGGCCATGGTGAGACACATAGAAAGCAGCAAAAGAGCCCAGCTACAGGAGGAGAATGAATTGTTGAAAACGCAGTTGCAGCTACAGGAAGTTCATAAGGGAGATATGTTGTCCATTTTGGGAGGGCAGCAGCAGCAAGAAGGCCCTCTAGCAGACAAGGAAACAACCGAGAAACAATAGAAAGATGGAGAGCTACAAGCTAATGTTGAGATGCTAACAAAACTGCTGCAAGAAAAGGAGTCTCAGGCAACAGAAGAAGTACAGGTTTTAAAACAACAATTGCAAGAAAAAGAAGCCTAACTGGCCTGCATGGCCAGTTGGGCAATAGAAGCCTTACAATGTAGGAAACCTACTAAATCCTATGCATTATATCTTAAAGACCAATGGTTGCAATTTCAAATTAACAAATTGGCCCAAAGGGGCAGCACCCCATTCCAAAATTACAATCAGTTTATGCATTTGTGTGAAAGTAGCTCAGCTGAAGATAAGGCCAAGTTAGCATAATTCTATTTACACAACTTGGCGCTTCCTAACATGAATCTATGGTACCCAAACACTGCATTAGGAGATCTGCAACTCATGACCATGGCTTCTTGGCTAAGCCATGAGGAAAAGAGGGCAGTAGAGATTCAGAAAATTAAGGTCAAGGAGCTAAGTGAGCCACTCATGATCAGGGTAGAACCAGAAGATCCCTCAACTCTTATATATTCCCATTGGCACCTTTCAAACAACCCTCACATTGCACCTGGCTATGTTGAAAGGCAAGCTCAGGACATTGCTCACTTTGAAGACATGAAAAGATTGTTTGGTGATAATTGCATTCATGCTTACACAAGGAGATGGAACACATTGTCCCATAGTCTGAAAATAAGAGAGTACCACTCCCCAAACAGAATGAGAGAGGATATGAGAAGAGTACCCCTATACAAACAATCAATTCAGAACTTGAAAACCAATTGGATTGGCCTTAAGTTTAGCCATCCACTACTGCTAGGGCTGTTACAAGGGGTCAAGGAGGAAGACGAGCAAATACAATAGGAAGAAGTAGATAGAAAGGCATGTTTTCATGACTAAGAAGAGGACATCACCCCAGAGGCCTGGGATGTCAGAGAGGCAGTCAAAGAAATCAAAGATGATGAACTGGATTAGTTGCTCAGAGGATGAGCAACACATTCAGTAGTGTGGTGATGAGCCCTGGAAATGGGTAACTATATGGGCTCATTTTGCCTATTATTCTAATTTAATCCACCATTCTCCATAGTTTTATGCATGCTTTTGAATATATTTATGTTAATTGAGTGAATGGGAGTAGTCACTTTACCACAAAGTCTAATACGTGATTATTGCAGATTTTTGGACAGTTTTGGACCAAGATCAGGCATTTATGAGCAGATTGGAAGCCAAATTCGAAGAAACAAGGCTAAGGATTTATAGGAGGGGTGTCTCCTACACTAAATTACCCCTTCCTCGAGTTTTCCACCATCATCTTGGAGTTCAACAGCCCACCAAAGATGATTTCAAGGGGCAGCCGAGTAGGTCTAGTGAAGTGGTTGATTAACTACAGTTTTGGGCAGCCAAGCTCCTAAAGTTAAGGAGGACTACTGGGAGTCCTCATTTGCATAAGTAGAAAGGATTCAAGCTTGAATAGTTTAGCCATTTGATAGTCTATTTTCACACTTTAGTGTAGCCCTAAATCAACACATTTTCGAGCTTCTTCTTGCAGACAGTTTTTGTGATGTAATTATTATTTTTTTATCAACGAAGATGAATCCAGCTTTGAACTAGCTCTAAGCTTTCTTAGGAGGTTGTAGCTCTTGCGTTTGGGCCCAACCCAAGTGCCCAGTACCTCTTTTGTGTACTTTTATGTGTTTTTCTTGCATTCATAGAATAATTTCTGTTATTTAGGTTTAAATCTTGCTTTGTTATTTAGGTTGTTTTTTATGATTAAGATAGTTGTTCATGCTTCAGGTTGATTTGATAGTTTGATAACATAAAATATCCACAAAAAGTCTACCAAGCAATCCTTGATCTCCTTTTTCCCTCCTTGTGTTATCGGGAAAACTAGTGTCCATTCAGAGCTACTAGTCCCACTAAGACGGGTAGCTATCTTAGAAACAAACAAACTAAAGTCACTCATGTTTTCCTTTATGAGAGATAGATGAGAAAGAAGTAGAGAGTAACAAACTCAGTCTTTCGCTTGGCTCCTTGCTTGTTTCCTTTCCCCTTTGACAGAACTTCACCACTATTTCCTTACTTGTCCTGCTTCAAAGAGCACCTGTAGAGTCAAAGCAGCATAATACAATCAAAGCATAGAGATCTATAACCATAAACAATATAGGATCAGATGTATATTAACCATACAAATGCATATATCAATACAAGATTCAGAGATACACAAGAATATGGAGGAAAACTAAAATAGCTTTATTGATAGAAGTAGTAGAAGAGAGGATTACAACCCATTGGTCTGACCCAGCACCATCCTCCCAGCATGAAAGCCCTCTTCACCTCATGAAAAGCTTAGATCACCCAACAATACAATGTTGCACAGAGAAACCAACAACACTCTGTCAGGCGGAAAGAGTCAATTGTGCGGACACAACCAACCTCCCTAGGAGCCTAAGACTCTCTAGTGACAAACAAGACAAACAAGAGCAATCCTTCTCTAAACATGCATTTACTATACGGGAAATCAAGTGTTTAGATCCTACCTGTAATCCAACGCTGTTGTAGCAGTCCAGCTCCGCTGATCCGGATGAACTCCTCCTTCACTTTGAAACCTGCATACACTAACAATCAAACGATTAAATAGCACTTGATAATCTCATAGAATAAAACATATTTAACACATAGACCAAGGAGTACATGAAACAACTCATAAATAACAAGTTATTGAGAAGAATGGACTCATTTGCATTAATAGGTAACAAAAGGAACAAATACAACCTGAGCCTTGGTGTTGTGCAAGTCCCTCCCAGGGTCCATCAAGAGTTCTCCTTTACTTTGACAAAGCTCACCCACTTCCAAATAGAACAAGCAAAGATGGCAATCTCTCCTCACAAGCTTCTAAATGGGAGTCCTAATTCCTGCAGCATTTACCCTTAGAAATGTATAGCTTCCAACCTCTCCTCCTTCTGGCCCAATGCCTGTACTTATAGTGCTCAAGAGGAAGTTAATCAGGTCCACCATCAATGGGATAATCCCCTCTTTGGATGGGATAGCTCCCTTATTGATGGGATAAGTTCCTCTTTGGTAGGAGTGCATGAACCATCTGGAGGCGCTCAATACACGTCGAACAACCTTCTAGAATGCTCTAGAAATAACCACAAGTGACTTTTTAAAGATGAAACTTGCACATTTTAACCTTTTCAGGGGGACGCACCTGCACCTTTACATACAGAGCGTCCAAAGACGCAGTTTTTGTCAACATTGGGTGCGTCCCCGCAGGTAAGGTTGAGAGAACCTGCGTCCCCAGAGATAAATACATTTAGAAAGACTTTCTCTCTTTTTTGGAGTTTGACATGGAAAGTAGAGGCATAAGACTTGCCTAAGAGGGTAGCATGATTGTTGATAGAGCCATTCTAACTGTGAATAGTCATGGTGACATCTTTTAGTGTAACAGATTGCCCCCTAAAGTGCGAAGCCTGAAATAGATTAGGGTTTTGTATTATCTAGGAAGGGTGAAGCGCTTTATCATTTCAAGGATTATCTCGTGGAGAGCCTGGTCAGAACCTGCAATTTTCAACACAAAATACATGTATAAGATTATATCATCACTGAGGTAGGCATTCCCATACTCAGATTAAAACTTTAACTAATAGACTAACTACTCTGATACAGGAATGATCTTGCAGTACATCATAATCATAGACTTTTGTAGACACAGTATGGGCGCAGCCATCTGTTTATGATTAGTCTACTTAGATAATGAATACAAAACTGCTCGCAGCCTGGATGGTGGAAACTAGATCCAGGGTCTTCATTTCTACTTCCCGAATTGGTACGATTCTGGCCATGCGAATAAATGAGTTGATGTCGAACATGGTAGAAACCACTTGATTACCAGTCGATGATGTAAACTGTTAACAAGTGTGAGAGAGACCACCAGTAATGTCAATGGTTCTCAAAGTACCCAGTACAATCCATGAGATGTGAATGAATGAGTTGATGTCGAACATTTCACGGAATCCTTTGATCGAAAGTCAATGATGTAAACTGACGTCAAAGGCGAGAAACCTGCCATTGATGCATGCAGACTTCAAGGTACTGACGATTTCTAAGTCATCTCTCTAGATAATGTGCTGATGTCGATAGAAAGTGACCCGTTGCAGGCAAGCCCGCAACACGAAATCATTGTTCAAGTTGAAGAAATGTTGCTGTAAAGACTGACTCAGGGATGGTCAAATGGATGACAAGTATTTTGTAGATGAAAGTTTTGTTTGTAGACCTCTTGAACACATAACGACACGACAGATGGCTTGGTGCTAAATAACTCAAATTTAATCCCCGGAACCTGGCTGAAGACTTTCAAAGTAGTTTGATCAACTGTGAGGTAAAGGATTTCCCATCCCAGGTGAATGAAAAGTGTCGTGTTCAAGAGTGGTAATAAAGTTTCTTCTGAGACAAAAGGTAACAAATAGGCTCATTCTTCTCTCTTTTCCCCCACCATTTCTGGCAAGTACCTCTTTATTTTTAACAAGCTTGAGGAGGATAACATATGCTTGATTATAAGCTCATCCTTCGGATGAGTCCAACCTAGTTTTGATTCGAACCCTAGGAAGGAGTGGTTCGTTCCTGTTTGTAATTGAACAGGTCCTTTACTGTGAAATGTTTAACGAGCCCAGTATAGGAGAAACTCGGCGTTTTTCAATTTTAGAGAGTCTGAAAAACTTAAGAAGACTCCAAGTTGAACTTTTTCGTAGATTTGTGTCCCTCAAGCCCGAAAAAGTATAAAATAATACCTGGGGGAACCGCTTGATCTTGCGACCAAGGAGTACTTTCATAATTAGTGTCACTGACCTGAAAAGTAAAAAGCGATCAAGGACACGTCGTTTTATTTCCGTATCGAGTTTGAAACGACAAAAACCCGGCAATCTTTTCCTGATTCTACGGTCAGAAAAGAGCTATAAGGGGACCGTCTTTTAATTCCGTTTTAACAAGTGTAAAAGAAACGCTCGACAATCTTTTCATTTTTTAGGAGTCAGAAAAGGGCTTAAAAGATGACTCTGATATTTTGGTTCGTGAAAAATGACAATTTTCCCTCTAAGTCCCTTTGTCCTGCACAAAAGCAACACATTACTCATACCTATTTAAGATAGGCAAAAATACATCGAAAAACATCTATCCATGGTGAAAAATGAACAAATTCATCCAAAAAACCTATAAAAAGACTTTTTACAATATCATTTTTACCATTTTACTGTTGAGGTTGAAAAAAGGGCTTTTGGCAAGAAACTTCCTGTGGTTGCTGCGGAAAATCTAACCGTCAGAATCGAACGCCGTCTCTTCCAGGTATTTTACAACATCCTACTCTTCAATTTCATCCGATTAAAATTGATTTTTAGGTTTTAGTTTTGTTTTTTGGGGGGGTTTAGGTTTCAAAATGCGCCCCTCGGTGGACGCAGGTGCCCTTTGGGTGACCTGCGACCCCCGACTTTTTCCTATACAGGAAAATGGTCGGGGGACGCAGCCCACCTTCAGGCCAGCTGCGTCCGGATGCCCTGTGTTGTAAACGCGGGGTGCGTCCTCCGTGAAAGGCGGATTTTAAAACCCCAATCTCCACAAATAACCATTCAAATTTCCCCAAATCAGTTCTAATCATTGTTTCTTGGTGTGTAGGGCACTCACCATGTTGGATTGGAGAGAAAGAGAGCATGAGGACGTTGATTTAGCTGCAATTGAACATCAACCTTCCATTGATGCCCTAAAAGAATGCGGGCTATATAAATACTGGGCCATACCTGGCATGAGGGCTCAGGTGAGATTCTTAGAATGGCTGGTTGAGAGATGGAACGTTCAAGAGAAATGCTTTTACATAGGAGGGCACCAGCTCGAGATAGAGCCCTCTGATGTATACTTTCTCACTGGCTTGCCAAATAGAGGCGAGCAACTCAATCTAGCCGGGACTAGGCCGGGTGGCCAATCCCTTGTTAGTCTACAGGAAGATTGGTGCACACCTGGTGCACACCATTCAAAAGGCGTGGAGATCAAACACATCTCTCTGCGTGAGCTCAAAGTTATAGCGTTCACGGTTACCAGAATTTGCGGCGCAGCCGCTTTACACATTGCTTCCGGGTCCCAAATGCGGATGGAAATTGACTGTTACCAAGGCACCATTTTCAACTGGTGTGATGCTGTGTCGGCTAATGTGAAGAGCCAACTGACTAAGGCAAAGAACGGACGACTGAAAACTTTTGGATATGGGCCTTTAGTCGTGAGCTTTGCCTTAGAGAGAGTTCCGATGCTGATCCCTCAGCAACTCACTGTTGATATCTTGGGTCCTCGGGAGCCAAAGCTGGTACGATGGGTTGCGGTGATGGCCCGGCATCCTGACGAGGGCGCGGCAGTTGTTCGATTTTCTGATAGTTATTTTCACTGGTTGGAGGACCAGGTTTTCTCGATCCAGGACTTTCCGTATGCTGGAGTAGATTTTCGAGGTGATCCGGACATGGTTCTTCCACAGGGAGAACAATGGGATGACAGAGGTACTTTATTTTTCACAAGTTTTCAAATTATGTATTTTTTTTTTGTTTTTTATATATATCGTCTCAAAACTGACAGTAAAAATTTTCAAAATGCAGATGTTGGTCCACAGCGCCCAGCCAACCTCCGGCCTTTTGAGAGGAGACATCCAGTTGCACCGGTACAGGCCCCACAGGACGCGGCTACAGAGGTACTAGCTGAGTTGGAGCATGATCTAGAGCGTCTGACGGCGGATATGCCTGAGACTACTATGGATGATATTCCTATCAGGCTTCAGCGCTATGTAGTCGCAGTCCCTGGACCATTTAGGAGATTTTTGCGTAAGGTAGCCCGTGCAGTGGTGTCGTATAGGGAGCACCACCAGTGATTGGCTAGTCACTTTGTAGACACATGTGAAATTTTTGACTTTTTGTACTTTATCATTTTTGCCGATCATAAGGTGTTTTTCAACCTATGATCGAAGACGATGTATATTTTTTGACACACTCCTATCTATATATATATATATCACTATTACCGGTTTATCTTGTTTAACATATGTGATGAAATGCTTTTAAATTTACTTGCATGATTTATCGTAAATGTCTGTCCAACACTCGAGAAGCAATTGCATCTGCTAATGTATTTAAAGACCTTGGAATATGCTGATATTCAATGTAATCAAATTCACGTTCCAAGAGACGCACTCTCAAAAACAACCTTAATAACACAGGATTTCTAATGGCATAAACTCTATTAAGCTGTAATACAACAAGTTCAGAATCTAACCTCACTATCAAACGTCGAATTCCAAATGAAATAGATTCGGATAATAATTCAACCACTGCACTGTGTTCTGCAATGTTGTTCGTTGTTTGACCGAGGCTTACCCCATGCATAGAAACTAACTCGTCAAAGGGTGAATAGATAACCCAAGCTGCGGAAGAGATATTCCGTGTACTACGACAAGCACCATCAGCGAATCCAATGTATGTTTGGAGAGGCGTCGACATCTGCGATATCAAGAGTAAAACCAAGATAAGCCAGAATAACGACGAAAAACACACTCGCTAAGCTAAGCACACTGACTAACTAACAAACATACTGGCTAGAAAGAAAACCTAACCTAACTAAAACTTCTCCATACCCACCATTTAAGCATAATACCTCTTTAGGTAAAGTCCATTTCTGGGTTTACCCAAAGAGTCCCCATCAAAATCTACTAGCTCATAAGCCCCTTTTGCTAGCTTTCGCTTTACAATATAGGGTCCATGCCACATAGGAACGAATTTTCCAGCACCTAGCTTATCATTAGCTTGATCATATAATAGCACTAGGTCTCCCTCCGAAAAACTTCGAGGGGTCACATTTCTATCATACTGAGCTTTCATTTGCTTCGCGTGAGTCTCGATTGCCAATGCAGCGTCACGTCGAGTCTCATCTAATTTAGCTAAGTATAATAAACGTTTCTCCTCTTCGGAAGTAGCTGGGAGTAATTCGACAGCCATTTGAAGTGATGGGATTTCGCATTCAATGGGTAACACAACTTCCAAGCCATAAACTAGCTGGAAAGGAGTGAACCCTGTTGAAGTTTTCACTGAGGTTCGGTATGCCCATAGCGCCGAAAATAACATGTTGTGCCAATTCGACCGATGAATACCAATGGTTCGTCGGATCATGATAACTAGAACTTTGTTGATAGATTCAACCAAACCGTTGGCTTGCGGATAATAAGGAGTAGAGCTATCGTGGCGCAAACCAAGCTAGCTTGTAAGCTCAGTCATCATGATGTTTCGAAAATGGCTCCCATGGTCAGTAATGATTGCTTGTGGGACACCAAACCTAGTTATGATATGATTGAATACGAAAACTGCAGCTGTTTTGCCGCTTGCGTCGAATGTAGGCATCGCCTCGGCCCATTTAGTGAAATAATCAACCGCGAGGATGATATACGCATGCCCCCCGACCGAGTGAGGGTTACAAGTAATAAAGTCGATACCCCATTTGGCGAATGGACCAACGGCAATTATAGGGTGGAGAGGAGCAGGTGGTGCGCGCATCTTGCGATCAAACACTTGACAGTTGTAGCACTTCCGAACTGCAATGGTAGAATCTTTAAACATAGATGGCCAGAAATAGCCAGCGCGCAACACCTTCTGAGCTGTGGCATACCCAGACATATGACCGCCACATGCTCCAGAGTGACAATCATTCAAAACCCTCTCAGCCTCTTCATGAGTTAAACAACGTCGAAAAACTAAGTCTGCCCCCCGGCGATAAAGTGTATCTCCAATAATTTTGTATTGCTGGGATTGAAACCGAATTTTTCGACGTTCCGCCTTTGAAGCTTCAGGCCGAAAGGTTTGGGTTTGGAGATAGATGATTATATCCCCGTACCACGAATCTAAGGTACTGATAAGAAACAAAGATTCGTCCGCAATGGACTCCTCTGCCACAGTCTCTGTGTCAGTACGCGGGAAATCACACATCAATTCCGCAAAAACCAAGGATTTCTTAGACTTGGACTTCTCGAACTCCAAGTCGAACTCTTGCAGGATAACGATCCATTTAGAGTACTTGCCCCCTAGCAGTTGTTTTGTCAAAATTTAAATCATAGGGTTGCAATCCGAAATAACTGTAGTTTTACGGAGAAGAATGTAGTGATGAAAACGCTGGACAGCTTGAACGGCTGCCAGGGCCAATTTCTCCACATGTGAATATTTTAGCTCAGTGGGATTTAAGGTCCTACTGAGATAATATATCACATGTTCCGCTCCGAATTCATCTTCTTGAACTAACACCATTCCAATGGTGGAATGCGAAGCCGCGAGGTATAAGAAGTAGTCCTGGTTGTAGTTGGGAGGATGCAACAACGGTGCATGGGTCAACGTGTGTTTAACTGCATCAAAAGATTGTTGGGCAATCTCGTCCCAAAAGAATTGAACATTCTGTTTCAACAACCGTGTAAAACCTTTAGTGACCTCGGCGTAGTTAGGGATGAATCGTCGTAAAAAGTTCGCTTTCCCTTGCAAACTTTGGAGTTGGCGCAAACTCGAAGGAGGAGGCAATTTGATGATAGCTTCGACTTTCGAGGGATCGACGCAAATGCCGGCTTTTGAAACCACAAATCCCAGCAATCGACCTGTTTCTATACAAAAAACACACTTGTGGGGATTCAACCGAATTCGATAATGCCTACACCTCATAAAGATTGCTCGTAAGTGGACAAGATGATCAGCTCGATTTATAGAATGAGCAGGCAAATCATCGAGATACGGTTGCACAATGTGCTTGATGTCATGAAATGCGTAAGACATCGCCCGTTGAAAAGTGGCCCCGGCATTCTTAAGTCCAAAAGGTAATTTGCAATAAGCAAATGTCCCCCATGGACAAATGAATGCCGTTTTTGGTTGGTCGGCAGGTAGAATATTGATTTGATTATAGCCCGAAAAACCATCCATGAAGGAAAATCATCAATAATTTGATCGATATAAGGCGTAGGATAGTTGTCTTTTGGACAAGCTCGATTTATATCCCTATAGTCGATACAGATTCTTATTGTTCCTTGTTTTTTGTTGACCGGAACAATATTCGATACCCAATCCGTTAACGAGATCGGATAAATGAAACCTGCTTTCAACAGCTTTTCGACTTCTGCTTTAATGGCAGCGGCTTTTCGAGGGTGAATCTGACGCAATCATTGCCGGACGGGTTTAGCATCCGGGTAGGTCTTTATTTCATGAACAACAATGGCAGGATCGATTCCCGGCATTTCCTCGTAAGACCAGGCAAACACATCGCGGAATTCTTGGAATAGGGCCTTGTAAGTTTGGATTTCATCTTCTGTACATGCGACACCTATATGAATGTTCTCCTCAATTCCGGGCTTCACTGAAATATCAATGGGAATAGTACGAGAAATATTCCCTAAATTCAACTCTGAATCAGAATGTTTCGTTGGATCCTGAGCGTCTTTGACATATTCAGCGGTAAAGATGGATGAAAAATCATTTTCAAATGCATCATCCTTAGGTAAAAACGAAGATCTGTGATGGAGATCCTCCCATGGTAGATCGTCTACGCTTAGGATTTCGCGAAGTTGTTCGTCAGATGACACGACTTCGGGAAACGTTATCTGTTCTAAGGTTGAGGTGAAAAGTGATTCTTCATTGACCACATTCATTTGGTCGATCTCGGTTGAATGAGAGTCGGTAAAAGACATGACAGCTTCATAAGCAATTTCATATGGACTCAAAGGCATAGCATCACCGAATGAGTCTATCTCAGAGTCAGATGGGACAATCCAAGGATCATCATAAATAATGTTTTCTGATGTAATCATATGAATTGTTGCAAATGAAGGGTCTACGCCGAGTGGAGGGAGAGGAAAAGTTCCCAGTAAACCGGAATCCTTAACTAAACCTACACCAACGTCCCTATAAGGGATTGTCGTCTTACCGACATGCTGGATACTCTCTGAAGAGGCTGGGTCGGATGAAAAGTATGTCAGCTGATCAATAGTCACGATCTTACCGTTATGTGGAAACTTAATTACTCTGAAGACCGATGAAACGACCGCCGTCATAGCATATGACCAACTTCGACCCAAAAGAAGGTTGTAGTCTAGAGGGGCATCAACCACTTCCACATCCAGACTAACGGTTTTACCTTCCACCCCTATAGGCAATTCCTGTAGAATACCAAACGAACGGAACCCACGGCCATCAAAGGCCTTAAGGATGGTGGGGGATTGGTTCAATGAAGGAGAACCAAGGGATCTCCAACATTGAATCGACATAATACACGTAGAAGCTCCCTCATCAATCACAGTCCTATGAATAGGCCTGTTTTTTACTATCACTGGAATTTGGAAAGCCATATGATGGGGGAGACGCGATGTACTATTTTCTAGATCGAAGATTATTAGATTTGGGTCCTGAACATCAACAGCTCCTATAGCCGACAAAAGTAATTTTCGTTGTGCTGGGCATGATTGCAGCACTTCTAACGCCGACATTATTGAGGGTGAAACAGCTAAGTCCTCAACAATGTTGTAATTCTGGGCCGCTCTCGCATGTGGATTGAAAGCAGACCTTCGAAGTACACCCTTGGCGGGCGGTTTAATTACTAAGTCCGGGTTAGGTTTCTCGATCTGTAGTGGATCGGAACCGGGAGCTGAGGTTGATGGGTTAGAGTGAGAAGATTCTGCTTCCTTACCATCAACAGGATTCTTACTACCATAATCTTGCGATCGAGTCGCAATCCTCACATGAGACATCATCAAAATGGGTTCTTCACTGGCATTCGAGGAAGAACCTATCATCTTATTCTCCTGCTCCGGAAATGGATTTTTTAACACAGCAGGAGTGGGAGAACCTTTGACTATTTTCACAACCTCGGCCCGATGAGGGCAATCTCTCGTAAAATGATCCTCTTCACAAATAAGACAAGGATATCAAGGTTTGCGCTTTTCGTCATTGGTTTCCGACTTTTCCGTTTTCTCCTTCGGAGCCTTGTCTGCTTTAGCCTTCTTCTTTCCTTTCTTCTTTCCGCCGTTTTTTGATTTGGCCGTAGATGACTCTACAGCGTGAATATCGGCGGTAAGTTCAGGAGAAGACTCTCCTGTCGGGGAATCGGGCAAAGTGATAATAGGAGTAGTTGAAGCCTTGGAAGACTTCTTCTTGCTCTTTGTATTCACGATACCAATCATACCATCAGCGGCATGAGATCCCGAAGGAGCAGCAGCGATTTGATTCGACTTTGGAAGATCCGGAATCTTCTCGTGCAATGTACCCGACTGAGTGTAAACTAAGTCAAGGTATTGCGCCTGAGCAATGACTTGCTCCTCAGTAACTACTCCGGCCTTAGCTACATCTTTAGTAATCTTCGGTAATAATGATTTAACAAACCATTCAGCTAAGATTTGGTCCGGGATAAAAAATTTCACTAGCCTTCTTCGACGTCTCCACTCATGAATGTGATCAGAAATATACGTGGACGTTGATTGTTTTAGTGAAGTTAATAACTCCGTGCCGTTATCGTATCTGACCGGCAACTGAAAGTGAGTTAAGAACGAGGTAGCTAACTGGCTAAAATTGTAAAAAGAGGCTCGTGGTAACTCAATGTACCACTTGGCCGCGAGACCAATGAGTGTACGCTGGAAAAGACGTAAGCGGATCGAATCATCCAAGATAGAATTTGAAGCACACCAGAGGTGGTAAGTCATCACGTGATTGGACGGATCCTCTCCAGACTTACCTTCGAACTTGGGTATATCGCTGGGCAACTTATTTGGCATTGGCGGCCAGAACGGAAGATATTGAATTGGATCGTTCGTTAGGCGCGTCAAGTCTGGTAAATCCAAAGTTGCGATAAACGGTAACTACCGGTTAGGATCTCTAAAACTCTGGGTCACAATACCAGCCCCAGGAGGAGGATATCCAGGATAACTAGGAACAGGAGTCACATTTGGGATATTATATCCTCCTGGAAAACCAGGATTAACCGGACCATACTGGGGTTGTTGAGGTTGTTGATAAGTGTACCTAGGATACGGTTGATACTGGTAAACCGGTTGTTGGACAGCTTGCCCAGGTTGGTACTGTCCCTGGTACGGTTGGTGAACAAATTGAGGTTGAGTAGTGACAACCGTACTTATACCAGGCTGACCTATAGGCATCTGGACCGTGGTTTGAATCGTAGATCCAGACAACGGTAAAGATGTCTGACGAGTGGTTATAGAGACAGTAGAAACCGGAGCCGTCGATACTCCAGAAGTGAGTATGGTAGATGTGGCGGTAGTTGCAGCAGCCGTTTGAGATGGAGTACTAGGTGCAATTGGCGGCTGAGTAACTACCGAAGTTACAGAAGTTTGAACATTTGACTGGACAGGTTGCGGTTGCTGGGGTGGACCAGAAACTACGGGTTGTCCAGCTTGAGGTACCAACTGTATACTTGGCTGCAACACCTGTTGACCCTGTGACGGATCCCACACTAACATTCCATGGTATTGACCCGTAACAGGTTGAGGATACTGAGATCCATAGCCGGATTGAGGATAGGGTTGATAATTGTAAGGTGCAGTTCCCATACCTTGACCATATGATTGACCTTGAGGTGGTTGATAACCTTGACCTGAGTATTGACCTTGAGGTTGATAACCTTGAGGTAAATACGGATACTGGGGTTGACCTTGACCTTGAGGTTGGTACCCTTGAGGTTGATACCCTTGGGGTTGATACCCTTGGGGTTGCCATCCTTGAGGTTGCCATCCTTGAGGTTGATATTGATACTGAGGTTGACCTTGGGGTACATATTGAGACTGGGGTTGACCTTGAGGTATGTATTGCCCCATAGGCGCGTACTGACCTTGAGGTTGCCCCCCAGACACAAATGATGTACCTTGAGGTTGCCCCCCAGGCATTAACTGAGGCTGCCCCCCAGGTGGTAATTGGCCACCTTGAGGTTGGGAAACGGGAACTGAACCTGACATCATGTAAATGTCTCCTACACCCAATGGTACATTACCACTGTTTCCAACTAATAACCCATGATCAACGGGTTGAGGAGATGCCCCCGCAAAGGTACCAGAAAGAGATTGATACCCAGTGGGGACAGAAGGACCGCCATGTAAGAAAGATTCAGGACTTTGAGAAAACACGGACGACGGACCAGCCATATTTACAGGAGTGTGAATACCTCCAGGTGGAAAAGGAGTACGAGGTGTAGAAAAACCTAGCCCAAATTTGTCTAAATAATTGGTTAACGAAAGGTACCAAGTAGTACTTCTGGGAGGACTGTAAAAGATAGATTCACGCTCCCTTAGATCAATAGTAAGTTGATCTTCAGGATTAGAGACGCCTATTTCTTCCTCTGGAGCAAGTTCTTCGATAGCAATCAAACCAGTAGGAAGATTTTCGGTGATAATTCTTTCTATTCTCGGTGAATCAGGAACACTAGAAGTCGGAGTAACAGGTTCAGATATTTCTGGTTCTTCGCCTGTATCACTAGCAGATGAAAAACTACCAACAAGCTCAGAAACTGTAACAGCTTCGGGATTATAACCTGTCTCTAAGCCTTGGTAATCTGAATGGACTACCAAGGAAGATTCCCCTTCTTCAGGTGAACCTACTCTACTGCCACTAGGAGGAGTTACAAGGACCTTTAAACCTTCTAGATTACCTGGGTCGTCCCGAGGAGGTGATCCGCTAAGCCTACGGGATCTTCTCAACAATTCGGCCACAGAAACAACTTCAGGAGACTGGCCCCGAAGTCTACGGGACTGTCTCGGTAATTCCGCCATAGCTAAAAATCTTTTAACTACTACACACGAAATCAAAATAAAATTTCAAATCAAACCACCTAAAGTCTCTAAAGAACCAAACAAATGTGAATCACACGCCTAAAGAATCTAGAGCGTCAAACCAAGCACAAACAGTAGCCTTCCAGACCGAAAGTGCTAGTTGGTGATGAAGCCCAACATCGCTGGATTCAGTACAGAAGTGGCGGGTGGAACAGTTACCCCGGCAACCTGCTTAATGAATAGACTAGACCAAGTTCCTCCACTTTAACCGTCTCGAGTGAAGTGAACCCCCCAGAAAATCCAAGTGAGTCTAGCCGACGTGTGCTCCAGGTACAGTGGGACCTTCCCTCCACCGTCACCTCGGTAGAATCCTAAAGATAATGGTCACTAAGGTTACCAACCGCAACAAATGCACCTGGGGGAACAGTCTAAACTCCGACAGCACGCAAGGGCAGAGTAGCAAGCTCAATCCCCTTGCCGGCTCCTTGACAATAATCCAAGGTTTACCGAATAGTGACCCCTGGCTCCTCGACAATGGTTAATCCGAGGTTTACCGTTTGTAATACGTGCGTGTCTGGCGTCGTTCCCAACGAGGGGGGATTGATCCCCTCACTGGTTCGGACACGAGCTCATGCTTCTCCTTTAAGAGGAGCTTTCCCAGAGTACAAGTGAGACAATTGGATTTATTCTATCACAAGATAAGCTACTTGTTTGGTTTTGTTGTCTTGGAGAGTTAATTACTCACCTACTCCAAGACACTAGCCTGATCTAAATTGGTGTTTCAGAGCCCTAGTAAATAAAAGTTACTACGTCGATTTTACTTTAAGCGTTAATTTTATGGTTTTTCTTTAAAGACGAAAGGTAGCGGAAGTGAAATTAATGGTGTGTAGACTCGACTCAAACCACTACAAAGATGCACCTAAGATGATTTACGCTACTTTCTTTTTTCAATGAAATTCTTAACTAAGAGAGTTGAGAGATGCAAATTTTATAGAAAACCACTTCCTTAGAAAAGACAATCAAAGAAACAATTCTCTTTATCTTTCCAAGCATACAAACATGACCACTCCTTACGTGCACGAAAAAACTCTTTTTCTTTCAAAACTTTTCAAAGCTACTTGAAACAAAACTTTTCAAAGGAGATATTTTTTGTATTTTCTCTTTTTAATAAAGCATATAAACCTATCTTAACAAAAAAAACAATCTTAAAAGCCATAAAATCTATGAAAACTTGACTCACAAGCAAATCAAAACGGGAAATTACTCTAAGCAAACCTAACAAGGCAAAAGCTCACAAAGATGATTCTAGGTTGTTTTACTTGACCAAAATCAAATCAAGGACCAGCTAATGCAGAATCAAAAGACTAGTCAAAACAAAACTCAAATCTTTTTGTTCTTTTTGTAAAATGGAATTCAAGACTTAAACAACAAGCACTTCGAAATTTGCCCAAAAAGACAACTCAATGGTAAGTTGCTCTCACAGGTAGACTTTAGGACAGGTCTGACTTCTTAGAATGCTGACAAAACCAGAGAGATCTAAGGCTCGACAACTTCTACCGCCAAAGTCACTACAAGACCTACTCAAAAATCAGACCCTAGGGCTTAAACTTCGATGAAATCCACTAAAACACTCAATGCTATCGAAACAAGTTCAGGTGAAGATCTTTGACAAGGGACTAATGAATCTGGGCAGTAAAAACTAAGAAAAAACAAAATCTAAGAGCAAAAATGCAAAAAATGGAATTTTCTCAAATTTTAGCAGGGGACGCAGGCGACCCGTTAGCACAGGTGCGGGCCCGCTCTATGCACACAGCGACAGTGCGTCCAGGGACGCACTGTGCAACACTCAGAGGGTGCGTCCTACTGAAAAACTCAAGAAAAACCAAAATGAATCTAATCCTAAGCTAACCCACCCACAGACAAAGTCACAGAGCTAAAACCAGAAAAATAAACCAATTTTCTCAGAGCAAAGTTCACACAAAGGAAAAGACTTTTCACATCAATGGACTCCCCAGTGGAGTCGCCAATTTGTCAGGCGGAAAGAGTCGATTGTGCGGACACAACCAACCTCCCTAGGAGCCTAAGACTCTCTAGTGACAAACAATACAAACAAGAGCAATCCTTCTCTAAACATGCATTTACTATACGGGAAATCAAGTGTTTAGATCCTACCTGTAATCCAACGCTGTTGTAGCAGTCCAGCTCCGCTGATCCAGATGAGCTCCTCCTTCACTTTGAAACCTGCATACACTAACAATCAAACGATTAAATAGCACTTGATAATCTCATAGAATAAAACATATTTAACACATAGACCAAGGAGTACATGAAACAACTCATAAATAACAAGTTATTGAGAAGAATGGACTCATTTGCATTAATAGGTAACAAAAGGAACAAATACAACCTGAGCCTTGGTGTTGTGCAAGTCCCTCCCAGGGTCCATCAAGAGTTCTCCTTTACTTTGACAAAGCTCACCCACTTCCAAATAGAACAAGCAAAGATGGCAATCTCTCCTCACAAGCTTCTAAATGGGAGTCCTAATTCCTGCAGCATTTACCCTTAGAAATGTATAGCTTCCAACCTCTCCTCCTTCTGGCCCAATGCCTGTACTTATAGTGCTCAAGAGGAAGTTAATCAGGTCCACCATCAATGGGATAATCCCCTCTTTGGATGGGATAGCTCCCTTATTGATGGGATAAGTTCCTCTTTGGTAGGAGTGCATGAACCATCTGGAGGCGCTCAATACACGTCGAACAACCTTCTAGAATGCTCTAGAAATAACCACAAGTGACTTTTTAAAGACGAAACTTGCGCATTTTAACCTTTTCAGGGGGACGCACCTGCACCTTTACATACAGAGCGTCCAAAGACGCAGTTTTTGTCAACATTGGGTGCGTCCCCGCAGGTAAGGTTGAGAGAACCTGCGTCCCCAGAGATAAATACATTTAGAAAGACTTTCTCTCTTTTTTGGAGTTTGACATGGAAAGTAGAGGCATAAGACTTGCCTAAGAGGGTAGCATGACTGTTGATAGAGCCATTCTAACTGTGAATAGTCATGGTGACATCTTTTAGTGTAACACACTCCTTACAAAATACAAAATTCCAGCCTCTGGATCTCTAGGATGAGGGATCCATATATATATGTTTGCAGGTGGGTGAGTTAGCTTCTGGGACTTTGATTAGTGTCATCTCTCTGATAGTTCTTGGTTCCACTTGGAGATTTCATGATCTCTTACTCATCTCTGGGCGAATTCAGAGAGGAAATTGTCGAATGAGCAGCTTCTAGAAGATTCTCTGGGTTTGCACCTAGCAAACTACTTCTTCTATTTGTTTGCTCTCATTCATCCCACCCTATAGAAGGGCTTTCCAATATGCATCGCACCCTTAGCACTGAGCAGTCTGTATGGTCCAGTTTTGACCAGTTATGAGTAGTTTTTTAGGGAGAACTTCTAGGAGATGATGTAATCAGCTGAACTTGCTCCTTTAGGGTATGAAACAACACTTTTAGGGACTTAGAAGCCCTTGGTTTATGGACATATGTGATTGGGGTTACAGTGCCCAAATATGTCTATAACAGTTGCCACCTAAAGCATGAGGTCGTAAATCTTTTTGATGTCAGGTGAAATTCTTTATCGTGAGGATCTAAGGTTTTTTGAACCGGAAGGTGACCTATAATAAGATATAATACGATACATTATCTTCATAATATTTTCATGATCTAGTTGAGGTGGGCATTCCCATGCTCAGCATTATAAATTCATTTTCATGTTCATAGGACAAACAACCGTCTGTGTGGCAGACTGATGATTCTGGTAGAGCCATCATCCTTTGGCTTGGATGATTATCTGTGCAGCAATGATGTACATTTGATGTTTTTATTTTCCTGAATATATCATAGCCCGGATGGATGAAACTAGATCCGGGGTCTTCAAAAATCATTCAATCTTCGCCCGAAGTACAAGCCAATCCATGTGAAAAGATGTTCTGGTGTCGAACATGGAAAGACATCACCTGATTACCAGCCAATGATGTAAGTTGTTAATAGGCGCGAGAGGAATCACTGATAATGATAATGACCCTCAAGGTACTACAGTACAATTCACGTGGTGTGAATACATGAGTCGATGTCGAACACCATGCAAAATCTTTTGGTTGAAGGCGATTAATGTAAACCTGTTGTCGGAAGTGAGAAACTTGCCATTGAGGCATGTAAGCTTCAAAGTACTGAAAGGGTTGTTCCTAGGTCGACTTCTTGGATAATGAGCTGTTCTTGACAAGAAGTGACCTGTCAATGGAGGGCATTAATGAATCCCACATCTACGACACGGAATAGAGCAAATGATTTTGTGGAGGTGAAAACGATCTGATGATACAAGGTTCAGGGTGGCGGTCATGAAAGAATGAAGCATGAAGGTATTGCAGTGGATGAGACACAAGCTGGTTTGGTGAATTCTTTGAGCGAATTCTCTTGAACATATCGGTGACACTAAAATGGATTGGTAGCATTAACCCCAAAATATGGATGGTATGGTGGACCAATGGTAATATGACCAGTGAATGGAATAACACAACCCGACTCAATCATGGTGATGGAGTGAAAGTGTCATGTTCAAGAGCAACTTGCTACCAATAAAGTTTCTTCAAGTTTTCTTCCCAACTTTCCCCAGTCATTTCTGACCAGTACCTCTTTATTTTTGTCAATCTTGAGGAGGATAACATATGCTTGTTCTATAATTTACCCTTTGGGAAAACCCGTCGCTATGTTTTAACAAGTCTAGCGACAGTGAAACTTTCCCTTGCCTGCATGGACAAGTTTGTCACTATTGTTTTAACGAGTTTAATGACAAAGATAACTTGGTCCTTTTCATTTTTAGAGAGTGTGAAAAAGGACAGAAAGGAAACTCCAGTATTCCTTTTTCATAATGTAATCCCTTAAGTTCGAAAAAGTGTAAGATAATACGAAAGGGATGAATTTTTGATAGTTTTAACGAGCTGAACAAGACAAGTGCTCGATCTTTTTGTGTAATGATCCGTCAGGTCCAAAAATATTAAAATCTAGAGGAGGGATAGCACTTCCGATCGCTTTAACGAGCTGGAGAGGCTAATTGCTCAGCAATCTTTTCATATTTTATGAGTCAGATGAAAAGAGCTTAAAAGAGACTTGTTTTTTGAGGAATGAGTGATGTTTTTGGATAACAGCTGGTTCCAGGTAAGGTTTGGAACTTTTTCAATCATGGCAGTGTAAAGAAGGTGGCTAATAGGATCACTCATCGCAGCTGTTCCTGAAAAGGGGTAAACAATCAAATGGAGGTGTATGATCGACTAAAAAAGAGTGGAGGTGATGGTGAGAACACGACTAAGGTTCAAAAGCTGCTAATTATTTGATCGCAATGGTTATTTACCGAAGGTGGGGTTCATTTTTTAATGAGCTTGAACTCTATGGGAACACTTGCTCATTGCTAGGTTTATTTTTTAACAAGCTTGAACTTCGCATAAAACTGCTCATTGCTAGGTTTATTTTTTAACAAGCTTGAACTTCACATAAAACTACTCGTGTTCCTTTTTATGTAAGCTAGGAATGACCAAACTATAAAGCTAAAAAGCAAAAAAATGTTAAAAAGCTAAACAATGAAATTGGTCGTTTTTTCTTGTATAAAAATGTTTGCATGCCCCCAGCATAAAAAAAAAGTCTTCAGTAACCATATGGAAACTTACTGTGGTTAAGCAGGATGATTTTCTGTCAATACTTAGACAAAATACTTCCTGCACTTTGTCTGCCAAATAGACAAAGATGAAAGGTCACCTAGACTGATCACATAACTTACAAGGAAACTTATCTCTGCAGCTGGGTTTGTCTGCAAAATAGACAAGGGTGCATGACCCTTAAGCTTCGTTACATTCACCAGACTACTCATGGTAATTAGGTGGATGAAATGAAAGTTCTTTTACAGGATCAAGTGAAAGACTCGACTTAGAATTTTGCTTAGCCTTGTTTCATTTTTTAATGAGGTTGACACCAGTCAATGAACTATCCTTTGGCGACCTTTGATCACAACTCATAAGGGGTCATGAAGGAAAGATCTGGTTCCAATGCCCCCAGTACATAATGTACAACATGACTGAATTGCTCATCAGATGATGTAGGTATGATAGGGCTTGGGGGTAATACCTTTCGATGATCCACACTATCAAAATGGTCAGAGTTCTTATTAATCTTTGATGATGTAGAAGATATCATATGACAGGTTTCCAATGTGGCCACTTCCACTAGATTACTTGGAGGTGGGAGGGAAAAAGTACCCATTAAAAAAGGGTCTTTTAGGAGACCTACTCCGATATTTTGAAGCGATTGAGAGCTTCCATGGATCAATGGAATGCTTCCGGTAACTTGAGAACTATTGGGGGAAACGGTTAGTTGGTCAGCGATTGTAATTCCAACTTGGAAGGGAAATGCAATCTTTCTAAAATATGTTGACACAATAGCGGCCATAGCATAAATCCATGGCCTTCCTAGCAAGATATTGTAGTCAAGGTTTCCATCAAGGACCTTAACTTCAATTTCTACTGTCTTGCCCCCTAGTTCAACTTGCAAGTTACTTAATATCCCATATGGCGTGTATGTTCTTCCATCGAACACTTTTAATGTTGTTGATGATCGTGACAAGGGTGGAGAGCCTAAATTTTTCTAGCAACTCATTGACATAATACAGGTAGATGCCCCCTCATTAATAATTGTTTGATGAACAGTTTTGTTGAGGGCTTTCACTTGGATGAGGAAAGCGAGTTGGGCCAGTAGCTGAGGTTCATATCCTTTATGATTAAAGGCCACTATATTGAAATCCGTTGGATCAATCCCACCTATCGCTGATAACAAAGCCTGCTTTTGGGAGGGGAAATTCTGCAGTACTTCAAGTGTCGACATAGCGGATGAAGATTGGGCCAGATCCGCCACTATATTATAATTTTGTGTTGCTCAAGCATAAGGATTAAATTTCAATTTATGTACTACTCCCTTAGGTGGTTTTATTGTTAATTTAGGAATGATTGGTGGAACAACTTCTGGTGAAGTTGTTGTCAAACTACCGGGTTGATCTGTAGCCTTGTTGTTTAACGATTGTGGATTCCCATAATCTTTATTCCTTGTCGATATCGAAGCATCATTTTGCTATTTCAAGATGGATAGCATAAGAACTTGGGATGGGGAAGCAAGATCGATAGCAACCAGGTTTGTTTCTGGGCTTGGAAACGGATTAGTCAACACCGCTGGGGTATTTGAAGTTTTTAAAAATTTCATAACCTTAGCTTTATGTGGACAATCTTTCGTCCAATGGTCCTCATCACATATGTCATATGGCCCAGGAGGTTTCCTTTGCCCAGAAGTGTTTGCAGAATATTTTTTAGGAGATGAATCATCCTGTTTATTCTTTTTTGCTTTTCCCTTTCTTCTTTCCCCTTGGTTGCTTCGGTTCTTTGCCTTTGTCTACCAACACGACATTAACCTCCGAGGCAAGATGTTCTTCATTTGCATTTTGACCAGAAACCGTGCGGGCCTTTTTAGATGTAGCCTTTACAATTTTCGTGTTGGTTGTACCTATCACGCCATCGCCGGCATGAGAGTCTTTGTTTGATTTAGGAGGAGGAGGAACGGAAAACTCTAGTCTAGGAGCATCAGGGATTTTGTCATAGAGCTTGCCAAACTGAGTATAAATCAAATCTAGATATTGAACACGAGCAATAACTTGCTCTTTAGTGACAACCCCCCCTTACCCACATCTTCTGTAATAGAAGGTAATAATGACTTAAACATATCTTTTTACCATTCGACGACGATGTCACCACTGATGAATTTGATCAGATATGTGAGTGGTTGTCATCTGCTTAAAATTGGTAAGAAGCTATGTTCCTATTTCATACCTTATAGGTAACTGAAAATGGGTTAAAAAGGTTGTGGAAAGGGCGCTGAAGTCATCGAATGAAGCTCTAGGCAATTCGATGTACCATTTTGCTACCTGAACAGTTAACGTTCGCTGAAAGAGGTGAAACCTAATTGAATCATCATTGAGAGTGTTGGACGAACACCACGGATGAAAGGTCATCACATGATTCGACTGATCTTCACCCAGATTTCCATTGAATTTAGGAATATCTGACAGATGTTTATGACGAATTGCCAGCCACCAAGGGGTGTAAGAAATTGGATCGTTTGTTAGCCGATTTAGATCTGGTAACTCCAAAGTCACCACAAAGGGAAACTGTTGATTCAGGTTCGGTGAAGCATAACCAGGATAAGATGGGATCACCTGAGCTGTGGGTCTTTGCATACCAGCATAATCTATTTGATGTTGATAACTTTGATAAGGTTGTTGGGCATAACCATTTTGATATGATTGATGATAACCATTTTGAATATATGGCTACCCATTACTGGCAAAGTTTTGTTGCTCAGGTCCTTGGTAAGCTTACTGGAATTGCGGTTGTTGATGTTGCACCAGCCATGGTTGTGAAACCATTTGATGTTGCCCAATACTAGATGTTTGACCAAGATGAGGTACCCATTTGAGCTTGAGTAACTCCAGTTAAGGAGCCACCAATCAACGATCCCCAGTGGAGTCACCATTTTGTTATTGGAAAAACTAGTGTCCATTCAGAGCTGCTAGTCCCACTAAGATGGGTAGCTATCTTAGAAACAAACAAACTAAAGTCACTCATGTTTTCCTTTATGAGAGATAGATGAGAAAGAAGCAGAGAGTACCAACCTCAGTCTTTTGCTTGGCTCCGTGCTTGTTTCCTTTCCCCTTTGACAGAACTTCACCACTCTTTCCTTACTTGTCCCACTTTAAAGAGCACTTGTAGAGTCAAAGCAGCATAATACGATCAAAGCATAGAGATCTATAACCATAAACAATATAGGATTAGATGTATATTAACCATACAAATGCATATACCAATACAAGATTCAGAGATACACAAGAATATGGAGGAAAACTCAAATAGCTTTATTGATATAAGTAGTAAAAGAGAGGATTACAACCCATTGGTCTGACCTAGCACCATCCTCCCAGCATGAAAGCCCTCTTCACCGCATGAAAAGCTTAGATCACCCAACAATACAATGTTGCACAGAGAAACCAACAACACTTCCTTATAAAATACAAAATTCTAGCCTCTGGATCTCTAGGATGAGGGATCCATATATAGATGCTTATAGGTGGGTGAGTCAGCTTTTGGGTTTTTGATTAGTGTCATCTCTCAGATAGTTCTTGGTTCCACTTGGAGATTTCATGATCTCTTACTCATCCCTGGGCGAATTCAGAGAGGCAAGTCGAATGAGCAGCTTCTAGAAGATTCTCTGGGTTTGCACCTAGCAAAGTGCTTCTGCCATTTGTCTGCTCTCGCTCATCGCACCCTACAGAATGGATTTCCAGTATGAATTTCACTTTTTTCATGTCGCAAGTGAGATGCATCGCACCCTTAGCACTGAGTCGTCTGTATGGTCCAGTTTTGACCAGTTCTGAGTAGTTTTTCAGGGAGAAATTCTAGGAGATGACGTAATCAGCTGACCTTGCTCCTTTAGGGTATGAAACAACACTTTTAGGGACTTAGAAGCCCTTGATTTATGGAAATATGTTATTGGGGTTATAGTGCCAAAATATGTCTATAACACCTTGGGACCATGAATTGAGACCAAGGCACACTTGCTGCCACAAAAACACTATTTTTTCCTTCCAATGCAATTGCTAGTGTTAGATTTTGAGTTGGAAAAGTTGATATCAGTTGTGTTTTCATGCTTATATATGTTCTTACTTAGTTTTGATAGATTTATTACATGATTTCCAGTCTATAAACTTCTGTTCATCATGTTTATGGTTTCTAGGTTAGAATTAGGTCAAAAGAGATAAATCTCTGTTTTTTTTAGTCCTTGCTTGGATCAGTTTTGGAAAGTAATGTGAAAAACACCTGCAAGACACTCTAGCCTATCCTTCCTCCATCATACAACCTACTCTAGTTCCTCGCTCAAGGTCTCCTTCACTCATTCGCCATACTTTCCCAACTTTCCCTAAGTTCTACATTTTTTGTGCAACATTGCTTTCTTCATCCTTGAACAAATCCAACCATATTCATCACTCCTGAGCTTCATTTACCAGGTCTTAGACCCATTATCATCTCTATCCATCCTTCATTTCCACTTTCCCATCGTTTTTCCACCATCAACCCTCTAAAAACCACTTTCGGCCTGTTCCTGTAGAACTTCCTGTAGAATTTCCTGTAGATCCCCTGCAGCCTCCTGTAGAAGTTCACCCGAGCAATTTTTCGAGATCTAAGAGCAGTGTAAATATTTAGAAGGGTGCTAGGGACTCCTTAGGTCCTCTCCACACCTTCCCAACCTCCTGCAAATGCCCACTCCATTTCCTTTCACCCATAAATCTCTGCACATTAAAAAATAGTTAAAACACATGCATAATAATTCTGCATAAAATTGCTCAAAAATACAAAAAGATGATCTTTCCATATTTTCCTTTAGAAGTAGCTTAAGCACATGCATTTTACCTTTTCAATAGTCAATGGTATCCATTTCAGTAGCTTACATCTCTTTTCTTGCACAAGTAGGGTTAGTTAGTAAAACTAGGGTTTGCTAGGGTTTGCATTTCCTTTCAACTTTCATATTCTTTCTACAAGTATACTAGCCTCTTTTGAGTTAGCTTTCATCCATCACAGTTAAAATCTTCTTCTAATAACTCATAGAATTTGGCTTAAGATCCTAGCGAACTTGTGGCAGCTGATCAAGTGACAGCCTGCAGTAAGAGCTAGTACTTGTGCATATAGCGTCATCGCTTCCAAGTTTGTTATGAATTATTAGGTTGATAAAAGTACAGTAGGGAGTCCTAGGAGTTGCAGCATCATTACTGCAATACTGGAGCTCACCAGCAACCACGATGGTGTCTTTTTTTGAGCTCAGAATTGATCATTTATATGCTCTATAATCACTGAATAAACAACAATCTGATTTACAGGTTGAAGTTTGTAATTCCTAGAAGAAAACTAGCTAGTATAATAACCAGGTAAAATCTTGGATTTTATGGGCCCTTTTCCTTTTGTAGAGTTTAGAACTTTGAAAACCTAACTTGGATATCAATGTCAGGCTTATTTTAATTTTCAAAACATTTAAATCTATCATCCTTTGGTTGAATGCTGTCACCCAATACCCAATACTTACGAGCTTTTGGATTTCTCCCTTGACTGCATTGTATCATTACTTTTGCTAGACAAGCAATCAAGTAGATATTGCTTTTTACCTTGTAGTGCTTGGTTTTTGAAAATAAGATATGTTTGCACATGTTGAATACCTTAATACAAATGTATAATCAATACTGTCATAGAGACCACCTAACTATGCCTCTTAGACCATAGTGCCTCCACCCTAGCTTCTCCTGTCTCCATTTCTACTAAATGCTAAAAGTAACAAATCTCCAATATGATGAAAACCTGTATACTCTCTTTGGAAACTAACTCCGGACAATTTTACTAAATCATCTTGCATCTGAACTCTTGTTTAAACCAACCTCTAACTCAACAAAAATTGTCTCTGAAATCATACTCTAAACACTAACCTAATAAAATGCTCTAAACACTATCCTAATGAAATGTCCTGGCCCTAAACCCTCTAGTATAAGATGGAGAAAATATGGGGGTTAAAAAGAGGGTAGACATGAAAGGATTGAGATAATTGAGGGAGGAAAATAATTGGTACTAAAATAAAATGTTATCGATAGCAGCAGATTAAATGTGTACGGAGAATGATGCATACTACAAATCAAAACATACATATAATTATGATAATGGTACATTCTTTCTTGCAATAAAGAACAATATGATTATACTGATGAAATCATTAATTAGCAAGGGGATATTGCAATTTTCTCTCTCTTGAGATAGATAAGCATAGGCAACATATCCACCTTAGTGCCAAACTCCATAGAATCCATATATTTTTTAGACAAACTCATTTTGGATGGAAATTTTGCAACTATATCAACTTTAGACTCTATCAACTCTATAAGGAAGAAGCTGGTTGATCCACCATTAAAGTCTTCCATACATTACCTTCTCCATAGAAACCTGCGAGCAAAATAGTGCTTTTCCTTGCCATTTTGTTTGACAATCAATAAATATCCTCAAATTGCCACCTTCTAGCTAAGCTGACCAAGAATGAAGTTTGTTTATTCTAAATTGGTCCATACCCACAACACTCAATGAGATCTACAACTTTAAAATACATGTTTCACTATTTCATCTGTTTAAAATGTAAGCAAACCATTGGTTAACCCTATTTTAATATTTTATGAATTGCATTGGCAACAAGGGACTGATTGATTACAAACAGGCCTAAAACTTGGGACTTGAAAGATGTTATGACTTCAATATGGTTTGACACTATTTGATCCATCTGTCATTCTTGTCCTAAATTGTCTGACTCTTGCTAATCCTTCCCACTACCTGGGAGGTAACTCATATTCCTTAATGTAGTTTGTAGGTTTCATAGTAAAGAAGTGCTTGTCATATACTATCACCAATCTTGCTAATTAGGTCCGCTCACCTCTACTTGTATATTAAAGATACCATATTTTAGAATAATAACTTACGAAACTCCAATATAGTAGTGTTTCCATAGATATAAAGCATGGGGAGTAAATTTCAAGTTATCTTTTCGACTAAGAACCCTTCTTCCTATTCCATAGTTTCATTGAGTCGTAACCACTTCCTAGAGAATTTTTTTGTTAGAATTAGGAAGATATCCCAACTATCATTGGAGTGAGGGAAAGGTCTAGATATGGATCACAACCAACTCCCAAAAGGTTTCTTTGCCTTTCAAATTTCCAGGACAACTTCTTTGAAACAATATGCTAAGCATACCAACTTATCGCAAATATTGGAAATTCTGGCAATATAAAGGATCTGGCTTATCTAAAATGTCAAAAGCCCTAATGATACTCACTACATGTACATCTGTCTCTAAATGGTGTATAACTAAAGTTGTCGAGGAGCCTTTCCATTGATTTCCCTTGTCATACGTTTACTATTGCAAAAACTGTTGTCAATATTCTAATTGAATTTTAAGTGAGGGGAAGGTTCAAATAGATATTGCAACTAAATCCTAGCTATGTCTTGGGTAAACAACTTTAAATTTATAATACATCTACCTGGAAACAATCTGCTAAGTATTCTAGTTTCTTGCAAGTATTAGCAATCCTAAAAATTTAAATATATTTAAGGTATTAGACTCAAAAGGTCCCCTGATTCTAGGTAAAGCAATAGGCATCTCTAAAGGATATTTTAACTAAAATTTTCCATGGATATAGGTTCTACAATATTTGGGGAGGATGAAGGGAGCATAAAATGGTAAGAACAGGCATGAAAAAATGCCACCAAAAAATAAAATCCATCTTTAATCAGCTCATAGATGATGCCATGAAACTAATGGATGGTGGTGATTTCATTGAAGTAAATGATTTTCATTTCGACTGTCAGCCTTGGAATTTCCCTCTTAGGTTTTAGATAGCATGGGTTTATCTAGTGTGTACTATTTTTCTCTGGTGTTATGCATGTGTTTCTTGTGCTCAACCTTATTTTGGTAGTCATATGTTGATTTTTCTTACATGATATTCCATCTGCATATTTTCTTTATAGGTCATCAAAATCAATTCTGTACATGTCTTCATTTTCTGTAATATAATGTTTAGATGTGATAGTGGAGGCTACTTATAGTTAATTTGTGTTGGATTACTATTATCTAAACTCCTTTGCTCATATGTTTAAGCTTTGGTGTCTCATAAATGCAGATGTATATCAAGAGAGAAAGGATGCATTTGAACGAGAGGCTGGTAAGTAATGTTACATATTGTTCCCCACTGTAAGTTCATGTCACCTATTGTTCCCCACAAAAGGGATAGAAGAAAACTTGTCCTATTGTTTCAGTTACAACACTTTAGGTCTGGGCAGCTGGAGTTTTTACAAGTGATCAGTTTCCCCTTTGCTGGTTATTAGGCTTCTTTTCAGTCGTATTCCTTTGATTTTTGTCATCCATTCAACCTGTTTACCTACCACAACTTTTCCTGTGATTGCCTTTAATTTATTTGAAACTAATTTTCTTTTATGAAACCAATATTTATGCTGAATAGGATTTATCTTCTTTTTAATTGCTTTTGTGACCTTGTATAATTTGTCTTACAACCAAATTGGTAAAATGAAGTGCATGGGAGACTGTATGGTGATGTATATCGTGGTTTTCACTATTGTCATCTTTGCTCACATATTTGAAAAGAGAAATGCGAACATTAACAAATTTTTTATAGGATGTCGCCAACTAGTGTTTTCTTTCCCACGTTGAGTCAATCATTTGAAGACACACCAACTACGTGGTGTATGATACACCAACAGAAAAGCTATTGTATATCCTAATAAAATACTAAAAATGGAATTGTAAGGTTAAAATTTGTGTTACCATGATACGTACCAGCTAGATTTTTGAAAACCCAGTATCTGGAAATGGCAAGGATACATCAAGTACAAAAAATGTATTAATATTTTTAAAATTAAAAAATATATATTGAGAGTTTTGAATTGAAACCATTCATGAATCAAAAGATCCAAACTAAAGTCATTAGGTAATTTATAAATTTGAATATGAATGGTGACTTGAAGTTTGATGAGCTATGCAATACACTCTTACAGTAGGACAAATGGAAGAAATAAATCGATAGCAATAGTGAGACAGAGGGTTCAGAGCAGACCTTTGCAACCAGTGTCAATGGGAAAGGCAAATGGTTAAAAAAGAAAGGCGAATGCAATGGTGAAGATGCAACTAGAAGTTAGAAGAATATATGCCACCATAGAAAGGTGGGCCATATGAAGAAACATTGTAAAAAGAGGCTGGCTGATTAGAAAAATGGTGAGAGAGGGCCTCAACAAAAGGCTTATGTTGGGATCTCATAGCCCTTCCTCCAGGAAAGAAACCCATTGGTGGCAAATGGGTATACAAGGCCAAGGGAAATGAAGATGGCACACTTAACAAGCACAAGGTTGGGTTGGTCGGAAAATGGTACTGTTAGCGAGAGGGAATTGACTATGAGTAGAACTTTATGAGCACCACCCAATTAGTTCTAGCCATGGAAGCATACTTTGGTTGGAAGATCCATCAGGACTTGAAGAGTGCCTTCCATCAGATGGAGATTTCAAGAAGAGGTGTATATGCATCAACCAGAGGAGTCTTGGGTTCCAGTGGAGGAGCATCTTGTTTGCAGATTGTAGAAGACTATATATAGTGTAATGTAGACACCTTGGGCATTGTACATTAAGGTTGACAGATACTTCGATGAATAGGGTTCCAACATAGTCCTTCAGATTTTAATTTGTATGTCAAAAGTGTTGGTAATGATATCATTCTACTGGTCATTTATGTAGGTGACATTATTATTACAGCTAATAAGGTTAGTGCTATTAAACAAATGAATTCTAATATGAAAGATTTTGACATGACTAAGCTAGGCCTCCTACATTACTATCTAGGTATAGAAGTTTGGAAAATAGGGAGCAACACTTTTGTCTCACAAAAAGGAAAATGCTAGGATTTTACTTGATAGGTTTAGAAGTGCAAAATATCATCTACACCTATGGGGATAGGGCTGAAACTTTCAGCTAAGACTGACTCTAAAGAAGTTAATGAATCAATTTTCAGGTGACTAGTGGGGAGTGTGATATATCTTGTTGCCACTAGACTTGATTTGAGTTATGCTGTGAGCTTCATTTCTAGATTCATGAGAGCATCAAATGTAGATATTTGGACTATAGTGAAGTGAGTGTTGAGATATGTGAAAGAGACACTTGAATATAGAGGAAGCAAAGACCCTAGGCTGTGTTGGAATAGAAAATTAGATTGGGCAGTTTGTGTGGATGATAGAAAATCAGCTTCTCGATGTGTATTTAATCTTGGCGTGGGAGTAGTCACATAGGCTGGCAATAATGCAACATGTAGTAGTTCCTTAATTGACAAAAATAGAATATTGAGGATCAATGAAAGGAAAATTTGAGGTAGTTTGGCTGAGGAGGATGCTTTCAGAAATGATGTTGCAGACAAAGCCAATACCCCTATTTTGTCACAATCAATGGCTGCTCATATTATCGAACAATCATGTTTTCCATGACCATACCAAGCATGTTGAGATTCACTACCTCTTCATTAGACACCTTATAGAGGATGAATCTATTGAACTGTAGAATTGTACCACAAATAATCATACTATAGATATTTTCAATGAGTATTTGGGTTCCAATAAACTTGATGTAGTTAGTAGATTTCCCAGTAAGAGAGGGTCTTAAAATAAATATCAGGTTATAAGAATCAATTAGATATTAGACATGGGCATTAATAAAGTCAATTTCTACTTTAGGGTATTTTATAATTTTATTCTTTATTTCACTTTAGTGTATTTTTTGGTCTATCCCACATTCATAAAGTGGATTTGACTTGACTGGCTTGTAGCCCTTTATATCATTATTAATGCAATATTGATTTTCTTTACGTGTTCTTGTTCTTGTCACACTGAATATGTGGTGATAATCAAATACCTAGAACTTGTATAGAGTAGTGGAAAAAACATGTATGGCTATTGAGTCACTTGTTATGTGCCCTAGATATCAAACAAATTTTTTGCAAATTTATAACAAAAGTCACAGATCAATGCAAATGTTGTGTAGCCATTGATAATAGGATGAAAACCACTATAGAAACGTCCTTGTCAGGGTACATTGTTAGACCTAGACTAAAGTTGACGTAGGAAAGAAATCAAAACCGTTTGCATGTCCTTGTATTTGCAGATGCACGGAGATGTGTGCAACCCATTATTGTTGTTTTTGCATATATTCAGTGGTTGATGAATTAATTTCATTGTTTTTTTTGTTGGAGTTATTTATTTGTTTTTGGAAATTATTGATGAATTTTGTTAATTAATGATCAAGACTATATTAGGTATGAAGCGACCAGTTTGCCTACCTACTAGAAAACCTTGAGAGTTGCCAAAAGACTATCCAATTTTATTCTAGAAAGGAGTTTGAAGATTTAATTCTTAAAATTATGTGCATGTTATAATTTACCTTGTGATTTGTGAAAACGAAAAAAGACTTCCAGTTTTAATTAAGTAACTCAATTAGGTTTTGAGGCAAAGGGTACATGACTTCGAATTATTAGCTTGATAGATTGTCCAGCTTAATTCCACTAAATCCTTTTCTTGATGGAAAGAGATGTGTTAAAATTGGCAACCAGGGAAAAAATTCATGTGGGTCATCTTATTCATGGCTGATAATATTTTTATTAGATTCCTCTCGTCGAGAGGTGTAGGATTGATATAAAGATCATCCAATTCCGATAAGTATTCATGGAGATATGAATTTATTTTGATTATGGAATTATTATCAAGCCGACCTACAACTCATGTAGGCTCAGAAGCCCAACAGTCGCATCTATTCACCCACCAACGTTGTGTATAAATATAAGAGGACTTTTTCCTCATTTGGACTCACTCATCTCATCACATCTCTCTCTCTACTGCGCAGATATGAGTCTCTTCTCTACTGCGCTGAAATGGGTCTCTCTCTCTCACACATGTGAAGCCGGAAGCTGTTGAATTTGAAGCTGCAACTGAAAAGGTAAAGATTGACTTGCGTGGCCTAGAATATCTCCTCATCTGAACTGCATTGTAGGTTCATCTGAACCGCCTCTGGAAGCTGAAAATTTTGGTGGTGGAATGAAGTCAATCCGACGAACGGTTTGCAAGATATCGACTGCCCTAGTTTGAAGCCAGAAACTGCTAAAACTGAAGCTGCAACTGTAGAAGTAAAGATTGACTTCCGTGGCCTAGAGGATATCCTCATCTAAACTATTCTATAGGTTCATCTGAACCTCCTCTGGAAGCCAAAACTTTTGGTGGTGGAATGAAGTCAATCCGACTGTCGGTTTGTGAGATATGGTCTGCCCTAGTTTGATAATGAAGCCGCTAATGCTGATGCTACTGATCTACGGTTTGCTACTACTGATATGAATCAGATTTATTGTACTATTTCTCTCTGCTAAATTATTGAAGATAAAAGAAGATTTGATCAAAGGGTTTCCCCACACATTGTGGGGTTTGTCCCTGGCTAGCCACCACATCTTGTGTCTCTTGTCTTGGCTTGTTTTCTGTCGATCGTTTAATGTTCTATATGCACTTTACTTTATGTACATATGATTGCTAATCGGTGGAATATAATAAGAAAAAGAAGTAAACTGTTATAAGCATAGAACATACCATAACTTAACATGGTATCAGAGCTGAGGTGAAGACCAAGCCCGAGCAAGAGCAAGAGAAATCATTGAAGAGAAGATTGGCAAGGCTATCCTAAAAGAACTATGGGGTCCTCATCACTCTTTCCTGCCGAAGACAAGCTCCGTGAGAAAGCTGACTATCACGGATGGAAGATGTCTTTCAATCTAACCCTTGAAGATCAAGGAGTGATGGACCATGTAAGAGGCAATAGTGTTGAGCCTTCATCAAATGCATCTACTCCTGCCTGGAACAAATGGAAAAATGGAGAAGTCAAAACAAAGAAGATCATCCGGGACTCTATTGACAAGCGCTTGGTGGCCTACATCTCTGATCTAGACACCTCCAAGGAAATCTACGACAAACTGGTGAGTTTATTTAAAGTTAATGATGCAAATCAAGTTTTGTTTCTCAGAAATAAGTTGAGGGAAATCAAGAAGGGTAAAGATGAAAGTATGCAAGCATACTTCTTAAGAATCACCGAGATCAAGAACGATATCCTATATATTAGGGAAACCATTATTGACAGAGAAATGGCACTCACAACTCTCGAAGGATTACCATCTGAATGGTATGTGTTCAAGACTACTCTTCTGAACAATAATGTAATTCCTAGTTTCGAGGAATTAATGGCCGATGCATTCAAGAAGAAACAAGGGAAGAAGAGCAAGAAATGCCCATGCCTAAAGGTCCTCCTGCTGCCTTTTCTTCTCATGCTAAGAAAAGAAATAATTCCGGGACTAAATCAAAAGGAAATGTTGGACCTAAGGGTGGAAGAAAAGGATGATGTTACATCTGCGATAAAGAAGGTCACTATGCTAGGGAGTGCCCTGATAGAAAGGACTCACACCGGGATGATGATCAAAATCCCTCTGATGGCAAATCAAAGGAATGAAAAATTCAACAACAAAGGTAAGAGGAGAGCTGGGGATCGAGGAAGAGGATAACCATTCAAGAAGGCTAGTCCAAGATGTATTAAATGCACCTGACCTCAAAAGGAACCTAGTGTCCATCTTGGAAATGGAAGACAGAGGCTACAATGTAACCTTCAGCAATGGAAATGTATGTATATGGAAAAATAACGTTAAAGATGCCTTTACTCTTGGGTTTAGTGTTGATTCATTATATCAGGTCGATGGAAGTCTGCTAGGTGTCATGTCTTATGACACATCTCTTCAGTTCGAACTTTGGCATTAGAGGTTTGCCCCCCTTCATTAAAAAGATATACTCGGTGTAAGACAAATGGTGTCAGGGATGCCCGAATTTTGAGTAGAGAAAGAAGGTGTATGTCCGGGATGTGCCGAAGGAAAGCACAAAAGGGGACCATTCCCCTCAAGCCAAAGCAAGACCTCCGATATATTACAATTGGTTTACTCAGGCATACTTGAGGTTAGCATTAAGAGGGAGACTTCTACACCACATACTCCTGAGCAGAATGGTGTGGTGGGAAGGAAGAACCACACGATGATGGAAGCTGTTCGGGCCATGCTACATGATCAAAGAATTCTGAAGTTTCTATGGGCTGAAGCTGCAAACATTGTCGTATATGTACAAAATCGATGCCCTCATCAAGCATTGGGTTCCAAGACTCCTGAATAAAAATTCACTGGTAAGAAACCTGATGTTTCTCATTTTGAAATTTTTGGAAGCCCTGTATACTTTCATGTGCCAAAAGAGAAAAGAAATAAATTGGGAGCATCTGGAAAGAAGGGAATTTTCGTGGGCTATGGTGAAAATACTAAAGGCTATAGAATCTATGTAGCTGGTCAAAGGGAAGTCATAATAAGTCATGATGTCACCTTTGACGAAGATATGGCTCTCAGCAAGGTGATCAATCTTCTGACTTTGAGGAGCTCTCAAGAAGCCGACACCAGGGAACCAAAAGAAAAGGATGATGAATCAATGCCTGATGTAAAAGAACCCATGGATCTGATTTATCCTCCTCCATATGAGCCTTCCTCTTCTAGGAAGAGGCCTTCATGGCTTAAGGGGTTACTTGATGATGCTGAAGGACATGCTGCACCCCGAGGAACCTTTCATCAAAGTAAGAAACTTAACAGGTATCAGGGATACCTGACCATCATGAGCACGATCATACAAAATGAACCCTCATCATTCTCAGATGTCATCAAGCATTAACTATGGAAGGATGCTATGACCATAGAATATGAGTCTATTATGGAGAATGATGTCTGGGAAGTAGTTCCCAGACCCTGGACAAGACAATTGTTACTTCAAAATGGCTTTACAAGATAAAGCATGCAGCAAATGGAAGTATGGAAAAGTATAAGGTTCATTTTGTTGCTCGTGGTTTATCCCAGAAGGGAGGTATAGACTATGATATTTGAACCTGTTGCCAGATATACGACCATCCACTTGATCATAGCCCTTGTGGCTTCACAAGGATGGAACCTACATCAGATGGATGTCAAGACTGCGTTCTTGCATGGTTCTATCAAAGAAGAGGTCTATGTGGAGCAACCTGAAGGATTTGAGATTTATGATTGAAAATCTCATGTATGCAGGTTGAAGAAGGCTCTTTATGGGCTGAAGCAAGCACCCCGAGCATGGTATGAGAGGATCGGTAGCTGCTTGATGAAGCTGGGATTCACTAGGAGTGAAGCTGATCCTAACCTTTACTTTAAGGTTGAAGATGACAAGCCTCTCATACTGTTGTTGTATGTGGATGACCTCTTTCTAACAGGTGCAAACCCTCTCATTCACAAATGTAAGAGGGAGATGGCTTCTGAATTTGAAATGAAGGACCAAGGACTTGAAGTGTGGCAGAAGCCAAGGGAAATTTTCCTATCTCAAGGAAAATATGCGGTAAATATATTGGAAAGATTCGGTATGATGGACTGCAAGCGTGTGACTACCTCGAGGATCTTAACTTTTAGAAGTTATATGGTAGTGATGTCGGACCAGATTTGGGAAATGCCTCTGAGTTTCATAAACTCATTCACATTGATGTTCTTGGTGAACCTCCATCCGAACATATGTTTTGCAGCTAGCATTGTGAGCTCATATTTGGTTGAGCCTCACTGGATTGATGCCAAGAATCTTATGAGATATCTTTGTGGTACAATGGGTTAAGATACACTACCAGAGATATAAGACTACTTGGATATACTGATGTTGATTGGGCAGGCAGTGTGGTGGACCGTAAGAGCACTTCCGGGTGCTGTTTCACCTTGGGATCTGCTTCAATATCTTGGATGAGCAGGAATCAGAAGTCGGTGGCTTTGAGCACCACCGAGGCAGAATATATTTCTGCTAGCATGACCTCGTGTGAGGTTGTCTGGTTGCGAAATCTCTTCAGTGAGCTGTTTGGATTTACATTGGATACCACTGTGATTCTCTGTAACAACCAGAGGTGGGATTCGATTATTGAGGAATCCTGTATTCGTCAATTGCTCCAACAAATAGACATCATCTGGGATATGGTAAGTTGGTGAGCAAGGAGGCTCCATCACATTAAGATGATGTACAGGTTGATACACCTTGTCAAAGCCCTGAGGAAAGATCTAATCTGTGATTTTCCCAAACGACTTGGAGTTGGCAAGAAACCCTTGTACAAGGGTCCTGCATGTTGCATACAATGAGCTCTGGGAGCTCTGAGGGCTTGTGGTTCCTACTGGAGCAACATATGACCACAGGGTGACTCACCGTCCCCTGGTGGTGCACACTGGAGAAAGATGATTCGCTCTCTTATGGGACAAGATGATTCGCTCTCTTGTGGAACAGGATGATTCGCTCTCCTGTGTAGCAGGATGATTAGTTCTCCTGTGAGGCCTGGATTGATGTGTTCTCCATGGCAACCTGGATTGATGTGTTCTCCATGGCAATTGTAGCAGGATTGATGTGTTCTCCTGTGAGGCCTGGATTGATGTGTTCTCCATGGCAATTGTAGCAGGATTGATGTGTTCTCCTGTGAGGACAGGATTGATTAGTTCTCCTATCGAGGCATCTTACCCATGCAGTTTGGGACTCATGGGAAGTACCTCTCATCTGATCAATGAGCAGGGAAATGAAGTTAGGGACCATAGTAGTACCGATGGACGCATCGTTGTAACTACCGTACTCCCTACGCTAGGATGACCTCCATTGATCTGGGATCAATGATACTGTTCTGGGACCAGTGGTAGGAGTTGTACCATACTATGACGCTGACTTCGGGTCGGTTGAGACTGGTCTGGGATCAGTGGTACATACTCTGAGACTGACTTTGAGTCAGTGGAGGATGATATTGGTCTCGGACCATTGGAGTTGTACTCAGTATGACGCTGACTTTGGGTTGGTTGAGACTGGTCTGGGACCAGTGGTACATAATCTGAGACTGACTTTGAGTCAGTATGATACGTCCTCGATCATTTCTTCTTCTTCATAATTCAGACAAAAGCAGAGTAGAACAGAACAATGCAAGAGCAGAGCGGAATAGAACAAAACAGTACAGATCAGTGCAGGGCAGAACAAGACAAAGCAGAACATGCAAAATAGAGTAGAGCAGGGCAAGGGTCAGGCTGTACAAGGCAGTGCATTTGATGGATGAATAGTAACGACCGATAGACAGATTGCAGATGAAGTTCTCCATGGTTGAGAGGGAGTGTTAAAATTGGAAACTAGGGCAAAACTTCATGTAGGTCATCTTATTCATGGCTAATAATATTTTTGTTAAATTCCTATCGTCGAGAGGTGTAGGATTGATATAAAGATCATCCGATTCCGATAAGTATTCATGGAGATATGAATTTATTTTGATTATGGAATTATTATCAAGCCGACCTACAACTCATGTAGGCTCAGAAGCCCAACAGTCGCATCTATTCACCCACCAACGTTGTGTATAAATATAAGAGGACTTTTTCCTCATTTGGACTCACTCATCTCATCACATCTCTCTCTCTCTACTGCGCAGATATGAGTCTCTTCTCTACTGCGCTGAAATGGGTCTCTCTCTCTCACACATGTGAAGCCGGAAGCTGTTGAATTTGAAGCTGCAACTGCAGAAGTAAAGATTGACTTGCGTGGCCTAGAAGATCTCCTCATATGAACTGCACTGTAGGTTCATCTGAACCTCCTCTGGAAGCCGGAACTTTTGGTGGTGGAATGAAGTCAATCCGACGAACGGTTTGCAAGATATCGACTACCCTAGTTTGAAGCCAGAAACTGCTGAAACTGAAGCTGCAACTGCAGAAGTAAAGATTGACTTGCGTGGCCTAGAGGATCTCCTCATCTGAACTATGCTATAGGTTCATCTAAACCTCCTCTGGAAGCCGAAATTTTTGGTGGTGGAATGAAGTCAATCCGACTGTCGGTTTGTGAGATATGGTCTGCCCTAGTTTGATAATGAAGCCGCTAATGCTGATGCTACTGATCTAGGGTTTGCTACTGCTGATATGAATCAGATTTATTGTACTATTTCTCTCTGCTGAATTATTGAAGATAAAAGAAGATTTGATCAAAGGGTTTCCCCACACATTGTGTGGTTTGTCCCTGGCTAGCCACCACATCTTGTGTCTCTTGTCTTGGCTTGTTTTCTGTCGATCGTTTAATGTTCTATCTGCACTTTACTTTATGTACATATGATTGCTAATCGGTGGAATATAATAAGAAAAAGAAGTAAACTGTTATAAGCATAGAACATACCATAACTTAACATGGTATCAGAGCTGAGGTGAAGACATAGCCCGAGCAAGAGCAAGAGCAATCATTGAAGAGAAGATTGGCAAGGCTATCCTAAAAGAACTATGGGGTCCTCAACACTCTTTCCTGCCGAAGACAAGCTCCGTGAGAAAGCTGACTATCACGGATGGAAGATGTCTATCAATCTAACCCTTGAAGATCAAGGAGTGCTGGACCATGTGAGAGGCAATATTGTTGAGCCTTCATCAAATGCATCTGCTGCTGCCTGGAACAAATGGAAAAATGGAGAAGTCAAAACAAAGAAGATCATCCGGGACTCTATTGACAAGCGCTTGGTGGCCTACATCTCTGATCTAGACACCTCCAAGGAAATCTACGACAGACTGGTGAGTTTATTTAAAGTTAATGATGCAAATCAAGTTTTGTTTCTTAGAAATAAGTTAAGGGAAATCAAGAAGGGTAAAGATGAAAGTATGCAAGCATACTTCTTAAGAATCACCGAGATCAAGAACGATCTCCTATATATTGGGGAAACCATTACTGACAGAGAAATGGCACTCACAACTCTCGAAGGATTACCATCTGAATGGTATGTGTTCAGGACTACTCTTCTGAACAATAATGTAACTCCTAGTTTCGAGGAATTAATGGCTAGATGCATTCAAGAAGAAACAAGGGAAGAAGAGCAAGAAATGCCCATGCCTAAAGGTCCTCCTGCTGCCTTTTCTTCTCATGCTAAGAAAAGAAATAATTCCGGGACTAAATCAAAAGGAAATGTTGGACCTAAGTTTGGAAGAAAAGGATGATGTTACATCTGCGATAAAGAAGGTCACTATGCTAGGGAGTGCCCTGATAGAAAGGACTCACACCGGGATGATGATCAAAATCCCTCTGATGGAAAATCAAAGGAATGACAAATTCAACAACAAAGGTAAGAGGAGAGCTGGGGATCAAGGAAGAGGACAACCATTCAAGAAGGCTAGAAAGTCCAAGATGTATTAAATGCACCTGACCTCAAAAGGAACCTAGTGTCCATCTTGGCAATGGAAGACAGAGGCTACAATGTAACCTTCAGCAATGGAAAGGTATGTATATGGAAAAATAATGTTAAAGATGTCTTTACTCTTGGGTTTAGTGTTGATTCATTATATCAAGTCGATGGAAGTCTGCTAGGTGTCATGTCTTATGACACATCTCTTCAGTTCGAACTTTGGCATTAGAGATTTTCCCCCCTTCATTATAAAGCTATACTCGGTGTAAGACAAATGGTGTCAGGGATGCCCGAATTTTGAGTAGAGAAAGAAGGTGTATGTCCGGGATGTGCCGAAGGAAAGCTCAAAATGGGACCATTCCGCTCAAGCCAAAGCAATACCTCCGATATATTACAATTGGTTTACTCAGACATACTTGAGGTTGGCATTAAGAGGGAGACTTCTACACCACATACTCCTGATCAGAATGGTGTGGTGGGAAGGAAGAACCACACGATGATGGAAGCTGTCCGGGACATGCTACATGATCAAAGAATTCTGAAGTTTCTATGGGCTGAAGCTGCAAACACTGTCGTATATGTACAAAATCGATGCCCTCATCAAGCATTGGGTTCCAAGACTCCTGAAGAAAAATTCACTGGTAAGAAACCTGATGTTTCTCATTTTAAAATTTTTGGAAGCCCTGTATACTTTCATGTGCCGAAAGAGAAAAGAAATAAATTGGGAGCGTCTGGAAAGAAGGGAATTTTCGTGGGCTATGGTGAAAATACTAAAGGCTATAGAATCTATGTAGCCGGTCAAAGGGAAGTCATAATCAGTCATGATGTCACCTTTGACGAAGATATGGCTCTCAGCAAGGTGATCAATCTTCCGACTTTGAGGAGCTCTCAAAAAGCCGACACCAGGGAACCGAAAGAAAAGGATGATGAATCAATGCCTGATGTAGAAGAACCCATGGATCCGATTGATCGTCCTCCATATGAGCCTTCCTCTTCTAGGAAGAGGCCTTCATGGCTTAAGGGGTTACTTGGTGATGCTGAAGGACATGCTGCACCCCGAGGAACCTTTCATCAAAGTAAGAAACTTAACAGGTATCAGGGATACCTGACCATCATGAGCACGATCATACAAAATGAACCCTCATCATTCTCAGATGTCATCAAGCATTAACTATGGAAGGATGCTATGACCATAGAATATGAGTCTATTATGGAGAATGATGTCTGGGAAGTAGTTCCCAGACCCTGGACAAGACAATTGTTACTTCAAAATGGCTTTACAAGATAAAGCATGCAGCAAATGGAAGTATGGAAAAGTATAAGGTTCATTTTGTTGCTCGTGGTTTATCCCAAAAGGGAGGTATAGACTATGATATTTGAACCTGTTGCCAGATATACGACCATCCGCTTGATCATAGCCCTTGTGGCTTCACAAGGATGGAACCTACATCAGATGGATGTCAAGACTGCGTTCTTGCATGGTTCTATCAAAGAAGAGGTCTATGTGGAGCAACCTGAAGGATTTGAGATTTATGATTGAAAATCTCATGTATGCAGGTTGAAGAAGGCTCTCTATGGGCTAAATCAAGCACCCTGAGCATGGTATGAGAGGATCGATAGCTACTTGATGAAGCTGGGATTCACTAGGAGTGAAGCTGATCCTAACCTTTACTTTAAGGTTGAAGATGACAAGCCTCTCATACTAGTGTTGTATGTGGATGACCTCTTTCTAACAGGTGCAAACCCTCTCATTCACAAATGTAAGAGGGAGATGGCTTCTGAAGTTGAAATGAAGGACCAAGGACTTGAAGTGTGGCAGAAGCCAAGGGAAATTTTCCTATCTCAAGGAAAATATGTGGTAAATATATTGGAAATATTTGGTACGATGGACTGCAAGCCCGTGACTACCTCGAGGATCTTAACTTTTAGAAGTTATATGGTAGTGATGTCGGACCAGATTTGGGAAATGCCTCTGAGTTTCATAAACTCATTCACATTAATGTTCTTGGTGAACCTCCATCCGAACATATGTTTTGCAGTTAGCATGGTGAGCTCATATTTGGTTGAGCCTCACTGGATTGATGCCAAGAATCTTATGAGATATCTTTGTGGTACAATGGGTTAAGATACACTGCCAGAGATATAAGACTACTTGGATATACTGATGTTGATTGGGCAGGCAGTGTGGTGGACTGTAAGAGCACTTCCGGGTGCTGTTTCACCTTGGTATCTGCTTCGATATCCTGGATGAGCAGGAAGCAGAAGTCGGTGGCTTTGAGCACCGCCGAGGCAGAATATATTGCTGCTAGCATGACCTTGTGTGAGGTAGTCTGGTTGCGAAAGCTCCTCAGTGAGCTGTTTGGATTTACATTGGATACCACTGTGATTCTCTGTAACAACCAGAGGTGGGATTCGATTATTGAGGAATCCCATATTCGTCGATTGCTCCAGCAGATAGAAATCATCTGGGATATGGTAAGTTGGTGAGCAAGGAAGCTCCATCACATTAAGATGATGTACAGGTTGATACACCTTGTCAAAGCCCTGAGGAAAGATCTAATTTGTGATTTTCCCAAATGACTTGGAGTCAGCAAGAAACCCTTGTACAAGGGTCCTGCATGTTGCCTACATTGAGCTCTGGGAGCTCTGAGGGCTTGCGGTTCCTACTGGAGCAACATATGACCACAGGGTGACTCACCCTCCCCTGGTGGTGCACACTGGAACAAGATGATTCGCTCTCTTGTGGGACAAGATGATTCGCTCTCTTGTGTAATAGGATGATTCGCTCTCCTGTGTAGCAGGATGATTAGTTCTCCTGTGAGGCCTGGATTGATGTGTTCTCCATGGCAGCCTGGATTGATGTATTCTCCATGGCAATTGTAGCAGGATTGTTGTGTTCTCCTGTGAGGCCTGGATTGATGTGTTCTCCATGGAAATTGTAGCAGGATTGATGTGTTCTCCTGTGAGGACAGGATTGATTAGTTCTCCTGTCGAGGCATCTTACCCATGTAGTTTGGGACTCATGGGAAGTACCTCTCATCTGATCAATGAGCAGGGAAATGAAGTTAGGGACCATAGTAGTAGCGATGGATGCATCGTTGTAACTACCGTACTCCCTACGCTAGGATGACCTCCATTGATCTGGAATCAATGATACTGTTCTGGGACCAGTGGTAGGAGTTGTACCATACTATGACGCTGACTTCGGGTCGGTTAATACTGGTCTAGGATCAGTGGTACATACTCTGAGACTGACATTGAGTCAGTTGAGGATGATATTGGTCTGGGACCATTGGAGTTGTACTCACTATGACGCTGACTTTGGGTTGGTTGAGACTGGTCTGGGACTAGTGGTACATACTCTGAGACTGAATTTGAGTCAGTATGATACATCCTCGATCATTTCTTCTTCTTCATAATTCGGACAAAAGCAGAGTAGAACAGAACAATGCAAGAGCGGAGCAGAATAGAACAAAACAATACAGATCAGTGCAGGGCAGAACAAGACAAAGCAGAACAGGAAAAACAGAGTAGATCAGGGCAAGGGTCAGGCTGTACAAGGCAGTGCATTTGATGGATGAATAGTAACGACCGATAGACAGATTGCAGATGAAGTTCTCCATGGTTGAGAGGGAGTGTTAAAATTGGAAACTAGGGCAAAACTTCATGTGGGTCATCTTATTCATTGCTGATAATATTTTTATTACATTCCTCTCGTCGAGAGGTGTAGGATTGATATAAATATCATCTGATTCCGATAAGTATTCATGGAGATATGAATTTATTTTGATTATGAATTATTATCAAGCCGACCTACAACTCATGTAGGCTCAGAAGCCCAACAGTCGCATCTATTCACCCACCAACGTTGTGTATAAATATAAGAGGAATTTTTCCTCATTTGGACTCACTCATCTCATCACATCTCTCTGTCTCTACTGTGCAGATATGAGTCTCTTCTCTACTACGCTGAAATGGGTCTCTCTCTCTCTCACATGTGAAACCGGAAGCTGTTGAATTTGAAGCTGCAACTGCAGAAGTAAAGATTGACTTGCGTGGCCTAGAAGATCTCCTCATCTGAACTACGCTATAGGTTCATCTGAACTTCCTCTGGAAGCCGAAACTTTTGGTGGTGGAATGAAGTCAATCCGACGAACGGTTTGCAAGATATCGACTGCCCTAGTTTGAAGCCAGAAACTACTGAAACTGAAGCTGCAACTGCAGAAGTAAAGATTGACTTACGTGGCCTAGAGGATCTCCTCATCTGAACTGCGTTGTAGGTTCATCTGAACCTCCTCTGGAAGCCGAAACTTTTGGTGGTGGAATGAAGTCAATTCGACTGTCGATTTGTGAGATATGGTCTGCCCTAGTTTGATAATGAAGCCGCCAATGTTGATGCTACTGATCTAGGGTTTGCTACTGCGGACATGAATCAGATTTATTGTACTATTTCTCTCTGTTGAATTATTGAAGATAAAAGAAGATTTGATCAAAGGGTTTCCCCACACATTGTGGGGTTTGTCCCTGGCTAGCCGCCACATCTTGTGTCTCTTGTCTTGGCTTTTTTTCTGTCGATCGTGTAATGTTCTATCTGTACTTTACTTTATGTACATATGATTGCTAATCGGTGGAATATAATAAGAAAAAGAAGTAAACTGTTATAAGAATAGAACATACCATAACTTAACAAGATGGCAATTGAATAGAGTGGAAAGGTTGTTTTGATGAGTTTATGGAAATATGCCCTTCAAAATGAGGAAAATGAGAGTATGGTGGAGAACCAACAAGGACCTAGACCTAGAGATGAAGAAAGTTGAAGATATGACATGTAACTGGGAATTGGGTTACCATCCTAGACAACCAGCAATCACTATGGCTGTTTACCCAGCTGCCTCTGTGGATGGTGGTAGATCGGTTTGTGGTCTTAAGAAATTTTTTTGTAATCTTTGTAAAATTTGGAATTATTTTACTAGGGGAGTTTGGGGGGATTTGAGTAATGATAAAATGTGCTATTCAGTGTTGGGGCATGGAGGTGTGGTGGTAGAGTGGTAACACTCAAAATTGTTGTTTCAGTAATATTTTCCACTTTATATGTGACCAACTTAATGTTAGATGTTTTAGTTAGATGTGAGATGGTTAAACCATCCTACCCACTAGTGTTGGTATATGAATATGTCACCTATGTGTTTTAATTCAATTATTATTTATCCTCTCTACACCATTCCCTATGTAAATCGTGCACCTTAATTTTGTAGAAATAATTGCCAAGCAAACTTCTCTAAACTTTTGCTGACATCATCGACTTCTTTTTGTATACATATTTATTCTTTTCTCCCCTCCATGCTCACATATAAAATTTAATATTTAGCAGTCTTATTCTGGGAACTTGAAAGGTAAAATTATTTTGGAAACCATTCTTGAGAAAAGAGAGAATTTTGTTGCAAATCAATACTATGGAAAGTGTAATATATATTCCTGTTGAAATTTTTACTGCAGACATATTTATGAAACACAGGGGATTTTGCATGCAATATGTTACTGTCTTTTCCTAAATTTTCAATTATTTAAGTAGGAAGATGTATCCATATGCTCTAATCACTTACATGCATGCCAAATTGCAATGCATGGATATGATATGATTGGGAGCATCATAACATCATATCCTTACAACTATCTTTTTAGTTTTATCTTATTTGCATTCTCTAGTTCGCCCATACACAGGGGAATATGAACTAGTGCTTTAAAATATTACATTTCCATTCTGATATACTAGGGATTTACATTTGCAATTTTGATTTTTTTATGCTTCTTTATGTATTATCCATCCGTGTAGTGATTGTATTGCTCCAACTGATAAATTTTTTTTTCTAATAGTTAAAAAAGAAAAGAAAATACCACTATAAAATTGTGAGTCAAGTATAATTGTTTATTTCCTTGGAAACTATGTAGGTGCTTGATAAGGATGGTGGATTTTTTTCAAAAGGTAAGCTCGACAGTGGAATTGGGTGGTCAATCCATGGGGTGCCCTATCATAGTGGAGAGTATGAGTCAACCCTGACAATTGCTTATAGAGGTCAGTTAAATTCTTAGATTAACAGGGTTTTTATATCCACTCAATAACTCATTTTTGTTATTTTGAGACATGGTTTAACATTGTCATGATATTTTGTGCTGGTTTTCACCAATATTGTAGATACTTTGTGAGGAGTGGGGGCTCTTCCTTGAAATAGCTAACATCATTCAATGCTTGTGGCATATGATTTTAAAGAGAATCATGGAAGCTCACAGTAGCAAGATCTGGGCCCGCTTTGTTGTTGAGGTAATGCCATGGTTGCAAATAAGATAATTAATTCTCAGACCTTTGATTCCATGTAAATCTTCCTCTTTTATTTGTGTTTGGTTGCTTGAGTTGACCGTAGACTTCAAGAATTAGCATTTGGATTTATAATAAGAACAGTGTATGCAATTTATTTTAAGCTTGAGAGTGTTTCTAGAGTTGGAGAAAAGTGCCAAACCAAACAAATTGTTATGGTTGATGCTTAATAACTAATAGTTGGAGATTGTTATTGGGAATTTGATAATGTATTGTTGTAGACCATAAGATACTCTAGCTATCAATCTCTATATTTCACCAAATGTGCTCACGTATGTTTTGGCATATAAAATTATGAAGGCACCCTAACCTAATTTGTCGTGTTGTGTAATTTGGTAGTTTCATGGTATTTTTGGACAATAGTGACTTCTTGGATTGGAAGTGAAACTCTAACAATGTAAAAAGATCAATAATGTTCTAAGAACCACAAATAAATTTGAAAATCTCAATTTTGATCCTTGTTGAGCCCTGGACATGCATGTTACTAAAGACTATTTACATTTAGCCAAAGATTAGGTAAATCAATGAAATTGTATTGGGAGACTTAGTACTCTCACTCGAAGATGTAAATTAGAATTATGGAAATGTAGGAAGATGCACAAGGAGAAATAATATAGCACTATATTCTATGGCTTATGTTAGTGTCAGTGTCTTCACACTTCCATCGGTGATCAAATTGCTCTTTTGCATGCATATTAGGTGTCTCATTCGATCAGTTGTATTCCATTAGGTCATGGAACAACTGATGGTAGTAGTTTCATGTCAATTTCCCTCATGACATTCACATGCTGACTTGTTTACACATTTTTTTAGTCATTTACTGTCATCCTGTTTCATTTCATTTATAAAAACCAGTGTTAGGGGTTAGTTTCACTAGGTCTTAGGGTTTTTCATCATGGTCATCCGAATTGAATAAAAAGGGTCAGCAGGAACATGAGGAGAATAAAAAGGTTCATAGAGTCATAAGTTTACTTCTGTTATTCTAAATTAAGCTCTTTTTGTTGGAAATAATATTGAGAGGGGGGGTGAATCAGTATTATCAAACTCTTTTCAATTTATACTAATATTTGCAGTTCTTGACTAATGAAACTTGTGTATACCTTCCAGACTTATAATATAATATATTCTTCAGATGTGGATCATTAATCTATGTGTCAGAACCATAAAATAGGAACAAGAAAAATAGAGCAACCAATCACACCAAAGAACACAAGATATAAGGTGGAAACCCAATGTGGGTGAAAACCACCTGCTGCAATATGTCTCTATCTTCTTTCAATTAGAAACTTCTTTTTACAATGCTTTTGCACTAGTGTAGTCTTATACCAACACGCAGGCTTCAACCTGCAAAAGGCTACAACCTTCTCTTTTCTCTCAAGGGCCACGTTTCATGAATTTTCAGACTGGATCCATGAATATCAATCAAACATCAAATAGATCTGCAATTAATCAACTTCCTTGTGCAACTTACGGAGTCAATAACTTCTCAGAACACAGTACCAGTAACCAGACACCAATTCAAAACCCAGAACATAGTAGTAACAGAAAGAAGCAGTTAAAACATATTTCTAAAAAAGTTCGCAACTTCACCAATAGAAACCTGCGCACATCCGCAGCTTCTCTGTGTCTAATCTGCGGGTCTCTGCACCCACACTGTGTCAGTCCTACGAAATTCGCACCTGCGCTGTGAAAAACCTATGAACCTCTGCACCTTTTCTTGATAGACCTGTGGATCTCTGCACTTTCTCCTTGCCTGCTCTCCGGTTCTCCGCACCTGCACCGTGTTGCACCTGCGGTCGTGTAGGTACAGATAGTTTTTCAGAGTTCAAGTATACCCCAGACTATCAGATTTACAGATCTGATCATGCGCCAAGGAGATCTCAACCCATCAGTAGATCCGCCTTATAATTCTCAGGTTTCTCTTTGATTCAGATCCAGTTATCACTCACCATCTGATCACCAGAATTTTAGATCTTGCTCTCCTCAAGATATTCAACACATAAGTGCCTAGCCAATTGATCTCCTTTCCTTTTTATAGACAAGGCCTTACTCAAACCATGGTCCAAAACCATAGAGATCCAATACTAGGGACCCAAAACCTAGGTTCAATATTTTAGATGCAATACCACGGACCAAAACCATAGGATCAAAAACGTCGGACTAAATACCATGGATCAACCATAAAATTTCCCACGTGCGCGCATTTCTCTGCATGAAAGTGTGTGAACTTGACGTCTACACTTTTTGTTCGGAGAACCTGCGGGTATGTCTACACCTCTTGTTCGGATCACCTGCGGGTCCGCGACTTTTGTTTGGCGCACCTGCGGGTATCTCATTTTCTATCATTTTGAGAGCCTAAACTGTGATTTGTCACCAGAGAGAGTTGCCATCAAGGACAACACCTGTGCCATAGCGCCAAACCTGAGTCATAATGCCAACAATCTCCCCCTTTGGACTTGATGGCAACAACACCAAATCACTCTCCCCCTTTGACATCAAGGGCAAAGGGTGGACCAAGATATTCTCTTTCCTTGAAAAACATTCCGCTGACCATACTCCCCCTGAGTACCTGCTGAAATATCTGAATGAGCTCCCCTCTTTGTATATGCCAAGGTGTACCAATCTGTCCATGCTCCCTCTGAGTTCATGCTGAAATCTCTGCTCTGCTGAAGAGTGTTGTTCATGCTCCCCCTGACTGTAAGCAAGATCTGCAAAAAGATGTTCTAAGAAGAACATGACTCTATCATAAATGACCTTCCTATCACCAAAGACTCATACATACATCCATCTCCCAACCAAGTGGGAATTGACTCATCTACCCAACCAAGTGGGGCTACATCAAGGTTTACACATCACAAGAGTATAACATCATCCATCCCAGGCATAGTGGGGAAACCAACATAGGCCGTTACATGACCTTGACAAAAGAAATATAAGACATAGAGACAAAACATCAGCAGCATAATAATGCCAACAATGCACTATTAGAAGAATATATGCTCCCCCTGAACCTGTGCCAGTTGGTCTCTGACAGATCCATAAACCAGCGAATGTATACTCCAACAATTTCTGAAACAGATAAGATTCAACAGCAAGATGATGCATCAACTACCCCCAACTTTTGTCTGAGGTATTCAAAGGTCTCCCTGGGCAGTGGTTTGGTAAGAATATCAGCAACTTGTTCCTTAGAGGGAACATACTCCAATTTGACCTTTTGTTCAAGCACTTGTTCCCGAAGAAAATGATACTTGATTGGTATGTGCTTGGTCTTTGAATGCATGACAGGATTCTTTGAAATACTGATTGCACTTGTATTATCACAGAAGATGGAGATAGGTGGATTACAAGTGATTTGCATGTCATGCAATGTTTGCATCATCCAAAGGAGTTGTGTGCAGCAAGATGTAGTAGCTACATATTCTGCTTCAGCTGTAGATAATGCAATAGAGCTTTGTTTCTTGTTGAACCAAGATACTAATCTAGGACCCATGAAGAATGCACCACCACTAGTGCTTTTCCTGTCATCCACACTCCCTGCCCAATCCGCATCTGTATATGCATGAAGTGTGAGGTCTGTAACTTTAGGATACCATAAGCCATAGTTTTGAGTTCCTTGAAGATACTTGAAGATTCTCTTAACTTCCTGAAGATGAGTTTCCTTTGGATTTGCCTGAAACCTTCGAACTATTCCCACTGCATGCATAATGTCAGGTCAGGTACCTGTTAGATAGAGCAAACTACCAATCATGGATCTATAGGTTGGTTGATGTACTGCTGCCAATTCATCCTTCGCGCTGAGGCTGCATCCTGTCACCATAGGGGTACATACTGGTTTCGAATCCTCCATCCCATATTTCTTCAAGATCTGCTTGAGATACTTGGTTTGTGATAAAAAAATACCGTCTTTGTTTTGTTGGACTTGCAAACCAAGGAAATATGTGAGCTCACCAAGCATGGACATTTCAAACTCCTTTTGCATCACCAAGGCAAAATTTTGACTCATGCCTTCTTCATTGCTGCCAAAGATGATATCATCAACATACACAACTAGTATTAGCAATTTCTCATTGTCAACCTTTATATATAGATTGCTATCAGTTGATCCTTTTATAAAGCCTTGTTGATGGAGGTACTTATCCAACCGATAATACCACACCCTAGGAGCTTATTTAAGGCCATAGAGAGCCCTTTTGAGTCTGCATACAAGATTTGGATCATTTCCAAGAATAAACCCATTTGGTTGTTCAATATATACTTCTTCATCCAAGTCTCCATTCAAGAAAGCAGACTTCACGTCCATTTGAAATACTTTGAACTTCTGAAAGCTAGATAGAGCAAGGAACATCCTTATAGCCTCAAGTCTGGCAACTGGTGCAAATGTTTCTTCAAAGTCTATGCCTTCTTGTTGTGCATACCCTTTACAAACAAGTCTTGCCTTGTTTCTAACCACATCCCCATTTTCATTCAGCTTATTTTTGAAAATCCATTTTGTTCCTATGACATTTTTATCTTTTGGTCTAGGAACCAACTCCCAAGTGTTATTCCTTTCGATCTGCTCAAGTTCTTCATCCATTGCCTTGACCCAGCATTCATCTTTGCATGCTTCTCTTACATTTTGTGGTTCAGTGGAGGAGAGCAATGCCAAATAACTTGAAGCTTCTGCAATTGTTCTTCTTGTTTGTATACCTGCCTCTTTTTGCCCCAAAATTTGAGATTCTGGATGATTCTTCTGAACATACCTGGATGGATTTTTTTCTTCTATCCTTATCTGTTCCTCTGGTGCCTCATGGGTTTCTTCTTCATCATGAATCTGATTTGATGTTGATGGATAGTCCTCATCATCTTCGAAATCTTCAGATCTTACCTGCCTAGGAGTGTTTTCTTCATCAACCACTACATCAATACTTTCAACAATTTTTCCAAGCCTTTTATTGTAGCACTTGTAAGCTTTGCTATGGGGAGAGTAACCAAGGAGAATGCCTTCATCTACTCTAGGTTCAAACTTGCCAAGATTTTCATCAGTATTTTTGATATAGCATTTGCTTCCAAAAACTTTGAAATATTTTACCATAGGAGTCTTACCATACCAGAGCTCATGAGGAGTTTGAGTGCTGTTTACCCAGATGTTTGTCTTGTTGAGAATAACAACTGCAGCAAATGCAACTTCACCCCAGAAAGTTGCGAGAGTTTCAGATTCATCCATCATAGCACGAGCCATTTGTTGAACTATTCTATTCATCCTTTCCACTACTCCATTTTGCTGCGGAGTCCTTGCAGTAGAGAATTCCCTTCTTATTCCATGTTCTTCACAAAAATCGAAAAATTTATTTGAGGTAAACTCCCCACCTCTATTAGACCCGAGGCATTTAATTTTGTGATCTAATTCGTTTTCAACCAAGGCTTTGAAAGATTTGAATTTTTTTAAGGCTTCGTCTTTGTGCTTCATAAGTCCTATCTAACACATCTTGGAAAAATCGTCAATGAATAATATAAAGTATTCTTCTCCCTGAGGTGACCTTTTCCTAGATGGACCACATACATCAGTATGGACAAGTTCAAGTGGCCTGCTAGCTAATCCTTCCTTCTCAGGGAAGTTAGTTCTGGTTTGCTTACCAAACTGACATGATTCGCATATTGTATTATCTGGTATTCTGATGTCTGGAAGACCACGAACTGCCTGGTATTTGCATGCTTTCCTTATTTTTGAGAAGCTTAGATGCCCCAATCTCCAATGCCATAGCCAGTGTTCATCATTCCTGCTTAGATAGCATTGATGTTGCCCTTCTTTGAATATGTATAAATTATTTGGAGTTCTTATGCGTTTGATCATTGTTTTTCTTGTATCAAGATCACGAACACTACATCCATTTGATCGAAATATTACCTCAGTTCCTTGATCGCACATCTGATTGACACTCAATAGGATATGCTTTAAGCCATCAACATACATAACATTTCCAGCTTTGACCTTTTCTTTCAACTGAACAGAACCTTTACCTTTTATGAGGGCAGGGGTGTCATTTCCAAATGAGACCTTCTTCTCCTTCTCTAAGGCACTATATGACTGAAGTTTTTCCTTATCACCCATCATATGTTTCGAACATCCACTGTCGATGTACCATTGATTTTCCTGCCCTTCCGCATATAAGGCTATACCACATCTTTCTGGTTGCGGTTCTTTCATTCTCCATGTTTTGGCACTTGAGGCTTGTTCCTTCTGAGTTGTCTGCCGAAACCTGCTCCTGCATTCAGAATCTTCATGACCGAAATTGTTACAAATAGAACATTCTATTTCATTTTCAAGAGCAGAAAAGTTATTGTAGGTCCTTTTCATGATCCCAGTCATACTCCTCTGTTTTTGAGCTTCTCTAGTCATGATAGTTTTGTAGGCAACACACTGAGCTGCTTTGTGTCCAAAGTTATGACAAGAGAAACATTGGCCATTGAAGAAATTCCTGCGATTATCAATCCTGCGGACCGAATGATTGTAGTTTTCATTGACATCCATTCTTGAAGCAAATTGAGGATGATTTACCTGTGGTCTGTTGTAGCTTCTGTTTATCCTTGACGTCGATTGTCCCCAATTTACTTGGTGATCTCTGTTCATTCTTGAAGTAAAAGGTCCCTGATTTACCTGGTGAGCAGCATTGTGCCTTTGTTGTCGATTGTCAACTTGCTCACTTCTCCTTGCTGCATCAAGATAACTTTTGGAGGTGGATGGCTTCTGCGCTTGAGATGCTTCTTCATTATATCCCAGACCTGTCTTGATTAGTGGAGAATGCTGCACTTTGATAATCTCATCTAAAGTGTCAGATCCTTTAACAAATCTAAGGTTAAGAGCTTTTGTTTTCTCAATCTCTTTTCTAAGTTCCACAATTTCACATTCTAACTTTTCATGATGTTTTTCCTTTTCAGCAAGTTGGAATTGTAGAGTATCTATGATCACATTCTTCTCTTCTAAACAAATTTTGAGTCTAGAAATCTCTTCATAAAGACCTTCTTCATCTCTAGCATCTAGAAAATCATCATCTTCAAAAGCCATTAAAAGTTTATAATTATTACCTTGCTCATCTTCATCACTATTTGAAAGTCCATCACTATCCTCATGAGTGTAATAGCTCTTCTTATTTACATTCTGTTTTCTGTTCCATCTAACTGGTTCCTTACCTTTGTCAAGCTTATCTTTATGAGGACACTTGGCAGCATAGTGACCAACTCTTCCACAAGCAAAGCATTTGAAAGGTAACTTACCTCTGAATCTTCCAGAGCCCCGTTGAAGATTCTTGACGAAATTTGATTCTTCCTCTTCTTCTGACATATGTCCTGAGTCATAGGAATCTCCTTTTCCTGAGGCCTTGAATGCAGCTTCTCTCCTGTCTGATGGTCCTCCTTTCCTCATTTCGTAAGCAGTTAGAATTCTGTGCAGTTGTGACATGGTAAGGCTTTGTAGATTTTGTTTTTCTTCTATTGTAGAAATTTTTGATTCAAACTTAGAGGATAAAGATCTTAGAACCTTTTTCGACCACAACAACCTCTTTTATTCCTTCACCCAAGTTTTTCATACAAATAACAATCTCATCTATTCGTAGGAAATAGTTAGCCACACTTTCATCATTATGCATTCTGAGATTTTCATACTGAATTCTGAGGGTTTGAAGTTTTGCTCATTTTACCTGTTCATCTCCTTCGTAGCTCAGAACGATCTTGTCTCATATTTCTTTTGTGTTTTTGAGCTGCATAACCTTGACAAATTTTGTTTGAGATAGACTCCCTAATAGAGTATTGACAGCCTTTGCATTTGTTTCATATTGCTTCTTACCAGCCGGATCTGTAGGAGTTGCCGATGGAAATGTGTACTCTGTATCTATGATATCCCAGACTTCTGTACCAAGAGATTGAAGATAGGCTGTGATTCTTACCTTCCAATAGACGAAGTTTGTCCCATAAAAAATTGGTGGCCTGATCGATGCTTCTCTCTCGTAGTTGCTCATGATGATAGATCTTCCTTCAAGCAATCAAGCTTCTTTTGAAGGACCTGCTCTGATACCAATTGTTGGAAATAATACTGAGGGGGGGTGAATCAGAATTATCAAACTCTTTTCAATTTATACAAATATTTGCAGTTCTTGACTAATGAAACTTGTGTATACCTTCCAGACTTATAATTCAATATATTCTTCAGATGTGGATCATTAATCTGTGTGTCAGAACCATAAAACAGGAACAAGAAAAATAGAGAAACCAATCACACCAAAGAACACAAGATATAAGGTGGAAACCCAATGTGGGTGAAAACCACCTGCTGCAATATGTCTCTATCTTCTTCCAATTAGAAACTTCTTTTTACAATGCTTCTATATTGGTGCAGTCTTATACCAGCATGTAGGCTTCAACCTGTAGAAGGCTACAACCTTCTCTTTTCTCTCAAGGACCAAATTTCATGAATTTTCAGACTGGATCCATGAATATCAATCAAACATCAAATAGATCTGCAATTAATCAACTTCCTTGTGCAACTTACGGAATCAATAACTTCTTAGAACACAGTACTAGTAACCAGAAACCAATTAAAAACCCAGAACACAGCAGTAACAAAAAGGAGTTATAACATATTTCTAAAAAAGTCTGCAACTTCACCAATAGAAACCTGCACACATCCGCAGCTTCTCTGTGTCTAATCTATGGGTCTCCGTGCCCACACTGTGTCAGTCCTGCGAACTTCGGACCTGCACTGTGCAAAACCTGCCAACCTCTGCACCTTTTCTTGATAGACCTGCGGATCTCCACACTTTCTCCTTGTCTGCCCTGCGGTTCTTCGGAACTGCACTGTGTCGCACCTACGGTCCTGCGGGTATAGATAGTTTTTCAGACTTCAAGTATACCCCAAACTATCAGATTGACAGATCTGATCATGCGCCAAGGAGATCTCGACCCATCAGTAGATCCGCCTTATAATGCTCAGGTTTCTCCTTGATTCAGATCCAGTTATCACTCACCAACTGATCACCAGAATTTCAGATCTTGCTCTCCTTAAGATATTCAACACATAAGTGCCTAGCTAATTGATCTCCTTTCCTTTTTATAGACAAGGCCTTACTCAAACCATGGTCCAAAACCATAGAGATCCTATACTAGGGACCCAAAACCTGGGTTCAATATTTTAGTTGCAATACCACGGACCAAAACCATAGGGTCAAAAAAGTCAGACTAAATACCATGGATCAACCATAAAATTTCCCACGTGCACGCATTTCTCTACATGAAAGTGTGTGAACTTGACGTCCGCACTTTTTGTTCGGAGAACCTGTGGGTATGTCCGCACCTCTTGTTCAGATCACCTACGGGTCCGTAGCTTTTGTTTGGTGCACCTGCGGGTATCTCATTTTCTATCATTTTGAGAGCCTAAACTATGATTTGTCAGCAAAGAGAGTTGCCATCAAGGACAACACCTGTGCCATAGCGCCAAACCTGAGTCACAATGCCAACACTTTTACCTCAAAACTTTGTTTTGAGGTGAAATTGAGCATTTACAGTTAATGAATCACTTGATGTAATTTTATGTAATTTTATTGTCCTAATATGTAATTGAATAGCTCTTGGTGACCCGGTGACAAAATCAACTCCTACCACTACAAAAATTCAATGGATAAGTCCACTTGCAAAAAGGCAAAAGACAGATGTAAGTGAAAGATAGAATTTTTGAAAAAGCTATCAAAACTATAGAAGAGTGGGTCTTGGTTAATGAAAAATTAAAAGGATAAAGGTATAAAGGCAATTTCATGTGTTTCTTGTCTCCATTGTTGAATTGAAAGAGCCAAAGGGAGAAAAATCGTGATTTTGAGCAAACAAGGAAAAGAGGGGAAAAATCAGAGCATCTTCCTCGTGCTACGCATTATTTCCCTGGCACTGCGCATTAAATTGGTGTTGCACACCTATGGTAGGTTTCCAGTGTATTTTTGGTTTGGCGCTGCATATTAAACTTGCACTGCGCACCTGTTAGTGAGTATTGGTGAAGCCCAAATTGCCTCAAATTGCCTCCAAATTTCCTAAAAAACCAATTGATGCATGTTCCAAGTAAGTATATTACTCATCCTTACTAAGAAGAGTTATGCTTGGTTGCTTGAGTGTGTTTGGCTTCCTTTAGAGAAAACGCTAGCTAAATGTTAAACACATACCCTAACTAATTGCTAAATCACCTCTCACAAGTTATCAAAGGTCATTTGCTCATCTCTCTTACTCCATTCATATTGAGTTTTCAAAATCCCATTCCCTATCCCTCAGTCATCAAAATTTACTCCCCAAACCCCACTCTCCTTACCAAACCCTAGCCCTATACTCTATTCCCAAACCCTAATCCTATTACACTATTCCCAAACCCTAATCCTATTACACTATTCCCAAACCCTAACTTCAAAATTAATACATTCCACTACATCCACTTCACTATCAAACCCTTATTCCACATCCATAACACCATTCACTCCCCTCATTCCCCAAAAGAAACCCAAATTCCTATTCCCTCAAGCATTCACTTCCTCATACACATTACTTACTTCATATTTCAAATTCTCTTCATACTCATCTGCTTTCACTTCAAATTTCATCACCCATCATATTACCAAAAGCATGGAGAGAGATTCAGATTATGAGAGGGAAGAGGAAACTCTCAGTGATTCTTCCAGAGAAGCTCATGTGTCAAGAAAGCCACAAAAAGGGGGAAAGATCATCCGGGAGGAGCCCACCACTCTTACAGAATTGCTTGTTTGCCCTCTTGCTGTAGCTAGCTTTAAAAACCAATCTTGTTATTAGTTTTGTGAAATGGTAGAGAGGGTAAAATTTCATCATGAGCTTGCTAGGTTGTTTGTTATCCATATCCATAATGTCCAGGTGAAACTTGTCGGTGTTTCTTTCACCTTGACACCTGCCACCATTTCAACAACAAAAGGCATTCCTAATGTATGTGAGTAGTGGAATAAGGGGCAATATGTGGGCAAAGAACATTATGAGCCTAACATTAAGGCTAGATATCACAGTCAAATCAGCAGGGTTTTTCCTTTCAAATACTTGCAGAACATTTATGCTTCTCTCATGAAACTCTTTATCAAGTATTTCACCTGTGAAGGAAGGTTTTCCCGCATATATGCATATCATTTCAGGTTGTTGATGCACTTCACAAGAGTGAGGATGATGAACCTCCCTTACTTTATATGCAGGAATATTGAGAAGATGGCTCACTATGTCTAAAGGAAACCTTTCCCTAAACAACTCAACATCATTTACCACTTCTCACTGATCAAAATTGTTGTCTTGCATTAGCTAAGCTTGCTGAACATACCATGGGATACCTTTATTGCCAATGAGATTTTCAAAGGCCCTCAGGTGATTCCATCAGTGTCTCAGGAGGAAGGAGGGCCATCAGGACAACCAGATGTTCATGAGACCGAGACTATAGGTGTGCCAGTGTTTGTCACCTATGAGAGAGGCACAAGGAGGTTTTTTGATGCTACCAGGCGAGTACTATCTCCACTAGGGGTGGAAGGGGTCTTTTTTATTCACTAAAAAAAATGTCAAAGGGTAGAAATAAAGGAAAGCAAAAGATGCATGAAAAGAGCCCTCCTGAAGAGCAAGATAGAGAGTTTATTCTGATTGAGGAGGAGGTTACTGATTTGGGCCCTCAAAGCTCACGACTCAAGGACATTTATCAAAGAGAAAGAGGATGAAATACAAGCCTTATCACTTAACCTTGAGATGGCCAAATGGATCAAGATGACATCCCTTGAGCAAGAAATTGAAGATGACTGAGAGTCATGGTCGGAAAGGGTGAACATTCACCTTGAGAAGTTGCTTGAGAAAGCCAACAAAGAGAAAAAAATGCTGCGCCATATGGCTTATCACTACCTAACCGGGAACAAGATTTGCAAAACAAGGGTAAAGAGGCTAAAAGCTAAGCTAAAAGGAGCTTTGAGGAGCAAAAAAAAGCAAGATAAACTCAAGATCTTGGCTAAAGCATCATTGGCCCATCAAAGCACTTAAAAAGGATCATACATGCCAAATTTCAAGAAATTTGGAGAAATTTTTGACATTTTGAATTTTTGAAATTGAAAAACAGGGTTTTCCAACAGTGGCACTGCGCTTTTGTTGGGGACATTTTCTTGCAAAAAGGTTTACATTTTTGGAATCAGCATGGAAAAATATGAAAGCTCAAAAATATTGAGGAATTTTGGACAAGTTCTACGTCTCCAAAAGGTAAAAAAACACCCAAAAAGTGCCCTCTCTGCCACTTTTTTGCCACACAGGAAGCAGTCTTGGGAGAATCAATCTTTGGAGTGGCAAATCGACTCCAACTTCAGAAGTTCAAGTTGTTCCAAAAAGTAGACTCGACAATATTTCCAACTATCTATCTTGCACATAATTTGGACTCCAGGAAGGTTTCCAAAATTGGCCTAGAAAAAGTGTTGCACATTAAAATTTTGGTGTTGCACATTAAATTGATTTTGCTAGTTTTGCTTGATTTTCCATATTTTTCCTAGTTTTCTTGGGAGATCACTTTTTCCTCATTTCTTGGTAAATGTAAGAATGGTAAATGATGAATTCGATGTAAATATGGTTGAAAATCACTTCATAGGGTAGATACATCAAGTTCCAAGTGGTTTTGAGCTATAATGAATTAGTTTCCTTAGTTTTAGAGGCAAGTTGTTCTACTGCCTATATCCATGTTCTTAGTTTAGATATGATTGAAACCATCCCTCTTATCATGGATTCGACCTTGATAGCTAGCTTGAGTAGCTTCCTTGCCTATATCATGTACTTTTTGATTCATTTGTAAAGGTTGGATTTTGGCAGAAGTGTTGGACTCATTGAACATTTGTATCAACAGTTTGGCAAGGAATAAAACCAGGTTTCACAGCTATTTTTGTGGGATTCTTGTGACAATGAGTTTATTTATTGTTTCTTCTTTGTAATGAGTTTTTTCTGATGTTTTATATGTATCCACATCTCTCTCTCTTCTAAACTAAATGAATCAAGGTGAAGAGACAAAATACACTAATTTTACAGTGCTTTGTCTTGGGAATGCATTTGGTTTTCAATGTTTTCACTGTTTGAAGAGGATTCATAGTTTCTTTATCCCTCCTTAAATCCTTAGCTATCTTAATCTACCATCTCAATCCATTGCTAGTGTTAGCCTCCTATTGCGATAGGTTGTCATCTTTCATGATTGACAGTGGAAGTGCCAAATATGTTCATCTTTTTCATGCTGCAAAAGTTCCATATTTGATGAGTCATGCCATTTTTGAAGAATTTTTCAATTAAAGGGAAGGACAAACAGTTTAATCTTGGCTTCCCTAGGTTTAAATTTCATGTTTTAGAATATAGAGAATAAACATCTGTCCAAACTGTTTAATCTTGGCAGATTTGTAGATAGGTAGAGAATCTTGGGTGCTCATTAGCTTAATCTGAGCCCCGGAAGAAATAAGGGTAGATTTAAATAGGAGTGTAGCTGAAAGAAAAGTTGAAAAGTTGGGTTTCCTAGTTCAAGTGCACCCAAACCGAAAAGAAGAAAAAATGTTAGGTAAGTAGGCCGAGTAAGTAGTTTTGTGGTGGCAGAATGAGGAATTGTGATCCATTTTATGTTTTTAAGTGTTATATCCATTCAGATCACAAGTATGAGGCAATTTTCCCTTGGAGCAGCTCAAGTGAGGCATGTCTAACTTCCCCTTCTTCCTTTCCCCAAAATCATTCACTAACTTCCCCTAAAGAGGTCAATATCTGCTTGATATCTCTTAAATTCATCATTTTCCATAACATTTGCCTAAGTAAAGATCTGATTTACTTAAGGATGCTCATATTTCTTCTACAAGTCCTGTTTCCCCTTTAACACCTAAGATTTCTATACTTAGCGCTTTCTTCACCAATTTCATATTAATTTTTAACTTATTATATAAATCCCTTGTTATTTGCCCTTCCCCTATTAAAATATGCTGTAAATCCCCCTTATATACATATCCCCTCCCCTGGTTGAAACATAACCATAAATATTCCCTTGGGAATTACTAAGTTTACTTGAAACTTAGTAAGAACCCTCATTTTCCTCATGAAAACCCTTTTGATGTATAAAATCCCTTCATTAACCTTGTTGTTACCTTTTTCAAGGCAAAAAGCCTCCTCCGATCAGGGAGGCTTTCCCCCGATCGCAATGTCCCTTGTCCGATCACATATACATTCTTCTGATCCCTTTGGATCCTCCTCCGACGCGATATCGTAGTCGGAGGTCTCAATGATAGTGTTCATCCCCTTTGTTAATGCCCCGATATCAATCCTGCGGATGCGATTTCGCAATCGGCGTATCACAATCATATGTTCTCATATATATGCCTCTTCCCCTTGCATCCGAAGCGATATCGCTATCGAGAGGTGCCCCCATCATATTTCCCTTTTTATATATATATCTCCGCATTTTTGTAAAAACCTGCTTTATCGTGTTAAAACTAAGTTTTTCATAAAACTTACTTATAACGTAAAAACCCGCATTTTTCAAAAATATCGCATCGCAGCCGTCCATTGCCCCCGCCCAGATCAACGGCTCACATTATGTCGGCGATCTCCCATTTCGGCGATCGCAATTATATAAAGTCCCGCCCCCATGTCCCCGCCGATAGCGAAATGCCGAGTTAATCGCGGCCGCCCATTCGGGCCCTTAGATCAATGGTCCACATTGAGTCGCATCGCTCCCATGTAAAGCTCCGACTGGTCGTAGCCGAAAATGTTATAAAATGGAGCTTAATTGTGTGTCGGGTCCGCAGGGATCGGCACTATTCGCTCTGATATTCCGGAGCTGAAAAGTTATTAACAGTAGTTTAAAGGGCATTTCGGGTCCGATGACCCATTTCATTGTAATTCCGCTGATAAGGGTTCAATGATGGGCCACACCCGATATCAAATAAAAGTGGGCCTATAAAGCAGTTCGGGTCCGCGGGCTTCATCGCTCATCGGAGGCATTGTGGTTTGCGATCCTCCGATTCACCGATCGTCGATTTAGCGCCAGCCGTTGGATCTGCCTTAGCGTGATCCAACGGCCACGATGTGTTTAAAGCTACAGTGATCACTACCACCCCATTTTTGATAAAATTTCATGTTTTAAGGCATTTTTGCCTTATAAAAGGAAAATGGCCATTTTTCACAGGACTTCTTCCAGCGCCCATGCCCAGCTCCAGTTAAAGAAAATCATGCATTTCTAAGCCATTTTGGATCGCTCCAAAGCCCAGTTTTGCTTCAGAAATCCAGTCTCGACCTCAGCACAGTTATCAGGTTGCAGATCCTCCTCTGTTTGGCAGTTTTCTCCAGATTAAGCATTATTTTGATCGGCCAAGCGCCGATAGCATTCCAAAGGCCACGGAAATCATTGCAGCAGTTATTTTGGCCTTGAAGGCGGCTACAAAGGGGCGATTTTGATGTTAAAGTGTATCAGTTAAAGGTAAGGGGGTGATTTGACAGCTAAAGCGTTCAGCAGTGAGAGATAGAGCCCAGATTTAGTTTAAAAGAGTATCAGACGAAAGATCAGTGGGAGATTTAAAGCGCCAACGCACATGAATAGTAAAAGCCCCCATCATAGTCAATCAGGCAGTTCTGAGCCATTATGGCTCACCAAAGCAGAATTAATGCACTCCAATGCCACTTAACAGCAGCAGAACTGCCTAAAGGGAGCAGATAGGAGATTTAAGGCCCAAATTTTGTAGAGATAGTGTAGAAAGACACATAGGAGTAGTGCTGCAAGTCCCAAGGCGCAGTTATGGCAAAATTTCCAGCGCATTGCAGCAAAGGACCAATATTTATCCATTCTTGAGGCTGTTGCCCCAGCGTAGCTGTTAGATAGACATTTTTTCATTTATTTTCAACAGATGTTAGGTTAGAAGCATTTATTTCTTCAGAGCTGTCTCAGATCTGCTGTTGTAGATATTTTTAGATATTTTCTCTATAAAAACCTCCCTCTGCATTGTAAAAAGGTTTGGTTGGTTGATTTCCTCATTCTAGACCTGCGCTGTATATGTTGAGAGCTTCTGTAATCAAAGATTGCTGGAATATTTGCATCTGAACTGGCTGGTTGTGCTTTCAATGGATGAAGAGCTTGATATGGAATTCTCGTGCTTGCTCATGGTCCAATAAGTCTTTCCTCCCTCTCTTTATCAGCTTATATGTATCTGTATCATCTATATATCATAATCTAAGTTGCAGGAAGAAGGAATAGTTCAGACCTGGCTTCCATGCCCTCTGTGCTCAATTCTTGTAACTTTTCTATGTTTTCCTCTGAATTAGTGATGAATATGCATACTTAATTGATCATGTTTAAGCTATTTCACGTTTATGAATGCTGTCTAGGAAACTCTTCATTGCTCCTATTTAGCGTTCATCCACTTTCCCTCTTTGGCTGGATGAGAGATCCTTAATTGCCTCTCATCCCCTGACCTCCATTTCATCCTTGTTCCAGCATTAATCATTGTGCCATGTGTAGCTATCCTGCTCCATATTCCCCTCTTCTGCCAAAGAAAACACACCCTTCAGTTCACATTCATGGACTCCATGCCCAATGGTTTGAACTTCTTACACTTTGCATGCCAACTCTGCTTGAATAGATCAACCATCCCACCAAACTCAAACAAAACCTAAAGAGCTCCATAGCTAGCCTAAAATCATCCTTTAAACAAAGTTAAATCCTAAAGAGAGAGCCCTCTCTGACTGCTGGTAGGCTAGGACCTGCAGTCCAAAGATTGGTTTGTGGTTACCTCGGCCGTATTCCCTTAGGAGTCAAAGGGAACAACCTGAGTGATAACATTATTGGCAACTCCACTGGGGAGAATCTTGTTTCCCGGAGAAAGTGCTTCATGTTTAGATCTGATCTGTGATGGTGAACAAGGATCAGACACACCAAGGTTAATTCATCCACCTGGCGACTCCACATCATCCTCATAATAAAGACTCCACTGGAGAAATGAACCTGAAAGAATTATATGAGCAGATCAGGCTTTTGACCTGGATTATTATCCAAGAGATCATGTTCTTTCTCTTCCATAAAATTTTGCAATGTATATTGTATTTTAAAGACGATTTTAGATCAGATTTTTATGATTTTCCTTTGGAAAATGTTGTTGAAAAGCCTCCTTGCACATCTGAACAACAGTCTTCTAATTCTTTTGAATATCATCATACAGCCAAGGAGAACCCAAAAATCAAGCCCAATCTTCCAATCCCTGTACATATTCCCATGCCTCATAGAGTTCCTGATAGATATAAGCCACTCATTTTTCCTCCCGTGCTCAATCCTTTGCCTAAAGATCATCCTAAGTATCTCCCAAGATTTTATGGAGAGAATGGTGTTACTGCACAAAAGCATATCCAGGCTTTTGAAGACTATCTAAACATTTTTGAAGTAGAAGATGAGGATGTTAGTATTAGGCTGTTTGCCCTTTCTTTGCAAAGCGAAGTTAGGACTTGGTTTAAGACCTTGCCTGAGGCTAGCATCTCTAATCTTGAGCAGTTATTAAAACTCTTCCTTGATAGATGGATGATCAAAGTCAGTCTCCTCATGCTTATTGAAGAATATGATCAATTAAGAAGGCTTCCAGATGAAACGGTCTAGCAATTTTCAGACAAATTTAATCAAGTTTATCATTCTATGCCATTGAATATAAGACCTCCCCCCGATTTAGCTCTATTGCATTATCCAAGAGCTTTTGATGCAGAGATTGAATTTTGTTTGAGAGAAAGAGGCCCGTCCACCATGAAACAGATGCAAGACATGGCTGTGGACGTGGAGGTAAATCTGAAGATGAGGGAAAAACAGCGCAAGGAAGAGCAAGAAGAAAAGCTTCTTTATTTGTTAAAAGAAGCAGAAGAAAGGATGCAGCAGATCGCTATGAAAGTTGAATGTCTAGAACACCAGAACACATCTGTTTTGCAACAGGAAAGTAGTGATATTCACGAACAAACCTACCACAAATCAGATGACATATTCATAGAGCCATATGTGAAGGAGCAATCTCCTGATATACTGTGTGAATATAGTAGCTTTTCTTCTTTCAGTTGTTTGCCCAAATATGATCTGTATGATGATGATTATGCTCCTCAAATCCATATCAGCCTTGCAGAGGAGTCAGAGCCTTATCTGGAAAAAGGAAGAGTTCAGGTTCAGTAGCCTGAACCCAGTGACTAGCCCGTTCATTTCAGCTATGATGAGGAGGAGGAAAGTGTAGAAAATTTTGAAGCCAGCAAAGGAAATTTACCATTCTGTTTTGAATCTTTTCAATTTATTAGGGAGATTTATCATGCAGTTAATAATCAAGTGTCAGTGTGTATTGATATAGATCATCTAGAGGAGAGTCAAATCCTTGCTTATAATGCATAACCTCTAGATTTACAGCCCCAAAGTGCCATTGAATATCAAATCGAGGAAGTCTTAGAAGCAGCATGTGATCAAGAAGTCCCAGATGATTCTCTGTCGCTTTGTTTTGAATCATCTGAATTATTTAAAGAAAAGGAGGAGCAGCCCGTGCAAATCAGTCAAGTGCCATCTGAGCCCATTTATAATAAATTGCAAGTATCATTCCATGTTTTGTATGATCCATCAGCTGATAGGCTGAGTCATGGAATAAGTCAGCTCTCTTCTCCATTAGCAGGCTGTAAGGGTCAAGATCAAGTTGAAAGTGATTTCCCAATTCAAAGGCATGATAGTCACCCTAAACCTTTGTACAGCTCTTTAATTCAGCTCAGCAGTTGTGTATATATGTTGCAGGACCCTTTTGTACAGTTTCTTGTTTGAGCAAAGGAGATCAGGACCGTCCTTGTCTTTGCAGGGATTAACAAAGCTATATCAGATTCCAAGATCTCCATCTCAAGTGACAGCAAGCACAAGCAGCAAAGCTCATTGATGTTTATAATGCTTAAGTGGCTGCATTGGCTGTTTCATTTCACCTAACAGCAAAGTAAGTGTTGATTAGGGTAAGTAGGTAGGATTAATAAGGCAGCCAGCCAAAGGAATTTTGCAGAGTATAGCAACAATTGAAGATCAAGGCAATCTGACCTGCTGTTCTTGACTTTTCGCAAGGAAAATCCATCCCCAAGTGGAGCCACTGTTAGCCTCCTATTGCAATAGGTTGTCATTTTTCATGATTGACAGTGGAAGTGCCAAATATGTTCATCTTTTTCATGCTGCAAAAGTTCCATATTTGATGAGTCATGCCATTTTTGAAGAATTTTTCAGTTCAAGGGAAGGCCAAATAGTTTAATCTTGGCTTCCCTACGTTTAAATTTCATGTTTTAGAATATAGAGAATAAACATCTGTCCAAACTGTTTAATCTTGGCAGATTTGTAGATAGGTAGAGAATCTTGGGTGCTCATCAGCTTAATCTGAGCCCCGGAAGAAATAAGGGTAGATTTAGATAGGAGGATAGCTGAAAGAAAAGTTGAAAAGTTGGGTTTGCTAGTTCAAGTGCACCCAAACCGAAAAGAAGAAAAAATGTTAGGTAAGTAGGCCGGGTAAGTAGTTTTGTGGTGGCAGAATGAGGAATTGTGATCCATTTTATGTTTTCAAGTGTTATATCCATTCAGATCACAAGTATGAGGCAATTTTCCCTTGGAGCAGCTCAAGCGAGGCATGTCTAACTTCCCCTTCTTCCTTTCCCCAAAATCATTCACTAACTTCCCCTAAAGAGGTCAAGATCTGCTTGATATCTCTTAAATTCATCATTTTCCATAACATTTGCCTAAGTAAAGATCTGCTTTACTTAAGGATGCTCATATTTCTTCTACAAGTCCTATTTCCCCTTTAAAGCCTAAGATTTCTATACTTAGCGCTTTCTTCACCAATTTCATATTAATTTCTAACTTATTATATAAATCCCTTGTTATTTCCCCTTCCCCTATTAAAATATGTTGTAAATCCCCCATATATACATATCCCCTCCCCTGGTTGAAACATAACCATAAATATTCCCTTGGGAATTACTAAGTTTACTTGAAACTTAGTAAGAACCCTCATTGTCCTCATGAAAACCCTTTTGATGTATAAAATCCCTTCATTAACCTTGTTGTTACCCTTTTTAAGGAAAAAAACCCTCCTCCGATCGGAGAGGCTTTCCCCTAATCGCAATGTCCCTTTTCCGATCACATATACATTCTTCCGATGCCTTTGGATCCCCCTCCGACGCGATATCGCAGTCGGAGGTCTCAATGATAGTGTTCAGCCCCTTTGTTAATGCCCCAATATCAATCCTGCCGATGTGATTTCGCAATCGGCGTATCACAATCATATGTGCTCATATAAATGCCCCTTCCACTTGCATCCAAAGTGATATCGCTGTCGGGAGGTGCCCCCATCATATTTCCCTTTTTATATATATATCTCTGCATTTTTGTAAAAACCCGCTTTATCGTGTTAAAAATAAGTTTTTCATAAAACTTAGTTATAACGTAAAAACCCGCATTTTTCAAAAATATCGCATCGCAGCCGTCCATCGCCCCCACCCAGATCAACGACTCACATTATCTCGGTGATCTCCCATTTCGGCGATCGCAATTATATAAAGTCCCGCCCCCATGTCCCCGCCGATAGCGAAATGTCGAGTTAATCGCAGCCGCCCATTCGGGCCCTCAAATCAACGGTCCACACTGAGTTGCATCGCTCCCATGTAAAGCTCCGACTGGCCAGAGCCGAAAATGTTATAAAATGGAGCTTAATTGTGTGTTTGGTCCGCAGGGATCAGCACTGTTCGCTACGATATTCCGGAGCCGAAAAGTTATTAACAGCAGTTTAAAGGGCATTTCGGGTCCGATGACCCATTTCATTGTAATTCCGCTGATAAGGGTTCGCCGATGGGCTGGACCCGATATCAAATAAAAGTGGGCCTATAAAGTAGTTCGAGTCTGTGGGCTTCATTGCACATCAGAGGCGTTGTGGTTTGCGATCCACCGATCCGCCGATCTCCGATTTAGCGCCAGCCGTTAGATCTGCCTTAGCGCGATCCAATGGCCATGATATGTTTAAAGCTACAGTGATTGCTCCCGCCCTATTTTTGATAACATTTCATGTTTTAAGGCATTTTTTCCTTATAAAAGGAAAATGGCCATTTTTCACAGGACTTCTTCCAGCGCCCGCGCCCGGCTCCAGTTAAAGAAAATCATGCATTTCTAAGCCATTTTGGATCGCTCCAAAGCCTATTTTTGCTTCAGAAAGCCAGTCTCGGCCTCAGCACAGTTATCAGGTTGCAGATCCTCCTCTGTTTGGCAGTTTTCTCCAGATTAAGCATTATTTTGATCGGCCAAGCACCGATAGCATTCCAAAGGCCATGGAAATCATTGCAGAAGTTATTTTGGCCTTGAAGGTGGCTACAAAGGGGTGATTTTGATGTTAAAGTGTATCAGTTAAAGGCAAGGGGGCGATTTGACAGTTAAAGCATTCAACAGCGAGAGATAGAGCCCAGATTCAGTTTAAAAGAGTATTAGACGAAAGATCAGTGGGAGATTTAAAGCGCCAACACACATGAATAGTAAAAGCCCCCATCATAGCCAATTAGGCAGTTCTGAGCCATTATGGCTCACCAAAGCAGAATTAATGCACTCCAATGCCACTTAATAGCAACATAACCGCCTAAAGGGAGTAGATAGGAGATTTAAGGCCCAGATTTTGCAGAGACAGTGTACAAAGACACATAGGAGCAGTGATGTAAGTCCCAAGGCGCAGTTATGGCAAAATTGCCAGCGCATTACAACAAAGGACCAATATTTATCCATTCTTGAGGATGTTGCCCCAACGCAGCTGTTAGATAGACATTTTTTCATTTATTTCCAACAGATGTTAGGTTAGAAGCATTTATTTCTTCAGATCTGTCTCAAATCTGCTGTTGTAGATATTTTTTGATATTTTCTCTATAAAAACCTCCCTCTGCATTGTAAAAAGGGTTGGTTGGTTGATTTCTTCATTCTAGACCTGCGTTGTATATGTTGAGAGCTTCTGTAATCAAAGATTGCTGGAATATTTGCATCTGAACTGGCTGGTTGTGCTTTCAATGGCTGAAGAGCTTGATATGGAATTCTCGTGCTTGCTCATGGTCCAATAAGTCTTTCCTCCCTCTGTTTATCAGCTTATATGTATCTGTATCATCTATATATCATAATCTAAGTTGCAGGAAGAAGGAATAGTTCAGACCTGGCTTCCATGCCCTCTGTGCTCAATTCTTGTAACTTTTCTATGTTTTCCTCTGAATTAGTGATGAATATGCATACTTAATTGATCATGTTTAAGCTATTTCTCGTTTCTGAATGTTGTCTAGGAAACTCTTCATTGCTCCTATTTAGCGTTCATCCACTTTCCCTCTTTGGCTGGATGAGAGATCCTTAATTTCCTCTCATCCCCTGACCTGCATTTCATTCTTGTTCCAACATTAATCATTGTGCCATGTGTAGCTATCCTGCTCCATATTCCCCTATTCTGCCAAAGAAAACACACCCTTCAGTTCACATTCATGGACTCCATGCCCAATGGTTTGAACTTCTTACACTTTGCATGCCAACTCTTCTTGAATAGATCAACCATCCCACCAAACTCAAGCAAAACCCAAAGAGCTCCATATCTAGCCTAAAATCATCCTTTAAACAAAGTTAAATCCTAAAGAGAGAGCCCTCAATGACTGCTGGTAGGCTAGGACCTGCAGTCCAAAGATTGGTTTGTGGTTACCTCGGCCGTATTCCCTTAGGAGTCAAAGGGAACAACCTGAGTGATAAAAGCTAGTACATAAACCCTTGTCTACCTTCCCCCACAGAACATGACTGTATCCCTGAGTTGATTTCTCGAACCCAATTTTCCTTCTCCAATTGATCCAGCAACCAAAACCTAAAATCAAACAAAATTCTCTGATCTACTATACCTAGCCTAAAATCAACATTTATTTCAGTCATCTCAAGCCCTAGTTGCTAATATCCTAATTGAGATTGACGAGGAGAGAGCCCTCTCCCGACATGGTAGGGCTAGCTACCAGGTTAAGCATGGTTTGATGTTACCCTAGACCTGCCTTCCTTTAGCCTGAGGTAGATCCAGGCACTAACACATTCTCCATAGGTACATGTGTAGGAGGTTGTGTAAAATTAGGTCAAGCTATAACGCAGATTTTAACCTGAGAACTACGATTTTTCCACTTGGCATGCAATTTTGACAGTTTGGAGTGCATTCTAAGTATGGAATATGATGTTTCATGGGATATAGGATAGCCCTTTTTCCTTATCATCCAACTAGTTTGCAATTTATGATCATGGCATGCATTTTCTAATGTAAGTGGACATTTTGGCACTATTAAAATAATAGGTAGAAAGCAAATTTCATCTTACAGAAAGCATATTTTGGCCCATGTGAGTATAAATCAAGGTAGGAGATGGTGTCAGTGAGAAATATGAGTAGGTTTTCCCTTAGACGTGGCATGATAAAAAATCATCATAAAGTCTAACTTGGAAAATTACCCATTCCAAAGACCTCCAAGTATGGGATTAGTGATCAATTTTGACTTTGTCAAACTCAAAGATGACATACTGCATGGTAGGATACTTAATGGTTTAGGAAATTGTTTTTAACGATTAAGGCCCAGGAGGAGGATTTTCATCTTTGACACTATAAACTAGATTAATGTTGAGGGCTCCAAATTACTTCCTTGATCACCAATTGGATGAGAGGAATGATGATCATCTTTGACTTGATCAAAGGGATAATATGTATTTATTGGAAAATAAATGTTGACTTTGTGAAATGGTCAAGGTTAGAAATTAGATAGTCATTTTATACTTTGTCAAAACAATCTACATTGAGGATATTGTAAAATATGTAAGGCATGGTTTTTTGGGGGTTTAATCCTCGAAAGTTTGCAATAAGACAAAAAATGATCTCTGAGGGCAGTGCAACAAGCCATGGTTCTATCATTCATCCTTTTCCCTTTTCTATAGATCAGGCTTATATGTTAATGTTGCAACCAAAAGTTGTTATTGATTAGTTTGTATTTATATTTCATGTAGGAGAATTATTTCCCTTTATACTTTTGAGTAAATCAAGAGTGGGAGTCATGATTCGTTGTGTATCCTCTGCTGCTCTTTGTAAGTTTAAAAGAGTTTGAGATATCATGTTTAGACTACTTTGTTAAGAAGCCTTGATTAATCAAGCTGTTGGTTGCTTTTCTTACATGGTCCATTGATGATTATGGTTTGAAGTAAATGTTAGTTCATCCTAAACAATTTTATTCCACATTAATATAGAAATTTTGTTGATTTGAGTTAGAGTATATATTCTTATAATTAGAATTCCCTACTAAACCTCTCCATCATTTGCAATAACTTTGGCATCAATGTGCGAGTAAAGGAATCCATCACCCAATGAGAAATGACTAGTCCTAATTGAGATCCATCTTATTAGTCATCGATATATTCAAAGCCTTGTTCTGTGATCTAAAATATTTCATTTGAACTCAAATTTGCATATCAAAAATAATGGGAAACTACCCTATAGCTAGAAAGCCTCTAGCTATGAATATGAATTCAAATTGTGACCAACCTTTAAAAGGTTGCTTAGCTATTGTAAACTTTATGACCAATCCTAGTTAACATGTTTAACTTCATATCTGAGACAAAATGTCGAGAGAGATCTTCAATTAGGGTAACCTCTAAATTGGAAGACACAAGTTCCCTATTTATATTATGGTACAAGTTTTTGATTCAAAGAGATGAGTTTTCAAAATTTTATATCCCGGTGGAGAGCAAAGTCACAGGACATGGACCCAAGAAACATTGGGCAAAGTCTAAAAAGGAAGACCGATTTGGATTCCCCAATAGAAAATTGGCATAAAATTCCACAATTAAAATAAATTCTAAAATAATGGCTTGCCCAGTTGGTAAAAATGAGATGCTGAAATTGCCCATATTAGTGTTCAAGCCTTTTTGATGACAAAATTGCATTTGTTCTTATGGATTTAGCAACACAAAAGACAATGGCTGGAGTCAAATGCACGTTCTGAGCATCTTTTGGCAGAATAAATGCCCCCGGCACCCCCCCCCCCCCCCCCCCCCAAACTCACAATCTCTTAGTGGATACTATTGGTTCTAATTTGTCTTGCTTATCTAGCCACATTGTGGTAAGAGGAGGCTAGTTTAGATTCTCTCTTCGAGACATACAAAAAGGGAAAATTTGTCAAAATATGTTAGAGTAGTCATCTCTATCAAACTTCTTTTTCAAAATCCAGGGTCAAGCTTGTTGACTAGCTTAGGAAAACATAATTAAGCTCATTACATCTTGGCCGAAATTGACAAGATTTGACTAAGCTTGGCCCAAACTCAAACAAATCAGACATTTAGAAACAAATTTGGGAACTCTTACTTTAATGTTGGATTGTAAGTAGAGAGTGTAGCACAAAACCCCAATGCCATACATAGATGATTTACTCTATAGGACAATAGAAAAGAGGCTATGATTTTCTTCCTTTTTACTAAAGAAGTGAATGTCATTTTATCAAGTTCATAATCAATCACATTGGGTTCTTTTCTTTCCTCTAATCTTTGAGTACATGTGGACACATGTTCAAATTAGTAGATTGCATTGCTTGCTGTCTTTTTGCTTATCATCTTTATTTTTCCCACCCCAATCTTATTCTCTATGGATCTTTTTGTTATCCCCTAGATCTATTCTATAAAGGTAGAGGGGGGATATGTTGAAATATGTAACTAGGTTCAATCTTCATAAATATGAAATGTACTCTTGATTCTTTTATGTTGTAAAAAGAAAAGAAAAATTATTATTATTTTTGTAGCATGGGTTTCATGCTCAAGGTCATTTTATTTATAGTCAAGCACCCATTGAGTGCTTTTAGGGTTTGTCATGAAGTCAAGAAGTCAATAGAGTCATTTTCACATGAAAAATACCCCATTGGGCATCTTGTAACATGTTAAAGGAATTATTTTTGTGTATAAAGTGTCAAAATACCCCTCCAAGACCAAGTCCGTCTCACAGCGAAGAAGTCGGCCTCATTAGGGCATGTACTCTTTGGAAGCTTATATATTTTTCCTTCCACCCACTTTTCATAATTTCCATAACCATTAGGTAGGGACTTGTAGCTTTGATGCTACTTTGCTTGTTTAGTAAAAGATTGTGAAAACTTTAATTTATTGAAAGTTGTAGAATTTACAATTTATGATGTTTCAAGGTCTAATTTTTAGAATTATAATTCTTTAAAGGGTGCTAGCTCAATGGAAGAGCACCTGCTTTACAAGCGAGAGGTTGGTGGTTCGATTCCATCGTTCCCTGATATCCATATGGAATGGCGACGATCAATTTTTGGTGACAGAGGCTCTTTTGACCATCACCAATGAGCTTAGGGTGACATTTTTTGACTCTCACCAAAATATGAAATGGTGATGATCAATGAATGCCATGATATATATGCATCAATAGTGATGACCATTAAAGGTTCGTAACCATAAATCTTTGTTGTTGATAATAAATGGTGACAGTCATTGTCCGTCATTATAGTCATGATTCGTGACAAACCTTCAATGTCTCCACAACACCTATACTTTTGATGATGCAGCTTTTGGTGATGGTAAACAAAAGTTGCCATACATATGCACCAATAGTGATGGCCATGAAAGATCCATCACAATAAATTGTTGTTGTTCATATGAAATGGTGACAGTTACTATCCGTCATTATAATCAATATTCATGACGGACCTTCAATGTCACCATAACACCTATACTTTTGGCGACACCACCTTTGGTGACGTTCAATTTTTGGTGACTGAGGCTATGGCTCCTCACCATTTCTCATATGAAATGGTGACGGTCGCTATCCATCATTATAAATCATTATTGGTGAAAGACTTTGAATGTCACCACAACACCTATACTTTTGGTGACACCACCTTTGGTGACATTCAATTTTTGGTGACCGAGGCTATGGCCCGTCACCATTTCTCATATGAAATGGTGATGGTCGCTATTGGTCATTATGAATCATTATTGGTGATATACTTTGAATGTCAAGACAACACTTATACTTTTGGCGATGCCATTTTTGGCAACGTTCAATTTTTTGTGATGAAGGCTATTTTGACCGTCACCAATGAGATTAATGTGACATTTTTCGCCCCTCACCAATGTCTTTTTTTCTTATAGTGTACGTAGAAAGTTTTATAATTTCCAAGAGCCAACTATTACCAAAAATGTGGCTAGGAGTGCACCTCATATATATGCAGTAGTGAAGAATGACAAGGCAAGCCATTAGGACTCTATGGAGGAAATGGAAGGTATATTTTACAACATACCCTTTTAAATTTTTATTGAACTTGGTTCAATCCATAGTTATATTACAATAACAATTGTTAAATCATGTGTTTTATAAAGGAAAAATAACAAAATATCTTGGTTACTTCAGTTAGATACAAGAACTAAAATAAAGAAAATCAAAATTGTTACAATGTGCCAGTTCAAAATGAGTTGATATGCACCAAAGCCACTTTAAACATGCTAACTTTGTGGTCATATGATATGTGGATTGGCATGGAATGGATAGAAGCACATAGAGCCAAATTTGAATACTATTATCAGACCTCATAATGTGCAAATGGTGAAGAAAAATAATGTATCCTCCAAGGAGTGTAGAGGCTTGTGTCTCTGAGACAAATTTGAACCTTGCAATTAAAGAAACATTGTATAAAATGGTGTCCTCTATATAAAATACATATGATAGATTTAGCTAAAAATAGTAAGTTGAAATTTGAATAGCATCTAGCACTAAAAGAGCACCTTATATAATGAACACTCCTAAATTAATGGAAGTGAATATACAACGAAATGAAATGTTGGATAAGGGGTACATCATGCCTAGTATGTCCTCATGGTTAGCACTAGTGCTATCTATTAGAAAAAGGGATGATATTCTCATGATGTCTATCAATTACAGATAGTTTGAAAAAATGAACGTTAAAAATAAGTATCAATTTCCCAAGGCTGTAATATTTTTTATCACAAAGAGGAGCTATAATAATTTTAATTTTAAATTTTAGGTCTACCTATGACCAGTTTAGGATCAAATATGAATACATCCATAAGATTTCATTCAATACCAAATATGGGAACTATGAGTTTGTAGGGTTGTCATTTGGGCTTACAAATGCATCAGCTACATTTATGTTCTTAATGAAAAATATTCTTAGTAAGTATTTGTACAATTTTGTGCCTATTTTTGTTGATGATATCTTAGTAAATATTCAAAGTCTACAGGTGACCATATTGAGAACATGGATATGGTATTACAAGTGCTAAAAGAGAACTAATTGTATGAAAACTTAGTAAATGTGAGTTACTTCATTGACAAGTGCACCATTTGGGTCAAGTTATCTTAGAAGAAAGAATTGTCATAGACCGAAACATATCAAGGAAATCATGGATTGGACTACACCTTGGGATGTAATAGATGTGAGATCATTTATGGGACTAATGGGATATTACAAAATATTTATCTAGGGATTTTCAAATAATGTTAATCCCATCAGTTTTCTACAAAGAAAGGGAGTGATGTGTGTGTTCTTAGTTGAATGTGAAGCATGCTTCCAATATATGAAGAATATTTTAACTAATTCCCCTATATTGATTATCACAAATCCAACTAAGGATTTTTAGCTTATAAAGATGCTTCGAATGAAGGAATTGGTGGAGTCCTCTTTCAAGAAGGTCGTGCAATTAGCTACAAGTCCATAAAATTAAATGAAAATGAAAATCATTATGCAACTCATAGTTTAGAGCATGTAACCATTTTGCATACTTTAAATATGTGGAGACATTATTTTCTTAGGAGAATTTTTTTGTTAATGATATATCATAGAGGGTTGAAGTACTTGTTTGATCAACAATAGTTGAATGCCAAGAAATATAGATGGATGCCAACCATTAGTGAATTTGATTTTGAGATCAAACACATCAAATGAAAGGAGAACCAAGTGGTAGATGCACTCAACCGAAACATGAAAACCATTCATATGAAAATATTTAGCATTTCTAAATATGATATACAAGACATGATTAAATATGCCTTATGGGATGAAGAACATTTTAAAAATATAGAGGAGTTCTTAGAGAAAGGGAATATATGATATTAAAATGTGAAGGATATCATTTGATAGAGAATAGATTACCATCAGACCAATGTATATTATATGTAACCAATTTAGTAAATTTGAGAAAAATAATAAAAGATAATCTACATAAGGTGACTTGCACAAACCACCCAAACTACCAAAGGGTGATAACTAAAAGATTTTATTTTTCACCTAGAATGAGAAAAGAGATTATTGAATACATTGCAAGGTGTTTGTAATTCCAACAAGTTAAAATGGATCCTAAACACCCAATAATCTTAATATAGCTAGTGTAAATTCTAAAATGGAAATGGGAAGTCATATCTATGAACTCCATCACTAAAAATCGAAGGAAGGCCAAGAAAAATGACACATTAATAGTAGTGGTGGATATATTGATGAAATAAAATAACCTTCTTCCTATTAAATTCACCCATAAAGAATTTTTTATTGCAAATATGTTTATTTAAAATGAAATATATTTAGATTGCATGGCATTCCTAAGGAAATCATATTTAATTGGGATGGAAATTTACTTCAAACTTTTGAAAGTATTTGTTTTCAAGTCTTTGGTTAGCATTTAGTATAATCTATCATTCCCAAATACATTAACAAATAAAGAGAGTGAATAGAATATTGGAAGACAAACTTAGAATGTGTGTTATGCATTAGCGTAGGAAGTGGGAATATTACTTACCATTAATAGAATTTGATTATAACAATGGCTATCAAGTGCCAATAAAAATATGTGCCTATGAGGTATTGTATGGAAGAAAGTGTAATATTATAATTAGTTGGGATAATCTAGTGGATCAAATTTTCCTTGGACCAAAATTATCAAAAGAATGAATTTTTAAGTGAGAAGGATTATGTAAAATATGAAAGTGGAAAAATATTGGGAAAATAATTATGTAGACTAGAATAGAAGTCACAAGTAATTCCAAGAAGGATATAATGTATATCTTAAGATCATACCCAAGAGAAGTTTCTAAAAAATGTGAACATTTGTTAAGTTGGAAACATTTTACTATGGACCTTTTGAGATTCTAGCAAGAGTCGATCTAGTAGCATATTTCCTTGTTTTACCCCCTACCATGAAGGGCCATAATGTATTTTATGTATATTTACTTAAGGACTATGTATATGATGCTAACCATGTTATTTATTAGGATATGGTATAAGTGGAACCTAAAGGAAAAATTTAGCTATAACTTGAATGCATTATTGACAAGGAAAGAAACACTACTCAAGGACCAAGCCATCATTCAGCTCAAGTTGTAGTAGAAGAACTTTGGAGTAGATGAGGCTACCTAGGAATTAGAGGATTCCATGAAAGTGGCATACACGTTTTTTTTGCGCATAGTTTCCACTATGGATAGTAGAACACCAAGAATGGTGTTCCTTTATCAGGAGACGAGATTGTAACACACCTCTTTGAATGCCATTTTGTAATTGTAAATATGGCTTGTGTTACTAGAATGGACAACACAAGTATTTTTATAAACTCTTAACTGATGTAATATGTTTTATTTACAATATTTCCAATAAATTAATGAAGGGGAAAATCCTACACATATATTGATTCCATAATAAAGAATCCATAAGGAAATTGGGAAATTACTTATCAATGGTCACTCTAAATGAAATGCCCTATCCTCTAGTTCCCATAAATTAGATAAGAAAGGGAATTGTAGTTAAACTACCAGCTTACAACAATTAAGAGAAGAGATGGAAGTGGTATAGAACTTATCCAAATATATGGGTGAAGCACCCTTCTAGATATTTTTGAATTGAACATGCAGTCTAGATTATGAACCATGAAATCTTATGCAAATTTTGTGTGGTTATTGTGGTTGTTGGGGAGAGAGGAATTGATGTGAGTAAAGATAAGACACTAAAAAGTAGAAACTCATGGAAAGAGATGCATATGCATGAGGTACTCTAAGGATTATATTTATAGTATAAGGAATTCAAAGAACTTACTAAATGTTAGAAACCCATGAGAAACTGTGAATTCCTTGTTCTAGTTAGAGAAATTAGTGATGAAGTCTTCAACATAAGCTAGAAAAGGGAGCGTCATGGGTTTTTCGAGTGATTTGTTTGAGTAAGCATATGAAGCACTAAGCAAGGGGAGGTGTTGAGGGAATTATGGGTAGAGAAGGAATACCTTAGTGTTGTGCAAGGCAATTGTGGCAACTCTTTGACTAGTAATAGACCCTGGCTCAGTGGGTTAATAAACATTGTCCTAATTTATGTGCATGAAGAAGAGTTTCCTTCATATATTTACCTTATAATTATTTCCTTATTGACTAATGAGGTATTCCTCCCATGGTATCAAATTTAGCTCATTGGTGTCTCTCTATAAGAAAATCACAATGTATTTGAACCTATGGTTAGGTGGCGAGTGGCACTCCTTCAACTCAAGTAAAGTTTAAAGTGTGTGTATGTGTGTGTGCCTATGTATGTGTTTAAAGTTTCAAGAATTTTGTTATCATGGGATTTCACTTGTGAATTGACTAATCAACTAAATCCTTACATAAATTTTATTGGTCACTAGTTGTTTATCCTATGAGAATGAGCTTGTGATTTAGAAATAATTCCTTAAATAATGTTCACTAATGCAATCATGAATATGAAATGCCCTTTGTAATGTAAATTAATGATAGAAATGTGTTGAACATAATGTTTTCATTGATGATAACAAGATGTCATTGATGTGAAAGGGAAGGTTTGAAACAACAACAACATCATTCATGATGCCTAAGGAAGTAGCGAGACTCTCCATGAAGCAGCATGATAGTTGGATCTCTTACAAGATCTCATCACATGAAGATAAAGGTGCTTGAAGTTATTTAAAATTTTGATGTAGTTATGATGTCAAAATAATCCTACAAACTACATTGTTTTCTATTTCTTGTCAATACCTTTCCAATGGTATATCTTGCTCTCAAGAGATCCTCCTAGATGAGAAGCTGTGGCCATTTGAAGATAAACACTAGTTACAGGCCCAAACTATGGGGAAAGCCCAAAACATTAAAATTCTAAATAGTTCACACCTTTCAGGTGCATCCACAATCCATTGGCCAAGTCAATTACATATTGCAATTGGAAATGCATGATGTTTAATACCAATTAACAACATGCAATTTTTCGGGTAAATCAACAGTGACTACCAAACACAAAATGTGGATGATGTTAAGAGTTCCATGACATTTAACACATATTGTCGAGCCAATAGAATGATGAAACATAGCTAACACCCATTGGAGAATATGTGTCCCAATTGAGTATTGACACTTGGCGCAGTCTCATTAGACATGTATGGTGATGTGGATGACATGTGGCTCCTGTGCCCATTCAGCAATGATGCAACAAATTAGACATGTGGTGATAGTTTATATGACATGACATGGTAGGTTGTGTGTTGTGGCAACACATGGTATGATATGTCAATAGTTGATGTCAGCGTGATGATATGGTGCCACACCATGTTTCCAAATGGCAGGGACAAACAACAATTTTAATTAGTGAAAAGATAAAAAATGAGTGACATGTGGCACCACGAATGCATTGCCATGGGGACTGATGACATCATGTCGATGTGATCATGGGGATGACCAGTGACTATAGGGTTCCAGTCATATGGCTGTGGACATATGGTCGGCTAGGGAAAAATCCAAATTTTCTGACAATGTTATTTAGTTAGTTTTCAAACCCTAATACCACTACATGATTAAAAATTCTAATATAACCATGGGCAGGGGGGAAGTGGATGGAGTCGAAATGTATTGGTTCTGGTTCATGGTCTAAAATTCCAAATGGATACCTTTGGTTGCTAAGAACTGTTGTAAAGTTTTCTAATCTAGTTACATTGATTAGTAATATGTTATTTAACTCTCTTAACAGAATTTAAATTGTAAAGTTTCATTATGGAAAAATTCCAGTTAATTTATCATTATGGTTCATCATTAGCTCTGTTGGATGAGTTCATAACTTTCTAGTTTCGTTATGTGAATCGGTTGAAGGAAAATTTATATATATATATATATATATCTATATATATATAATATAGTGGTTATTAACATGGTTTATTTCTTGGTTACATTTAGTAATATTTAGTAGCAAGTTTTTGTCTATAATGAGCTTGAGGATAGCTATATATATAGCAGAGACAAGTATGAGTTATTGAAGAGCAATGAATTTGCAGTAACCTAGAAGTGTTTAATCTTAGGCATAAGTACGAAGGTTGACACCAAGGGTTAAATTTCATGGGTATTTACTTCTTTTTTCCTTATTTAACCATTAAAAACTGGTTATTTTAAATTCAAACTGTCAATTTGATGGGTGACTTAAAAAAATACTTATATATATATATATATATATATATATATATATATATATATATATATGTATGTATGTATGTATGTATGTATGTATGTATGTATGTATGTATGTATGTATGTATGTATGTATGTATGTATGTATGTATATATATGTATATGTATATAAATTCAAAGAAAATAATAGAAAAGTATCAGATTATGCAACACCCACAATATTAAGAGTTTAAGATTATAGTTCAAGATAAGCATAGAATCATCCATTGTGGATCATTAGACTTATTAGAGAAAGCCCAATCACATGACACGATCGTGCATTGTACACACTTAAGCATAAAGCATGAACTTTGAATATTGAACCTTAAAATTTGAGACTCACACAACATGTCTACACCCATGGGTCATTGTTATTCTATATAAAACAATAACTGAAACATTTAGTTTATGTAGGTGAAATAGTTTTTTTGTTTGATTTTGAGAGTTTTATATAGTTTATTCAGTGTGTTTTTGTTTATGTAGGTGAAATATTTTATTTTTTTGTTTGATTTTGATATTTTTATGTAGTTTGTTTAGTGTTGACACATTGGTGACAGATCTCAATTTTATAAAATGGATATAGTTATTAGTTTGATTAGAAAACAAATATATTTTGTGGTTGGATAAGGAAATCTCAAGTATGTGGTTACCAAGGCTCTTATGCTTCTAATATATTGACACTTAAACCTAAACACAACTAGGTTTGTTTCTTTTAGGTGTTAGTGTGTGTTATTGGGAAATCTAGTGTCCACTCAGAGCTGCTAGTCCCACTAATACTGGTAGCTATCTTAGAAACAAACAAACTAAAACTACTTTCGCTTTCCTTTATGAGAAGTAGATAAGAGGGGAACAAAGGACACCAACCTCAGTCTTGCGCTTGGTTCCTTGCTTGGTTCCTCTCCCTTCTAACAGATCCTTGCCGCTTTTCCTTCATCTACCTAGCTTCAAAGAGCACCTGTGGAATCAAAGAAGCATAATACTATCAAAGAATAGAGATCTACAATCACAAACAATATAGGACCAGATATATATTGACCACACAAATGCATATATCATCAAACATACAAGAATGTGGAGGAAAACTTGAATAGCTTTATTAATATCAAGAATAGCAAAGAGGATTACAACCAATTGTTCTGACCCAACATCATCCTCCCAACATGAAAGCCCTTGTTCACCTCATGAAAAGCTTAGATCACCCAACACTATGATGTTGCACTAGGAAACCAACAACACTTCCTTACAAGATACAAAATTCCAGCCTCTGGATCTCTGGGATGAGGGATACATATATAGATTATTACAAGGGGGTGAGTCAGCTTCTGGGATTTTGATTAGTGTCCTCTCTCTGATAGTTCTTGATTCCACTTGGAGATTGATGATCTCTTACTCATCCCTAGGCAAATTCAGAGAGGTAAGTGTCACAAGAGAAGTTTCTGGAAGATTCCATGACGATCCACCTTGCAAACTGTCTCTGCCATTTGTCTACTCTCGCCCATCGCACCCTACAGAAAGGCTTTCCACTATACATCGCACCCTCTGCACTGGGTAGTCTGTATGGTCCAACTTTGAGCAGTTCTGAGCATTTTTCTGTGGAGAACTTCTGGGAGATGATGTAATCATCTGACCTTGTTCCTTTAGGGTGTGAAGCAACACTTTTAGGGACTTAGGAGCCCTCGGTTTATGGACATGTATGATTGGGGTTGCATTGCCGAAAAATGTCTATAACAGTTGCCCCCTAAAGCATGAGGTCATTAATCTTTTGATGTTGGGTGAAATGCTTTATCATGAGGATCCAAAGTTTTTTCGAGCTGGAAGGTGACCTGTAGTAAGATACAATACAATACATTATCTTCATAATATTTTTCATGATCTAGCTGAGGCGGGCATTCCCATGCTCAGCTTTATAAATTCATTTTCATGTACATAAGACAGACAATCGTCTGTGTGGCAGAATGATGATTCTGATAGAGCCATCATCCTTTGATTCGGATGATCATCTGTGCAACAATGATGTACATTTGATGTCTTTATTTTCCTGAATATATCGCAGCCTAGATGGATGAAACTAGATCCAGGGTCTTCAAACTCGTCCAATCTTCACTTGGAGTACAAGTTGATCCATGTGAAAGATGTTCTGGAGTCGAACATGGAAAGACATCGCCTGATTACCAGCCAATGATGTAAGCTGTTAACAGGTGCGAGAGGAATCATCGATAATGATGATGACCCTCAATGTACTACAGTACAATTCACGTGGTGTGAAAAAGGGACTTGGCATCGAACACCACGCAAAATCTTTCGGTCGAAGGCCATTGATGTAAACCTGTCGCCGAAAGTGAGAAACTTGCCATTGAGGCATGCAAGCTTCAAAGTACTGAAAGGGTTGTTCCTAAGTCGACTTCTTGGATAATGAGTTGATGTCAACAAGAAGTGACCCATCGTAGGAGGGCCTTAATGAATCCCACATCTATGACACGGAACGGAGTAAATGATTTTGGAGGTGAAAATGATCTGATGATACAGGGTTCAGGGTGGCGGTCATGAAAGAATGGAGCGTGAATGTATTGCAGCGGATGAGACACAGGTGAATTCTCTGAGCGACTTCTCTTGAACATGCCAACGACACTAACATGGATTGGTAGCATTAACCCAAAATATGGATGGTGCGATGGACCAATGGTGATACGACTGGTGAACGGAAAAACCCAACCAGAATCGGACATGGAGTGAAAGTGTCATGTTCAAGAGCGACTTGCTACCAATAAAGTTTCTTCAAGTTTTCTTCCCAATTTTTCCCCAGACATTGCTGACCAGTACCTCTTTATTTTTATCAAGCTTGAGGAGGATAACATATGCTTGTTCTATAATTTTCCCTTCGGGCAAACCCGTCGCCGTGTTTTAACGAGCCTAGCGATAGTGAAACTCATTCTTGTCTATATGGACAAGTTTGTCGCTATTGGTTTTAACGAGTTTAATGACAAAGATAACTCGGTCCTTTTCAATTTTAGAGAGTCTGAAAGGGACGTAAAGGAAACTCCAATAATCCTTTTTCATCATATAATCCCTTAAGTCCAAAAAAGTATAAAATAATACGAAAGGGATGAATTTTCGATAATTTTAACGAGCCAAACAAAACAAGTGCTCGATCTTTTTGTGTAATAATCCCTCAGGTCCAAAAAGATTAAAATATAGAGGAGGGATAACACTCCCGGTATCTTTAACGAGTTGGAGAGGCCAACTGCTCAGAAATATTTTCATAATTTACGAGTCAGATGAAAAGAGCTTAAAGGAGATTTGTCTTTTGAGGAACGAGTGATAATTTCAGGTACCAGCTGATTCTAGGTAAGGTTTGGAATTTTCCAATCACGACAGTGTCATAAGGATAGCTAACAGGATCACTCTTCGCAGTTGTTCCTAAAAAAGGGGTAAACAATCAAATGGAGGTGAATGATCGGCTAAAACAGAGTGGAGGTGATGATGAGAACACGACCAGGGATAATGCATTCACAATGGTTATTTACCGGAAATTGGTTCATTTTTTAATGAGCTTAAACTCTGGGGGAAACATTTGCTCATTGCTTAGGTTTAATTTTTAACAAGCTTGAACTTCACATAAAAACTGCTCGTGATAATGGTCATTGATTATTTGATTTTACCACTAACCACTTTGTTCCTTCAACAGTTGTACTACCTGTTCAATTGCTTCATCAAACCGATTAGAAATGAACAACACATGCTTGAAAAATGAGTTAAAACACTAATACTTTACTCGAATTACGTGAAAAGTAATTTAAAAGTGGTTTTTACCTCTCATTTTACCATTTCATTTGAACTTTGGTTTCTTGGAGCTCTGGAGGTGCTTTTCCCCCTTGATTTTCACCGGCTGATTCCGGGAGATTCTGTGGATGATTCTTGGCACCCTCTGGACTAGGTAGGAGCTAAACCTGAGCTCTTTAGTTTCATTCCTTCCTTTTTTAATTTTGAGCATGTTTCCCTGTTTTTCTGAGCCCCTGGGTTTTGAAAATTTCACCCTGGCTCCATCGCACCCTTCCTCTATCGAAAGGTGTGATCCATACTGGCCTGGCCATTGGCCAGTCAGTATGCATCTCACCCAATACACTGCTAGGGTGCGATGGGCACGAGAAGGGAAAATTTTGCACTATTTTCTCATGGAATTTTTGCCTATTTTTTGCCAAATCAGGACCCTGACTCCTCCCTTGCTTGTTTTGCAGAGATTCATCGAAGCAAAATGGTTGTTACATGGCGAGAACGCGAGCATGAAGAAGAGGACATGGTTTCTTTACATGATCCAGGTATGGTAACTGCACTGCAGAACTGTGGCCTACTCAAGTTTTTCCGCATCTCTAGCATGAGGCAACAAGTCAACTTGTTGCAATATTTTCTCGATGCATGGGATCCTACCAACCAGGTGCTTCAGATCAGAGGAAAATCCATCCCCTTGACTATCGTGGACATCTATTTTTTGATCGGTTTATCAAGGCGTAGTGCCCCTCTTTCATTATCAGGTTCTGCCCATGGGGGCGAATCCGTGAGAGATTATATTCGCTGGTATTGCAGAGAGGGATCTCAGCCGAGTAGGGACGGTAGGATCAACATCTGAGATGTCACTGACCGGTCCTTGAGGACCATTCTGTTCACTTTTTCTAGACTGGCTGGTAATTCGGCTCTTCACATGGCTAACAGGTCCTATATGCAGTACGCCTTGGAATGCCTTGAACCAAAGGTGTTCAACTGGTGTGACGCATTACTCCCTATGATGAAAGAACAACTGACCAAGGTAAAAATTTGAAAATCCAAGAATTTCGGCTATGGTTCTATTTTGACTGCTTTCACCTTGGAAAATATCCTATTGATGCAGCCGCAGTACATTTCACTTAGTTTACCTCCACCGACTGAGCCATGGATGCAGATATGGGTCGACCTCATGGCCCGACATGCTGGTCAATCCCAGGTTTCCTTCTCTAATACCTTCTTCGAGTGGTTCAACCGTCAGGAGATGGTTTTTTCTGAGTGTCCATATGCTGGTATGGATTTCCGGGTGACTCGAATTTGGTGTTGTCGGCTAGTGAGCAGTGGGGTGCTATCGGTAAATTCTCTGACCATATCTCTGTTTATTGTTTTTATAATTTTCTCATGTTTTATTCTATCAAGACTAATAAAAAATCGTGCTCATGCAGATATTGGACCAATTCGGCCAATAGTACATTTGAGAGCACCAGCTGCCGTTCCAGCAGGAGAGGCTGTGGGGAGGGCTATCCTTCACGACCTTGATGTGGCTGAGACTCTTTCAGCATTGCAGGATCAGGTCGAGGGTCTCACTCTTGGTATTTCGGACGTGAGGACCGATGAGCTGCCTCTGAGGTTGCAGTGACATACTACTGGCGTGTCGAGTCGATGGACTAGGCTTTTACGCATGATTGCATAGGCGGTGACTTGTTATCACCAGCATCCTTAGACTAGGGTGCCCCCTAGCATTTTGAGTTTTGAGTCATTTGACAAATTTTGTCTTGGTTACAGAACATTATGTATAAACCATAAACAGTTATATATATATTTTTTATTTTCGGAGCTTTATTTTGGTTAAGTTACGTGATCTTGATGCAAATATTGATGAAATGCTTCTTTTATAAATGTTGCAAATGTCTATCTAACACATAATTTGCCAATGAGTCTGTTAATGCGTTTAAGTTTCTAGAAATATGCTGATATTGAATAGAATCAAACTACCTTTCCAAAATCTTGACCCTTAGGAACATGTGATATATAGCTGGATTCCGTATGGAGTAGATACCGGTGAGCTGTAGGATGATGAGTTGTGAGTCTAGCCTGACGAAGATTCGGCGTATGCCACGTATGATGGCATCAGAGAGGAGTTCTATCAATGCGTTGTATTCAGCAATATTGTTTGTTGACCAACAAATACATACCCCTTTGAAACTCACTAACTCCCTGCTTGGATCGAAGATGGCCCAGGCTGCAGGAGATAGGTTCCGCGAACTACGACTCGATCCGTCAGCATATGCAACAAATGATTCCAATAGGTCTGACATCTACAACAAATGTGAAAGCGGGTCACTTAACCAAAACAATTACCCTTAGCGAAAACAAAAATGTAACAAAAGCATAGGGGTTACTATCTTGAGTTAAGCATAGTAACGCTTAAGGTACAACCCATTGTAGGGTCGTTCCAGTGGAATCCCATCATAATCCACTAACTTGTAGGCTCCTTTTGCTAATACAAACTTAATAATATAGGGGGGCATCTATAAAGACTTGAACTTACCTGCTCCCAATTTATCGGACTCCTGGTCGTAAAGTAAGACCAGGTCGCCTTCTGAGAAGACACGGGGTTTGACATTCTTGTCAAACTGCACCTTGACTCATTTCTTATGGGCTTCATTAGCCAAAGCAACATCACGATGGGTTTCATCCAATTGGATTAGTTCCAAGAAACGAGCCTCCTCTTCTGAAGTTCCGGGGAGAAGGTTGACCGCGAGTTTGAGGGACGAGATTTCACACTGAACTGGTAAGATCGCTTCCAGGCCATACACCAGTTGAAAGGGTGTAAACCTGGCTGCATTCCTCACCGATGTCCGATATGCCCACAAGGCTGAGTACAGGATCAGGTGCCAACTCCTTTTGTGGACTCCAATCATCCATTGCAGCATTCGCTTCAGGACCTTTTTGATTGCCTCAACTTGTCCGTTGGCCTGCAGATTATACGGAGTAGAGTTGTCGTGGGACAACCCTAATTTGGCAGCCAACTCAACCATCATGTGATTGCAAAAATGCAATCCATGATCTGTGACTATAGCCTGTGGAACGTCGAATCTGGAGACTACATGACTGAAAAAGAAGAGGGCAGTCGTTTCACCACTGTTGTTTAATGTAGGCATTGCCTCGGCCCATTTGGTAAAATAGTCTACTGCAACTATGATATACCCATGCCCCCCGGCCGAGGTGGGGTTACATGTCATGAAATCTATGCCCCATTTGGCGAATGGGCCAACAACAACTACTGGTTACAGAGGTGTGGGTGGTATTCTAGTTTTGTGATTGAAGATTTGACAGGCATGGCAACTTCTGACTGTGGTTATGCAATCTTTGAACATTTTTGGCCAAAAGTATCTTGCTCGTAAAATTTTCTGTGTTGTAGCGTAACCAGATTGATGCCCCCCACACATGCCTGAATGACAATCATTTAGGACTTTTTTAGCCTCCTCGTGGGTGAGGCACCTCCGCAGAACTGTATCGACACCACGACAGTAAAGTGTGTCACCGACGATCATGTAATCTTTTGCTTGGTATCGAATTCGTCTTTGTTCCGCACGTGAGGTATTAGACCTATATGTTTGGGTTTGGAGATAGATTATTATGTCTCCATACCACAGATTTCTTGAAGATATCAGAAACAAAGATTCGTCCACGATCGCTTCTTCTGAGGTTGCATCATTGGACGACGATGGGAGATCGCATAGTAACTCCGCGAAAACCAGGGATTTCTTCGATTTGGATTTTATAAATTCCAGATCAAACTGTTGTAGAATTGCTATCCATTTTGAATATTTCCCCCCCAGAAACTGTCCCGAAAATATATAAGTCATGGGGTTGCAATCTGACAAAATGGTAGTTTTTCAAAAGAGGACGTAGTGTTGAAATCTCTGTATCGCTTGAATAGCTGCGAGAGCTATCTTTTCAACGTAGGAGTACTTGCTTTCCGTATCATTTAAGTTTCTAATCAAATAATATATAGGATGTTCAATTCCATTGTCTTCTTGAACTAAAACCATTGTGATGGTCGTATCCGCTGCAGCCAGATACAAGTTAAAGTCTTTTTGATAATCGGGAGCGTATATTAATGATGCTTTGATTAGGGATCCCTTTAAAGCATCAAAGGAAGCTTACGCGACCTGATCCCAGATGAAGGGTACTTCTTTTTTTCAATATACGAGTATAACCTTCAGCAAGTTTGGCGTAATTTGGAATGAACCTCCTCAGAAAGTTTGCTTTCCCTTGGAGTTTTTGAATTTGAAGAAAATTTGAAGGTGGAGGCAAATAAATGATTGCCTGAACCTTACATGGGTCGAGACGAATCCCATCCTTCGAGACCACAAAGCCAAGTAAATGACCAGAGCTGACACAAAACACACATTTGTGTGGATTGAGCCGTATCTTGTAGTGTTGGCAACGTTGAAATATCGCTCTCAAATGCTGCGGATGATCAGTCCGCTTTCGCGAATGAGCCGAAATATCGTCAAGATATGGTTGAATGATGTTCTTTATGTCATGGAAGGCATAATTCATTGCCCTCTGAAATGTTGACCCTGTGTTCTTTAAACCAAAGGGTAGCTTGCGATATGCAAATGTGCCCCACAAACAAATAAATGCAGTCTTTGACTGGTCCTGTGGGTGGATATTTATTTGATTATACCCGAAAAATCCATCCATAAATGAAAAGATTTCACATTCGGTGCATTCATCAATTATATGGTCAATGAAAGGTGTAGGGTAGTTGTCTTTCGGACAAGCTTGATTTACATCCCTATAATTGACGCACACTCTAATCGTTCCTTTTTTTTTCATTACAGGAACAATATTCGATACCCAATCGGTTAGAGAAACCGGGTAAATAAAACTAGCATGGAGAAGTTTTTCAACTTCTACCTTGATGGTAGCGGCTTTCTTGGGGTGCACCTACCGTAGCCGTTGTCGTACCGGTTTGACATCTAGATACATCTTAATTTCGTGTTCAACGATGCTCGAGCCATTGCCTGGCATTTCATCATATGACCAAGCAAAGACATCTCTAAACTCGTGAAAAAGACCGTAATATATTTCTAGTTCTGAAGGAGAACAAGATTTGCCGACATGAATATTCTCTACAATATCTGTTTTGGTCGAGATATTTATGGCGATAGTCTCTTCAATATTGGACAAATTTCGCTCGGAATCCACCGCGTTTACAGTATTTGATAGAAAATCAAAAACTGAGGGATGATGAAGGTCACTAGGAGTATCTTCCTTGTAATCTGGAAGATGGGAACGATGGTGGTAATCTTCCCATGGTGCCCCGTCAATCATCATTGACTGAACAATTCCTTCGTCTGTAGAATGTACTTGCGACCAAGGATCTAAAGGGGTACCATATTCCTTAGACCTATCTATCCAAATGCTTGATGAGCGTTGATTTGGGTTTGCCTCCCATGCCGAAAACATTGATTGCTACAATATTTCTATTGGGCTTGGAGGCAATACCTGCAGATGATCCATGTTAATATCATTTTTAGAGATCTTTTGAATAGAAGATATCATATTGCAGGTTCCCACTGTTGCCACTTCCGCCATATTTATTGGAGGTGGTATGGAAAAAGTCCCCATTAATATAAGGTCTTTTAGTAGGCCTACTCTGATATTTTGAAGCGAATGAGGGCTTCCATGGATCATCGGAATGCTTCCCGTAACTTGTGAACTGTTGGGGAGAAATGTTTGCTAGTCGACGATTGTAATACCTCCTTGGAAGGGAAATGCAATCTTCCTGAAGTAGGTCGACACAACGGCAGCCATAGCATATATCCAGGGCCTTCCCAGTAGGATGTTGTAATTGAAGTTTCCATCGATTACTTCAACATCTATTTCTACTGTTTTGCCCCCCAGTTCGATTTGCAAGTTACTTAAAATCCCATATGTGTGTATGTTCGTCCATCAAATGATTTTAATGTCGTTTAAGATCGTGACAAGGGTGGAGATCCTAAATTTTTCCAGTAACTCATCGACATAATACATGTAGATGCCCCCTCATCAATAATTGTTCGATGAACAGTTTTGTTGAGGGCTTTCACTTGAATAAGGAAAGCTAGTTGAGCTGGTAACTGGGGGTCATATCCTTTGTGATTAAAGGACACAAGATTGGAATCCGTTGGGTCAATCCCACCTATCACCGATAATAAAGCTTGCTTTTGGGAGGGGCAATTTTGCAGTACCTCAAGTGTCAACATAGCGGATGGCGATTGGGCTAGATCCTCCACTATATTATGATGTTGTGCTACTCTAGCACGAGGACTAAATGTCGATTTGTGTACTACTCCCTTTGGCATCTTTATCGTTAGTTCAAGAATGATGGGTGGCACAACTTCGGTCGAAGTTGTTGTCGAACTACTAGGTTGATCATTAGCCCTATTGTCCGACAGCTGTGGATTCCCGTAATCTTTATTCCTTGTCGATATCAAAGAATCATTTTGCTGCTTCGAAACTGACAACATTAGCACTTGGGACGGGGAAGCATTGTCACTAGCAACCAGATTTGTTCCTAGATTTGGAAACGGATCAGTCAATACCGCCGAGGTTTTTGAATTCTTGAAGAATTTTCTAAGCTCAGCTTTATATGGACACTCTCTTGTCCAATGATCCTCATCACATATAAGGCATGGATGATTTGGTTTCCTATCTCCAGAAGGGTTTGCAGAAGATTTTTCAGGGAACGACTCCTCCTGTTTCTTCTTCTTCCTTTTCTTTTTCTTCTTGCCTCCTGGTTGCTTGGTTTATTTGCCTTTGTCAGTCGATACGGAATTTACTTCTGAGGCGAGAAGTTCTTCATTTGCATTTTGACCTGAAACCGTACGGGCCTTCTTCGACTTAGCCTTTACAGTTTTCGTGTTGGTCGTTCCTATCACGCCGTCCCCGGCATGAGAGTCTTTGTTTGATTTAGGAGAGGGAGGAATGGAAAATTCCAGTCTAGGAGCATCAGGGATTTTATCGTAGAGCGTGCCAGACTGAGTATAGATCAAATCTAAATATTGCGCACGAGCAATGACTTTCTCTTCAGTGATGACTCCTCCCTTTGCCACATCTTCTGTAATAGAAGGTAACAATGACTTAATAAACCATTCAGCCAATAGCTGATTAGGAACATATGTTTTTACCATTCTACGACGACATCCCCACTCATGAATATGATCGGATATGTGAGTGGCCGTCATTTGCTTGAAATTGGTAAGAATCTCTTTTCCTCTTTCGTACCTTATGGGTAGCTAAAAATGGGTTCAAAAGGTTGTGGCTAGGGTGCTAAAGTTATCAAATGAAGCTCTAGGAAATTCGATATACCATTTTTCTACCGGACCAGTTAACATCCACTGAAAAAGGTGAAGCCTAATTGAATCATCATTTAGAGTGTTAGATGAACACCATAGATGAAAGGTCATCACATGATTCGATGGGTCTTCACCTAGATTTCCATTAAATTTAGGAATATCTGACGGAATTTTATGAGGAATCGCTGGCCACGAAGGGGCGTAAGCGATTAGATCGTTTGTCAGCCGATTTAGATCTAGTAACTCTAAAGTTGCCATGAAGGGCAAGTGTTGATTCAGGTTCGGTGAAGCACACCCAGGATAATATGGGATTGCTTGAGCAGTGGGTCTTTGCATACCAGCATACTGCATTTGATGCTGATAACTATGGTAAGGTTGATGGGCATAACCATTATGAAATGGTTGATGTTCACCGTTTTGAATATACAGTTTCCCATTACTTGCAAAGATTTGGTGCTCAGATCCTTGGTAAACTTGTTGGAATTGTGGTTGTTGATATTGCACCAGCCATGGTTATGAAACCATTTGTTGTTGTCCAATACTGGCTGTTTGACCAAGATGAGGGGTAATGGTACCCATTTGAGCCTGGGTCACTCTAGTTAAGGAGCCACTAATTGATGACTGTGGTGGCGTCGTAGAGACAAGAGGCTGTTGACTTGCGACCTGAGAGACTTGAGGTTGGCATACAACAGGCAATGCTTGTACTTGCGCCACTGTCACAATAGCTAGTGTAGTGGGGATATTTGACATAGGCAAACTTTCTTGCATTGAGTATACAACTCTTGGTTGTTGAGGCAGTATTGGCACCCAACCGTTAGATGTAATTCCAGCATAACCTGAATTTTGTTGTGAACTCTCGTATGTTTGTTCTCCTGTAGGAGACAATGAAAGTGTATATTGCCCCCCATACGATGATAATCCAGTACTTAAAGGAATGATCTGCCTTTGAGGACCAGACTGCCCAAATTGACATTGTGAAGGATCAATTTGCTGAGACTCAACATAAGAGATTCTAGATATTATTCCGGACGAACAAATTGGAATAGTCCATACTGTCGAAACAACCCCTGGATGGATTCCATCCAGCGATTGAGAACTAGTTACGATAGACGATATGCTGATGAACATTGTTGGAGTGACAGCAGGAAGTTCTGCCACTGTTGTGTGAGATGACATAGTCCTAGATGTCGACGGTTGTTCAGACATATCTAATCTATCCAAAAGATTTCCTAGCAATTCTACAGGAACTTTCGATAACAACAGACTAATTTCTGATGAAGAAGGATATAGGGTGATCCCAACTCCAAAATTCAATGGAGTTCTAGATGGGGGATCCTCCACAATCTCTTCTATTGCAATCAACCCAGGTGGAAGAGGTAGACTGTCAGGTCCGTAAAATATTTTTAGTGCTGAAGAAGGTATAGATTTTGCAGCGACAGTTTTTTGGGTAATAACACCTTCCGAATCAACTGTGGGTGGAGCCGGTTCAGGAATGGAAGTGTTTACCTTCACACAAGGATCAGTTCTACTGTCCTCTAGTGGCTACGAAACTTCTTCTATAGAGGCAGGGATACCAGAAATATTTGGAGTAATCGGAGTCTCCGAAGGTATCGGAACACTTGTTCCAACCAAACCAGGGGACTTTGATCTAGTTAAACGAGTTCACTTCGTTAGGAATAGTTTTGTTTCCGGAGACAAAGACAGTTGACTGGTAAGCCTCCGCGAACGATGGGGTTTCAATTGAATTTCCTCCATGATTGCGGATTACTCGATCAACTAAAAATACAGGGGGAAAATGATTCTGAATTAAATGAATTTTAGATGCTTTGACACAACTTGTTTTTTCAATTTTTAAGAGTCGAGAAAAAACAAAAGATGACTCTATTTGCCTTCGATTTTTAATGAGCCTGAAGTGACAAGTGCTCAGATGGACCTTTTCCTTGAAGGAGTCTGAAAAGGAACGAAAGAGACTACTCTGGAAATCTAGACAGAGGGATTACCAAACCAATCGCAAAACTGCAGAATACATTTTACGGTACGACAGTCAATCTTCCCGAATGTTGAGTTCAATGCATTGCAATCAATAGGGTGGAAGACACGGCTTCCTATGGATAAATGATATAGCCTATTGTGATCTCCCAATATATACTCGACGGTACGTGGGAGCACAAGTCCGTACTAGCACTTGTCGTCTCAAAGAGGAGGAATCACCCAACCAGCAATGAAAGCGACAGTTACTAGGCTTTACAACGCCGGAATACGTCTCTAGCCTAAACTTCTAGATGTTATGCGTTAGGTTCCAAAGCGTTTTTATGTTCATTGAATTTATTTTACAGTTGATCTTTCTTAAGAAATTTACCTTTCAGGTTCACTGCGTGATGTAGATATACAATTCCTAAAATGCAATCTAAGATGATAAACAATCGTTTAATCTTCTTTTTGCAATGAAAATCCTAGCTACTAAAGAAATAGAGATGATATTCTTTCAATATAGAGCAGAGAGCACACACTAGATGCACTGTCCTAAATCAAACCAACAAGCAGTCTAAATGCAAATGCACATGCATGTATTTTTTTTCAGCTTTCTTAATGTGTGAATGACAAGAAGAATGCTAAGTACAAATCTGAATTATCTTTTCAAAGCGACAGTACTAACAAATTTCTCTTCAAAAACGAAAGGAAGATAATGATGACACTTTGCTATTTTGAATTGAAAACTGCTTTCGACACTTGAAAAAATATTAATTCAAATCAAATACAAGAGTAACCATATAATCAACCATCAAGAACAATAGAATTCTTTTCTTTGACTGAAAACGACACTTTCGACACTTCCAAATCAAAAGATGACAGTTTGATTATGCTATTCTTTGTAAAAGAGAACTGTAAATGGCACACAATACATAAAAACATTCACAATTCTTTGTACTATGGAGGTAGAATCAAGCAAAGGAAGGGAGTTTCCACAGTGGTATACTGATCACAGATAGCAAAAGTCGTGAATAAAGCTGAAGAGAGTGAACACAAAACCAAAAACTGAGAGCAGAAGAGGTCTTATCTGATCAACGCACCTGCAACACATGGAAAGTGCGATGCAGCGCACCTACTGCAAATGGGAGGTGCGATGCATCCAGATTCCCAAGAGGAGAAAGTGCGATGGTCTAGGGACGAGACTTCAACTTGGTTCTTAGTCACAGTTTGCAGTTTAGTTCAAGGATTTAGGCCGAGCTAATGATAGTCAGTAAATAGAAATCATAGGAGCTGATCTAATGAGGTTACTAGAGCCACCACTAGGGAAATTAGGATGTTTGCAAATCGATTGTTCAGTTTATAAACAAAACTTGGAGATAGAATGAAGCAGCATTGATATACTTTGCACTTGCATAGCAAATGCAGTTCGAAGGCTAGCTGGCTTAACTTCAGGCTCCGTCTGTAAGTTTATAAAGAAAACAAATATAGACAAGCAAACAATCTATTCGCTCCCCAGCGCAGTCTCCATTTTGTTATCGGGAAATCTAGTGTCCACTCGGAGCTGCTAGTCCCACTAAGACTGGTAGCTATCTTAGAAACAAACAAACTAAAACTACTTTCGCTTTCCTTTATGAGAAGTAGATAAGAGGGGAACAAAGGACACCAACCTCAATCTTGTGCTTGGTTCCTTGCTTGGTTCCTCTTCCTTCTGACAGATCCTTGCTGCTTTTCCTTTGTCTACCTAGCTTCAAAGAGCACATGTGGAATCGAAGCAGCATAATACTTTCGAGGAACAGAGATCTACAATCATAAACAATATAGGACCAAATATATATTGACCACACAAATGCATATATCATCAAACATACAAGAATGTGGAGGAAAACTTGAATAGATTTATTAATATCAAGAATAGCAAAGAGGATTACAACCAATTGTTCTGACCTATCATCATCCTCCCAGCATGAAAGCCCTTCTTCACCTCATGAAAAGCTTAGATCACCCAACACTATGATGTTGCACTAGGAAACCAACGGCACTTCCTTACAAGGTACAAAATTCCAGCCTCTGGATCTCTGGGATGAGGGATCCATATATAGATGATTGCAGGGGGTGAGTCAGCTTCTGTGATTTTTATTAGTGTCCTCTCTCTGATAGTTCTTGATTCCACTTGGAGATTGATGATCTCTTACTCATCCCTGGGTGAATTCAGAGAGGCAAGTGTCACAGGAGAAGTTTCTAGAAGATTCCATGATGATCCACCTTGCAAACTGTCTCTGCCATATGTCTACTCTCACCCATCGCACCCTACAGAAGGGCTTTCCAGTATGCATCGCACCTTTTACACTGAGCAGGTGAGATGCATCACACCCTCTGCACTGGGTAGTCTATATGGTCCATCTTTGACCAGTTCTGAGTAGTTTTCTGTGGAGACATTCTAGGAGATGATGTAATCATCTAACCTTGTTCCTTTAGGGTGTGAAGCAACACTTTTAGGGACTTGGGAGCCCTCGGTTTATGGACATGTATGATTGGGGTTGCAGTGCCCAAAAGTGTCTATAACAGTGTGTCTACACAAAATCTTTATTCTTCTTCCTTATCAGAAGATTATGAATTTCTTCAAAATCCATGGTTGCATATTATTATTGCTTGAAATGTTACAATCCTCTCAAATTCTTATTAGTCCTTTCCTATTGAAAAATGCAACTTATAATGTTTAAATTTGAAAAATGAATATTTATTTTTCAATATTATTAAAAAAAAAATTCCAAACATTTGATTGGACCATAACTTGAAGGTATTATTGTAGCGTTTGCACAATACAATGCCATGTGCATAATTGCATTGCATATTTTATGCCATAATTGATTGATTTGAACTTAAATAGGAACGTAACAACTTACAGATATAATCATAAATACAAAGATGTAGCAGAAAAATACTTCATTTCATTAATAGGAAAATATTGAACTATGCTTACAAATAGAATAGGAATAAGATAGCTCGCGCAATGGTAGTTTATCTCTAAGAAGAGATGTGGTAGATACATGCCTCTGAACTATGTTACAATGAGGCTGAAAGGGCTATTATTGAGAAACAATTGAAAACCTTAAACATCCAAAAACCTAACTGATGAGCCTCATCATTGGGTAACTAGATGGATCTTAATACACCTCCAAGCTTACTAAAATAAACTCTTCTTGTAATTCCTTACATGTTTTAATTATATTCTGCTTAATGAGATGAGTAAAAGTAAGATGTTATGTCTAGTGGTCTAATGGAATTCATTACAAGTTTTTGGGAGAAAATCATGGAAATTTTGGCTAATTAAGGTGCAGGACCTCAAATGGGACAAGAATGAGAGATTATAGCAGATGGATCTTCCTCATTAAATCCTCACTCATTCGAATATCCCTCAATAAAATCACACTAGCTTGGAGTTGCAAGCAGCTGAGTCATGGAGATCATTGGCAACCAAGCCAGTGATAGTTAAGAACCAATTCATTTTGAGTTTGGGAGCCAAACCTTCCTAGATTTAAGGAAGTTGTTGGAGACTTCAGTTGTATAAATACAGAGGCCTAGAGCCTCATTAGTGTTCGATTTTTTATGTAAGATAACTAAGCATTTTCGAGTTGAAGAATTGTGGCAAAACAAAGTTATCTATTTTTTTATATGATAATGAGAATGAGCATTTCCTTGATCCAGCACTGAGTTGACTCAGAGGGCTAAATCTCTAGGGTTAGGGCCCAACCCTAGTAGTATAGGTTCCTCTTATTATACTTGTATTCTTCGGTTATTTCATAGATTAATTGTTGAATTGATTTTGGCATTGTTTCGTTGCAAGTATTGGTGAATTTGATTAGTTTGCTTCCATTTGTGCATAGCTTTAGCAGTAGCCTTAGAGAGATAAATTAATACCAAAATTTTTTATATCAGGTGGATCTTACCTCACTCCTCCCTTCAGGGACCATGGTTTAAGGGAAAACTCCTATTCAGCCCCAAAAAGACAGAATTCTATTTTCTTATAGAATTTAGGGTTCTCTACTAAGTAGGCCAACATCTTTTTAGTTTTCAAGAATAGGTTTTAGTTTTTATTTTTAATATCTCCTGCTTTGTATTATATCTCATGGCGCTTCACAATATTCTGAAAGTATTTCCATGCATGAACTAGGAAAATGAATGATGGAGTTATGTTTTCTTATGTTGATTGGAAATCTTTCTTGTTTTGACATGATTCATGTGTAAATTCCAGTCATGTGTGTATTGCAAGAGTTTCAATAAGTGCAGGAAGATCTCATGCCAGTAGCCCCCGCCTAACCTCATCCATCCATGATCACCAAAATCCACTAAGTCCATAAACCAATTTATCATTCCATAAGAACAAATTTCCATTCTAGTTGAGCAAATCCAACCATCCTACACACTTTGGTTTGAGTTCTGAGGAATTCCTAGCCACTCCCTTGCCTTATTTCTTCCATCACTCACATTCCCTAAGCCCTATACCACCTTTCAAATTACTCCTTATGATTTTGGCCCGATCTTGTAGGAATACAGGGGATCCTGTAGAAGCATTAGGACATCTTGTAGGTGCACTAAAAAATCCTGTAGAACGACCTGTAGTGGCCTGTTTTGAGGTCGATTTGTGGAAAATGCATCCAGAAAGTTAGGATAAGACCCGTTTTTGCCTCCCAAGCCATATGACCCTTCACAACCACCTCTCTCCACACCTAACCCACTTGCCATACAACCAAGAATAATTAGCATTCATATTCTGTTTTGGGAAAATTTAGTGTTCTTGGACAAATGCCTAACCCTCTAGATTTAGTAGCAGATCTAGAAACAACAGACAAAGCAATCTCTACCTTTCTTATAAACAACAGATAAAATAAGAGAACAGAGAACCTACTTGTAGCTTTCGCTTGTTCCTTATCTCCCTTGACTAATTTCATTGCTCCTTCCCGTACTTAAGCCACTTGAGAAGTACCTGTACATAGATAGAAACAAGAACCCATCAAAGCACATGACAATGACCTATTGCTTATAAATAACATGGAATCAAGAACATGATATACATATGAAAGCATCAACATATAACACAAGCATAAGGGAAAAAGTTTTGAAGACTTTATTGATAAGAGGAATAATTAAAACCCATATGTGTTCGATCTAGTGACACTCTTCCAATTCAATCCCATCCACTTCAACTCATGACAAGCAAGACACTTCAACACTAATACAATACTTGCACTCAATTCTAATTTCATGTCATCAACATCTCCTTACAACTCAATATTTTTCAGCCCCTGATCTCTTAGATGAGTTATCATTTTATAGGTGAGTGAAGGAGGTTATGTCATCAATGGTGATGATGAATTCCTTTCTAAATTTAGAAATCAGTTCCATGGAAGAAGGGATAGGGGATTGATGTTTCCTAATTCCCTTCCTCATCCAAATGCGAACTCAAAGGTGTAGGTGGCATTGAGAAACTTCTAGAGGCTTCCAATGGATAAGGAATCTTCAAACCCTCATGGAAATTTGCTCAAATTCACCCAATGCGGGCCAAAGAGGGACCAAGTGCATTGCATAGCACCCTGACAGTGTATGGTTTGTATTGAAGTGCACCCTAATGAAGGCCTACTTGCACCGATCTTATTAGAGGCAACTTTTGGATTTTTTCAGTGATGGAACTTCTTACGAAGTAAGGGATTCTGATGACTAACTTCTTTAGGGCATGTAACAACTGCACTAGGGGTTGATGAGCCCTAATAGTATTGATCTGTAAGTTGTGGTTGATGTGCCCAAATGGATCTGTAACAGTTGCCCCCTAAAGCATGAAATCGAAAATATATATGTCGAGTGAAATGCTTTATCATGAGGAGAGGAGGTTTCAAAATGGAAGGTGACCTGCATCAATTACAATACATATATCATGATAATTTGATTTTTCTCATGAACTAGCTGAGGGAAGGCATACCCATGCTCATCTTATAAACTTTCATTACATGTACAAATATGGTCATATACAGATATAGACCCATGAATGGTTGACCATGAATGTAAGGCCATTGTACATTTGATTTAGTACTTCTGAAAATATCGCAGCCCCAATGGATGGAGCTAGATCTGGGGTCTTCAACCTCATTCAATATTTTGCTTAAGTACAAGTCTAACCATGTGAATAGATGTTCTGAAGTCGAACATGGAAAGACATCGTCTGATTACCAGCCAATGATGTAAGCCGTTAATAGACGTGAGAGGAATCACCAATGATGATAATGACCCTTAAGGTACTATAGTACATTTCACATGGTGTGAATAAATGATTTGATGTCGAACACCATACAAAGTATTTTGGTCGAAGGCCATTGATGTCAACCTATCGCTGAAAGCGAGAAACCTGCCATTGATGTATGCAAGCTTCAAGGTAGTGAAGGGGTGTTTCTGAGTCAACTTCTTGGATGATGTGTTGATGTCGATAGGAAGCGACTCATCGCAGGAGGGCCTTGATGTATCCCACATCTATGACACGAAACGAGGTAAATGATTTTGGAGATGAAAATCGACTGACGACACAAGGTTCAGGAATGGCGATCATGAAAATGAAGGTTTACGGTATTACAAAGGATGAAGTTCAAACTGAATGACTTCTCTTGAACATATTGGCAACACTGAATGAATTGGCAACATTGACCTAAAACCAAGTAATGGATGGTATGATAGACCAACGGTGTGATAACCATCAAGTAGATAACCTAACCCAAATAGTCACGGAGATGAAGTGAAAGTGTCATGTTCAAGAGCAAATTGCTACCATAAAGTTTTCTCGACTTTTTCCCTTTTTCCATAGTCATTGCTGACTAGTACCTCTTTATTTTTTATCAAGCTTTTGGAGGATAACATATGCTTGTTGTATAATTTCACCCTTTGGGTGAATCCATCGCTATTTGATGCTTTAATGAGTCTAGAGAAGGTGAAACTCAGCCTTGTCTAGATGGACAAGTTTGTCACTATTTGATGTTTTTAATGAGTTTAACGACAAAGACAACTCAGTCCTTTTCATTTTTAGAGAGTTTGAAAAGGGAAAAAAAGGAAACTCCATAATTTCTTTGTCGTAAAATAATCTTTCAAGTCCAAAAATACATAAAATAGTACAAGAGAGATATCTTTTCCAATCCTTTAACGAGCTAGAATAGACAAGCGCTCGACAATCTTTTCATATTTAGAGAGTCTGAAAAGAGTTTAAAGAGGACTCCAAGGGGGTTCCTTTTTCTTTTTTAACAAAGCTCGAAAAAGAGATAAAAGTTTGCTTTGTGGTCAAAGATGTTCAATTTACACTTAAGAACATCAAATTCTGCTTTTAGCTATTTAAACCTACTAAAAGCTCCATCAAAGAGAATTAAAAATACATGTTCATGGATAAAAATGAATAAAAACCAATGTTTTCTCGATTAATGTGCAAGAAATAAACATAAAAAAAGTTTTATTATTCATTTTCACCATTTCACTTTTACCTTTTCACTTTGGTGCTCTGGAGCAGTTTTCTACCTCAAAGTTCACTAACTGATAGCGAAGGATTCAATGGATTGTTTCTCGTGCCAGCCAGACCAAGTAGGAGCTATCCCTGTTCTCTTCCATTTCATTCCATTTATTTTCAATTTTAAGCAAAAAAAATTGGTCTTTGAGGCCACCAGGGTTTCATTTTGTGCACTCTAGATCAGTGCACCCTTTCTATATCGAAAGGTGCGCTACATTGCACACACCTAGAATGTTGTATGCATTGTAGTGCACTATCTTTAAGGGAGGGGTGTGATGGGCACAAAAATCAAATTTTGACAGTTGTTTTCTCCCACATTTTCCACTATTTTTTGCAAAAAATGGATCCTAATTTGTCAAATGGTTGCATTTTAGACATTCATCAGATCAAAATGGTGATTATATAGAGAGAACGAGAGCATGAAGAATAAGACATGATTGCCCTAAATAATCAGGGAACAGTTGATGCCTTAAGGAATTGTAGGTTGCTGATATATTTTCAATTATCTAGCATACGACAACAAATTGAGCTTTTGCAATACCTTTTTCATTCTTCGGATCCTACTGATCAGGATTTTCACATTAGGGGCAAAATGATCCCCTTCACCATCGATGATATTTACTTTATAACTGGACTGTCGAGGTGGGGTGCCCCCACCTCATTATCAGGATTTACCGGAGGAGGTGAATCAATGAGAGATTATATACGACAGTTCTTCCAAGAAAGAGCTCAACCTAGTAGAGACGGAAAGATGAATATCAGGGATGTTGATGATTTACGATTGAGAACAATCCTTTTTACCCTTGCCAAACTGGTTGGCAGCATAACTTTTCATTTGGAAAATAGGTCATATATGCAATATGCTTTAGAGTGTTTGGAGCCAAAGGTGTTAAACTAGTGTGAGGAAGTTTTTCATCCTTGAAAGAACAACTAAGCAAGGTAAAGAATGGAAAGAAAAAAAAATTTGGTTATGGATCTATCTTGATTTCTTTTGCATTGGAGAGAATCCCACTCATGTAGCCACAACACATCTCACTATGAGCACCTGGACCTAGAGACCCACGGATGCAGAGGTGGGTAGATCTTATGGCTAGGCATGTTGGGCAATCATTGATCTCATTTACCTCTGCTTTCTTTAAGTGGTTTGACTGCCAGGACATGACCTTCATAGAGTATCCATATTCAAGGATGGATTTTCGTGGTGATCCAGATCTGATGTTACCAGTTTGGGTGCAGTGGAGTGCTTTGGTAAATTGATTGACCAAAGTGTTTTTGTTTTTAAAGTTTCTACTTCTTTTGTGTTTTTTTTTTAATTATTGCCAAGACTAAACATTTTTTTTTTATATGTATGCAGATGTTGGATCTGTTCAACCCGTGGGACACCAATAGGAGGCAAGTGAGCCAGTATAGAGAGCTGTTGGGAGAGTAGTTCTCCGAGACTTGGATTTAGTAGAGACACTGGCCCAGCTACAAGATCACATAGAGGGTTTGACTCTGGGTATTCAGGATGTCCGGATTGAGGAGTTACCTATGCAATTACAGTGCCATACCATTGGCATACCAAGTCATTGGATGAGACTCTTACGCATGATAGCATAGCCTGTGACCTATTATCATGAGTAGCACTAGTTTATTTGCATATTTTCTGTATACATTTTTGAGTTTTTTGGGTTGGATGACGATTTTTGTCTTGGACACAAACTATTTGTAAAAACTTATATACAACTATCTATTTGACTTTCAAAGTTTTATTATGGTTAAGTGATGTAATCCTATTCAAATGATGATGTGAATTGAAAATGTTTACTTTACATATGTCGCAAATGTCTATTTAACACATAATTTGCTAAAGAGTCAGTTAATGTTTTTAGATTTCTAGAAATGTGATGATATTGAATAAACTCAAAATACCATTCCAAAATACGAACTCTAAGGAACATGTGATGAATTGTTGGGTTTTGGACGGAATAGACGCTAGTAAGCTGTAGTATGACAAGTTGTGAGTCTAGCCTAATGATGATTCGGCATATGCCAAGTGAAATGGCATTAGAGAGGAGTTCAATCAACATGCTATACTTAGCGATATTGTTTGTTGATCATCCAATACATATCCCTCTAAACTCACTAACTCGTCGCTTGGAGAGAAAATGGCCCATGCTGCAGAAGATAAATTATGTGTACTACAACTAGCTCCATCAGCATAACCAACAAATGGTTTTGAAAAGTTCAACGTCTGCAAAAAATTTGAAGTGGATTACCTAACCAAATAAAAACTCTAAAATAAATACACACAAAAATGCAATCAAAGCATATATACAGTGAGTTTTACTATACTAAACTAAGCATAGAAACATTTAATATACAACCCGTTTTGGGGCTGTGACAATGGAATCCCATCATAGTCCACTAACTTGTAGGCACCTTTCATCAACACACATTTAACAATGTAAGGGCCCATCCATAGTGGTTCAAATTTTCTCGCTCCAAGTTTATCAGAATCCTGATCGTAAAGCAAGACCAGGTCACCTTCTGAGAAGACATGAGGCTTAACATTTTTATCATATTGTGCCTTGATGCGCTTTTTATGCACCTCGTTAGCCACTATGGCATCATGACGGGTTTCATCCAGATGGATTAACTCCAAGAAATGCACTTCTTCTTCAGAAGTGTTAGGTAGCAGGTCAATTGCGAGTTTGAGAGACAAGATTTCACATTGGATTGGTAAGATTGCTTCCAAACCATACACCAATTGAAAAGGCATAAATCCAGTCGCATTTCTCACTGAGGTTCGATATGCCCACAAAGCCGAGTACATGATTAAATGCCAATTCCTTTTATGAACTCCAATCATTCTTTGCAACATGCGCTTAAGGACTTTATTGATAGCCTCAACTTGTCCATTAGCTTGTGAATAGTATGGAGTAGAACTATCATGTGACAATCCTAATTTGGCAGTTAATTCAACCATCATGTGATTGCAAAAATGTGACCCATGATTTGTAACTATAGCTTGTGGTACACCAAACTTGGAAACCACATGCTTGAAAAAAAACAGAGCAGTTGTTTCACCACTATTGTTCAATGTTGGCATCGCCTTGGCCCATTTGGTAAAATAGTTAACTGCGACTATAATATACCCATACCCCCCAGCTGAGGTGGGGTTACATGTCATAAAGTCAATGCCCCATTTTTCGAATGGGCCAACAGCAATGACTGGATGCAGTGGTGCAGGAGGTAATCTGGTTTTACAATCAAATATTTGGCAAGCATGGAAACTTCTAATAGCAAGAATGAAATCTTTGATTATGGTTGGCCAGAAATAACCAGCATGTAGAATTTTCCGTGAAGTTGCATAACTAGATAAATGCCCCGCACAAGCACCTGAATGACAATCGTTCAAAGATTTTTTGGCCTCCTGATGACTAAGGCACCTATGTAAGATCATATCGACACCACAACGATAAAGTGTATCACCAATGATCAAATAATATTTGGCTTGGTATCGAGTATTTCGATGTTCAGAGCGAGAGGTATTAGGCCAAAAAGCTTGGGTCTGGAGATAGACCAGTATATCTCCATACCATGGATCACTTGACGAGATAAGAAATAGAGACTCATCCAAGATTGATGCTTCTGATGTTAAATCATTGGAGGATGAGGGAAGATCACAAAGTAACTCGGCAAAGACAAGAGATTTCTTTGATTTAGATTTGATGAATTCCAAATCAAACTCCTGCAAGATAACTATCCATTTAGAATATTTCCCCCCCAGCAATTGACGTGACAAAATGTATGTCATAGGGTTGCAATTCGATATAATGGTAGTTTTGTGGAGGAGGATGTAATGACGAAATCTTTGCACAGCTTGAACAACTGCCAAAGCTAACTTTTCGACATAGGAATATTTACTTTCTATATCGTTGAGATTAGGACTCAAATAGTAAATAGGATGTTCAATTCCACTTTCTTCTTGAACTAAAACCATACCAATGGTTGTATCTATAGCGGTGAGATACAGGCAAAAGTCTTTTTGATAGTTTGGGGCATACATTAATGATGCTCTAATCAGGGAATCTTTGAGAGCATCAAAAGAAGCTTGCACAACTTGGTCCCAATGGAAGGGTACCCCTTTCTTCAATAGAAGTGTATAACCTTTAGCTAATTTAGCATAGTTTGGAATGAACCTCCCCAGAAAGTTTGCCTTACCTTGAAGTCTCTATATCTATAAAAATTTTGCAGGTGGAGGCAAGTCAAGAATTGCCTGAACCTTAATGTGATTGAGTCGAATTCCATCTTTTGAAACTACAAATCCAAGCAATCGACCAGAGCCAACACAAAACACACATTTATGTGGATTGAGTCTTATCTTGTAGTGTTGATATCGTAAGAATATTTGTCTCAAATGTTGTGGGTGATCAATCCGTTTTTGTGAATGAGAAGGAAAATCATCAAGATAAGGTTGAGTAATGTTCTTGATGTCATGGAAGGCATAATTCATCACCCTCTGAAATGTATCCCCTGCATTCTTCAAACCAAAAGGTAGATTTTGATAAGTGAATGTGCCTCATGGACATATAAAAGCAGTTTTTGATTGGTCCTATGGGAAGATATTGATTTGATTGTAGCCAGAAAATCCATCCATGAATGAAAAGATTTCACATCTAGCACATTCATCAATAATCTGGTCGATAAAATGTGTAGGATATTTGTCTTTTGGACATGCTTGATTTACATCCCTGTAATAGATGCACACTTGACTTGTCCCTTTTTTTCATCACTGGAACAATATTAGATACCTAATTAGTAAGAGGTACAAGGAAAATGAAACCAGCACGCAAAAGTTTTTCAACCTCTACTTTAACGACAACAGCTTTCTTAGGATGAACAGGTCGAAGCTACTGTCGTACTTGTTTGACATCATTGTACATTTTAATCTCATGTTCAACAATACTTGAGTCAATGCCCAAAATCTCCTCGTAATACCATGCGAAGATATCTCAAAACTCATGAAAAAGAGCACAGTAAATATCAAGTTCCAATGGGGAACAGGCTTTGCTGACATGAATGTTTTCTACAATGTTAGGCTTGGTCAAAATTTTTATAGAAATCATTTCTTCTATGTTGTACAAATTACACTTAGAATCTACAGTATTTACACAATTTGACAAGAAATCAACGATCGATGGGCGATTTAAATCATCTGAACAATCTTCATTGTCATCTCAAAGGTGGGAATGATGATGATAATCCTCCCACGGCATCTCTCCTATCATCATTGATTTGACGATTCCTTCATCCGTAGAATGTATATGTGAAAAAGGATCCGAAGAGGTACCATATTCTAATGATCTATCTACCCATACAATTGTTGAGTGCAGATTAGGGTTTGCCACACAAGTCTGAAAAATTAATGGCTATGATGATTCAATGGGGCTGAACGGCAACCCCTCACTATGACCATCAATTTCAAAGTGGTTGGAAATCTTCGTAAAATCAGATGATGTAAAAGAAATTATGTTGCAAGTCTCCACTCTTGCCACTTCTTCCAAACCAGACGGTGATAGGAGGGTGAAAGTTCCCATGAGGGAAGGATCTTTAAGGAGAACTACTCTAACACTTTGAAGTGGCAGTGGGCTTCCATGTATCAATGGAATGGTTCCTGTAGCCTGTGAACTATTGGCAAAGAAGGCTAGCTGATCAATGACTATGATTCCACCCTTGAAAGGGAATGCAATTGTACGAAAGTACATGGAAACGACAACAGCGATAGCATATACCCAAGGTCTTCCTAGTAAAATGTTGTAATCGAGGAGTCCGTCAACTACCTCAATGTCAATAGTAACTATTTTTCCCCCTATTTCGATTTGAAAGTTACTCAAAATACCATATGGAGTATATGTTCTTCCATCAAAGGCTTTTAACATAGTTGGTGATCGTGACAATGGCAGTGAACCAAGTGTTTTCGAGCAACTCATGGACATAACGCAAGTAGATGCCCCCTCATCAATAAAATTTTGGTGAACCTTCTTATTGAGATATTTTACTTGGATTAGGAAAGCTAATTGCACTATTAATTGCGGTGAATATCCCGCATGGTTTAAAACCACAAGATTTGAATCTGTAGGATCTATTCCTCTTATTGCTGACAATAAAGCTTGTTTCTGGGAGGGACAGTTTTGCAACACCTTGAGTGTTGACATAGCAGAAGGTGATTGAGCCAGATCTTCCACTATATTATAGTTTTGAGTTGCTCGAGCACGAGGATTGAATGTTGATTTGTGCACAACTCCCTTTGGTGGCTTTATCATCAATTCAGGTACAACTGGTGGAACAACTTCTGATGAAGTCGAGGTCGAAGTACTAGGTTGATCAGTGGCCTGGTTATTCGACGATGACAGATTTCCATAATATTTGTTTCTTGTTGACACCAAAACATCATTTTGTGGATTTGTGATGGATAACATGAGTACTTTGGATGTGGAAGCATTGTCAATTGCAATGAAATGTGTCTCTCGGGTAGGAAACGGATCTGTCAACACTGCTGATGTGGTTGAAGTATTTAAAAGTTTAGAGACCTCAGAGCGATGTGGAAAATCTCTTGTATAATGCTCATCATTACATATTAAACATGGATAACGAGGTTTCCTTACTGCGGTTGGGGAATCAAATGATTTCTCTAGAGTGGAATTTTTGCCTTTGTCAGATGACATGGCATTAATCTCTGAGGCATGAGTGTTTTCTGATGCATTGGTAGCTTGATTAGAAATAGAAAGAGTTTGACCAAATGGTCTTCTTGCCCCCTGTGTGCTTGAAGAACTGATCACACCATCACCGGCATGAGAGTCCCTACTCGATTGTGGAGGTGGTGGAACAGTGAAAGTTGGTCTAGGTGCATCGGGATCATTACATATTAAACATGGATAACGAGGTTTCCTTACTGCGGTTGGGGAATCAAATGATTTCTCTAGAGTGGAATTTTTTCCTTTGTCAGATGACATGGCATTAATCTCTGAGGCATGAGTGTTTTCTAATGCATTGGTAGCTTGATTGGAAATAGAAAGAGTTTGACCAAATGGTCTTCTTGCCCCCTGTGTGCTTGAAGAACTGTCACACCATCACCAGCATGAGAGTCCCTACTCGATTGTGGAGGTGGTGGAACAATGAAAGTTTTTTTTTTCTAGTTAAGACTAACCTAAGTACCCACGGGGGATTTGAACCGGTGACCTATCACAAGGAGTGTCTTAACAGCACACCCATTCACCGTCAATCCAAAGCCCAGTGGGCGGTGGAACAGTGAAAGTTGGTCTAGGTGCATCGGGAATTTTATCATAGAGCATGCCAGATTGTGTGTAAATCAAATCTAAATATTGGGCATGAGCGATAGCTTGTTGTTCTATGACGACTCCTCCTTTTGCCACATCCTCGGTGATTGATGGCAACAAGGAATTTATGAACCACTCAACTAAAAGCTGATCGGGAACATATGTCTTAACCATTCGATGACGATGTCGCCACTCATGAATATGATCTAAGATATGGGTAGTAGTGGTCTGTTTAAAGTTGGTCAAGAGCTCTATTCCAGTCTCATATCTGATAGGTAATTGGAAGTGGGTCAAAAAGGTAGTGGCTAAAGTGGTGAAGTTATCAAAACAAGCTCTTGGTAATTTAATGTACCATTTAGCAGCTGGATGAGTAAGTGTTCTTTGGAAAAGATGAAGTCTGATCAAATCATCATTCAAAGTGTCTGATGAACACCATAAATGAAAGGTCATAACATGATTTGATGGGTCTTCTCCAGGATTTATGTTAAACATCAAAATATTAGATGGTAACTTATGCAGAAATACCGGCCACTAAGGTGCATATGCAATTGGATCATTGGTGAGCCAGTTTAAATCTCATAATTCTAAAGTTGCTACGAATGGAAACTGTCGATTCAAGTCAGGTTCAGCATACCCAGGATATGATGGAATTACCTGTGCAATAGGTCTTTGCATACCAACATAGGGCATCTGCATTTGGTAACCTTGGTATGGTTACTGAACAAAACCAGTATAAGATGGTTGTTGATAACCAGATTGAATTTGTGGTTGTCCATAACTTGAAAAGCCTTGTTGCCCAAGACCTTGGTAAGCTTGATATTGACCAAAACCAGGTTCAGCTTGTGAACTAAGTCCAAACTGAGGTTGGAACTAGGGTTGCTAGAACTGCGGTAGCCACAGTTGTTGAACCAACTGTGGTTGCACAGAAATGAAAGGCTGACTAGGTTGTGAATCAACTATACCGGTGTAAGCCTAGTGATGAGCCCCAAATTTGGTAACATTTTGGGCTCGTTTGGCCTAATTATCCTTGTTCAATCCTTCATTTTTCATAGCTTATGCATTATTTTTCAGTATGTTTATGTCATTTGTACGAATAAGGGTAGTCACTCTTCCTAGGTGGCTAACACGTGCTCATTTCAGGTTTTTTTTACACATGTTGGAGCAAAACCGAGCAATCATGGGCTGGAAGACAGCCAAGCTTGGGGTGAGGATTCGTAGGGGGGTTGTATGTGGCATTAAATAGCCTTCCTCGAGATCTTCACCCCCAACTCCGAGCTCCAAAGGCCACCAAAACCGTATCTAGCAGGCAGCCAAGCAGATTTTGGAAGAAGCTGTCTACTCATAGTTTTGGCAGCCAAGTCCCATAGATTTAGGAGGCCAGCTAGGGCCCTCGTGGTGTATAAATGTTAAGGCCTCAGCCTTCGTGAGGGACTTTTTGGGAAAACTCTTGCATACTTTGCACTACAGTGTTGCTAGCTTCATTTTGTTCTCTTGTAGCCATTTTTGGCATAAATCTTGACTTATGATTATTTTTTGATAATGAGAAGCAGTCTTATTTGATATCAGCTCTGAGTTTTCTATAGGAGCCATAGCTCTTGGGGTTGGGCCCAACCTGAGAGCCTAGGGCCTCCTTCCTTGTACTGTTACCTTTTCTTTATGCATCGTGATTTTCCTTTTATGCATTTGAAACGTGTTTCTGTTAAGAAGATTTAATTGTGTTGGTTAAATAGGTCACTGGTTATGAATAGAATTGCTTCAGATGTTTAGAATAGATTGGTAGGATAATAACAGTTAAAGCTCCAAGAAAAGGGTCATCCTTATTGGATCAGGGATTGGAATTGCAGAAATAGTGATGCCCCAACAAAAACACTAGTTTGCTTGACCATGCAATCCTTGGTGTAATGTTTTCATTTGTAGAAGTTAGTTATGCATTCAGACCTCTGAAATTTTTCTTTGCTTGAGTGATGTACATGGTTCTCTTTACAAATAAAGCTGTTGTTCATTTGTTTCATTGACAATTAGAGTAGATTAGCTAAGACTTTGATTGTGTGCAGGACTTTGTTGATTCGGTTAAATGTACACCGTGCAGGGCATCTCCACCACTCTCTCATCTGCCTAAGCTTCATCCAGGCCAGCTGCTCCATATCCTAGTTAGGTTCCTCGTATCACAACTGTTCTTTTTCTCACGTAACCCTGCCTTCCTGCTCCTCCATTGTCTTAGCCTTCTTTAAGCCAATATAGCCTTCTACACCCTCTCACCACTCCATCCATCAGCCCCTGGGTCACTTCAGACCCCTATCCTACCTCCATATCCATCCATGCATCTTCCTTCACTCACCCATCCTCCAAAATCCAATTCTTAAACATCCTGTAGAAATTTCTGAACATCCTGTAGAAATTCCTGAAACATCTTGTAGAACCCCTGCAGACTTCCTGTAGAAGCTCACGAATGAGGTTTCCTGATAGCCAAACTTTGTGAAACTCTTCGGAAGAGTGTTAGGGACTCCTTAGACCCTCTTTGAACCTTCCCAACCTTTTCCAAGCATTTCTCCTCCTTGATCCACCCCTGCACAGCAAAAAGCCAGTTAAAAACACATGCATGATAATTCTAATAACTTATTCAAAAATACAAAAAGATGTTTTCTTCAGATAGAGGTAGTCTAGACACATGCATTTTACCTTCATAGAAGTAATGGAATCTCTCTTAATAGTTTGCATTCTCTCCTTTGCATCAGTAGGACTAGCTGGTAGAATTAGGGTTTGCTAGGGTTTGCGTTACTTTTTGGCTTTCAGTTTCTTTCCGCAAGTAGATTAGCCTCATTTGAGTTAGCTTTCGTCCATCAGTTAAAAAGATTCTTCTAAGAGCTCATAGAAGTTGGCTTAAGCCCCTAGCGGACTTGTGCCAGCTGACCAAGTGACAGCTGTGGCAAGAGCTAATACTTGTGCATACAGCACCGTCACTTCCAGGTTTGTTACGAACTACCGGGCTGATAAAAGTAAAGAAGGGAGTCCCAGGAGTTGCAACATTATTGCTGCAATACTAGAGCCCACCATATTTTTGGCGCCATTGCCGAGGAAGCGTCAGAGTATTGGTGATTGTTGCTTTTCTTCTATTTTCCTACTCTCGCCTTCTGCTAAATAGTTTATTTCATTTCCATTCTGCAATTTCATTTCCGTAAAAGTAGAGTAGATATTTCTTGCTTTCATAGATTAGCATTTCAATTCTGCAAGCGTAGATTAACATTTCAATTATGCAATTTTAATTCTGCAAGCACAGACTAGCATTTCATTCCTGCAATTTCATTTGAGCAACATAGATTAGTCCTTTCCTACTTTCATTTCAATTCCGCATTTTCATTTCAGTAAGATAGCTAGTTGCAGTTCAATCTATTTCAGTTTTGTAGGTGCCAGAAGAAAAAAAAACAAAAGCAATCAAAAGCCTTTCCATTTCATGCCTCGTAGGAACAGAGATAAAACCGGCAAATTCTTACCTAACACCCCCACCACTTCACTGAGTCACCCTTCTCTCTTCTTTGGTGACAGTGATCCAGAAGAACCTATAGGTGAGCCTCCTGAGATATACGAAGATCCTATAATATAAGAACAGTTAGAGAACACTCCATCTGAAGCCATGGCTGAAAACCGAAACGGTAGAAGAGAAGATGAGAGAATAGAAGGTGCCTTTCCCATCTGAGAGACCAATGGAGACATGAAAATGAAAAACATAAGCCCCTCCGCTTTACCTCACTTCCATGGATTGACTACTGAAGACCCTGATACCTTCCTGTTTGAGTTTGTTGTCCTTTGTCGATCCTATGATTATACAGAAGATGAGAAAAAATTGAAACTCTTTCCCTCTACCCTCAAGGATGCAGCATTACGCTGGTTCATGGGGTTACCTGGAAACAGTATCACCACTTGGGCTCAGATGCAGCAAGCTTTCAATACGAAATATCGGGACTACTGTAGGTCCAAGGAAGCCAAGGGAGAAATCTTTCGGATGACCATGGGAAACGAGGATTCTTTAGAAGATTACGAGGAAAGGTTCCAGCTTAGCTATAAATGGGCCAGGTGCACACTTGACCCCGAATATCTAAAGCTGGTCCTGCTCCGAGGAGTCCTTGAAGATCTTCTAGATACCCTTCACATGCTAGCTGGAGTAGATATTTACCAACTACCTTATGAGGATATAAAGATTGTGTTTAGAAACCAGTCTAGGGCAGCCCGGAAAAGAGGTAGGGGAAACCCACTTTCAGCTAGTACTACTTTCTCTAAGCATGAGTTTGCTAATCAGCTGGAGGACCTCAAAAGTGAGGTGAGATAGACCATTGCCATGTAACTTTATACATTCTGAATCCAGCAAAAGAAAGAGGAAGCTGAGAGGGCTTTGGCCATCTTCTGTCCTAGGTGTACGAGGAAGCACCCTAAGAACGAGTGTCCATTACACTCAGTAGAGGTATGTTTCGTTTGTGAGGAGGACCACCCCACAAACCAATGCCCAACCTTACCTGGATTTAAGGCCATATACCAAGGGACTGAGGCACCCACCGAACCTCTCTACTTCCTCAACCAAAGGAGGCCGCATGGACCTAGACCTTACTAGCAGGGGATGCAAGGGACATCCCAAGCTTATTATAGCCCCAACCAATCTGCTCCTATGCCTTCTTGGGGTCCCCCCACTCATCCTTCCTGGTCTGCACCTCTTCCATGGTCTTACCCACCTCAATACCATACTCAACCCACTACTCATTCATTTCACTCACATGTCCAGCCACAGCCTCAGTGGAATGCACCTCAACCGGGGTGGAGGCCCCAGTACAACACTCCTCCCGCCATTTTTCCTCCACCACTGCCTCAACCAAAACCATTACCTCCTGCTCCTCCAAGAAAACCCCAAATGCCTGCTCAACCGAACCCGAACCCCAACAACCGATAGGCCCAGCAGGTATATACTGGGGAAACAACATGCCCTACCTATGCTGTGGAAATCCAGGAGATCAACCTGCGATCTGGGAAGACTCTTCTGGATCGCCAGCCTCCTCCCCCAGAGGACGAGGAAGATAAACAGGAAAGTGAACCCAAAGCCATTCCACCCTTTTCTAAGAGACTAACAGTAACCACACAACCCGACCCAGAAGAGAATGAGCTTCTGGGAGAACTCAAACAGTTATGTGTGAGAATACCACTTCTCCAAGCCATCAAAGATGTACCGATATACAACAAGTTGGTTAAGGAAAAGTGTTTCAGGCACCTAGGCAGGTGAAAAAGAGATGCCTCAACTATCAATGTCATAGGACAACTGTCTGATCTTATGTTGGGGCAAGTAATCTATCCAAAGTATTTGGATCCTGGGACTCCTGTAGTTGATGTCCACATCAATGGAACCATCATACCCCACACCTTGATTGACTTAGGGGCTGCCATTGACGTGATGACCAGGGACACCATGCTCAAACTCAACCTTCAGGGTTCCTTAAGGAAGACCTCGACAGTCCTGCAGTTGGTAGATCGCTCCACCGTGACTCCCAAAGGGATTGTGGAGGATGTCTTGGTCTCTGTTGACTCTTGGGAGTATCCTGCGGACTTCTTGGTTCTTCAACCAAAGGCAAAGCTTACTGGATACCCCCTTATTTTGGGAAGGCCTTGGTTAGCCACTGCGGATGCTTACATAAGCTGCCGAGCAGGAAACATGACCATAAAAAATGGTCCTATATCCAAGCAGCTAGTCCTATACCCTCCTACCCAACCTCTATTAGAGCATGACTTACCACTTTGGTTGGAAGAAGGAGAATAGGATGAGGTGTACTCTGCACCCTTGTGCACCTTAGAAACCACCAGGGGAGGTCCTCAAACCGAGGATGATTTGATTGAGACCTTGATTCAGAATCTGCCTCCCAGTGCATTGTCCTTAGAGGAATTGGTGGAGGATACTCAAGCGAGTACCTTAGTGGACCTCTGTCTGACTGATCCAACCTCTCCTAGAGTTAAGAATGTGGAGTTTGGCCCCGAGAGAACTTTAAAGATAAGCTCCTCCCTATCTCCCTCCCAGGAAAAGGAGCTATGTAGCTTGTTGGCCAGTCATCTAGATGCTTTTGCTTGGAGCTATAAGGAGATGAAAGGAGTCCATCCTTCAGTCTGTACCCATCACATCTACATTAAAGAAGATTGTAAATTGTTCAGGTAACCTCAGAGGAGAATGAATCCAGCCCTTAAGGACATTGTCAAAGAAGAATTGCAAAAACTGTTGGATGCAGGATTCATCTACCCCATCTCGGACAGCGAATGGGTTTCCCCTCTGGTGTTGGTACCCAAGAAAAATGGGAAGTGGAGAATCTGTGTGGACTACAGAGAGCTGAAGAAGGCCACTAAGAAAGACCACTTCCCTCTGCCTTTCATAGATCAAGTGTTGGATGGACTGGCGGGAAAGAAGTTTTTCTCTTTTAGATGGGTTCAGTGGGTATAACCAGATCCAAATCAGCCCGGAGGACCAAGATAAGACCACCTTCACTTGTCCTTGGGGTACCTTTGCTTACCGAGTCGTTCCCTTTGGGCTATGCAATGCTCCTGCCACTTTCCAAAGAGTAGTATTGAGCATCTTTTCTGAGCTGGTCCATGATTCGGTGGAAATCTATATGGATGGCTTCACTCCTTATGGGTCCAACTTCCAGGAAGCATTGTCCAATCTAGGAAACGTTCTAACCAAGTGCATTGAGATGAACCTATCCCTTAGTCCTGAAAAATGTGAATTCCTGATGACTGAGGGGACCGTGCTGGGACATACCATTTCTCGCCAAGGATTACAGGTGGATCCTAACAAAATTGCTCTCATCAAAAAGGTTCCACCTCCTCAGAAGGTAAGAGATGTTCGGAGTTTCTTGGGCTTAGCAGGATATTACAGAAGATTCATTAAAGACTTCAGTAATCTAGCGTCGCCATTGTTTGGCCTCTTAGCAAAAGATGTTGAGTTCAAATGGACTGACGACTGTCAGAGGGCTCTGAATGAATTAAAGGATAAGTTGGTGTCTGCCCCGATCTTGAGAGGTCCAAACTGGGCCCTACCTTTCCACATCCACATTGATGCCTCGAACAAAGCCATAGGGGCAGCCTTAGGACAAGTTGAACAAAAACTTCCATATGCCATATACTTTGTCAGCAAAAACTTATCCAAGGCAGAAATGAATTATACTGTAAATGAGAAGGAATTCTTGGCCATGGTCCATTCCCTGAACAAGTTCTGACACTACATCACTGGCTATCAAACATTTGTACATACTGATCATGCTGCAATTAGATATTTAATGAATAAACCTGATGTGAATGCTCGTATTATTAGATGGTTACTTTTTTTGCAGTAGTTTGATTTGACTATCGTTGACAAACCAGGTAAAGAAAATGTTGTTGCTGACTTCTTGTCTAGATTGGATTTACCTGCAGGTGAAGAAGGAACAGTGGATGACCAGATGCCAGATGAACATCTGTTCGCTATCTCAGTACTCTCTCCCTAGTTTGCTGACATAACAAACTACCTAGTCTCAGAACAGTTCCCTCCGCATCTATCCTCAAAAGAGAAGAGCAGAATCGCGAGGAAAAGTGCCTCATTCACTTGGATCGGGGGTAACCTGTTCAAAATTGGCCCCGATCAGATCTTAAGGCGTTGTGTAAGGGAGGAGGAAGTCTTTGACATCCTCCTAACCTATCACGATGGGCCTTGTGGAGGACATTTTGCAGCCAAGAGGACTGCCTTCAAAATTCTACAGGCAGGCTACTATTGGCCCACGCTTCATCAAGATGTTAGAAGATATATCAGCCAATGTGACCGATGGCAAAGGATGGGGAAACCGACTCCAAGGGACGAAATGCCTCTCCAACCTCAAGTGACTCTTGAGCCATTTGAGAAGTGGGGTATGGATTTTGTGGGCCCTATCAACCCTCCTTCAAGGCAAAGGTCTTACATCATTGTGTGTATAGACTATCTAACAAAGTGGGCAGAAACCAAGGCAATCAAAGCAGTGACAGAAGAAAAGGTGGCTGAGTTTTTAAGAGAAAACATCTTCTACAAATTTGGCTACCCAAGAGAGTTAGTCACCGATCAAGGAAGCCAGTTCACCTCCAACTTAATTGAAGAATTTCTCGTTCATCATAAGATCAAGCATAGGACTTCCACCCCATATCATCCTTAAGTAAATGGGCAGGTGGAAGTCACTAATAGAGCATTACAAGGCATTTTGACTAAGGTGGTGAGCAGCAGTAGAAAGGATTGGGCGCTGCTGTATGATTCCAGACATAAGGATTTCAAGGGGAAGCTGAGGACAAGATGGCTAGGACCCTATGCAGTGGAGAAGTGTAATGACAATGGTTCTATCCTTATCCAGACCATTGATGAAGAATCCATCCCCATGCTCGTCAATGGGCATCGACTAAAGATCTACAGGAAACCTCTCCCAAGGCAAGAGTTCATCAAAACTGTGGAAAAATCAGTGCTGGTCATAAAGAAGGGTTCTGCCTCTGTTTTGGGCATACCCTGAGCATCATTAAAAAAAAAAAATGCAAATAAGAAAGATCCTTGGGTGAAAACCTTTCTGAGGCACCCAAGGCAGATGGTAGGGGTGAAAACCTCATTGAGGCGCCCCTGCTGTCTCTCTGAAAAGAAGTGGAATAAAAAGATCCTTGGTTGAAAACCTCTCTGAGGCACCTAAGGCAGATAGTAGGGGTGAAAACCTCATTGAGGCACCCTTGCTGTCTCTGAAAAAAAAAAGGAAAAAGAGAAAGAGGCAGAAACAGAAAAAAAAAAAAAAAAAAAAAAAAAAAAAAAAAAAAAAAAACAGGCTTAATCTTTGGAAATTGTTGCAGGTTGTAGGAACTCAATGCAAAAAGGAGGCCTCTCAACTCAAGGACAAGGGTCCCTACCAAGCTACCAGGCAACCTCACATGCACTCCCTCCATGAACACTCATTTCTTCCAAGGTTTGGACACAATCTGGTCATGGTTTAGCCTTCTACAGGAAGCTACAGGACTTTCTACAGGAAGTTCTGTGTTTCTACAGGAAACATCCTGTAGAGCCTTTGAGTGGGCCAGGACTGATTATGAAGAAGAATTTGAAGCTCGAAGTCCATTGAGGAGGCATGCAACCACTCTTTTTTTTCCATCCTCCACTTGTGTCACCTCCTTTCACCACCATTGCTGCCATATGATCGAAATACCTGCACAGTCATACCAGAACTTTGGTTTCTCAGAAAAAATATTTTTTAAGTGGGAAATAAAGCATGCAGAGGCTCAACGCTTTACCTGTCAAGGAAATCTCAGGACCCTGCACCTGTGAACGTGACTCAATTATTTCAGCATGCACCCAAGGAGGAGAAACGACTACAGGATGTCCTACAGGAATCCTGTAGCAGCTGATCCAGTTAGAGCACATACCATGGAGACACCTGTAGCTCATGAAGCCGATGCATGCAGCATTCAGCGCCAGGAAACCGGGTCTCAAGGTCTCATAGCCAGCAGCAGCCAATGAAGAGGAGCTCCAGCACCCATGCACGATGCAGCAGCAAGCAGATCCAGCATTCCTCATCCTAAAGCCTGAGAAAACCACGTCCACGGCCACATAGGTAAGTGCCTAACCTTATTTCGTCAAATTACATAAGCACTACTCTAAATGTGCATGACTGTGAGAATGAACGGATTGAACAAGTCAGGTAGCCATTCAACTGGCCACCATAACCAGTCCGACAGCCTCATCGGATCCGAAAGGCTTTGGTTATGTTGGAAATGGACACGTGGGAAGCGTCCAGTCGGAGAGAAGCGGTAGTCTAACAAGAATGGTGGCGGGGAATGCAGAGGGAAGAATTCGGCAGTCAGGAACATGCCACGAAATGATGGCGGTGACGTCAGCCAACGGATCAACTGGGACAACTCACACCTGCACCATGGATTCCGCAGCAATTCAAAATCGGCTGGCTGAATCACTTATGACGCACTGCAGTCATTTACTCACAACCGTTTTGCAGCCGAGTATGCGTCCTCAATCCCCTGAAGGTTGTTAGCCTGAGTTCTCAGCCTGTTCTAACGTCTTGTTGCTGCTTAGAAAAGCCCAGAACCACTGTAACGTTCTCCAGAAGCCGTGCACGATTTCTACAGGAAGCTGCGCTACAGGGAGCCCGGCATTACGGAGAAGTTTGGACTGTTCACGTCGAGGGTGGCAATTCTTTGTAAGGTAAGCATGAACATAATTCTCTGATGCAATTGATTCAAAAGGTGGTAAAGTCAACGTGTTG